>CM041747.1:15602358-16224190 GCA_023373885.1 Hestina assimilis | reverse complement strand
TATTATAGTATGAACTATAAAGATAATTAAGTAAAACATAAAACAGTACAACATTTAATATAATAAATATGATCTTTTATTTTTATTGTACGTCATTTTAAATGATATAATATAATTTTGTATGTGTATCATTGATTTATTTCAGCTATAGGAACATAATTTACAAATATAGAAAATGTTCCTCTATTACCATAGGAATATTTGATAAAGTCATTTATATTTATTAATTACCAATATCGATTAATAATTCATAATACATATTAATACTCCTATTGACCTTCCACATACCCTATCGTAGCTCGCTTAGGAGAATTCAGGTACGACAATGGCCCAAGGGGTTCAGGATCAAATTCGCGTTGACGGAGTGGAGTCGGCCTTTTAGCAACCACGCCTTTGGATGATAATATGAAATTTCAATGCAACTAAATTCCAAGCACCATAGTTAATTCCATGACTCACGTTAATAACGTAATTTTCTTTTCGTCGCGTTAACTGAAATACTTTGCCATTAAAAATTATGATGAAACTCGCGATTGCAATATATCGATGAACCCTATATTCATTGGGTTTCGCATCTGTATACATCAGTTTTAGAAGAATAATTTAAACGTTATACTTTATTTGTATTATAGCGTAGAAGGGTTGTAAAATCATTCTCAACGAGAGCAGCGCCCGCGTCTTCGCGTCCACGTTATTGTAGTTTGTGATGGCGGATGACCACCTAAAAGCTATTTGTATACTTAGTAATATACACATTATGTATATTTATTTATTCAATGTTGTAACTTGATATCTTCTTTATTGATAAATCCCTACTGGAACCTTAAATTTTTCCCGGATAAAAAGTATCCTATAATTGTTAAGCCTCGTAATCCAAATATGTTCAAGCTGTTTTTGCGTGTTGATTGAGTTACTTGAATGAGGTTGCCTGTAAGAAGATCGCACTTTTAGTGATAAGCTGCCTATGTACAATTTATGTACCTTGCAGCATCTTGTTATTGTTATAACTATATAATGTGTACAATATAAAATTTAAATAAATAAACATCTAAATACCCAAAATATACAAAATTTTTAAATTAATAATATTAGTAGCCTTTAGTGGACTTTATTACTATACTGTAGTAGGATTCATAAAATCTAACTTTTTCATTAATGAAAACTTACTTTTCCGTTATAATAAAAGTACATTCGTAACATGACAAATTAATATATTATTCATACGTTGGAAAAACTGGGACTGTATAATAATTGAGTTCCGAAACACTTATCAGATCATCATATTAC
Organism: Hestina assimilis; assembly: GCA_023373885.1. NCBI lineage: Eukaryota > Metazoa > Arthropoda > Insecta > Lepidoptera > Nymphalidae > Hestina > Hestina assimilis. The sequence continues at coordinate 16,222,903 of CM041747.1, read as the reverse complement.
CAAGAAGCTGTGCACTATGTTAATAAATTCTCCAGAGGTCATGTTATTCATTATACACAAAGTGTTTGATATTCAGAACCTCATTAAAACTACTAAAGTAAAGGGTGAACTACTACCTTCGAGCAAAGAATAAGTTATAAACAAAGAGCTAACGATTATTATAAGATACGTGATAATAACTGTGATTGGCACTTTAACGTAGTCTCCGAAAGTACGGTGAGGGCACGCAGTTTCCACATCTGTCCTAAACAGAACAGAAGTTGAACAAGAACAAAATAGAACCCGCGCTCGTTAAAGGCAGATTCACTATAGTTAGGTCAGACCGGTAAACAACATAGTCAGTAAAGATAACAACAAGTGTTTCTAGCTAAATGCAATGACTAACAAAGAACTAGCCATTTAGAATTATCAAAGAGTCATTTGTATTTAAGGTCACGTCATTTTAGATGTTTAATAAATTCAGTAGGATGAAGACTCAGCGCTACACCAAATGTCAGATCAGCTTGAGTCAGATACGGAAATAAAAGATGAAGACTTTGTGAGAACAATTACAAATTCGACAATCTAGAAATTCATATACAAAAATAACAACGCAGTTTTAAAAGATGTATCGAACGATAAAGTAAATAGTGATATTGACTGTTAACATAGGCAGATTATGAAGCAAAAGGGTGGAGGCCCGAGAGAATAAAGTTGGCCCGATTTGTTAGTGCGAAAGAATGTCTTTACATTCAGTGATGATCTACGGACTCTATCTCATTCCTAACTAATAAAGTGAAATTTCTGACAACACTTTTCTGGTGAGTATTTTATTTATTATCCTTATTATCTACCTTGCATATATCTAATATACTTATGTACGTAGCGATGCGAGCACTTTAATTTTCTGAGATAATTTAAAATTCAATTAAAATTATAATCCTGAACTATGACAGTTTTTATATTTAAACTTGATGAAGTGAACGTCCTGTTACGATAATACGGTACAATGTACTAAAATTAGTGGCCAGCTAATACCCGACTTCGCCAAAAATAAAAATAAAAATATTGCATTGCGTTTTAAATTCGGGAATTTGCGATTGATCCGTGCCCGTGGGAGTTTTAATCCCGTTGTTGCGTCTCCTACCTATAAACTTCCGGATCCCGTTGATCACGTTCCCGTGGAAATTAGTAATCCTGTTGATCCCGTACAAATGGTCCAATTACAAACATAATAAAACTTATTATTTATGTACTTGTATCTATTTTTTTATTGTTTTACAAAGAAGACACAGATTATTTATAAGGATTGCGTATTTAAAAAATATAGATATTATACCACGCTGGAAAAAGTCTAGGACCCGAAAGTAGAGCCAAAAAATTATGGTTGGACGACCTTTAACGCCTTAGGGGTATAAAAATAGGAAGCTTAACCAATTCTTAGACCTACTATACAGTAAATTTTATATGTATATTCATATATATGAAATTTTATTAAAATCGGTTTTAACCGCTTTACCGTTGTGGTTGGTTATTTGTTGAGGATTCGTAGATTATAAGTAAACTCTCCGGTGGAGATGTAGTGGAATAATTTATTTGAAAAAGTAAGCAGGTATTTATACAAAAAATGAAAAAGTAATTAGCCAATAGAAAAATAGAAAACAAAATAAAATATAAAATTACAAAATAAATTTCCAATAAAAAGTCTACACATTAGTACATAGCGGGCTTCTGATAGGTGGCGCGTCCTGCTCCCCGCACGCCGCTTCGTCTGGGAAGCAGGAAGGAAGAGAGGAGGCGCGCGCGGAGGGACGCGCGCGAATTAATCTAAAATTGACCGCTGCGACCCGGCGTCGCCTTAGCCAAGTCGTCGAGCGCCGAGTGCAGCGAGGATCGTCTTGTTCGTGTTCGGTTCCCGCGTCGCGTATTGCTTGAAGCTAGTTATTGTGTGAAGATTCTTATTGGAAAGCTTGAAGAGAAAAGAGAAGAAACTGTAGATCCTTCGGATCTGCATCTTAAAAAAACCTTGCTCTTTTCCAGAGCGACGCGCTGTTTCGCATACCAGCCACGCCTTATAAGGCATATAAAAACCAGTTCTTTTCAGGAGCTATCTACGTTCATCTATTCCGAACGATGACGTAGAAAATAAAAAAGATAAATAAAAGATGTGTAGCGTACAATTATTTCCTGTAACTGCACACGTAGGTGATGCTGCTACATCGGTCAATCGATTTCAGGTACCATACTGCTCGTATGGTAACTAAAAGAATGTAACACGAGAATTTTATACATTCCTAGTCATCTCGCTTAGAAAAAGATATCCAAGCTTCGTAAAGGTTTTCTGTGCTTGAACCTCCGAACTCCTATATTATCTATACAAATAAATAACATTGAAGTGTCTGTCTGTAATTCCAAATTCACAGCTTTTCACTAAATGCATATTAAAGTATATACGATACTTACAAAAAAAGTCTGTCTGTCTATTTGTTCCGGCTAATCTCTGAAACGGCTTAACCGATTTTAACGGAAATTTAGCTACTTAGGCTACTTTTTTTTAGAATAAGTATTAGAGTAATAAAGAAAAATCGCCACACAGCACGGGTGAAGCCGCGGGCGCAACTAGTTTATACATAAAAATGATCCACGTGCAGTTAATGTTATTCAACTAGTTAGTTATCGTGATACGGATTTTTTATGTCATAGCTGATACTTGAAATTAATTCATAAATATGGTACGTTTTCATTCATAAATACGACGGTCCCGGGTTCGATTCGCGCCCGGGGCGGATATTTCTGTATTCATCTTATAATATCTTTTTTTTTATGTTACAAGTTGGCAAACATAAAAGCATCTGTCTTGGTCTTTGCGTTTGTCCTTGTGGGACTCTCCACCGTGCCTCGGAGAGCACGTTAAGCTGTCGGTACCGGTTTTTATCATAATATCTGATAATAAATGTAACTCTTGATAGGTAATTTGTTCTTATCCTATAAGTTACTGATTCGCCCTTAGTGTTGCGGAGGTCAGATGGCAGTCGCTCTGTGTAAATACTAGTAACCTGTCAAACCCGGATAAGAGTAGTAAGTAGACAGAATTACTATAAGGCATTATCGTTAAATATTGTATTTATTTTTATTTATTGATTCAATATCTAACTATCGAATAAAACGATGGACGCTTCTATTTTGGAAAATCGGCAACAAAGTTCTAAAGCAGAAATAGCGCAATAGATAGAAAGACTTTAACCGAAAATCGTGGGTTGTTATCGGGCAAGCACCTTCTATCAAGTCTACCCCTTTACTGACTGTAAAGGAAAATATGCGAGAATTTTAATAACCGCCAATCCTAGTGGTAGTTCCTTGTTGCCTAATGCCTGGTAATAAAAAGCAACAAAGTACGGCGGTTGCTAAACCGCAGTACTTTGGTTAAAAAACTCGTGACAACAACACGAAACTAAGACGTTTACCTTCAAAAAGTTGAGTTGACTTATAGAAAAAACTTCGAGGCATTCCCTATTTATTACTGATTTATTATACTATATTAATAAGATAGTCAGTAGACTATTATGAAAGTTTTATTTCTTTTGTACAGCTTTTGCTACAATCTACACGTCGGGTTTTGGAATAACTGCGGGCGTTCACAGGCTGTGGTCACACAGGGCTTACAGAGCGCGTCTGCCTTTAAGGATTTTACTTGCCCTACTCTTTACGATTACTGGTCAAGTAAGTATCATTAAGTTAACAATACATCTATTTTACTATAAGTTAATGTTATTCTCTGTCATTAAAATTACTATTATTTTTTCATTTGTTTTGCATATTCCGATATGACGTGGCATCTATGCATTAAAATAACATAACATCACGTGGCGACGTGACGGGACTTGTTTGATGATTAGAGTCAATTGTACGAATTGACCTTTCTTTATTGTAAATCATCAGTACCGCTACAAAAATATAAACATATTATGAAAATTTAGATAACATTTACGTGTAATAAAATTTGATAAGAGGAAAATAGGATAACAGGAAAATAGCGCGGAAGTCCAATCTCCCACCCTCTCTTCTCCCTTCTTATCCCTTGGAATGGCGACGTGCATATGATACTACAAGTATCGCAAGGGTTCATAGGTTTCGGTGATTGCTTGTCAACAAGTGTACCTTAAACTTGTTTGCCAACAGTCATGATATAAAAAATAGTGTTTTATAAAAGAGCAACATACTTCAATCACCGAAGCCCATTAGGGCGTAGGTACAGAAAGCTATATTAATTCAATGAATTACCAGAAATATCGTTTTATATCTTCTAAGTCTTTTTATGCTAGACAGAGACAAACGGACAGAGGGCTCACTTGATGTTAAACGATTACAGCCGCCCTTGAACATCTGCAACATCAGAGGGCGTACAGATGCATGCTAACCTTTAAGGTGCAACTGATTGGACTCTAATATACCTCGAAACGCTGCTGACGAGCAATCACTTCTCTTGTTTTTCACCAACGTACCGTACGTAACGTACGTTAAAGCTCGAGATAAAATTAAAAACACAAATTAAGAATCTGAAAACTCGAGGTGCTTTCAGGCAACCTTCCAGTTAAGTTTACGTTTTCATCCATCTTGACTGTCCTAATTAGTTCATTATATAATTTGTATAAGAAATATATTATTTTATATTTAAAAAAATTTCTCTCTCTCTTTGAACTCAAATTTGTATGGACTCGTTTTAACACCTAGAATTTTTTTTATTATACAGTTATTCAAGTAATTCATTTGAATTAACATTTCTATACTATATGCAACTAATCTGGTGCTAATGTAGTGATCTCACCGCTCTTTACTAGTTTTATATTGGTCCTAAGATAATAAACATTATTTAAATTCGACTTACTCGTAAGTAAATGTGTCCTGAATGTGTATTGTAGTAATTTTAAAAATAGTACTAACTTTTTCGATATATTTTTCAGAAAGACATCTACACGTGGGCTCTGGACCATAGAGTACACCATAAATACTCAGAGACCGTTGCGGACCCACGATGTTCGCAGGGGTTCTGGTTTTGCTCATGTCGGCTGGCTAGTACTCACACCTCATCCAGCGGTGGAAGATAGACGGGCTGCCCTGAGGAAAACTTCTCTTGACCTCATCAATGACCCAGTTGTAAAATTACAGAAACAGTACGTAATTTACATATTGATACGATTAACCATCATTAAACTACTAAATTCAATTAACCGACTTAAACCGCCTAATAAGTCTCATAAAAGCTGAAAAAGCATACGGTCCGCCTGATGGTAGGCAGTCACCGTAATCTATGAACACTTGCGTTACTTGAAGTATTACATAAGCGTTGCCAACCCAAGAGATGGGAGGGAAGGTATGCGAAGGGAAAAAGGAAGGCAACAGAGGGCATGGAAAACTCCTCATGAAAAGGCCTCGCCACCCTCACTGCCCGAAACGCAATAGAGGTTCTACTATCTTGGACTAATCTCTTAATGACTTCGAGGAGTGACATATCTACATAATTCTATATCGTCCAGAATCATTCATTATTTTTACATTTTTGTGACCACTCCGCAAGTATATGACCAAAAAATTAATCATGAAAATAAGTTGGCAGATACTTTTGCACCAACCATACAGGTATTGGTTATCTGATCTGAATTTCGTGGAACAAATATTAAATATTTAATTATGATCACAAATATTTGAAGACAAAAAAACATTAATATATAAAAAAAATTAATATAATAATAATTAATCACTGACTAATATCTCGACAAACTACTGGTGGCAGTAGATAGATTAAATATTTCATTTTGTCTTAAGTAGTTTTTACTTCAATTTCATGATTTTAGAATGTGTTTGCGATCAAAAGTTATTCGTAATTTTTTGTTGTTCGCAGGTTTTTCGTGCCATTATTTTTCTTACTCAATATATTGCTTCCGGTGTGGATACCCGTACACTTCTGGAATGAAACACTACTAAATAGTTTTGTCGTGAGCTTTGTAACGAGATTCACGATTACTTTAAACATCGCCTTCAGCGTCAACAGCTTCGCACACATATGGGGCAACAAGCCTTATGACAGGTTACATTTTATTTTATTATTAATAAATATGAAATGTCGTTTAGCGAGTCAAAAAACTGTTATTTTCTCTTTATCTATACGTAAAAAGAGGCACTAAACTCTAGCCACTATTTTGAGTTTTAATTTAATTCTAAAACATACATTTTAGCAATGACTACATTTAGTTTCAAGTTTCTATTTATTTTTAATTGTATGAAACAATCATTTAATTTATTAAAACGAAAGTAGTAAAAAATCAGCATAACTCTCCATTAGGATTAAATCTGATTGCTGTACTATTTTTAGATATCGAATTTCATGGCAAATGTCAAGACACGACTGATAAAAATGAAATACAAAATGATTTATTATTTGACTTATAGGTTTATAAAGCCGGTCGAGAATTCAGTTGTAAGTTTGGCAGCACTTGGTGAGGGGTGGCACAACTATCATCACGTCTTTCCTTGGGACTACAGGACGTCCGAACTGGGAAGGCTTAACTTATCGACTAAATTCATTGATTTTTTCGCCAAGTTCGGATGGGCTTATGATTGTAAGTTATTGGTATATTCTCTTTTTACTTTTGTATGTATTATGAAAAGCAAAATGAATCTTGATTGAAATAATAAACTGAAACGATACTTAACTATAGTTATAGTTTACGTTAAGTTAGATAAAGTTTGTACGGAGCAATTGCGTACGATACTGTCTCTAGATCGAGTGGGTGACGGCTACTGATATCATTTCCATCCGCTCTCCACGGAATGGGCCCGTTACTTTTGAACGTCTGTCGGATAAAAAATATTGCTATAAGAAAGATATATAGAAGCGAAAATATATAACGATATTTATTTGATTACATATTCTGATACATGCAGAATCCTAACGTTTAATAACATATTTCTAAGTATGCTTTACATGTTGGCGTTTCATTATACACGACCAATATAAAAACCTACAAAACTATAACTTAGCAAATAGATATGACATAGCTGTTGAACATTGAAGTAGGTGGGTGTTTCATTGTTTATTTTCTTTCTTACTATAGATATAAAATCAAGAATAAGGCCTGCTTGTTCACTTTAACAGTAATGATCAAATATTACTAAAGTTCCAAATTTGAGTTTCGAATTTATCTTGTACTTAACATGCAGGTTTGACAACATGCAGGTTCCCTGACGATTTAGGGAACCTGCACGAGAATTTCTTAAACATGCATATTCTCCATTTTCAATAGCATGCACCGTGGTGGATTAAGTTCTGTATCCTTTTCCGTGATAGGAGAGTATGCCCAGCAGTGAGACATTAGTACCCAATTACTTTATTTTATGACTTTGATATAAGTAAATAAGGAAATGGAACCTGTTATTTGCAATGATATTAAAATTATTGTTCATAATTGGGTAATTCAAAAGCAGTTTCACACTTCGAAGATTCTCCATCCTGTCTTTATTAATCCATGCTGAATATAAAAGGAAGTGTCCATGAATTTCATTGGTTTAAAGCAATATATTTCATAAGTTAAGTCTTAAAATAAAGTATATTTTAAACAATGTTTCTACAAGATACACGTGAACGAAAAATATAATTGCCTTCTCAAATGTTCAAGCAGGTCAGTGTACGTTCGAAAAAAAAACACAGGAAAAGGCAAAAAGAAAAGATTTGACGAAATTGTTTTTGTAAAAAGTTATATATGAAAGTAATTTATTATTTCTTAAGTAGAGCTAAATATGAAAACATTATTTTTTCAGTAAAAGCGGCTTCAACATCCATGATCATCAGCAGAGCGAACCGAAGTGGAGACGGCAGCTTTGGTGAAATAGAAGAACCTAATCCTAATAATGGAGAATATCGGCATACAGATTAAAATCCATTGTACAATAATGAAGTAATTATTATTAAAGATAATCCGTTTAAGGTATTGATTTCAGAGCAAACACATTTTGGGGACACATTTCAGTGTCGATCTCCTGAAAGATATATCATGTTTACAATTTTTTAAATTATCACTTATTAATTAATATAAAATAAAATATTTAAAAAATCCACATCTCGGGCCTAATGTCTATCTACACCCATAGTTGATTTTTTAACTATTTCAATATTGACCACATCTCAGACCCGATGTCAGCTATCTCTATACTATATAATAGATTTTTTATTGTTAATTGTCAATACGTGTCAATAAAACGTGTACGTGTAAACAAGTAATTCTAAATATTTAAAAAGTAAATAATTGTGATAGATGATAACTTTTGTTTTTATTTTTAACAATAATATCTACAAAGTGTAAAAAAGATATAATTTAACTTCAACGTAAACTACTACTAACTAGCTATTCAAAAGCGTTGAACTGTGTTGAGCGCGCAGTAAACATAATTTTTGATTTATTCTGTATGTAGTTACAACGTTGAAGTTATGTTGAGCATAAGCTACAACAAGTGAATTAAGAATACAAATTGTTGATTCATTTCATGCATTTGTAATTTAATCGTTTGTTAAATTTATTAAGATCTAATTATAATATTATTTGTTTGTTCTGGATCCGTAGTCTTGCCTTGAAAAAGGGAGAGCCTTAGTGCTGGTTCAAAGTTGATTCCTTAGGTTCCTGGGACGTCAGAACACTTCAGGCGTCAGAACTGGGCTCAGAACTTCATTAGGAATTGAGGCGCCGCTCCGAGCGCATTCCAGTCAATGTACACTCTTTATGCGATGTAATTGAAATAAATAAATTAATAGAATTAATTAATCTCCAATAATTTGTGCTAGTGATAGAGTTTAAATGCCCGCCCGTTTCGCTAGAATGCTTAAACAATCGAAAAGAAATATTCGGCGGCGCAACCGCCGACGGTGATAGCAGTTCCTTATAGTTAATGCACCATCCACTCTATAGTATACTAATAGTTGAAACGCTCAGAGTTAAAATTTGCTAGAAAAGAATCCTTGTTAGGATTGACAAAGTTTCATTTAAGTTAAGAAAATTGTGCAGTCGGCAGACCCGTCAGGAACAGAAGTTTCTTATGTTTTTGTTTTTGTTGTTGTCTTCAACTCCGAATGTCATTTAAAACCTGTATATTTCAATAGGTTATATAATAAAAAGAGTGAAAGATAAAGAAACTTGAGAACTAGGCTGCGCATTCACTTGCACGAGTGCTCATTTGCTTACAGCAACAACACCAAAATGGAGGTACTAGGATATTATTCGATCTGACTGAGACAAATGACGGTAGTTACATATTCGATATTAATTAGTCTGTCTGCAGTCATCTAAATTCATTGTCATTTAGTATATATAGCTATGTAGTGTGGTATCTTCACGCTTTACGCGACGACTTAGTGAGACAACGGTCCATCTATATATATATATATATATCTATATAATAATCTATTACGATTCTCATTCTTTTGGCATTGTATTAAAATTTAAAGCATTTTATTATAATTATCTATCCTCTATAGAGTTTATGATTTCGTATTAAGAGAAAGACCAGCGTCCATATACCTTTGCCTGATATACATATGTAAATGTTTCCCGTTCAAATGGTAGCTCTGGAATACAAAAAAATTATGTACACTTTTAATTAAAAGTTTATTAACCTGCCAACATTTAAGGTTAATCCATTGGACACTTTCAGAGCTTTGATATTTTTTAAGAAACGAACAACATTATTTTGAATTAGCTCGCGGAATAACATCCTTTGCTACGCGCTGGATAATCGCCGCCCCCGCCCCCTCTAAGTCTTAATCCACACGTGAGGTAATAATATTCTATTAAAGAAATGCATAATTTCCCTTAAACGGCTTGATAATCTTGAATCGGCATTAGTGAGCGGCAAGATTTTACGCGCAACGCACGTTTTGAATATGTTTATCAAAATAATATCAATGGGATACGGATATAAGACACAAGATTTTATACACAAAAAGTAGTTACCGAGTTTTGAAAAATTTACAGTGTTCATAAGATTTATTCAGATTGCAACTTTTTTCATCACTACCAAAAATGTAAGTTTGTTCTATTCACATACAATATTCACACTTCTTAATAAATTTAAAGTTACTGCATAAATATATAATTATTCTGCTTCGAGAAATGATGTAGAGTACTCATCTCCATACTGAAAGATACCTCACTAAATACTGAAAACTTACAATACTATTATTATAGTTTTGTCATGTCCGTACTATATCTGTATGTCACAGTCATTTTACTCGGAATCTATTAGCGATATCTGTAAGAAATTTGTAAATAGGGGTATTCTATAAACCGCTACAGGGTTTTGTAGTGAAATAATAAAATATTTAATAACTAAGCCTAAATTAAGTCCATACATGTAGCTGAGGGTTGAAAAATAAATTTTCATCGTACAGCAATATGTGAGCTATCTTTGAATAGGTCTATAAAAATAATAACGAGGTTTCATTACGACTTTTTTAATTAAGTTTGTAGTTGCTAAGATAAAAACTCTCTAAATGATAAAAGTTGTGTATCTCCCCACTCCCCTTCCAACTCCGATGATGTCCTTAGCCGTGGTTCGGCTTCGCAGGGGGCACCCTAAGGACTTATTATTGATTGTGATCAGGCTTTACTAAATCGGACATGAGTGTATAAAAAATTCCTATTCATTGAGTACACATATACCTAATGCAAACAAAGTAAAAAATACCAACTACAAAACTAAAGAGCAAAAAAAAAATATTTTGCTACAAGAAAAGTGAGTGCTAAGAAAAATATTAGCACAAACGGCACCAAATCAGTTGCATCTTAAAAAAAGGTCGGCAACGCACCTGCATGCCCTCTGGTTTTGCAGATGTTCATGGGTGGCGGTAAGTACTTAGCGATTAGGTGACGAAGTTGGCACACAAGCGTACAACCCACGTGATTGTAAGCTATTGTCGTAGCCTATGAGCGCTTGTAGTAACATTCGTTTCGTAGGTGACACTCATGTGTTGCTAACATGGTACAAAGTTAACCGGCATCTTATAATAAAAGACCCCAGTACAGTTTGCTCTCTCTAGCATAAAATAAAAATACATTTTATCAACATTTTTAATATCGAAATTAAAATATGCCATATATAGATATATTATGAACTCCACTCCAAAACTGACTACAAAAATACAAAACACGTTAGTGCATAGCGCGATTTACAAAATATGATTGTTTACGAAGGGAAATGTCAAGTATGTTTATCGGAAAATTTATCAAGACATCAATTATTATGAATGAAAAAATAATGAAAACACCAACCCCTTATGTGATTGTTTATTGAAAAATCAGAGCAATATCATCTTACGCTACTGCGAGTACATAGAGCACGGTAATTTACACTACTTGAATTAAATTATTCTTTATCCTAAAATTTATGGTACTAGAATTTTTTCTATTAACCCCTGGTTAATACAAGTACTTTGATTTTCCTATTAGAATTGGAGGGAAACTCCTTGGATTATTGTTCTCATAGTCCATTGCAATGTTACATTTTTTAGGCCTTGCCTTGGTTTTTTAGAGGACGCTATTTTAATTTTTTGATGTGTTTGGTGGTCAGTGTAAAGCTTAAACTAAGTTCTAGGGTCACCACCCTTATCCCACGGCCGCCATCTTGAAAATAAAGGGTTGAAATGGTTTTTACGATATATCTCTTAAACTATTTATCTGATAAAAAATGTTGACATTTTTTAGGGTCCGGCCGAAAATGGTTTTTCAGCCGAAACCGAAACCGAAACTTTTTAAAAATATTTAAAATTACGTTTTTTTAATGAAATTTGAATTTCAAGTTTTTTTAACATTTATTTGCATGTATACATTCGTAATCAACTAATTAGGAACAGAAAATAATTTGATTAAATATTTTAAATGTTTAATTTTATGAGATACTGTTCGTTATAAAGTATACTGTTCAACGCTGTGTAATTTTTCGAAACTAAGAATATTTTTGGTAGGTTTATTTAAAAATAAATATCTCGCATTAAAATTGCTCATTTACTGGCTAACCATCTAATTAGGGGCAGCAAGAGTTAGTGTTTTATTTTCGATACAGTAAAATAGCTTATCATTTGATTTGCTCCAAAAGTATGGTTTTCAACGCTGTGCAATATTTTCAAACCTATGAAACTACTGAAGCTGTGTACCAAGAAAGAAATTTAGCTAATTTAATAGTTTTATAAAAAGTTCCCCTTGTGGGTTTTGTAATTATTAAAAGAGAAATATTTGGACTAGAACTTAGTGGCGAAGTTACATGGGCGCTTTAACACGAAAATAATCGAAAATATACTTCACTGTTTATTAAATGATTTCTAGCCGGTGAACTATTATCTGTTTTAGATTGGCCTGCCAATCTAGGCATGAATTCTTCGGAACATTTGTGGTACAATAAACTGGAACTTTAAACCACCTCTATAGGAATTTCAAAGACGCCTGGAAGAACTTCACTGACGAAACTTGTCATTATTTGATCAAGTTGATGCAACGCTGATGTCGATATGACTATAGCTAATAATGGCAATCACATTTAATGATAATTTTTAATAGAAATGAATTTAATAATAAATTTTTCTTTTTCTTTTTCGATATATTTAATAATAAATGTATATTTTTCTTTTCAATTACATTCTGCGTTCATTATTTCTAATGTTTTCTTAAGTGTCCCTAATTACTTTTCCAGAGTTATAATAGCACGAAGGAGAAGTAAAGTTTAATTTTAATTGTTGTTATTTTTAATTATAATCTATTCCAAAATTTATTAATTCTATTAAGAAAACATTGGTTATATGATCAAGATCAGATCAACATTAAAGAAACGTAATGAAGACTTCATGTAAACTGAAATTACGGAAAATATAAATAAATGTAACTCTTATTATACCCATGTCCCTAATTAGTTGACCACCACTGTATATAGTATAGACAGTTAAATAGAGTTAAATAAAATAAAAATTCATTAAAGTCACAACATTTTTTTTTTGTCATGAATATAGAGGACTTACTATTGGGAGTAAACTTAAAAAAGAAACAACTTGTAGTTAGATATACTAGGTACATAAGTAACTAGTAGTACGTTGTGTTCACAATATTTTAAAGATCAATCTAATACTTATTTCTGGAGATTTTTTAGCCGCGTCAGCGAGCGGTCACGAGTTGGCTGCGAAGTTTACCGAACAACGCACGAAAACTCACGAACACTCGAGTTTCAACGAGGCCGAAAGTTTCGGCTATATTTTGGCCGAAACCGAAACTAAAGCCGAAACTAGATTTTTCGGACGGTCACTACATTTATAAATAAAAAAGTTATAAGCTTAAATGTTCAGAAATTCGAGAAAAAAAAATTATGTTTTTCGATATAACTTTTTTTTATCATTTTACGAAAAAATTATCTGAGACCATTTTTGTAGATCGTTTCTTGAGAAACAACTTTTATAAGCAATATTTTTTCATTAAATCAATTGCTAAGGTTGGCTAACGTTTTACAGCGTGTGACTAACCCCACCTTGCTTTTAGAATTAAAGATAGAAATAAGATAGATTTAAATAAATAATAATTAAATACATGAGAATAAATCGCATAAAACTACTAAAGTGGCACGTGGTATCGTCTAGCGGCCAGGACCCTTGTTACGTTGTGATCATAATAACCCGTGTTCTTTTAGAGCATCAGAGGCAACAGGTTCAATTTGACAATGGAAAACAATAATATCTTATTTATTATATAGTTTAATTATATTAGTGTAATATGATTATCATAATAAAAATATTTATATAAGCCCGTAAAGGCTAAATGGTGAGATAATAAATATATCCCTATACTTTCAACACCTCTTACGAGTAGCTGAAAGTAGTCCGCTCCTCCAATTCTTATATACTTAAACTCCACAGTAAAAATATAAAGAAGAGGGGGAGATCGATGTTTTATCCCTATACTTTCAACACCTCTTACAAGTAGCTGAAAGCAGTCCGCTCCTCCAATCCTTATATACTTAACCCTTTCTGGGAAAACTATAAAGGACGGGAGAAGGTCCATGGCCCCACACACGCCATCGACTGTGGGCTCCAACCATATATACGAGCCCTCCCGGGTAAGGGATAGGCTATTTATAGTGCGCCTGCGACACACAATTTGATTGTTATAACGTAAAAGGACATAGTCCTGTTAATTTATATTTATAGTGATTTCGTTATCGGGACGCAAGATTTATTCTTTTATATTATTGTTATTTTCATAGCATAGAAAGGGATCAAGCCCTGATATTTTATAATGGTATCAATCAAGACCGAAGTCACATAATATTTCATATTCATTTTTATACGAGAAGGCTAAACGCCATAATATTTGAGGACAAGCCCTGGTCATTATATATAAGGGAATAAATCCCTGGTTCAGATATGTATTCGAACATTAAACCGCCAGGCGGCATTCCGTAAGCACAATGCTATAATCGTCAACCTCACCTTAGTGAAGTAAAATTCATCAATAATAATAATTAGTAACATTTATAACGTAAATTTCTCATACCACTATATATGGTTAATATAGAGTTTATATTTATCATAAACTTCACCTTTGTTAAGGTATTTTCATCAATAATGTTATTTATAACGTATATTTCTTTTATCACTATGTATGTGTAATATAGTATTTATAATAACCTCACCGTAGTGTAGGCAAATTCATTAATAATTATATTTATAACGTATATTTCTTTTATCACTATATATGGGTCATATAATATTGATAATATTCAATTCTTTATAATATCACAAACGCAATTCCTTAAAACTAAGTCCTACCTAACCCTACCTAATTGTTATTTAAATAATCGCATTGTCTTATAATTAATATTCATTGGCTTATATCATATTACTAATCGCAATGTCTTACAACTAATATTCTTTGGTTTATGTCATTTTCGTATTATAACTTTATATCATAAAAACCATAGCACTTGCTCACGCAAAGTACCCTTTGGCTCAATACTCAAACATACATCCGAATCCAGTTCATTATTTAAGACGTGATAAACACGCATGATAAGAGTTAAGCAGGCTACACTGTCTAATACTAGTTAGCTATCTCGAAGTAAGAAGCAACCAGTTGCCCTAATAGTATGACATGCTACAATGTCAATTATAAAAATCCCTATTACTAAGCTAAGGGGCGTCTCTAATAAGAAGACGAGTCATTTTGCTACAAACGATGTATAATATTCCAGCGCCTCAGCAACAAACCGAACTACATCACGGCATCGACCTAAGTAAGCACCACCGCAGCAATTCTAATCTGTATCACTGGGGCCGCTTCAGCAATGAACCTGAGGAAACTACTGCATCGATATAAATCGCACCACAGAGTCAACCCCATGTCAACATCACATCAGCAAAGTCAAAGGACCTCACTCGAGGACACTACAGACATGACCAAAATCATATCGGAGCCTCATACTTAAGCATCGGGTCAACTAAGTTTAAAAATCCTCGGGCCTCGCTTAAGGACACTATAGACATGACTCAGGTCACATCAGAGCCTCAAACTCAAATATCGGGTCAACTACAACTCGCCAAAACATATACAGTATATATATATACAGTTATACACGTATACTGCTGAAATATAATTATTTATTAGTTATGACTATATAAATTCTTCCCAACGCATACTTTTAAATCTTCATTGAATTCGCTTCTTCTTAGGTTTCAAATAATCCATTAGATTCTGAAACATTAACAATATTTGCGCCGAAGCATTACTTTCGCTATTATATTCACATTTTCAATATTACATTATATTACAGAAACAAAGTAAACTTCGTCTCTTAATATATATCAAACATATATACATTCATAATTGACGGACCCACAAACCGTCATTAAATATTTAATTTATAATAATAAATTATGTTAAAAATATTTCAATGATATAAATTTGCCTTTAACATGTATAGATCATATTATTCATATTAGATCTCTTCGTTAGTAATCATAGACGGACCACCATACCGTCATTATTTATTAATTATTGTATATGTATTTAATATATACTTTATATATATTCTTTGCCATGCATCACCAATCACCATTAATAATATGTATAAAAACCATATACGAAGATCGGAAACCTTAACTAGCATTCTAGCAGCATAGCCGCGCGAACGCACCGCCTTGGTAAACCGTCCACATATACGCGTGGGTAGAGACGTCTGACGGGCACTCACCAAGCATACGCTCGGAGACACCTTCGCCGACACCACAACCCTTATATATGTGAAACAGCTGCAATGACATTCGGCACCTGACTCCGTGAATTTCCATACATTTTCCTTTTTCTATGGAAATTTTCATACAAAATTTTATAAATTTTTGATTTTGTCAAAATATTATTTTCGGGTTATGTCCATACTTAGTATTACGTTGCACATAGTCACGTGGTCGGCAAACGACTTTTAGGTTAAGCAACTTTGGGCGCGGTCAGTAAATGGATGGGTGACCGTCCATAAATAGGTTCATAATTTAGAAATATGAACATATTTTAGAAAATATATTGTTTTAGAGATTTAAATAAAGTGTAGTGTTGAGATCGTCACAAGCGCTCTGAAGTGAGTACTATTTTTACTCTTAACTAAGTACTCTTAACAATACATACATACATACGCGTTTTTTTACGGCAACTTTCTTCTACTTTACAAATACTTATACAAATACTTTAGTGTCGTAAAACTGCCAAGTTTCAGGCGTGAGATCATGAGATCTCACCACTTTTTTTTGTAGAAGAAGTGCTTTGCGAGACTTGGGAATTTTTTTACATTTTATGTTTTTAATGGGATCTCATATCTTTTTGTAGAAATTACTACTTTTTTCTACCCACTCCTTGAATTTAATCGTATATTATCTAGGTACCCACCTACACCTATTATTCCATTATATTATGCGTATAATAGATAGGTACACTGTTTGATTAACTGTAAACGTAACTTTGGAATTTTATACATTTATATAGAATTAAAAAGTTATTTATGCAGTTGGTGTATCTAGAAAACTGGACCGAAATTATAAAATATTATAGGTTTTCCTTGATTTATACACTAAACACTAATTATACTCTAAATTTGAAGCTTCCATGTCTGCTAGAAGTGCCTTAGAGTTTCGATGATCAGTCAGTCAGTGAGTGACAAAATTAAGAAATTTGACTAGTTTAATTCTAAAACTACTGGTTCAAATTGAAGAAAATTTAAAATATACCGTGTTTATACAATGCCTGCTCGGTTACTGAAAATTCAGGCTTCGATTCCCGCTCGGAGCATAATGTTTATATTGACCATGCAAGCATATTTTCCGGTCTGGGTGTATTTATCCTTGTCCTTGCATGTATTTCCGGACCCCCGACACAGGATATAACTATCCTCATGGAGGCCGTTGAGTGTGTAGCGTTTATTTATTTATTTATTTATTTATGGTATTTAAATAAATGAAATAGTTTATCTTAATATATTCTATCAGTCACTACGATATAAAATCTAATTATCATCTTCATAAAATTTCCTACATCATAAAATGATGTACCTATGATTGGGAAGATTAATAAATTGTATCTAAAAAGTAATTATATCTACAATAAGAATTCTTGTAGGTATAAGAACTAAATTATTTTTATTTACTTTTTTTTACAAATAATACTTCTAAGATAGAATACTTCTAAGATTCTCAATAAAATAAATGATTTATTAAAAATCTTAAAACAAGCTCAATAATACTTATCTATTATAACCGGCGTGGCATAAAATAATAAATTTAAACATTTTAGGGATATATAAATATAATTATAAAATTATATAAGCTTTTCTGTTAGCTTTGTTTTTCATATTATTTTTAATAATAACTATAAAATTACCAACTTATTTTTGCGGTATATTATAATTTATTGAGTCCTTGAGATTCTTCGCCATCAAGCTGCGGTATATACCTATGCTATGAGCTGTGTCGTTTAAGCCAGGTTCGCTATCGCTGCGTACAACTTCGACTATTGTTTTCCAAATTTCTTTCCACTTAATGTTTATTGTTTTCCATTTTTTTTATTGAAAATACGCCTTCATTAAATATTCAAAAATAAGCATTTGGAGTAGAAAAACTAAAATTTCAAACATCGATTTTTATTTTTTATTTCATACCCTACGCGTAGAACCTACTGATACTGTTACTTTACGCCAATTTTCTCTGAGAGGATGGTACTTCCCCGGTTTAGCCGGCCCATTAGTGCTGCGAAAACCATGACTCTACTTCTTTCTCTTCTCTTCTTTAAACTAAGCAATATATCTACAGTTTTTTTTTTTTTTGGGTATTATTATTGTGTTTGATTTCAGCGCTATACGAATGACAACATTCCTTAGGTTTCTTTCACTTACTTACTTTTTTTCCACGGATTATACTGTCATATTTAAAATATTAAAATATGTCACTCTCACAATTGAGACAAACCTAACAACATCTTATATGTTGAAATCAATCAAAGGGTTGTAGGATGTCGAACGACACAAAGAATAAGACATACATACATGCAATTGCATACATATAGAGATGTTCGAAGAAATTGCCCTATTTCGGCATTCGAGTAAAAAAGCCTTCGCAGACTGACAAAGAACACTACTTACAACAGTCAATACCACAATAATCACATTGCGATAATTACAATAATCACTCTCGACTACACGACATCGCCTTCAATTATATTTTTCATTTTCAACTTCAAAAATAATTATAATTCGAATTATATCGATTTGGTTATTTTTTTAAAGAAGCAATTTTTGTAGTAAGTAACACTTTTTGCGATAAAATTAGGTGCGTTACTAAATTTCAGTGGGATCCAAAATATTTATTTCAAATTAATTTTTAAATTAAAAGTTTGAATTAGTTAATTATTAGTCAATTATTATTATTAATCTTATAATCGCCTTGATCATACAATTTATTTATTAACAGCCTAATTTAAATTAATTAAAAATATTAACCATAGTTTAAATTTTTACAACTTCAAATGTTTAGGAATGGATGGTATTACTTGTGTATAAAATGAAGGAATAAAAATAGATGTAATTTAATTTTTACAACTTTAGAGGAAAAGGATCCAGGATAATAATTATCATAGTAAAAAATCATGACGCTGTAAGCGATTTACCAAGCGGCGTCAGTAAGCGGCATGATTTCGCGCGCAACGCACGTTTGGCGTATGTTTCATTGGGTGCTATACTGTTTATACACGAAAAGTTGTTAGTGGGTTTTGAAAATTTGTCATTGCTGTCTTAAGATTCGGATTGCAACCAACAACACCTACAATGTAAGTATTTGTCTCACATATAATTTTTACAAAGCTTAATTAATTTACAATTAATTGCATAAATAAACACTTCTTTTATACCTACGAGAAATGATGAATACTAATATAATTTGCATACTATAGCTTATATTATGGTATTTTATTATAGTGTATTAAAATAATAATATACAATAATAAAAAAATAAAAACATTTGAATGCTTAAGTATAAAAATGATTATAATCACTATTCTAAAAAAATAGATTTTAAGAGGGCAACTATAAATGTCTGATATTATTATTTATTCATATCCAACGTTAGATACATGTTTTAATTTTTATCAAGAAACGCCATTCTTTAGTGGCTGTAAAATAATTATTACTGTAAAAAATAATGTTACCTTTTAATTTTTTTAGCCCATACAGTTCGCAAACAAGCAATGAAAAGCATTAACCTTAACCTTTGTTCGTTAGCAATTGTTAGAGTTCCGTAACCAAGAGTAAAACGGCACCCTATTACTAAGACTCCGTTCACCGTTCACCGTCAATCTGTCCGTCTGTCACCAGGCTGTATGTCACGAACCATGATAGTTAGACTGTTGAAATTGTCACTGATGCATTTTTGTTGCCGCTATAACAACAAATACTAAAAAACAGAAAAATATTTAATGGTCCTTCCATATAACAAACGTGATTTTTTTACTCGTTTTTGCTCAATATTGATAACAGCAATAGATAAATTTAGAAGGCTTTAAATATTCTATATATCTAGTTATAATCTAAATATAAAAATAAATAATTAAATTAATATAAACCAAATATTTAAAGGAGGCTCCCATATAGCAAACTTGATGTTTTGTTTTAATTTTCATCGTTTTTTTTAATTTCATGACGGTTGGTCACTCATCGCATGAAACGCAACTAAACATACTGATTCTGTTACTTTACTTCTTCGGTCGAGCCGGTCCATATATGCTGGGATGAACATGGCTCTACTACCATTAAAAAGACAAATAAACCACTTAGCAAATAAATAATGTTCCATAAGACACATCTGACACAAAATTTCAATTGAACGGTTGCATGATTTTTTTTATCCCACAGGAACCGAACATTTTTCTACATCATTTTTCGTCTTTATCCAGGTAATAAAGTATCTGTCTACTAAATTAAAGCCTCAATAGCTCAACGGTAGAAGGGCCGACTTCGCTCCGTAAACGCGAGAGTCGAGGGTTCGATCCTGACCCTCTTGGACTATTGTCATACCCACTCCTAACGCAAGCTTCGAGCTTATTTGGAAGGGAATAGGAATATTAGTAATGCCTTGAAAAAAGCATTTGCTAATATTCTTTAAAAAAAACCACCAAATCCCTTCAGCCGTTTTTGGTGATCAAGTAACAAACATCCAAACAAAATTCCAAGTGAGCATCCACTTGGAATTTTGTTTATCAGATAATCCAGCAGTACGTTTCTGAATTAATCTAACAGGAATCTTATTATTTTTTTTTCTGGGATCAAAAGTATCCGTTGTGTTAATCCAGATAATAAGCTGTATGTGCGCTATATTTCATCCCAATCAGTTAAACCTTTTATTCGTGTTTGAGTAACATCATAATATCCAAACATACAAACTTTTTACATTTATAATATAAGTACCTAAGATAAATTGCATACATAATGTTCAAATTGTATTTTTTGTAAGTAATAATCTTGTATAACGGGATCGTGAACAGGTTGTACTTAATTAGTCAGACATTACAACACAAAAAAGTACCTATTCATTCAAAATCTCAATGAAAAATGTAATTATATAGATTATAATTTTTTTTGTAAAAGTTTTTTTTGTAAAACTTTAGTGTATATGAAAGTAACAATTTAATAATAATTATCAATAAAATTTGAAAATGCAATCGGTAACCAATCGAACTCTATTAAAACATAAGTAAAATAAAATAAGAAAGCCTTTTATTTTTTGCTTAATATTACAAAGAGAAACAAAAAATATACCTAACTTAAAGCTTATTCTAGGGTCAGTACTTTATTTTTAAATTACAATATAATATTGTGTTAGTACTCAAGATATAAAAAAAAATCTGTAAAATAAAAAAAAAGTAACAGTTTTCCCATGACATCCATACAGTATGAATATTTTTCCGACAACATCGGACACTACGTTTTAATCGTGACTACGAGTACATCAATAGATAAAGAATTCTTTTCGAGAAATAAATGGCAATAATAAAATACTTTCATGATCTTAAACATACAAATAAAAATGTTTCATATAGATAGAGAAATATAAGCTTAAATTCAGTATCGGAGAATATAGAACACGTTTCTAGCGCACAGCTCCGTATACAAATTAATGACAGCTTTCTCGAATATCAAGTATGTGTTTCGGAGAAGTTTTTGTATATACCAAGGTTATTGTGAAAAAACCTGAAAACCACCAAGGCTTTTTGACTTTATCTTCCTAGTATTATTCCGTGTATATTTTCAGGGTCTGTTTATTACTCTTATCCGTATTTGACGTTGCTACTTTTTACTCAGAGCGATAGATCTGATTCCCACAACTCTGAGGGCGTGCAACCAGTACCTCAAGGGATAAGAGAAATTATATATCAAGAGTTAACAATTAGTATCAGATACTATGTGATTGCAACCTGGAGGGACAGAGTAACACTCTCTCCGCGGCACGATGTGGACAGACCAACAAGGACAAATACCCCGACTGAAACCGATAATTGTAAGACCGTTGAGCATGTATAGAAAAAAAATATACTATTTTACTTCAATCATGCACTCTTCTAAAACAAAACCAAAACAAAGAAAAAATTAAACAAAAACTGTAACCTATAATCTCAACCTATAATACTTTGAAATAAAAATTAAATTAAATTCAAATAAAATATAACAAACAGTATGAAATCAGTGATCGTGCTGTACTATTCTCGAAAAATACCTTTTAATCTTATTTTTAAAACATTAAAGACTTAAACAATCTTACAGTCAAACCAATTGTCAGGTTTTGTAAGACTTTAGTATAAAACATATTGTTAATAAATATTGACTTAATAAATAAATAAAAATAAAATAATACATCATGCTATAGCTGCAAGTTTCAATAGCTGTTTTTTTTTCAACCTTCAGTTACCTGTTACTTGTATGGACATGTAAGAAACTTATTTCTTTTAATTTTTATATTACTTACTTAATATTTTACGACAAACTTGCAACACATGTTCATAAAAAAATTTGTTTAGATAGAGACAATAGTTTCCGAGTATAATGAGTAACGTACGGACAGAAAGACAGATACCATGAAATTATAAGGGTTCCGATTTGTCATTTCGCTACGGAATCCGAAAAAGTTATATATGGTTAAGGTATATATGGTTATTGGGATTTTAAAAATAAATTTTAATAAATTATTTAAAATTTATTTTTAAAATCCCAAAGAGAATTCAAAATGAATGTTTTGTTTTTGCTTACACAAAAGCGCTTCTATTAAAATTTTAGTATACAGCGTTCCTCTTTCGCGAAGATCAAGTTTCAATGAATTGCCGCTGCAAGACATGCCATTTTATTTTACAAACAATTTAATTGCAAATTATGGTAATTATACTCAAAGTACAAGTCTACAATTCTTTACATCAATTTTAATTGTCTCTAATTACTTTTCTCTCAACCCGACTGCCGAATGTTTTATTATTATTGTTATGTATGTATGTATTAGGGTGAATTAAAAAAATGTTTTTTCTTCCAAACAGACTTAAAAGTTTATTTTCGGTGTAAAAAAATTACTGTGAAAAGATAAGCCATTAATATTAAGATTGTCCGCGTCGCATTTTTTTATACCTCATAAGAATAACATGGGAAAAATTATTTTTGCTTCTTCTGATTTTTCTTGCTAGCCCGTCGTGGGTCATAAAGCAAATTCTTCCACGTATTTTTGTAGAGAATTGAGCGCTCTACAAAAAAGGTCTCTTATGATTTTTTTCTGAAATCTAAAAAATGAAAAGTTATTCGAGGTTAAATTTATATTTATCGCAAATGACTGACTGTTTTAATGCATTACAGTAATTTCATGATCTTAGTGGGAATAGTTTTCAAAAATTTCGTGTTTTTTTTTCGAATTTAGTCCTTTGAAATACGTACGTGAGGTAAAAATAAAGTGATTGATTGAAAAGAGTTTATAAAAGACAATATTGTGCTTTTAGGTTAAAAAAAATATATGAACTACTAGTTGTGAGATTGACATAGGGTACAGTATTTTAATATGGGTTTCGCAGAAGCAAAGCATTCGCATTTCGTATGGCACCAAAATATGATTCCTTGTAGAACTCAACAAATTAAGACGAAAAGTAAGAACACAATTTTTCGATACCCTGCTTAGTTTTCGTGATATTGATGATTGAAATTTGTTTTTTACAAAAAGTTAGCTTTTTGGTCCAAGGATTTAAGCTGAAAGTTAGTTATAAGTCATTCAGGTCTTCTCCTTTTATATATACATATACATAGATAATCTATTTTTAATAATTTTGTTTTATTATATCTATTTTTATTCTTATTATTTTTTTATTATTATATCTATTATTAATTATTTTTAGACTATGGACCCTAGTATCGGGTATACATTTCAACTTTCTATGTCCAACCGTTCCTGAGAAAATTGACGATGACACACGGACGGACAAGAAAGTGATCTGATAAGGGTTCCTTTTCTTACCTTTTGAGGCATGAAACCCCAATAATGTACAATTATTAAACTTCTATATTGTTTGTAATATTGTTTTATTTTTAATGTAATGCTATAGAAATATCTGATCTTAACATACAGGCTGTGAAATGGTGTTCAAACATCAATTTGATTAGATGACATAATTATTTATAATAACAAATTCCTTAGCCAGCGAGATCTTTGCACTTCATTGTATTATGTCGTGTCATCGTCGATTAAATTACCCACATTTTTACACCGTAATTGCTTGAATGTAAAAAGCAATGAATTACCTATACTTGTTTATTGTTAAGTATTAATTACGAAATATAAAAACGCTAGACACTAATAATTCGTTGCTGAATATAGGTAGGTAAATATATGCATTTGCGCACAGCTATGCTATAAATTATTTTTATTAGTTAGTTTGAATTCTTCTTCTTCTTCCTAGCATTAATCCCGGTAAATAAGGAATTTTGCTCAGGTTCTGCTTCTAGCTCCTATCCGGATTTAACAGGTTACTAGTTTTTACACAGAGCGATTGCCATCTCATCTCCGAAACTCTAATGGTAAACCAGTAACTCAATAGATAAGAGCAAATTGATAAGTAATCAAGAGTTAACGATTATTATCAGATGTTATGATAACAACCGGTACCGACAGCTTAACGTGCACTCCGAGGCACTATGGGAAGACAAACGACAAACAAGGACAAACGGCGAAACCAAAACAGATATTTGTAACAAGCATCTACTCGAAGCGAGAATAACTTTTTCATTGTTTCGTTCGAACGTTTTGCTTTCATCCCTATTCCTATTGTTATTTTACACCCTTGAGGATAAAACGTTTACAAACTTTGGAAGTTATATTTATTTTTATCGAATCAACAGCCTACAAAATTCGATTTCCAAAATTCAAGCTTACTAGCTCTAAAAATGATGATACTTCCATAAAACTTTTTATCCCCCCGCCCCCTTTCAACCTCTTACAACTATTTTTTGCATTAAAAAGTAGCCTATGTCCTTCCTTAGTCTCTAGACTATCTGTGTACCAAATTTCATTTAAATCGGTTCAGTTGTTTTGACGTAAAAGCGCGACAGACAGAAAGAGTTACTTTCGCATTTGTAGTTTGTATTTGGCCAGACAGACGTTTTTCTGACACTTATCGTGTTGGTGCAAACAGTTTGACTAAAAATATATTAATAACTTGACTACACCTATTGTACCTAAGTGGTGAAGCAAACCGAAACCGTCTCGATAATTCAAATACATTGAAAGAAATTAATCAATCAATCAAGTCATTCAAAATTTACGCAGTCACTAACAACGCACACGAGCTTTTTTATATAAAGATAAATATTTAATCAGATAAATAAATTACCTATTCTAATTTGTTAAATTGGAAATAAAACAAGGCATTGAAAAACCGAAGGATGTGAGTTGAAATCCGGGCACCCACCTCTAAGTTTTCAAGTGCTTATTTGGTTCTTCAAGTTTAACTTGTGCTTCACTGTGAAGGATTATAGATAGAACTTGATGATAAAACCTACATGTCGTGGAAGAAATTCAGCAGCAGCCATTGTATTATCCAGTTAAATGATGACAACCCACATTCTTTTTTTATGAGAGAGGGGGCAAACGGGCGGGAGGGTCACCTGATGTTAAGCGATCACCGCCGCCCATGAACATCTGCAACACTAGAAGGCATGCAGGCGCGTTGCCGACCTTTAAGGAAAGAATACGCTCTTCTCTGGAAGATTCCCAAGTCGTATCGGTTCGGAAAGACCATCGGCGGAAGTTGATTCCACAGAGTGGTTGTGCGAGGAAGAAAATGTCTTCTAAATCGCGCTGTTGTGGATTTCCAGACATCGAGGTGACTTGACACGCTCTCTCTCTCTCTCTCTCTCTTGACATGTTCTCCGGCGTTGCAAATATTCATGGGCGGTGGTAATCTCTTAACGTCAGTTGAGTCTCCGGCTCATTAGCCCCTCTCAAAATATATGCATGATATAACATAAATACACGATACAACAAAAATACATTCAATTTTAAACTTTTAAAACTAAACAAATGTAAGATACGGGTGCAAAGTGCTCGATCGTCGTTTAAAAACAACGTCGGGCAGCAATTAGATATTTGATATCTGATTACCTGATACTCTTAATAACAAGCAATTGAAATACATCGTTTACTTTTTTGTTTCGGTTTTTCTAAAATATATTCCATATATAACCTTGCATATTGGCACGAGTTCCACTCACGCCCAAAAAGATTGTTATGATCAATAATTTATTTCTATAAACCTTGTGTGAGTCTCACATCTTCTTGGTTAGGTACTTATATTTCAAACAAAGAATATTGTTGTAACAAAAAATAGTAGCGACCTTTAGCCCGCTGCCAATAAACCAAAATAATTTTCAATTTGAATACAATACTCAAGTTAATACGATATTCAAAATAAAAATCTGAACCTTTGAAATTTAAAAAAACTTATATGTTATAACTTAAAAAACACGGAATAAATATCGTTTAATATGTAATTTATTCAATTCAAATTTTCACGACTATTTTTTCATACAATTAATATTTTATTAATTTTTCTATTTTCTATACAAGGTGTCACGCAGGCTCCCAGTGTACCTAATGTAAAACGACATCCTTAGCCTACCCGAGTAACGGGAGGGAAAACGTATGGGAGGATAGAGATAAGGAGATAGGACAGAGGGGGTTAAGCGTTGCTACTCCAGCCACCATATTGAGCGAACTAAACGCAGCATTACTGATATTGCTACTTTAGGTGGACATTGAATGGTAGTAGTATTCACCGGTTTAGGAGATGTTTGTATCTTATAAATATCTGTTTCGGTCTAGAGTTTTTTTCTCGAGTTCTCCCCATCGTACTCATGACAGCACGTTATACTGTCGGTCCCGATTATAATCACATAACATCTGATAATAATCGTTAACTCTTGATAGGTATTGTTTCGCTCTTAGTATTGTTGAGGTGAGATGGCAATCGTATTTGTATAAAAACTATAGCTGTTTAAAAACTAATGACTTGTAGAAATCGGATAAATTATAAGCAGACCATAGGAAACATATCGAAATTTTAGAAGAAAATAAAGAAATGAAGAATTGCTCATTTTTGCTGAAAACACTTTAAATAATAACTTTACACCTGCTTGATTTATTTTATTTCATGAAAGTTGGGAAATAAGCATAACCTAGCCGTAACCTATGAACGCTTGGGATACTTAAAGTATCACATAGTAATAATAATAAAGACATTTATTCACCAAGCAAGCATAAAGTGTTACATTGATTTGAACTAACATTAACCATTAAAATCTGCTTGTGAAAAGGCCATCGACTCAGCTTGCAGCTGCTTTTTCGTCGAAGCCTGTACAAATACTGCCAGAACGAAAATCATAACTATAACAAAAAATATAAAAATATTACTCTAAAAACCTGTATAAGTATAACAATATCATGAACTGCTTGTAGGAGCCTATATGATAATTTGTAATACATGACTGTCTATTGTCTCCGTCTGTCTATACAACTTAATATAACTTAATATTCTATGTTCCCTAACATAATAAAATATTTAATGAGAAAATAAACAATAACATAAACAATTTAATGAGTATCAAACGAATTAATTGCCTTGTATTGGTAGCGATAGTAGCCTCACTGCTGACCAGGTAGACTGCAATTTTTGACAATCAAAAAGCCATTTTTACATGGTCTTATAAGGGAAAAATGGTAGGACAATGGTAGGGTTAGCGATTGGACCTGCGGCGATTTCAATCATCTCACAAAACGCAACACTCATATTATTTTTATTTTTCGGTGATTTTCGGTGG
The DNA here is from genome assembly GCA_023373885.1 of Hestina assimilis. Classification (NCBI taxonomy): domain Eukaryota; kingdom Metazoa; phylum Arthropoda; class Insecta; order Lepidoptera; family Nymphalidae; genus Hestina; species Hestina assimilis. The sequence goes on along the minus strand of CM041747.1, from coordinate 16,194,979 downwards.
TTAGTCGGTCCCTTGTCGAGCAGGCCCCTCTATGCTCGGAGGATCATAGCTTTTTTCAGTATAATTATTTATATTGTTTGATCTTTTAGGTTCCGGCGTCCGGGTGTGACGACCCCATCGCCCGCTGTTGGGATAGTCTCTGTCACAGCAGAGATTATTCCACCAGTGCAATCAGTCTGGCGGTGGTAGGTCTTTTGTTGCAAGAGGCCGGCTAGGTAGGTACCAACGCAGTGTCAAATATTCTTAATATTGAGGTTGGCAACGCGTGAGTGGCATATACCTATGGTTCTGCAAGCGCTCATAGGCTACGGCAACCACTTACCATCAGGTGGGCCATATGCTTGTTTGCCAACTTATAACATTTAAAAAAATCCTTCTTTTAAAGATTACTCGGTGTCATTTTTTGAATGAAACTGATGCCCTGATATTCTTTATCCTAACAACTGAAATTGGTTCAGCTTTATTTTCTTAACTCTTGTATCTGAAAAACTAGCAAACAAGGTGATTCAGTCTCTCATAAGTAAGCTTTTTTGAATTAAGTTTTTTCTTAATGAAACGTGATCAAAGCTTACAAAGCCAATACGATTTATTTCTATTGGCCCAATTTGTATTGCCCCTCTAAATAAGCTTGAAGCTTGCGCTAAGTGTAGTAGGTAGGTTTGTAGTGTGTAGGTAGGTGTGGGTACAACAATAGTCCAAAGGAGTCCGGATCGAACCTGCAACTCTCGTTTTAACGGAGTCGTCCGTTCTACTATTATCTCAAACCTCCATTCGATTCTAAATCATCATGCTTTAGAGTCAAATATAATAATCAATGACTACATGGAGATGTTTTTAGGCTTCTTCTTGTGGCGAAAACAAAGCTTGAAGGGAGTGGTAATACAGGATGAAAGATTGTATGGGAAACCAATTATTACTATAATGCATTAAAGCCTCAATAAACAAGACTATTATAAATCAATAGAGTAACTTCAATTTTGTCTATTAATGTCTTCTTCAAACAATGCATATACGACACAAGCTTTATTTAACATCTCAAAGAGATGGATAACAAAAGATACATCTACATTAACTTTATTTTTTGCCATTATATAATACATATTTTTTGAGATACACGACTACTTCAGTCATAATGTTAGCATGTTTTAATTTTAATTTTAATGGCGATAATACATGTTACCTACTTATTAAGTTATTACTTATAAATTTATTAGTTACGATGCTATTTTTTCACAATTTATTTAGAACACACACCTAATATATCCTATCTCAAATATGGACGCAAATAACCAATACCATGTCAACCCACAAAATGCAGAAGTGTTGGTAAATGGCTGAAGAACATTTTTCTTTAATATTCGTAGGGTTTTAAGCTTTAAAACTTCTAAAAAAGTCATTTTTTAATCATGCAATTTATGTTTTATGTTAAACGTTTTAGGTTATATTATATACGAAATATGCAGTTTGTATACTTATTTTTTGTGAATATAAGTAAAAATAGATTACATAAATATGAAATTGCCAAAAACTTGGCCAATACATAAAAAAATTCATATAAAGCAAGTTGTCCAAAATTTTCAAACGCGTTTTTCTCGAAATGACATTCGTGTGGGTTGACATGGTATTGCTTATTTGCGTCCATATGTATATTAATAATTTTGCAGATTTTTTTAAAATTCATTTAATATGATTTGTAACCTGCCTTTTAATATAGTTTTTACTCCCCGACTGCCGGAGGGTAATGTTTTTCGAGTGTATGTATATATGTACGTAAGTATGTATGTATGTCGATTTCTTTGTGACGCTCTACAGGGTAAACCCTTGGACGGATAACAACATATGGTATCATTAGATTTGTCTCAGTTGTGACAGTGACTTAGGGTACATTATTTTAATATGGGTTCCGTAGAAGCAAAGATATTCAACGCGGAATATCACAATTCGTATAGAGCCAAAATCTGATGCTCAATAAAATAAGACGAAAAGTAAGTATACAAATTTTCGATATATTGCTTAGTTTTCGAGATATCGATGACTGAAGTTTGATTTTTTTTTTTTTGCTTGTGTTCGCCAATTCCTCTCTCAATATTTTTCTTTCAATACACAGTAATTATATTTGTTCGTAATTTAAGAATTTCCCTTTAAACTCCATCATCCATTTACAAATTGATTGATCAGCTTGTCCCCGTCTGCAGTACCTTTACTAACATTAAAGTAATATTTATATTATAACTAGCGACCCGCCCGACTTCGTCAGGGTGCATAGTAAATTCTTCCGTTCATCCCGTTACCGTGGGAATTTAAATTCCGTTCTTAGTTCTTCCACTTATAGACTACCTGTATACAAACATTAAGTAATACAATTTTTTCCATACGAAGTTCCCTACCAGTCGATTCCATACAAACCTTGTTTTGACAATTACAAACGAAACACCAAAAATCCGATTTGATACAGGCCTTCTGAATTTATTTATAATGTACTTTTAACGTGGCGCCATCTATTGGATACTTACTCAACCCAGTCAACGAATTACCTTATACCGCCATCTCTTAGAATCTTATTAAACTAACCGAGACAATCATGACCTTTGTTAATAAACAAATAATTTGCAATAAAATAATATTTCGATTATAAATTGCAATATAAATTATCCTATCTTTCAAGTTGGATGAAACGGCACACAGTGTGCGAGATTTTATTAAAATTGGCTTAGAAGTTTAGGAGTCCATCGCGGACAAACAACGTGACACGTGATTTATATATATTAAGAAGATAGTTATTATAGAGCTTGTTTTTAGCTTTTTAGGATGTGTTATTAATGCAGTTGGGTTTTTTATTTAATGTAATATTAAGAAAATAGTTATTATAGAGCTTGTTTTTAGCTTTTTAGGATGTGTTATTAATGCAGTTGGGTTTTTTATTTAATGTAATATTAAGAAGATAGTTATTATAGAGCTTGTTTTTAGCTTTTTAGGATGTGTTATTAATGCAGTTGGGTTTTTTATTTAATGTAATAATTTATTTTATTATCATTTTTACTACCTACCAACTACTAACTCAGTTAACAGCTTAACGTGCTCTGCGAGGCAGGGTTGGGGAACCCACAAGGATAAACGCCCAGACCGAAACAGATATTTGTAAAATCAATGCAGACATCTGTCCGAGGGGTAAACGAACCCGCAACGGCCGAGGCTAAAGGCAGACTCGCTACCCACAACGCCACAACGGTGTCAGTTTATATTGTGCTTGAATTTTACCTAAATGCTACTCACAAGACTTTAAACCACTAATTACGATGTCTATAAGGGGTCATCTTTCTCCGATACCGGCTTAATTGACAAGCTTTATCAAATATAGGATTTCCTAATAAACTCATTCTACGAGACCAATTGGGAAGACCATACATATTTCACCTCAACATGGCAGGAGGAACTCAATACTTTAATCTAACCTCCATCGTGTATTCAATATTGAGATAGTCCACGTATAGACTTATTAATGAAATTGAGGAATTTAAGGACGACCTACCATCTCGCTACCCGACCTTTATATCTATTTTTTTTTTATCAAGCGTCATTAATCTGCATCCGATGCCCTAGCAATTTTTTTTATGTAGTAGTTGTCACTCACACAAGTTGAAAGCTTAGAGGACTGTGACGCTATTTAAAAAAACAGAGATACTTTATATAAAAAAGGTAATGTACAACACTTATGTGTCACTGTAAACTAAGACTTATTTTTGAAGCTCACAACCTCAGGGTACGCAATAAAACGATTGTACGCTATAGAAGGGAGGCGAACAAAACTATTTCTTAGAAATAACTTGATCTTGTAAGCCTGCGAAGTACTAGGCTATGATAAATATATAACCATTGCTATTCGTGTTATATATTAATTTATATAAACAAACCATAGGTGATAGTACGTTGAGTAAATAAATAAATAAAAAACTTATCGCACAATATGACTATTACTTAATTTATTGCTATACCATTTCTGGCGTGTCCTCGACACCAATGGCTTTTAAGTCAGGTTCACTACCTCTGTTCCAAAACAATCGGGTGCTGCTGGCTGCTGGTGCAGTTTTTGTAACAAAAATAAACAAGCAACCGACAGAAACTTTAAAATTTGTAATATTAGTATATACATACATGGTTGTTATGATTGAATCAAAAAGCCACTGCCTCCTCTTTATTGTTCACGACATACATGAAACGGTGTCGTGATTAGGAGGGATTGTCTTCGGGCGACGTTCATTTTATGGATAATAAAGTATAATGGCTTTTCGAATAGCAGTTTACGTGAGGTCACTCTTAGGATTTTTGTGATGTAAAAATTTATGTAAGTATAGGTTTTTTCTCAGGGTCAAAAGTCACAAGATGTCTTCGCTAGTCGAACTTAAAATTGTTACTTAAAGAGTATTAAGACACGATTGTCTTATACATATACCTATAAAAGAAAATAATTTATTCTTGAAACATTGTTAGACGACGTTGTGGCGCAGCGGTAGCGAACCTGCCTTAAGCGCCACAGGTCGCGGGTTCGATTCCCGCTCGGAGAATAATATGTTTGTATTGACGTTTGTTTGCAACTATGTTTTCCGGTCTTGGTGTATTTGTCCTTGTCTTTGTATGTGTTTTCGGACCCCCGACACAGGATATCACTATCCTAATGGGGGCCGTTGATTGTGTAGCGTTTATTATTTATTGTTATTTCATAAATTTTTCGAACAACATGTAAACATATATGTATGTATATTTCATAGTATATGCACATATTATATTGTAAATTATCTAGTTTCAAAAGCCGGTCAAGTGTATGTCGGACTTGCACATAAGTTCCGCACCACCGAGGAATAAACATAAAACATTTTGTAAATAGGTGTATTCTATGAACCGCTACAATGTATAAAAAAAAAAAAAGTTAAAGGGTACAGTTTTTATTGAGCATTTTTAAATTAGCTGTTTACACCAGTTTTTGTTCACCTTCCGTAAAAAGTACATAGCCAAAAAACTATACAATAATTGCCTATATAATGAGTCTTTATTTTATTTTTATGAATTTTAAAATTCAAACAGATTAGGCTTTTTTACCGAATACGAAGGATTATATTTTCGTAAATCCTCAATAATTAAGCCCAAATAATAATGTTTCCAACATAAGTAGCAATTATCAAAGAACATGATATTATCTGTATAGATGTACATATTTTCTTGCTTAAGATTTTTTTAACTTTTATGTCATTTTTGATAAAAACCGGAAATAGAGTTATCACTTATATTAATTAACACTAGAACCGCAGAAAACCCGCTGTGAATCGCCTAGAGGCCTATAATGCAGTATAGTTTATAATGTATATGAATTGTACGTATTCAAAAACCAAAATTACATCTCTGTGCCGTTTGCGGTAGAAACACTTGGGCCATGGAGCGTTAGTGCGAAACAATTTTTAAAAGATATTGCCCTCCGACTCATTGCCTCCCGGGTGGCCGGAGGGCTGGTTCATTTTTCAGCCAAAGAATCAGGATTGTGATTCAAAGGGGAAGTGCAGCTAGCATTCTTGTCACCAATCTCCGTGAACATAATTTGTACAGTTGTAATTATTAGTAAATATATTTAGTATTGAACTGTCAATATTAATCTAATATTGGTTGTAAATATATAAATATCATAAAAAAAATTTTTCATCAGTTTGATGATAAAGAATATTAAGGACTTTAAAAATAATAACGAATTATAGCCGACCGCAAAAATTAGTTGGTAATTACGTAATAATTATTAAAAGTAATATGAAAATCAAAGTTATGGGAATAACTTATATATCTCTAAAATTTGTAGACCTACATATCTTCTTGAAACTAAATGTGGTTGAAAGTTCATTTGATGTTCTATGAAGCTCAAATTTTTCCAGAATTTTAACTCCCGTAGTTCAAAAGTTGGAGGGGGCACAATATTTATGAGTTTAGGAGGTAATATCTCAAGAACTTCTCAGTTCATGAAAAAAGTCAAAATCAAACCTTGTTATCATTTTGAGAGACCTAGCCAAAGATATCTCACACATTGCCCTACATTGATTTTTTTTAACCCTTACTTACATGTATAGACTGCTGCTACCCTTAATTTTTATATATTTTAGCAGTTCTTGACAAAATCCTGTAGCGGTTCATAGAATACACTTTTTTACTAAATTTCGTATAGATAGAGCTAATAGACTTCGCGTAACGGACAGACAGACATGACGGAATTATTAACGGTTCCGTTTTTCCCATTTGGCTACAGAACTCTAAACACGCATCACGACAGATACTACAGATTCTGATTTTAAAAGCTTTACATGATATCACTACAGACTACAACCACAATATTGAAACATGGTATTGAAACTAAGCTCTAACATGTGTATGTATTAATATCGCTGCCGCTCCGCCCGGCATTTCACTGACACAATAAAAATATAAATAAATAAAGAAACGCTACACACTCAACGGCTCCCATTAGGATAATTATATGCTGTGTCGGGGATCCGTGAACATACACAATGACAAAGCTAAGAACACCTAGACCGGAAAACATGTCTGCAAGGTCAATATTAACATCTGCTCCGAGCGAGTATTGAACCTGCAACTTGTTGCGCTTAAGGCAGGCTCGCTACCGCTGCGCCACAACGTCGTCATAACTTACCATTAATTGAATAGAATTACTCCGTTAGTAGTAAGTTAAGGACTAGGTTTAAAGACTACTTAGAGTGGTTTGTTTACAGCGTTAAAGTAATTACATTGTTAAATAAAAAATAATAATATGCTAATTATAAAGTAGTCAATGATGAATGATTTGGGTTCGACCTATGTCTTAACAATTTTAATAAATAACAAATCATTATCAAGAACTACAGATTAAGCTAATATTGAGTTGAGTATTTAAATAAGAAACGTTAGAAATATGAAGTTTTTTAAATGGAGTCCTCCTTTAATTTTAAATGTTATTTTATTTTTAGTATTGGTTATTTTAGCGGCAACAGAAATACATATTCTGAAAATTCCAACACTATTACGGTTTTTGAGATACTGCCCGGTGACAGACGATAGAAAATGGAGTCTTAAGGTTCCGTTAGCACCTTTTAGGTACGGAACTCAAAAAGGAATATTCAAATGTAGTTATACTTACAACCTAACTTGTACAAAGCTGACACTTAGGTGATGAAAAGTTTAATGATCCCAGTAACATTGTTTGTTGTTTTTGTGGACCATTTCCAGTACCTATAACTTTAATTGAATACGAAACAAGAGACGGCGCGATTTACGAGAGTAATAAGTGTTTAAAAGTGGAATTACTTTTAATGATATGGTATTTTTTACCATATCATTAGACTTGTTTTTTAAAATAAGTCATAATGAGTAAACTGAATAAGATTTGATTGGAATGAAACTCATTGAATGTAATAACAAAATAATGTAAAATTAACAAATATAGTACTTCTATAGTAGATTTTTTTGGCTTCACAAAATTGTATGACTTCGTGTATGAGCATGCTATAGGTACTAACGACTTTTAAGGTACAAAAATTTTTTTTTGATTCTTGTCAATGAGTATGCTTGGATATAACAACCTAAATATTAAGAGGGAACTAAAACTAATGACATGACGTTGGTGGGTACGCCACCTTCGATCTCCCACTCTCCTACCACGATTTGGCACAACCAACTTACTCAAGAACATCTGTGAGTATTTAATTGAGATTGCGATATGCATCCTAACGTCATATTTGAGAGGAAGGGTCTATTACGGTTGTAGAGCCATGCACCTCTCAGCACAAATGGCCGGCTCGAACATGGAAGTACTACCTCTCTCACAGGCGTAAAATAACAGTATCAGTAGGTAGTGTTGCGTTTCGTGCGATGAATCTTTTCCCTTCCCTGCTGTTCCTCGGGTTGACGACGCGCCTGTGATACTTCAAGTATCGGAAGCGTTCATAAGTTGCGGTGACTACCACGAGTCGGACAGTATAATAATAATAATATAAGCTTTATTTATTCCTTTTACAGATTTTGTTTACAATATTAGATGTTGACATTACATTAAAACTATACTTATTTGGTTTGTAGATCTAAATATAATTGTGTTTTACTATGTTAGTAGTTTAGCTATATGTTAGTAATGATTTTTATGTTAGTATTTATGCTAGTGTTATGTTAGTAGTTTAGTTATTTGATTTATTTGTAGTTTATGTTAGTATGTTAGTATTCATATAATTTTAGTAGGTATTACACGTTTTCTGTAAAAGGACCGCTAGTAGCGGTGAAAGCCTCCTCCAAATGCTTCCATTCGTCTCTACTTCGGGCTGCTCTACTCCATGTCGTGCCGGCTATTTCGACCAAGTCATCACTCCATCGTTTGAGCGGTCTACCTGGCCGTCGTTTTTTATTTATTGGGTACCAGTTGGTCATAATTTTGGACCATCTTTCGTCGGGTATTCGTTGAACATGACCAGCCCATTTCCATTTTAAGTGGAGCAATAGCTTGGCAACGTCTTTAGCTGTGGATGCTTTCCTAACTGAGGTGTTTTTAATCCGATCTCTTTGTTTTAAGCCCAAATAACTTCTTTCTATTTTTCTTTGAGATATTTTTATTTTTGTAGGCTTTTTTAGTTAATGGCCACGTCTGGCAAGCGTATGTGAGACATGGAAACAAACATACTTCCATGGCTTTGGTTTTTAATTTAACTGGTATTTTACTTTTGAAAATTTCCTTCATGGCCCAATATTTATTCCATGTTATTTTGATTCTGCGCTCTATTTCTCTTTCAGTGCAGGCTTTGAAAGAAATTAGATGCCCTAAATAAATGTATTCATCGACATATTCAATGCTTTTAGATGTAAGTTTTATAGGTTTCTTTTGCCTGTTCGTCATTAACTTTGTTTTGTCTTTGTTTAACTCAAGTCCTACCTTTCTACTTTCTTCGCATAGTGTTTTTATCATTTGCTCCATCTCTGTTGCATCTTCCGAGAAAAGCACTATATCATCCGCAAATCTTAGGTGCGATAGATATTTACCATGTATATTTAAACCTTTGTTAGTCCAGTTTAATCCTCTAAAAATCTGTTCGAGTACGGCAATGAAAAGTTTAGGAGAAAGTGGATCTCCCTGTTTGACTCCTTTTTCAATTTTGAAACTTTGTCCTGGTTTATCTACAATAATTCTTGAGCTAATGTTGCAGTACATTTCTTTCAATAGATCAATATATTTAGTGTTAACACCTTGAATTGATAATGCTTGCCATATAGAGCTATGTGTTATTGAATCGAATGCTTTACAATAGTCTATAAAGCAAATATATAGAGGTTTATCATACTCATTGTATTTTTCTAAGACCATCTTTAAAGTGTGTATATGATCTACCGTGGAAAAATTTCGTACAAACCCAGCTTGCTCTATTGCCTGACTTTCATCTATAATTGTGTTCAACCGTTTTAATAGAGTCGTTGTGAATAGTTTATATACACAAGACATTAAGCTAATCGGCCTATAATTAGTTATTAGCCTTGGATCTCCTTTTTTGAAGAGCAGCACTATATTCGAGCACTTCCACTGTTTGGGAATTTCATTTTTTGACAGTATTAAGTTAAATAGTATAGTTAGTGGTGTTGCTAAGAAGTCTTTTCCGAAGATTAACATCTCATTTGTAATGCCGTCTGGCCCTGGGCACTTTTCTTTTTTCAGTCTGTCTAGAGAGAACTCTATTTCATTTTGCTGAAATTCTGGTACCGAATCCCTATTTGTGTGTTTTGTGGGTAGGAAGTCTACTGTTTTCTCATCTTTTTTGTAGAGCTCGCTGTAAAAATTAGTTGCCATTTTTAATAAATCGTTTCTATTTGTGATTAGCAAACCTGATTGCTGACTTAACTGAGTTATTGATTGTTTTGTTATATTTAATTGTTTATATGCTTTTTTGACTGCTCCAGTTTTTTGTAAGTAATTTTCAATAATATTTAGTCTAAACTTTTTTATGTTGCTTTTTATCTTTTTATGTATCATTATATACAGTTTGCTTAGTTTATTTTTGTCCTGCCTTGTTTTATTTTCTTTATTTTTTAATATATATTTTTGCTCTTTAAGTGTTTTAATTTCCTCAGTAATAATAGCTTGTTGTCTTATGTTTTTCTTACCGATTTTTGCGTAGATAGAACTTCGTGTTATAGCTTTTTCTATGTTGTCGTACAGTTCTTGTACCGTTGTTATATTTATGAATGTATGTTTAGAAAGTTCTAATTTGTATTTTGTGAAGTCTATGCATTTTTGTGGCTTTGATGAAAAATTTGCTCTCTGTCTCTGTCTGTCGGACAGTATGCTTGTCATGAAATAATTAAAAATTATTGTGATGTAAAAAACCACTAAATAAGGCTGAAGCTCAAAATAGTCTTTATTCAACTTGGCGTTTGAATTTCGCAATTCCATTGTTTTCTCTCTTTTACCTCGTCTCTATCCGTCATTAAAATATTATTGAAAATGATAACGATCGTTATCGTTTATTTTTGAAAGTGGAAATAGAACTTGAAATTGAATAATACAAACAATTGCAACAAAAAGAATAATCATAAGGCGAGAATGTCAAGGTATTTGCCGCTGTAGCTTCAAATCGAGTAATTTATATACATTTTGCTAATTAAGGAACGAATTGTAAAATAGAACATTAACTCAATTGAAATATATGATTTTTTCATTGAAAAAATTAATAATCAAAAGATTCTAATACCTTGTGTGGTACACAAATGCGATTAATTTATCTTCCGCATAAAGTCAATTAATATATTATGTATGGCATAATAACTGCACGAATAAACATACAGCATATATGTTGGTAATTATTTCATTCAAGGCTATAGTTTTTTTTTCAATATGTAGCACATATTGCTATATTTATACTTGTCTAGTTTATTACAGGCCGCCTGTCTGAGAATTTTTGAATTTCATTTAACACAAGTACAATTGTATAATCAGTTAGGCGTGTGAAATAGACTTTTTCAAAAAGGGTACTTTAAGTTCAATTCTGCCTTCCAGTCTGTCTGAGTCTGCTTTTTTCTCTTATTCGGATTTGAGTTAGATAATTTTTATACAGAACGATTGCCGTCTGATCAACGAAAACCTAGGGCGAAACAGTAACTCATTACTAGTTGTATAAAAGCAAATGACTTATTAAAAGTAAGCGATTATTATCAGATGTTATGCGATAACAAATCGTCGCCGACAACATAACCTGCTCTTTAAGGGAGCCCACAAGGACTATTTATGCCTAAACCGAAAAAGATACTTATAAGATCAATAGAAACATCTACCCCAAGCGGGAATCTAAGACAGACTAAAGAGAACCTTGCTATCAAAATTCCAAAACGGCCGTTTAGTCATTTTTAATTCGAATAAAACTACCAAATTTATACATAAGAAGAAAACACGTTCATCGGTTGATTTTCTGCTAAAATTAAATCAAGCTATTTCCTTTACCTTTAACTTGAATTGAATTGATATTTTCTGTACACAAAACTATACTAGACCGACATTTTTCTTTTATTACTAACATGATATTAAAAATATATACTATAAGTACTAACATATTGACATTAAATATAAGGAAATATAAATTACAAAGTGGTAAAATTAGTTTGCGTTCATTACGGTCACAGATCAATGTCGAATGCTTGTGCTTGTGTATTCGTGTGATGTCTATATCGATTGAAAAATGACTGTAAAAACATTCGTAATCGGTCTTAACTTTTGACTCTATATGTCAATAAACGTAATATAATTACAATTATGTTTATCTGAATAATTATTGAAACTTGGCTATATATTAATATTTTAACCTTCAATAGGAAGGCGGGTCTCCTCCTAGAGCTGCGATCATTATATTAAGTCTTAAGAGTTCCCCGTCTATAACAGCAGTCTTGCGTAGACGTGGAACGCATTTAGAACTTCCGCTGATGTTCAGGAAGCCCGTCCTCAATGTACGAACATTCCAGGATCCTAAGCGAATTGTATTTCGAAATTCGAAAGTGGATTGGTTTCTTTACTTTGCCGCAGGTGAATGAAGTTGCGGCACCGCCCAACTGGTTGGTAGCCAGTGTCCGTTTCACCCAGAAGAGACAAGACAGCACCGACATGGACACGTACCTTACTGTCCGGGGGCTGCCCGGATTAAAGCGGGCGGTAACGTGTCAGTGGGCCTACGATGGACCCTCCCACTATCGGGAATAGCCCCTGGCGCCTACGCCTTCGCCTATTTGCGCGGGCTTATAACCGGTCACTGCTATTCCCCGTGTTGTTTTCCACCCAGCAAAGCTGTAGTGGGTGAAGTAACCTCACCACGGATACTGCATCGCCTGGGACGCGGTTTAGATAGCGCAGGCATGCCCAGAACCTTCGCCATCCTCTCGACCTAGCCGGCGTTGTCCACAAGAATGACGATCATTACGTGTGGAGCCGGATCGGTTGCAGGCCCTGGTTCGTACCTTACGGAAGGTGCCACACCGGGTTTTCATGAGTTTTCCTTCTCTGTAGACGGCGCTGCAAACATAGGTGTAAAGTCTACAGGATTACTAACCGTCGTATGTACCTTAGTCGCTTTTTATGACACCTCAGTATGAAAGAGGGAAGTACTATTTTTCTCTGCCGGTACTCCACGGCAAATATAAATAAAATTTATAATAATATAAATTATAATAACGCATAAATGTACTACAGTAATCGAATCGTTTCCTATCAAAATCGGTAACTAATATTGCTATTAATTTCACAAACGTGATAGTTTGTATCTTTGGATGTTTGTTGTTTAAAATTTGGCGCAAATAAATGTTGATGTTAAGAATTAAAACATAGGTTACTTTTTATTAGGCAAAAGTGTTAGGTAAGGTTATGTTTCTATTCTCTTCTGTTATATTAAAAATCTTACTACTTAGAATTATGTTTGGATAGTATTAACTTAATTGTACTCCTACTGTAATATAAGATAATAAGTGTAAAAGTCTCTATATTATAAATTTTATTACTAAAAAGCGATAACGGCTTAACTTAAACTTAACGGATGAAACTTGACACAGATTTAGATTGTTAACAGAAGTAACAAAAAGGGTACGTTTATCTCAAAAAATGTTAGGTTCCCGTGTAAAACAAAAAGCGCACTACAAGAGGGCGAAGTTAGAGATGACATGATGACATGATTTGTATCGTCAACCATTCAGTTGTATTGCTATAAAGGTGCCTCATTACAAAACTTTAGATACTAATACAAGTATCATTGGCATAGTGATGAAACGATGAAAATTATAGATTATTATATGTATAATATATAAAATTATACATATTCTCTGTGTGTATATAATTATTGCATACATACAAACAATAATTAAAATGAATATTGTAGAAAAGATGAATCACGAATAATCCGCGTTGTATCTTGTTTCCTGATTTCGAGAATTATTAATTATGAAAACAGTATTAATTGTGCAAACATTAAATACAAGTAAAAAGGAACTGTCTTTTTCTTTAATCATCGCAAAAGTCGAAAAGTCGGTGGATTGAGTTCTTAATATTTACCACGAACGGGAATTATTTATGTCAGAAATCCACAGCAAAATTCCGGCCGATTAAGCTAATTAATAATAGGAATTATGTAAAGACCTATGGTTCATATAATAACCATCAGTCAAGCGCGTTGTGTTTCGCGCACAGTCGAAACTAAAGGTTTCCGCAGCTTGGTGATGAAGAATCTAAAGGACTTTGAAAATTATAACGCATTAAAATTGACGCAAAAATAAGTTAGTAATTCATAGTGATTATTAAAAGTAACATGAAAAACAATGTTATGGGAACAACTCATATATCTCTAAAATTTGTAGACCTATCTTCTTCCAAACTAATGTGGTTGAAAGTTCATTTGATTTTCTACAAACTCAAAATTTTTCAGAATTTTAAATCCCATAGCTCAGAGCTAGAGAACACCATTTGTATGACTTTAGGAGCTAATATCTCAACAACTACTGACTTAATGAAAAAAGTCAAAATCAAACCTTGTTGTCATTGTGAACTTTGAATTTTTTTTACCCTCAGTTACATGTATAGACTGCTACCCGTCATTTTTAGGGTTCCGTAGCCAAATGGCTAAAACGGAACCCTTATAGTTTCGTCATGTCCGTCTGTCCGTCCGTCCGTCTGTCCGTCTGTCCGTCCGTATGTCACAGTCATTTTACTCGGAGACCATTGACTCTATCTATACGAAATTTACTAATTAGGTGTATTCTATGAACCGCACAAGGATTTTGTAATAAAATCTAAATATATATATGAATTAAGGGTAGCCGTCCATACATGTAACTGACGATTGAAAAAAAAAATTCAACGTATGGCAAAGTGTGAGATATCTTTAGATAGTTCTTTTAAAATGATAAGGAGGTTTGATTTTGAGTATTTTCATTAAGCCAGTAGTTGTTGAGATATTAGCTCCTAAAGTCGTAAAAATCGTGTCCCCCTCTAACTTTTGAACTATGGGATTTAAAATTCTGGAAAAATTTGAGCTTGTAGAATACCACATAAACTTTCATCCACATTTAGTTTGAAGAAGATAAGTCTATAAATTTAAGAGATATATAAGTTTTTCCCATAACTTTGTTTTTCATATTACTTTAAATAATTACTATGAAATTACCAACTTATTTTTGCGGTCGGTTTTAATTCGTTATTATTTTTAAAACCGTTAAGATTCTTCATAACCTTACCATCACCCATTTACGCCTGTTTTCTCGATTTGTCCAAGGCATTTGACCTGGTTAATTACGATATCTTATGGCAGAAATTAAGACTCACTGGCATGCCTGAAGAGATCAACAGGATTTTTAAGTTTTGGTATAAAAATCAGGTTACTGTTGTGCGATGTTCAGAGAGCTACTCAAGGTCTTACAGGTTAGAATGTAGGGTGAGGCAGGGCGGCCTGACCTCACCCAAGTTGTTTAATCTGTATGTGAATACCCTAATATAGACGCTCAGTAGCACTCGTGTCGGATGTCATATTGACGGAGTCTGTCTTAATAACATTAGTTACGCAGACGACATGGTTCTGCTGAGTGCATCTGTCTGTGGGTTAGCAAAACTGCTAAGTCTTAAATTTACTGCATGATTTTTTTTCTGTTTTCTTATAATTTTGTTTTATTTTTATTATTGGCTTGGTAGTTAAACTTCACTTCCTACATTATCATCAATGCTATGTACACCGTAATTGTCATATATATCAGATAAAATACTTTGTACCTTTAGTTATATAAGAATAGATATGTATGATGTGGTTGTGCTAATAAATAAATAAATAAATAAATAAATAAATAAAGTCTTTGTGAGAACTATTTCAAACGTCATGGTTTAGTCTATAACTGTAAAAGCGAATGCATGGTCTTTCAGGCCAGGGTAAAATCGATTCCATCTATTGTACCTGCTATTAAGTTACATGGGGTTCCACTACAGAGAGTTGAATGCTTTAAATATCTTGGCCATATAGTATTCTATGACTTGAAAGACAATGCAGATATTGAGAGAGAACGCAGGGCTTTGTCTGTTTACGGCAAATATGATTGCTCGCAGGTTTGGTCGTTGCTGAATGCCAGTCAAAATAACGCTTTTCAGAGCTTACTGCACCACATTTTACCCTATCAGCCTGTGGGCAGACTATACGCGGAAACAGTACAACGCCCTGCGTGTACAATATAACAATGCTTTCAGGATGCTAATGGGTATGCCTCGTTTTTGTAGTGCATCGGGAATGTTTGCCGAGGCGTATGTGGACTGTTTTTATACCATTATGCGAAAGCGGTACATATCGTTGTTGCGCAGGATTCTTTCCAGCTCAAGTGGCGTCCTGAGAGCATTTGTTAATAGAAGTTGTTTGTATGTGAACCACTGCTATCGGATTCACGTGCTGACAAATTAATCCTTTCTTAGGTTAAATAAGTTTTAGAAATTACTAACAAATAGGCGTAAGATACTTGTATTACTAACAACATATGATCCATTGTTGGTCGAAATAAAGTTATTATTATTATTATTATTATATTATATTATATTATATTATATTATATATATATAAAATTCTCGTGTCACAATGTTCGTTCCCATACTCCTCCGAAACGGCTTGACCGATTCTTATGAAATTTTTATGCATATTCAGTAAGTCTGAGAATCGGCTACTATCTATTTTTCAAACCCCTAAGTGATAAGGGGTGTCCACCCCAAACATTTTTTTCTTATTTTTTGGATAATTTTTATTTTTTATTTTTTTTTATTATGTGGCATTGAAAAATACATACTACCCTAAATTTTCACTTTTTTATCATGAACCCCTGCTTTTTAATAGTCATAATAGTAAACCAACTACTTTTACCGGTGTCACTTCTAGACTCGGGTAGAGGGCGCTAATATCGGGCCCCAGATTTTTTTCGGGGCAGGACAACGTCTGCCGGGCCCGCTAGTTATATATATTATTATATAACCATGCTGCGGAACCCTTTAGATGCAACTGTGCGTGGTCCACAACGCACTTGACTGGTAATTATTATATATTTTAGAATGTCATTACAAAATCGTGTAACGGTTGATAAAATACACCTATTTACTAAATTTCGTATAGATAGACCAAATAATCGCCGAGTAAAATGACTGTGACATACAGACGGAAGGACAGACGGGTATGACGAAATTATAAGGTTTCAATTTTCGCAATTGGCTAAGGAACCTTAAAAAAATCGTTTGAGTAAAGAACACAATTGAATACAACGTGGGATATTACTCACTGCAACGTCATATAATATTAATAAATTACCACTATTGTACATACATTAACTACTTTATAGTACAAGTTTTATAATACTTGGCATGTTAAGATACTTAAAATGCAATAACTTTGTAAACCCTTATTTAACCCTTGTTTTATCGCTAGCTAAAAGCACCTTACCAGACTGACTACCGAACAGAGAAAAATACGTAGTTTTTGCCTCTACTAAACTCGTGTATCTAAGTATTTACAATCGCACATAATCATATACGCTATGATATTTCGTTTAGAAGTATACAAACAGGAGCTTATTATAAATTATAATGTAATATTCCTTACGACGAACCGGCAACATGTTTATGAAATTACCGTTTTGTATGATTTTATTGTTTATCAGGTAAGTGCAAATACAGGTAAATCCATTCCACTGAGACGTAAAGATTCGTTGTAACCTAATCATGAATTTTATTTACAGAAACGATACCATTGTGCATTACATAGGTATATGGATGCAAATAAGCAATACCATGTCAACCCATAAAATTGAAAAAACTGAGTTATATATGCAGACGTGTTGGTAAATGGCCGAAGAACATTTTTCTTTAATATTTGTAGGGTTTTAAGCTTTAAAACTTCTAAAAAGCCATTTTTAATCATGCAATTTATGTATTATGTTAAACGTTTTACGTTATATAACGTTTACGGGTTATATTATATACGAAATATGCAGTTTGTATACTTATTTTTTGTGAAAACAGGTAAAATAACTTCCATAAATGTGAAATTGCCAAAAACTTGACCAATACATAAAAAAAATCATATAAAGTTCAAAATTTTCAAACGCGGTTTTCTCGAAATGACATTCGTGTGGGTTGACATGGTATTGCTTATTTGCGTCCATATATGTCTTCAATATTTTCATTCTTAAAATATTTCACTAATTTTAATCAGGGTTTTTTATGGCATGACGGTTGGTAAACAAGTTTCAACAAAGATCAAGTTCCGCCTGATGGTAAGTCACCGCAACATATGAACGCTTGCAACACAAGGGAAGGGATGAGAAGGGAAAAGGAAAGGGAAGAGAAAGGGTGGGAAATTGGGCCCAGCGCTTTCACCATCGCTCTCATCAGCACACAAAACGCAACAGTTTCTTCGCAACTTCCCCGGTTGCCCATTTCTGCTGGGAGAAGCATGGCTCTACTACTATAGCTAGCGGTGTTATACTATATAGCTAATGATACAGAGAAACCTTTTCAACAGTCTATAAAACCACTTCTTGGATGGCTCTAAAACCCGTAACAACATCGTATTGTTATAGTTTGCCTTTTAACTATTTTTATAGGTGCTATTTGACTCTATCTTTACGCTAGAAACAAAATAATATTAATGTACTTTATTTGTACACAACAGAAATGCAGCAAATAAAAACAATCAACCATACCCGTATCAAATACATATGCGAAATTTAAAATGTCAAACGACAACTGTTACGTTTTTATACCCTATACTATAGTGGCTGGCACCACACCCTTGATAGGAAGCCTTCACTCAGCCTGTCATACAATTATTGAAAAATCTAATATTTTGTTTCAGGTTTCCGAAGTTTGGAATTATAACAAAATAAGAATGTAACGAAAAGAGGAGATCTTTATAATATGTTCCATTTAACCAGCTGCTTTAGATAAAATGAAAATGAGTCCTATCGACGAGATCGCAAATTTGAAATCAACCCTTAATGGTTCGGAAATCGTAGACCCCACTCGCATATACGGCCCCCAACGGGACTCTCTGTATATAGTGATCCCAATCACAATTATTTATACCCTCATTTTTATTACAGGAGTTTTTGGCAATATATTCACTTGCACAGTAATTATCCGTAGTAAAAGTATGCATACAGCCACAAATTATTATTTATTTAGTTTAGCTATATCCGATCTCCTATTATTAGTTAGTGGCATGCCTCAAGAGATGTATTCCATATGGTCAAAATGGCCTTACATTTTTGGTAACATTTTCTGTGTCCTTCGTGGCTTAGCAGCAGAAACTTCGACGAATGCTAGTGTTTTAACAATAACACTGTTTACGGTAGAGAGATATTTAGCTATCTGCCATCCATTTGTTTCGCAAAAAATGTCAAAATTATCAAGAGCGATAAAACATGTAATAATATTATGGGTGGCATCATTTGGACTAGCACTGCCTCAAGCGCTTCAATTTGGTATAAGGGTCAATAAAGGTGTCACAATGTGTTTACAAACGCGAGTTATTATTGAGCATTCTTTCGAATTCTCTACTTTCTTTTTTTTCTTCACGCCAATGATTATTATAACTGTATTATATTCCCTCATTGGACTTAGATTAAATAAATCTAATTTTCATAAAAACCAAGAAGATATACAACTAAAAAACAGATCAAAGAATATACGAAAAAGTCAGAAAAATTGTGGACAGTCAACAAATCGAGTACTTAAAATGTTGGGTAAGTATCAATTTTTTACGATATGTACATCAGAACTAGAATAAAGTTTATATGCAGTAACTTCAATTCATTGCATCTAAGCAACGAGCTAGACGCTTAGCAAGTGACAAAACCTACTATGGTAACATACTTCATTAAACAGTATGCGTTGTCCTCATTTTGAAAAATCTGTTCAGTAATATTATAGAGTGATCTTTGTTTTTTGTTTTTCATTAAAATGAGGAGGGCAAAACAGATCACCGGACTTAACAATTAAATCACAGAACGTACTTCACCGCGAAAAATTAGAATGCCAAATAGAGCGATATAAAAGTAATATTACTTACTAAATTCACATACAATATGAGTAAAATAGAGATACTTAAAAAAAAAAATAATAATCTGATCTAATATCTATGTATATTTATATATATATATGTGTGTGTATATATGTATACATACATACATACATGTATATATACATATATAGTCCATGTTTGTGATATAAATCATTTTCTTACTTGTTAGAAGGTGAAATGTCAGTATGCTCATGTAATATAGTAATGGTCTAATATTATTGTAGCCAATGTTAAGACTGTAGATTTTAAGTTACGTAACTTAAAATCGTAACGTTTGTAATTTTTATAATATTATTTTCATTACTAACTCAAGTTTTTCAACATATTATAGATTATTATATATTAGATTATTTTTTTGAAGAAAATTTTTTTTTATTAAGCTTTCGTTCGTTACAAGGGTGCATTTACTATTACTTAGCCTCGCTCAGAGCAGCTGCTGTGGAAACGGCTTATCGGAATCTCTGGTGGAAACGCAGCCTTAGCCTCTTACAATATCTTGAGACTATAGTTAAACGACTACGTGCTTATTTAAAGTATATTAAAAAAATATATAAATAGAATTTTACTTTTAATAATTATGTATTTCACAGTTGCTGTGGTAGTATCATTTTTTATATGCTGGGCGCCATTCCACGCCCAAAGGCTGGTAGCTATCTACGGAACTGCAGAAAACCACCTCGCCAAGTCTCCAATCCTCCTCTCAGTGTACTACTTCATGACATACACGTCAGGTGTTTTCTACTACATGTCTACGTGTATCAACCCTATATTATATCATATTATGTCAAACAAATTTAGAGGTGCTTTTAAGGTAAGAACGTAACCAATAGCTAGCTCATTTTTAATTTATTAACGCGTGAAGTGGAGATGCATGGTTTTCTTATTACATCTCCAGCACTCTTTTTTTTTCTATGCGTCTTAGTTGACAACCAAGCATGCGGTACACCTGATAGTGAGCCTCTATCATAGCTCGAAGAATTGGTTTTTAAATCTTCTTTGCTAGTAATTTCATTAGCTAACATGTTCTTTAAACTGAAACACAGGACACTATGGCTTTGCGATTGATATTCTATCTAACACTGACAATAGGAACCCTACGATCGTGCTATAATCGGGTCCCGGATTTTATTATTTTATTTTTAGGGCAAGACAACATCTGCCGGACCCGGTAGTTGTATATAATATTATTAAACTTAACTATTAAAATTTTTATTGCATCTTAATCGATTTCGATAAGAATTGATTTGTGGGAACCACAGCTGATCCCACAAATCAATTCTTTAACTTCATGAATTTTTATTGATGTAAGTAATATAAGGTAATTAAATATAACAACCTTTTTTTTCGGTTTTTAAAAGCGGTGCAATGCATTTCTTTATAATATTTTGTATAATTTTACTACATTGCTCAAAAGTTTTTCTCACCTTGCTTACATTGTAAATTTCTGAAGATCGCAGTTAAATTTTCTTTTTATTACAGAGTACAATGATGCAGTTGTGTTGTCAACTCAAGAAAAACCCAGTAAAACAGCAGCGTTCTTATACAACTGCCCCGCTTTCTCGCAACATGACGCCCAATGATTCCGTTAAATCTGGTAAACATAATAAAATACATTTTGTATCTTAGGCATCGACTACAATATAATTTAATAAATTCTTCGCAAAAATGCTAGCTTAAATTCAAATTATTTAGTAAAATATTTTGTTTTCAGGAAATTCTGTAAAAATCCAGAAAAGTGGTCCCGATAAGACAGATGTTTCTTCTCGAGTGTGTAAGATATGTGAGAGGTGCCAAAGAACATTTACGTCTAATCAAGCATACAACCTAAATAATTGTGACAACGTACAAAACTAATTTAATTTAATTTATTGACAGTTACTATTGTATTTAAGATTAAGTGCTATATTTTCAATGGTCCCATTATTGTCACTTTAAGGCGATTATCACTGTAACTAGATTATTTAATTTAGATACTGTTAAAATCTGTCAACGCCATACAATTATAGCACATAGAAGGATAGCAGACGCGCAAAATATAAACTAGCAGCTCTAATGAATTGTCAGGTCTAAGAAAAATACTAATTAACGGGAAGCTATATATCCGAATAGAAATGAAAATATTTTATATATATAATATTAAATAAATATTTTATACTAATTAATTAATTATTATTTATGACATAAATAATATAAATACTAATTTCCAATTTCAGTCTACGAAATCGGAATGTTAATTTTCCCGAAATTGAAAGATTTCGTTTCGCTGACATAACTACTAGTGCGCTCTTGCGCATGTCAGCGAATGTACTCATGCTCACATTGGTTGTCCCGAGATCTATGTTTCAAGAGAAAATTTGTTCAGAGCTGCAATTCTATGTGCAAAAACACATTATCTGTGGTCAACGCATTATTTAAAACAATTAATCCATAGAAAAAATATATAAATAATAATAATATAAAGAGTATAAATATAAATCATTAAAATATATAAATTATAAAAATAGTTCTTTATGTCTTTAGTATGGCCAATTTATAAAATATAAAAAAAAATCAACAAGCTATTACCTTCTCGTGGGCTGTTGTCGTATCCATTCCTAGCGCTCGACGCATAGTTGGAAGCGAACTAGCAATTTTACTGATGACTTCTAAAGCATTTCTAGAATTTTACAAATATAAACTCTAAAAATGTGTCGTACATACATGGATAGAAAAATGGATAACAGAGCTGTGGAATTAAATGTTTTATTACTAAAAGGGAATCACTTGGCAAACAGCTCAGGAACTCTTACTGGCTTATGTCTCACAAATATAAATTACCACTGGACAAACCTCTAAAGAAAGCACTCATTACTATGTCCAATCAAAGCTGTACTGTGCTACTAAAAATTACCAATGATCAAACAGTATATTATAGCGAAGAGGCTCAAATCAAACGCAAAACATGATTGCCTGTAATCTGATAGATACGACTGTCACTAAGTTCCGTGGAATAAAAATAAAACCCTCTACGACTAAGAATTAACAGATTTAACATCTTAGAAAAAACAAGATCGACTGAGCCAATTGCGATCAAAACAAATAAACTTCACTTAAACATTCGAAACAAACTACTTGAAAATTATCATAAATTATATATAAAATAATATTTCCATTTTATGAAAATATTATTATAATTAATAGTAGGTAGTTGTATCACAGTACATTATCTATAGAATGTCGCCTTTGTAAGATATTCTTGTCAGCGAGATGTAATATTTGCTGCTGCATTTTAACTTGGCATTAATTATTTTCGTACTAAGAGAGGTACTATAAAATTGTGTACATTCTTTAAATGAAATGTTTTAAATATTGTAAATATGTTTATATGTAAGGATATTGTAGTAATAAAAACTTTCGAGCGATATTACGACTGCGTAACAGGGTATGAATAAGGTAATGGGAAATCAATATTTTAGTTCCTAAATAATGTAATTATGTGGCTTTTTTGAAACCAAATAATATATTCATTTTTGTTTACAGAATAATTTAAATGAATTAGTATTTCCACTGTTTGTTATTATTACTTAAATATATTTCTTTTGTACGTCGGTGTTTGATCTTGCTCAATTGAAGAAAGAAACATTATAATTATATTTTTTTTATAAAATTTAGCAGCATATAGTAATACATGTATTCCAGAAATAAGAAATTCATTTAATTTAATTAAAAATAAGACCTACGCTCTCTTGTTTTTTAGAGATGAAGGCTGAAGGATTTTGTTAATTATTAGAATGTAAATTTAAAAAACACAATTATTCTACATGGGTCAGGAAATAAAAGGCTTTAAAAAGGATCGATAGGCCCTAATTTTTATAATATTTTATATTATAACGTAAATTTAATTTATTTTTAAGATATTTCAATGTGAAAACTTTCTTATACAAGTTTTATGCCGGAAATAATGTACTAAATAATACTATATACTTATGCTATCTTTTCCAACAACACTCTCAGGGATATATATATACTCTCAAATCGGATCAAATGTCTATAATGTCAATACAAACTTCTACTTAAACAAGCGGATATGAAACAATTCCACAGTTCGTCCGGTGTTATCATTTGAAGGCGGATTTGCTCAGTTCGTGAGTCGTGAGTGGTCTTAGACTTAACATACACTATAGATAGGTCCTTCCATACAGACAAATTGTCACAGAGTCGCTGGTGCTCCTTCACTAATTCAACATCAACGCAACGATACTTACTTTCAACATATAAGTTACGTGCTTTTTACGTTGAATAAAAATATTTGATTTTTGATACGAATGAATGAAGGTCGTCAGTTTGTCGCTCACTATCTTCAATCGTTTATGTTGCAAGCCTGTGACTAACTGTTTGGTAACGGAGAGGAAATCTAGTACCAGATTCACCAAGCCAGGCCTTGGGAGGAAAACCGGGTTATATGGGATTACCATGACCAGATGGTAACGTCATGGGAAACCCCTAAAACCTCTTCGCTGACCAACCTTAGTACGTTTGTAAGGAAACTCTAGCAAAACGAACTAACGTGACCTGACAACACTGTACTCCGCTGGTAGCTGGTAGAGCTCGATTCCGGGGTGCGAGATGGTAAAGCCCCCCAGGGGCTCATACGCAAGCCTGCATGGCAATTAAAATGACACCTACTGCCGTCGTCCTCAGAGCCGCTCAATATGAACGCACAGGTTCCCCACTCTGCGCGTCCCTGGTCCAAGAGTAGCTCTATTTATATTGCCCCTGGTAAAGATGCTTGGGCGGTCCATACGGCTGGCGGCATCAGGTTGTTGACGAGGTCTCGTCTGATCACTTCGACCAGGACTCTACGTTCCGCCTCCCACGCGGGGCTCACCCCGAGGGCGGGCTGTGTGGAATCTCGGTTCTCGCCACAGTGGCAGTGTGGTGGCACATCGTCGTCGACTTCCGTCCGATTTTACACAGGTACTCACCGAAGCAACCACGTCCGTTAAGCACCTGTGCAAGACGGATGGTCATGTTCTAACCTAGCCTAGAAATTTTGATTATCTATAACTCTTATTCTTACTTAATGTATTCCGTCGAGATCTATAAGAATTTCAAATCAAGGCACCGGAGGAATCTTAGTCTTGCTATCAAAAACAACATCCAACGACGCCATAGCAGGTTGGCTATTATATGTATTGTAAATAACTGTGTTATTGTAGTGTATATAACTGTGGTATTGTAGTGTATATAACTGTGGTGAAACGATTTTCAAAATATTTTTTTCATTCTTTTTTAACAGACGTGATTATTTCATTATACGGGTAGTACTATTAAGAATACCTTAAGTACGTAAAATTTATTAATGTTGAAATGATTTTAAAATTAGTATAATATAAAGTTTCCATTATTTATTATATTAAATCACTACTGAATTCCAATGTTATTTAATATTAAGGAATAAGAATGTAAGACTCGAATGTTTCGATAAATGTTTTAAATATTAAAATATGTTGTTAATGAACATTTAATAAAGAAGATATCTTCCAACGAATATTTTATTTTGAATTTACAATAAATTTATAAAGGCAATACATTATTTCTATAAAGAAAGATAGAAAGAAAGAAAGAAAGAAAGAAAGAACGAAAGAAAGAAAGAATTTATTTATTGGGACACAACAGAAATAAACAAATAAATAAATCTGCATGTACAAATTAATCTATATAATTATATAAAAATGGCGTATTGGTAGCGAGGCTGCCTTGAGCCTCAACAATCGTGAGTTCGAATCTCGCTCAGGATGGATGTTTGTATTCATGTTACAAACATCTGTTTCGATCTGGACGTTTGTCTTTGTAGGTTTGCCCACCACACCTCGGAGAGCACGTCAAGCGGTCAGTTCTGGTTGATATCACTCAGGTAATTTGCCCTTATCTAATGATATAGTGATCTCTCTTAGTGTTGCGGAGGTCAGATACAATCAATGTATGTATGTCAAAACTTGTGGCCTGTCAAATTCGGAAAGAACAGACAGGCAAATACCGCGAATAATGCTAGGAAGAGGAATATATATTTCGTAGAATCCACTAGGTTAGGATCTGCTTGGTTGACATTTGTGTCTGCCATGATAATTTTACCAAGCAGTGCCCTGGTCGGCATTGGCGCTGCCTGGAGAAACGACCATCTATGATCCCTCGAATAAAAACGCATCATGACAGATACGACGGATGTTAAAAACCGCCAGCATTACTCTATATCGCAGACTACAACCTCCTTCGTCGATATTGTAACATGGTATTAAAAATAAACTGTTACACATATAAAAATGAATCGTCCTATTCCCGTGGTCACGCCAACTTGAAAACGATTTTACCAATTTTATTTACCTTTTCTAAAAACTCAGTAATAATTTCTATACTTTCAGAACCTTTGACGGAAAGTAAAATTAAATATTGCGTAGAAAATTGGAAAATCTCAGTTTTAATTTTAATTTCAAATACAATTTTATTTATTCTCTTCCGAGCAATGTACGCTCGGCGCTGCACATGATATGTTTGTATTAACTTCTTGTTTGATAACTTCAACACATTTTACAATTTTTGTACTTACTTTTGTATCGCAATTACATGAGAATTGCTTTTAGTTTTGGTATAATAAATTTATCTCGGGTATTACTTCTATAAAAACGTGCCTTATATAACTTAGCACTGACTTCGCTTTTAGAAAATCTTGAAGTTAGTTTTCTTTTTTTTTTTTAAATCCTTTTTTTAAGTTAAGAATAAGAGTACTTCAACCATATTAAACTATCTATTTCTATCGCAACCCATGAATTATAAATTAGTTTTATGTAGTTCTGGTGGTCATTTGTGGTCATCATTAGCAATTTTACTTCTACTTAAGGTGCTATATGTACAGAAAATGCACAAGTTACTTTAAAAATGCCCAACTTTAAAAAGAGGCGTGCTTATAAAATTTGAAAAGTTCCCAAAATTTTGCCAGGAACCCAAAATTATCAAATCCTAACTCAAACTCAACAAATTCTTTATTAAAATAGGTCTTTAAGAACTTTTGAATCGTCAAATATCGTCGTCTGTTTTGTACGTCTAATTGAAGCTACAGCCGATTCAGAAGTTCAGAAGGAAGATTCTGCAGATAAGAACCGGTAAAAATCTCTATAGCTACTCTTTTCAAATACAATCAACTTACATTAGTCAAATTTTACAATGAAGTTTTATATCTCACATGAATCTTCTTCATCCTAGCATTATTCCCGGTATTTTATATACCCAGGGTCTGCTTATTACTCTTATCCGGATTTGACAGGTTACTAGTTTTTTTTTTTTTTTACACGGACCGATTGCCATCTGACCTCCGCAACCCTAAGGGCGAACCAGTAACTCATTGGATAAGAGCAATTTACTTATCAAGAGTTAACGATTATTATCAGATGTTATTGATAATAACCGGGACCGACAGGTTAACGTGCTCTCCGAGGCACGGTGGAGAGACCCGTACAACCGCCCAGGCCGAGACAGAAATTTTAACAAACATCTGCCCGAGCGGGTATCGAACCCGCAACCGTCGAGACTAAAGGCAGACTCGCTACCCACAAAACCACAACGGTGTCACACCTCATGTATATCTCACATGAATATCTCATATAAAGGGAATACTTAGCCCCAAAAGGACTTATTTACTTTACGAGGCCAAAAATTTGGTGTTACAAGTTTGATTTTCATTCTTGTGCTAATGCAGTGTCTACCACTGTTTCTGTCAAACAAACATCTATTTTTGGGGTAACATCTTTTTTTAGGGTTCCGTAGCCAAATGGCAATAACGGAACCCTTATAATTTCATCATGTCCGTCTGTCCGTACGGATGTTCATCCGTATATCACAATCGTTTTACTCGGAGGCTTTGGCCCCTAATATCTATACGAAATTTAATAAATAGGTTTATTCTATGAACCGCTATACGTTTTTGTAGTGAAATCCTGAAATAATTAATATAAATTAAGGGTAACAGTCCATACATGTAACTGAGTGCTAAAAAAAAATTCAACATATGGCAACGTGAGAGGATTCTTTAAATAGGTTTTTAAAAATAATAACGAGGTTTAATTTTGATTATTTTGATTAAGTTAATAGTTAAATTATAAAAACTATCGGAAGACATTATTTAACTTAATGTAAAATTAAACGGCTAAAACTCACGGGAGTGCGAAACGGGTCGCGGCTGCGAACGTAGCACAGTCACCCTGATGAAAGACCTCCGATGGGTCTGAAACTAGTCTCTAAACCAATTGAACGTTTTACGTTGAACGTTTTACGAACCAGTTTTAGCTGTTTCAATTTACATTAAGTTAATACTTGTCGAGATATTGGCTCCCAAAGTCATAAGCACTATTAACTTTTATACTAAAGGATTTCAAATTCTAGAAAAAAATTGAGGTTTTAGAACATTTAAAGCACTTTCAACCGTATTTACTTTGAAGAAGATAGGTATACACATTTTAGAGATATATATTAGCTTTTCCTATAACTTTGATGCAATACTGTGAAAATAACGGAAATAAACTAATCGAGCAGTATCAACATCAGTTAACGGTCTAACTTTCCTAACCGCGTAAAATGAGAGTTCCACTGAAGTTTAGAATCCAGTGTTATTTCTAAAAACACTGTATTATCAGTTATATCGAGATTTATATTATACATACTCAAAATAAAATTTGGTTTCTTAACATGTACCATTGAAAATTCTACACATTTCGTTTTAAAAAGTAGGTTATTTGCAGTAAACTAATTTTGTACAAGCGAAAAAGAGTTCCATCTTCCAGTTCCTCCTTCTTATTGAAGTTGGTTAAAAAATTAATAACAACGAACTACACAATAGAAAGCGTGTGAAACCAAGAGCTACAATGACAATACGATATACACCAAGCCGTTTTTAGTTATTCGTCTTTTATTATAATTATCACTGATATTAAACATCTATTTTCTCCCAATGCCACACGCAATGTTTTTACTTAGGCTGTATAATTAAGTAATGTACGGTCAATATGTGGAAGGGTGACCGCGGATTAGTTAAATTGATAATACTTAAACTGATTTGTAGGGAAAGAGTGACCCTGAACTGACCGCACCTAAAGCTAATGAACCGGTCACCTATCCATATACCGACCGTGCCTGAAGTTACTGAATTAGTCGCTCACCCATGCATTGTCCTCGTCTGAAGTTACTTAAATGGTCATCCATCCATATACCGACCGTACCTGAAGTTACTTAATCAGTCGCCCACCCACGTATTGACTGCTTGGCCGGTTTAATTGTACAGCCCTAGTTTTTACTATTTCTTGATTTACTGTTCGCACTATAATAACATCAAATTTGATGCCAGTATACGTTACCGTTTACACTGCAAGATAAAGAAAAGAATGTTAAGAAGACACGTTCCTTGCATATAAAACATTTGAAACTCGGATTTTGGAACTAGAAATGATTGCCATATGCTTAATGGTTTGGGATCCCTGGCTTGATTTTGCACTTGATTACTATCAAGCTAATTTTCAGTGAGTAGCTTCGTTCCGATGAGACGCCCAACTTTTTCCTGTGCGCAAAATAAATTTCGATTGTGGCAGGTAAAAGGTAGAAGGGATAAAATATGTTGATTTGATACTTCTCCAAAATTTATTACTATCTGGGTTTCTTTTAAAATCTAATGACAGTTATCTAAATTATTCGACAAAATTGTTGTCCTACAAATTGTAAGGTTTGATCAAAGAGTCCCCCTCCCTCCAACATTTATCAATAATGAGGTCACTAAAATTATTACTAACCAGCTGTTTTTTTTTCTTTACTTAGTTAATATTCATATAATTCAACACTCACTGAAAATTAGCTTGATAGTAATCAAGTGCAAAATCAAGCCAGGGATCCCGGACTATAATAATTTTGATTTCTGTTGCAACTCGACCGAAAGTGTGTTTGTTCAATGCACATTCCACTGAACTTTGGTTATCTATTGGTTACCACGGAATATCAACCCCGTATAATCGAATGTATGCAATTTTATAACGTTTATTGAAACCTCCGTCTTTATTCTTTTTCTACTTTGACACGGTAAGTTAAATGTCAACAAAGGCTAAATAAAAAAAAGTAAATAATTAAGATCGCATGCAATGATTGCGGTTAATTGGCTCTAATATATATAATTAAAATATAATTTAATCTAATTATAATATAATTCCATCTCTGATCAATCAATGATTTTCTGCATGATGAAATATTGCAGTAACAACCAATGAGACGCTTCGTTTGCATGACATCTTTTCGAACATGGTCTTTCTAATCCAACGTATTAATAGGTTCTATGCTTCGTCACGCGCCAACATACAAGTGATATTCTATCTTCAATTATAACAATATAACAATATGGATTTAGATCGGTTAAGTTTTTTTTTTAGACATAAATTAGAATATATTGTAATTATAGATGATATAATTGTAATAGAATACATTTTTTTGCCTTTATTTCTTGCATTGTGCATTTGTACTATAAAATCTATTATATTATCATCTGATATATTATTATAATTTACTACCATGATGTATCGCTTATTCATTTTTAACTCCAAAATGCACTAAAACATTACTGTCTTCTGTCAATAAGATGGCTCTATACCACGTTTCTTACACGAATTGTAAACGAGAAATAGGTTAAATAACTAACTTGAGATATTCGATTAACCCTGATTAACCGACCAAGCTTGTCACAATGGCACAATGAATACAGTGATCGCCGAATGCCCCCTGTGTAGTCGCAGCTTAATGAATATGTAAAATATTATGGTGACGCTGCTTAATATGTGAATTTACTGTAATACACGAGTACCAATTTAAGTGGCCGTGGACACGTACGTCTTATATTTAAAAGGTATGATTTTTTTATTTTTTCAACGTTTGTTTATAATTACAAAGAAATAATATATGTATAATCAAATAATAACTAAACCAATTAAAATTGTTTATTATAAATTAATAAATTAAAATTTTCATTACTTATCATTTTTTGTATAGAATAAATATTACCTTTCATTCATACTTTACGATCTAACTATATCATATACTATATGTTTTATGAGGTTAAATTAATGAAATTGACATTTAAAATTAACGTGAATACTCAATACCAAATGTCATGGATACAAAGCGGTCCAGTGTTTCTTATATTATTTATTATTTTAAATTTCAAGTACAAAGTAAAATTTTAAGATCAAAATTTAATCAAAAATACAAGTATTTTTAACCGACTTCAAAAACAATGGAAAATTCGCAACTCATCTCAATATAATTTTTATGTTTCCGCGTTAACATTACAATAAAATAAACTACATTATAATAAAATAAAATATTTTTAAGCAAAATTAAAATTTATAATTTTTGCAGTTCGGTTAAAAATATACCTACTTCAAGACTTCCAAGGAATTTTTTGTAAAAATATTATATTATATTTTGTTTTGCAGTCGGTATATTTGTAATTGAACTTCAAACTTTAAACTTCAAAATCTTAATCTGTCGGACTAGAAAAAAACATTTAAAATCTAAAATACTAAAATCCAAAACCAATCATCAAAATCGTAAAGGCTGCTATTGCGTAACATGTCCTGCAAACAAAAATGACCCGAATTGATAACCTCCTCTTTTTTAAGTCGGTTCTGAAGTCTGTGACTTTGACTTTTATTTTGTAAATACATTCAGCAGAGTGGCTGTAAATACATATTATATATGCGATATATTACTAAAAATTTGAACTGAAAGGTTAATGCGACCATTGTATTTAAATTATTATACCTTCTATAATACCTACAATAAATATACATTCTAATAAGCAAGCCTGTTTTGTATTGATTACACTTTTTAAGTAACTTTTATACCTTAGCAAAATTGCTTAAAAATAGCCCTTTCAATATAAATAAGTATAATTACATTAATTAAAAAAAAGCTAAAAATAAATAACACGTGTGTAGTCGCAGGACCGTTCGAACCACCTTCGTGTTTACCTCGCAAACTTTGAGACGAACATATTTTTATTTTAATAATTTAATACGATTCTTGGTTATGAAAAGACTAACCCCCGGTTTCTCGAACGTTGATCAAACTCATGTCAACTTACCATAGCAAATACAAAACGCTCATTGGTTGCCAGTTGAGCATCGATTACCTTTAACCGTCGCGGTCTATATTTGGTATGTTAAGTTGACATGAATCTGATCGACGTTCGAGAAACCGGAGGTAAATAAATGATTTTTGAACTTTATGTCTCATATATTTACTAATATATTTATTTATAATACAGACTGACTTAAAAATATATATTTTTTTACATAAACACTACGCACTCAACGCCCCCATTAGGATGGTTATATAATGTGTCGGGGGTTAGGAAACATACACAATAACATAAACAAACACACACAGACCGGAACATGCCTCTATGGTCAATACAAGCATCTGCTCCGAGCGGGAATCTAACCTGCGACCTGAGGAACTTAAAGCAGGTTCTCTATCGCTGCGCCACAGCGTCGTACATATAATAAATACTTACTTCGCTTGACAATCTGACCTTTACCCACATAGCCTTCTGCAAAATCAAAGCTGAATTTTAGCATTTAAAAATGTAATATATTTTTAATTGGCTTATTATTAATTATGGCCACTATTTTTAAGGGAATTATTTTCGTTTATGATTTTATAACTTTAATAGCTTTGGCCCGCGATTTCGCGTTCATGAAAAGCAAATTGTTAATTGATTGATTTGGTTACCAGTGATTGCTTCCACATACTTCTAGTATTAAGAGCAGTCTCTGATTCTATATTATCTCTGAAAATATCGATTTTGACGCGAAAATTAGGAATAAAAACACCTCTCTCGACAATTCGCATGTTTATTTTGCCGTTCTATTGATATGTTCCGGGAATAGATTTCTTGAAGCATAAATGCTGCCTTCTTTGGTTGTTTTTCATATAATTATTTTGCAGTGATGATGTATTTTATTAAGGTTCAAGTGAAATAAAAAATATCTATCTATCTGTCTATCTAACTGCTATATATGTTAGCATAAGAAATCTCTCTTTAAAATGCAATGACCCAATTAGAAAGGTGAAATCCCGATGAGTTGTTTATATTATCAACAGACTGCAATCGTAACCAAAAATTTTATATTATATTGAAATAAAAGAATAATTTCTTGATAGGTTACATGTACGACCTCTTAGCCAGGTCACGAGTTTATGAGTAAGCATGTATATGAAAGCCAATTGTTATAGTACTTAAAGATTTAGTTCTTTACAACAGTTGTAGTCATTCGCACGCGACTCGGAAAATGAAAACTCGGTGAAACTTATAACAAAAGACAGTAGTAATACTCTTTGTAAATTATAATAAAGTGTCAATGTTTTTATTTGCTGTGTTATGCTGATGAAAAAAGAATGAATTTTGTTCAACAAATACTGATTAAGCGATAATACAAAATTGCTACGTAATCGAATTTCTTGAATGCGCATTTGTAAGTATATAATTATGCACAGGCCAATTTCTTGTGACCTCGTGTGTAAATTATAAAGGTAAATAATTATACGTCATTCACTTCCTGACAAAATTTTATTTTCTGATAATTATAAATCATATTATTTCCTAACAATAATTTATTTCCAAGTTACAGATCAATCAACAAAAATGAAGGAACCTAC
Source organism: Hestina assimilis (assembly GCA_023373885.1). NCBI lineage: Eukaryota > Metazoa > Arthropoda > Insecta > Lepidoptera > Nymphalidae > Hestina > Hestina assimilis. The sequence continues at coordinate 16,161,629 of CM041747.1, read as the reverse complement.
AACGGATTTATCAAAGCTAAGTAAATCAAGAGACTCAAATTGGCCGGCTGTTCTATTCTTTATACATATACATCTTCTCTCGTTATACGGCATTTGGGTACTTTTCTTTGAAGCGAAACTACTGACCATTATATTCTGTGAGTATTGCTATTAAAATTAACAAACATTTTTGTCATTTTTTATAGACCTATACAATAATTAAATTTACGCTGCTAAGGAACAATTTTATACAGGTACATTTTTTTTATGTTACAAGTTGGCAAGTAAGCAAACGGCCCACCTGATGGTAAGCGGTTGCCGTTGCCTATGAGCGCCAGCAACACCATTAGTAGGTGCCACTAACGTGTTGCCAACCTCGAGATATTGGTTCTTAAATCTCCTCTGCCCAGTAATTTCACTAGCCTACAGTGCCCTTCAAACCGGAACACAGTATTGCCTAAACATTACTATTTGGCGGCAGAATATTTGCCACTGCGGTGGTACCTACCCAGCCGGCCTCTTGCAACAAAAAAACTTACTACCAGTGTGACTGATTGTACTGATGGAATAATCTCTGCTGTGACAGAGATTATCCCAACAGTGGGCGATGGGGTTGTCACGTCCCGACGCCTGTAAATGTAATACTAAACTGCACACCGTAGCTGGTCACCAGTTCCCTTTTCTTGAAACTGGCTTGGTACGCTCTTGCGTATCTATATTAACTATTAGTAGTTTGAATCTACTGACTTTTTGTCATTTGGCTATGGAGCCTTAATAAAAGGTATAACTGCGATATAAACTACTTATTTGATTAAATTTATGTGATGAAGTTACATGTCAATGCCTTCTCACTCAGAGAATTATCTTCCGATGAAATTGTGCGCCACACAGAAATGCCTGCGAGGTGACGCTGTCAAAGCCAGTAAAACAGTTGACATCAGCATCTACGGTTTCACGGATCAAATGTGAATAAAACGTAGTTGCGATATAATTATTTTTTTATCAGTTTTAGTGCGATACAATTAATGTACTCTTTCTTCTTTTCACCATTCTTTTCGATATTTTACAGGCTGTGCTTGTACCCTTATCCGCATTCGATTTGATTTGAATGAATTATTAGATAACTCCAAAAAGTTTGATTCCAGTGATTTTGATCATAAAATAATCGTAAAAAAATGGATATAAAAATGATACTATATAAATTTCTGTCCAAATTTAAGTAATGGTGTCACAGAGGTTATATTATGTAGATTAGTATTTTTTTTCTTTTCAGTTCTGGTGTTAACATTAGTTGCTACACTTGGTGTAACTACAGGCGCACACAGACTATGGGCTCATAAAACATATCAAGCAAGCACCGAGTTACGAATAGTTCTTATGCTCTTTCAAACCTTGGCTGGCCATGTAAGTTGTATTTATTACTAACTTCTGCCTGCGGCTTCACCTGAGTGAATAATGATTTTTAAAAAGGCACCTTTAACGCAATATAGAAATACTTCCATATATACACTATCTTCCATCTCCTATTTTGCCCCTTTCAAGTTTTATTTACTATAACCGGATCAGCGGTTTAGGCCTGAAAGCGTCACAAACAAAGGCACTGTCGCATTTTAATTAAATTATTATAAAGGTAACTATTATTTTAAGATTGATCGCTTACGTTGCAGGGCTCAATATACGAGTGGGTCCAATATCACAGACTACATCACGCCTACTTCAAAACTGATTCAGATCCATACGATTCTAGAAAAGGCTTTCTCTATCCTCACATTATGACACGAATGAGAAAAATTAGCGAATATCAAGAGGCATTGAAAAATTCGATTGATATGTCTGATATTGAAAATGATTCAATTGTTATGTTTCAAAAAAGGTAAAAAATACACGTATTAATTTTGTCAGAAACATTTGGTAAAAGAATTGCATAATTTAACAGTAATGAACAAATAAGAACGCTGCAATAAAATATGAACAATGATGAATATACTATTAATTAGGAAAACTTATGCCTAAGGTTTTATTAGTTGTGGCAGTAAATACATCAATATATTATAATTCATAGTTTCGTCAATTTAAAGCGTGTGAAAGTGATATATGTATTCAGTTTTCAAAATGTATTGATAAATTACATTTTCATACTTAATATAAAATTAAATAAGCAATAGCCGGAAAGAATTTTAAAAGTTTTTTTCATATTCAAAATTTGAACAAATATAAAATATTTTTATATAATTATAGAATAGCGTTTAAATTATAGCTATACTTTCTGGGCTGTGATTAAGTATTTTTGTAACAAGTCTTAGCAAAAGAAAATAAGTTAATAGAATTTATAACTTTCTTTATACTGCAGGTTCGGAAGGTAAAAACATTAACCTTCCATCAAAAATTCTTAAATCCAGGCGCCTCTAAGTAATTCAAGTGTTTAGTTAAACTTTATATCTGCCTTATTCAGTTTTTTAAAGCCACCACCAGCTTTTGCCAGCGGCTTCGCCCGCGTGAATATCGATTTTAATATAAACTTTGAACACCCATTTCACCCATTCAGGTGTGGAAATTTAAAAAATGTTAAACCACATGATTAGTTGTTCGTTAAGAAACAAAGTTTTATGTTTAAAAATTACGGACATCCCACACTTTCAACTCCTTTTCGACTCCTTAAGGGTTGAATTAAGAAAAATCCTTTCATAGTTTTCGTTTATGTTTTAAAAACAAGACCTGTGAAAAACATCAATTTTCTAGGTCCAGAGGCGTTGATCTTCTCCTTTTATATGTATAGACGATAAGAAAAATAATAAATACACCTATCGAGCATCAGGCAATGGTATCGAGCTATGTTGAATACAAACTAAGAAATACCATAACCATTTTCAGATTCTACTGGATTCTGTATGGAGTCTTGTTCGTGTTGTTGCCTCTCAATGCTCCGATGGAGTATTGGGACGACTCTGTCATTAGCGCTGTATTTGTTATTGGTTTGCTTCGGTACGCTGTGGTTTTACACACATCTTGGCTGCTAGAGAGTGGCATATGCCTTTGGGGACTTAATGAAGGCGAAAAGTAAATATTACATACGTTTCTACTATTAAAATATTTTCTACCATTTTGGAGATTTTAATACTATTTCTTTTAAATCGATAAAACATTCAATTTCTTACTTTAACACTTCATGGTTTTCTCTTTACGACTATTTTAAAATATAAACAAAAACTAAAATATTTTCAGAATTAAAATGAAATTACATAGAGTTCTTATGTCAAAATGGATTAAAATTATTTTTCAGATACCCACCGGACTCAAACACAGTGTTCATATTAAATAGGACTTTTTGGCCTGAATATCACTATATTTATTCCAATGACTACAAATCAGGAGAATTTGGAACTTACGGTAATAAACTTTTTCAATCTTTTATCTTAAATTGTGATAAAACTCTTTTATATTACTCAGCTGGCAAGTAAGCATACGGCCCAACCATTTACCACCTTATAGCTTTCATTCATTTTCATCAAGTGCTTGCAACATTCATTCATTTGTAGGTGTCACTCTCGCCAATCTCGTGATATTGTTTCTTAAAATATCTTCTTTGCCCATTTATTTCACTAGGTACAGTGTACTTTAAACCGAAACACAGTCTCACACAATACACTACTACTCTATGGTAGAATATCTGACAATGCGGTGGTACCTAGCCGCGCTCTTGCAATGAAAGGCTTACCACCATTATAGCTCAAATGCTTTATTTCAATAAAATTACTTAAATTCCAGGTACGGGTTGCTCAACCGCTTTTATTCGGATGTTCGCAGCTGTTGGTTTGGCAACAAACCTTTGCACAATGGAATCGAAAACATTACATAAGGCTTTAGCAGAATCTGCAAAAACAAAGAGACCACTTAAGGAGTGTCTTCAGGAGGCAATTAGTAAACAATCGTTACCTGAAGATCATTTTCTTAACTAAAATTAATTTATAATAATAAGTTAAATAAAACATCCACAGATATTTTTACGTAGTTTTTATTTTCAACAATTTATTTTGCATAACTAATATCATAAACTAGCCTCTAGAAACCAGTCAAAGGCAAATGGCAAAAACTTTATTTCTATTTATTAAGCAATTCGAAATGTAACAGAGATTAGAAATACGTAAAGCTTTTTTTCTAGAGTATGTAAAGCTTATTTTTCTTCCCTGGGTCTCTCGAGATACCAAACAGAGAAACCAGTGGTATAAGCCATTCAACAAAAATCTCATTACTTATTATAAGCCATCAGCTTCAATAATTTTTAATTTATATTTAATCATTTTTTTATAAATTAATTTATTTTATATTTGGTTTATTAAAATATTATCAATGAACCAAACTATGTCACAGTATTATGAAATATACAAATGTTATTAAAGTAAAGACAGATAATAAATTATAGATATCTCTCTGTCCACATGGTTCCTCTAATATTAATAATATATTAGTAATTATTGTAATAGAAAAGCCTACTGCAAAAACTAAATATATTTTACCTTTAGAAAAACACTCGTGATACAATTACATGTGAAAATTTATAAGATAATAGCCTACATATTGGACATTGTTTATTGAAAAAAAGTATTTTTTTAAAGTAAAACAACATAATAAATTACAAATATTCCAGGTAATGTAATAAAAACTAAAAAAATAACTAGGCATTGATGAGCCTAGAATAAAATGGTGGGGAATTTTTCTAGTATAAAAATTGACGAGAATTACGTAAAAGACTTAACATTAACAAGCAAACATTTTCTGTCAAGATTTTAATAGAAAATTTGTCGATAACGGCGCTTTAATCGTCTTATAAATACACTGCGATGTTTCCAGGAATATTCTCCAACGCCTGTAAAGATTATATCGATCTTTTAATTAAAAATATAAAGCATTCGAATCTAGATTAAGGGCAACAACTTTAGAATAAGTAATTAAGTAACAAAGGCTTGCACATTATTCAGTTATTTTATTATTATATTTTTGGTGTCCCCCCAAATGTACCGAAAAACCGCACCCGCAGCCGAAGCCGACGGTTTAATAAAGAAACCGTAAGAGAATAATTACGAGCTGATTAGCCTAGTACTAAAAGAACTAGACTTATTTAACGACAGTCTCATGGAATTCAAGAAGAAAATCAATAATTATTTTTTAAACATTTTTGGACCTTTAACTTACTTTGTATATCCATTAATATATAATACATGACATGCAATCCTAGTAAATTTACAATTTGAGTTAACAGCTTAATAATATTATTATGGTACTGTATATTTATAAATGTTTTTGTCTGTTTTATAATTTTTATTGTAATTTTTACTAATATTTATTGAAATTTTTAAATTCTACTCTGTCGACATTTAACGAATTCTATTAATGTTATTTATTGCTTTTTAATTTGTATCTGCTTTAGAATTTTATTATGCTTGATTCCTTGGTTCGTTAAGAAAGATTTTATTTATACTAAATCAAATTATAAATTAAATTATTCATGAATTATTTTTATCAATTATATATAATATTCACTGTATTATCAATTTTGGATTAGATGATTTGTTTTCATTCTAGTTGATTATTTTTGAAAGTGTAATATTGCATGCTGTGTCGGCCTGTAAATAGAAGAACATTTAGTCATTTAACAGTAAGTCAATTAGTAATTGTTCAATGGCATTTTTATTAATGTTACTTCTGTTGGTTGTCCTTGAAATAAATAAATAGTGAAATTAGCCTTTCAACTTATCAAAAAACTATAATATTTATTTACTTATTATATAATATTCATTACTAACTTCTCTTCGGGGTTTCACCCGCATGAATAAAGTTTTTTTACGAGACATTTTTAATATAATATAGAAATAATTTATCCCTATACAGTCTTATAAGCCCTATTACACCCCCTTAATTTTTTATTATTATTATTTTTTTGTTTTTTTATTATCATGACAAAAGGTAACCTATAACCGTCTCAATGGTCCCCTTTATATTTATATAAAAATTCATCATTATCCAATAAAAAATGGCTGAAGACGAAGCCAATGTTTCGGTCAGACTGATGAAATGAGTATGATTGAGATTATCTCTTATTTCAGATAGTGTACTTTCACTATTATACAATATTAACATAAAACATTAAAACACTTTTAGTGAAATAAACAGTACATAACAACGTTATAATACGTTATATAACGTTATAACAGCACACGCCCTCACACATAAACACGCACAACTACACACGCACTCACACATACACATACACACACATACACATATACACACACTCACACTTAAGCATACATAAACACGTACAGACTTCAGCCTGTTAATTAGTCCTATTCGTTATTTTTAATTTTTTTTTCCTATTTTCTCTTTAATTTTGTTATTTTGTAAACATTAATTTTTTGTTCCCAAAGTTTGCAACATACTTGTTTAGTTCAAACCTACCTGCCTAATTTATGGATACGATTGTTTTAGATAATACACAACTCTGGTTCTCAAGTCACAGGCTGTCGCCTAGTTTGAGAATCACAGCCTACTCACATTTTATGTATTTCTGTGTTAGTACTAAGGGATAATTTAAGAGAAATGTTGTTACGAACTTTGTTAAGCTTAATAAATATTATTCTTATTCTTATTCTTATTCTAATAAGCTAGCATAATGTGGAAGCCTTGAAAGTCGCCCATGTAGTTGAGAGCACGCTCTACAAATTACTTACGCTTACCATTTGAACGCACTAATTAACATATCATAGGCTTTTAACTTGCCTAAGAACAATGCTGAAATAAGCCCGGTCAGCATTACGAAGAGAGCTGTTTTGACGTCGGCAGCGCGGGCTGAAGCAAAGCCCGTAGGTGGCGCACACTGCGGCATGCTTGGAACTAAGGCCGCCTCTAGTCGACCCAGTATACCACCACTGCGTAGCTGTAGTAAACTAAGAAATAGTGTATTATTTTATTGGTGATCAATCCATACTATTATTTGTTATAAACTCATTTTTACCATTGAGTCATTAGTGTCAATTTGTGCGTAGCTCATTAATGTTTTTCGAAATTAACTACGATGGCTACTGCTACTAATAGGCTATCATCTACCCTAGCTACATTAATAGATCTTAAACAGCCTAAAGAATAATGTTAATCAATTGAAATATGAATACGTAAGAAGATATTGAGTTACACACACAAACAGACAAGCAAATTTCATTTTCTATATTATGTAATGTTTGATGTATAAAGTTTAGGTATAAATATATTTTCTCAAAATGAAACTATTGTCACACTCTACACTAATAGTCAAATATGTTACCTCATTAGTAGGGGCCGGGCATAAGGCGAGTCACTTGGTATAGGAAAAACGAGATGCGCACGCGTCGATAAGACTGGCAGCTCGCGTAGAGCACAACGTCCACGCGCTTGGCTCAAAGATCTATGGACCACAATGTAATAATCTAATATTGTATTAAATAAAAATAATTTAATATAAAAAAAATTAATACGTTAAGAAAGTTATAAAATACAAACTTTAGAATAATGTTCTAAAAAAAGAATTATAACCTGATTGTCGTACGAGCTGATCGCTGTCCAGAGAAAAATGCATAATCCTCCTTCGCAGCTTTAACCAGACCTTCTTCGGGAGAGGAAACCAAGTTTTCTGCTTCAGAGTAACCACGAATATAGAATGCGTTCAATTGTACATCTTTTGTTGACTAAAAATAAATTGTTTGGTAATGAACAAGAAAGTTACAACTTCTAATTTTGCTAGAATATTCATCCTGTTAGATACTTTTATCTAGTCTTCTTATTTCTGGTACGAATTTGACAGGTAACTTTTTTGCTAAGAACGATTGCCTTGTGAACTCCGCAACCTTAACGGAGACAGTATAACTCAATCGCTAAGAGCAAATTACCTTCTTCTTCCTAGCATTATTCCCAGTACTTCTCCAGGGTCTGCTAATACAATTACAGAGGGCTTACCATGACCATGGCTTACCAGAGGTCATCCTCTGCAATCCTAAAGGCAAACTAGTAACTCATTAAATAAGAGCAAATTACCTAGTTAACGAATGATAGCCGGGTGCGCTCACTGATCGGTAAACGATCGGTGGGTTAGGCAACTTTAGGCGCGGTCAGTCACTAGATGGTGACCACATAGTGGCATTTAAACTGACCGTCTCCGTGCTTCGGAGTGGCACGTAGTGGTCGATCCCGACTGTTATCAATAATAATAGTCGAAAAGTTAAGTCAGAGGCCTATACGGGCGACCTGAACGAGTCTGACACTAGGTTGGCCACTAGCCACTCATTAAGAAGAAGAAGAACCTCGTCAACTCTAACAGTTAACGATTATTATCACATATTATGTAGTAACAACCGGGACCGATAGCTTAACGTACACTCAAAGGCATTTATTTAAATTTATTTATTTAAATACTTTATTTCTCAGACAAAAAAAAAACCAAACCAAGGTTCTGCACTGTACATAAATGGTAAAAAGGCGGCCTTATCACTATAACTGATCTCTTACAGGCAACCTCATACAAGTAAAGGAATATTTAAATAAATAAATATAGAGACATTTTTATGATTAATAAAAAAATCCCCAGTAGGAATCCAGCCCACAACCATCGGGAATAAATAAAGCCAGACTATTGACAAGCTACAGGGATCGTTACTTCTTTCCAAACTCGATATTTTAATATAAAAACATATTAATTAATTGACACCGTTGTGGCGTAGTTTAACCCGTAAAAATGACACGGAATTTTTTGAAGATTATTTTTCATAGATTAATTAAAATTTTTATAATAGTTAATATACAATTCGTATCAATTCTACCTTTCAATAATATCTAAGACAGATTTCATAATTCATATTTTCGTCAATAGACCTCCTAAAAACCTCAATAAATCAATATCCATTCCACCCAAAATTTCTATAGTACTCTTAAACAACTCGTATATCAACGTATCGTGTTATTGTTTAACAGTCACCTCGTTGTGAATCCAGACTATTTGTTATATTGTCAATCTATGCAAAGCTCTATGAACATGAACAGTTTGAAATATGATTGAACGATATATATATATAATAATGATTTGCAGTCAACCCTAATATATTTCATCAATAAAAGCTACGCTCTCAGCGGCCCCCATTGGGATGGTTGTTTGCTGTGTCGGGTCGAGAAACATAAAAAAAGAGAAGTGCAAACACACCAAGACTTCATGGTCAATACAAACATCTGCTCTGAGCGAGAATCAAACGCGCGACCTGTGACGCTTTAAACGCCCGCTTCACAAAGCCCTTAAATATGTGCTTATGATATAATATAACTAATTCATAAACCAATAAACTAAATAGTAATTATTTTTAAAAAATCGAAGATGTCACAAGTTATAATATACCTACCAAATTCAAAATATAATAAGAGTTCAATAGTTTGAATGGTATCGTAAAACAATTGACAAATGCGTAGTTTTATAACCGTGTCCAACAAGTCGAAGTCACAATTTATTTTAGCGAACTACTGGAAGAATGTCTAGAAGCTAATTTCTTACATACCATTAGATAGGTTTGATCGGCTCCATTCCTCACGTACCCAATCTTTATATGAGACGACTGCAGTACATCGGCAAGAGAAGCGACATTGGCAACTCGCACAGAGAGCACTGACGTTATAAATGCTGCGTAAGCATTATATATTACCAACGCAAATAACAAGCATACTATAATTAAGACACTTGTCGCAGGATTAGACGGTGACGAAGAACTGCCTGCAACATATTAGATAGCTGAATCTCGATAAAACTTTTGAAACGCAGAACAAAATATTATCGTTTTTAAATTCTTTTCAAATACCACAAGAAAAATGTGTTTTAAGCCTCATTTACGGGATTGACGTACGAAAATCTAGTTACGCATGTTATGTTTCATTATATCATCCAGTAAAAAGACGAAACTAATATTTTATATCGCGGTCTTAAGCCCATAGAGGCGTACAAACAAAATCCCAACCGTTTCAAGAGACGATTATTTAAACTACAAATATATTAACATTTAAAAAAATAACAAATTTTCAAAAAAGATGTTGTCTTCTAAAATGTTGGGATTGAGCTTGTACAAATGTACATGCCTACAGATTAAAGCCCGCAATATGCATACTCGTACCTAATACGAGAGATTTGAATAATTCAAAAATAGTAATTGCTATGTGCATAGAAGAAAATATTACAAAATGACCTTGCTGACAAATAATGCCCGTTGACCAAATTACAGCATCAGTACAACTCATACTCCTGGATTCTGTATGGAAAGCGATTCTGCTAATAGCCAGCATTACTATAGAAGCCACAAGACCCACACAAGCCACACAAGCTATTAGTTCCGGGCTAAATGGAGCTAAAAATATATCACGGACAGCAGAGGTTTCTTGATGACGAATATAAATATTGCACCTACAATAAAAAAAGGTTTAGTAATCTTACTTCGTAAAATTATATTATGATACGGGTTTTTCTTTCATTAGAATAATCTATTGTTTTTATATTTGGTTTCTTGATAATAAGAGATTCTTCCTGTTATATACATTTAACTTTCTACGTCGACCAGAGAAAAAGTATAGCGTCACACAAAATATTGGCATATGGTACTACGCCGTACTTTGCGTTCGTATTGTTGTGTTTCGTTTAATGAATGTGAAAAGTAAAGATTTTCTACTACTCCATCCGGCCCCGTCTTCCTCTCTGCTCTCTTTTCCTGCTTCCTGCTCCCTTTCCTACCTCCCATCTCTAATACCAAATGCACAGTGGAGCCTGTAGTGTTGCTAGTGAACGTAGGCTATGATAACTGGATTCCACCAGACGGTAAGCTTGTTTGTCGCCTTTGATGAAAATTATTTACTACATGACATCATTAAAGCATTTATTAGGTTTTTATAGATTATTTCATACTTTTATGCAGATTATTACTTCATAAGATTTAGGTATATCAAAGATACGAAAAATAGTTCTTTTCTAAATAAATGAATGATTCTGAATGAATGAATAAGAATCCTTACAAATAACCTTACAAATTATGATAAGTAATTAAAAAACTAGTTACATAGTTTCAGCAATCGGAAATATAAAATTCATATCTGTTTGGCGCGCAGGGATGGCGGTGACGGGTTCTAATGCTATATCCACAGAGTTATCCATCAAAGCTCCAAGTAAACCTGTCCATGCGCCTTCATATGTCCGAAAACCGAGTTTCTCATAGTAGTGAATCATTGATCTGATCATCAAAATTAAAAAAAAAAACTTTATCAGAACTTAGTTAAATTTAGGTGTTTTGAATTTATTTCATAAATAAAACATACTGTTAAGTATTTTTGATATATTTGTCTATCTATATATCTTTTGCTTTTAAGTCACAGGGTCAGGGTCACTTCACTACATCAAATATTCACAAAATATATTCCTTAAAATTAATTAAGGTTTATTATGCCCTCTCATGGAAAATCGGCGTAAAGTAACAGTATCAGTACAGTTGCGTTTCACCTTCAGTCGATGAGTGGTGCAACCTCCCACCCCTTCTGTTCCTTTCTGAATCCTTCCCTCCTATCCCTTGAGTTGGCAACGCGTATGTGATACTTTAAGTATCGCAAGCGTTCACAAGTGAAATGACTGATTACCATCAGGTGGACCATATGCTTGTTTACCAACCATCTTAACATATAAATCCTCTTTACTACGCTTTATTGATGAGGAAACTTTTGTGAGAGGGATAATAAGATCTTATCGATAAGAATAAATATTAATTTACGTAGCATTTAAGCGTTTTGTTAGAAAATCTAGAACATCTTCCAATAACGCTGGCGCCATAGGTCCATATTCATCCAGTCCAGTTGTACCTTCAGAAGAACAATTACATCTGCCTACTGTAAAAATATCACCCATAAAATTGCGCGCCTCCACTGGATACGGCCCATCAACTAAAGACATTGATAGATCTGGATTCCATGCACCTACAATAGTATCAATTAATTTTTATTAATAGTTTTAAGAAATATAATAAGTTATTTCAAACACGAATGGTAACTATTTATTTCAATAGCCTTACCTAGAAAAACGACCGATAAAGTTGAATTAACTCGCGTTTTAAATAACTGAACGACATAAATATTAATAGAAGTGTCTCCAATTTTTAATTTATTGCTAAATTTCTTCATACTTCTGCGTAAAGAAAATTTTGCAATGGTAATGACACTAAAACTTCTGGAAGAATTGTATTTTAAACGACTTGAACGCCAAAGAGACATTGATCCGTTAAAGATTTTAAAGGTCCGATTTCTTGTAATATTTACAAATCTTATAGAAGTCCAGTAGTTATTAAAATCATTTTGGGGTTTGTTCCATCTCTCATTTACTTTTTGTGGGTATGTGTAGATTTGAGATGTATCATTCGTCTTATGCGACTGGTAATTTCTGACTGTTTTATAATTAAAATTATTATCGCACAATCCCAACTTTCGAGGTGATCTCCATTGACTTTCCGGTAGAGCTACCAGAATATTCTGATCAAAACGTACATCAATCGCACTAAACGTTTCACTTATTATTTTTAAGCCTGTTACTGATCTAGCCATTACCAACCAATCATAAGACGCCTTATTCATTTCATTTTTCATAATCTAAAAAAATGTAGCAGTTATTTTTATTACAAATTTAAAATTCAATTAACCACTACAAAATAATATATACCGGAATTAATTTCTACACACATATATATAATAGGCTCTATGTATATAATTATATATGTGTGTAGAAATTAATCATTGTAATTAAAAAACGTTCCATGAGTGACATCTATACCGAATTTGACGTACGTCTTGTAACATGTTATTGATAATCCCACAGGGACCGAACATTTTTCCGGAAAATATTATCCGATGTGTTAATCAAGATGCTAAGCTATCTGTCAGCTAAATTTCAATCCGCTAAGCTGTGTAGGCGTGATTGAGTAATAAACATTAAAACTTCCAAACATATAAACTTTCACATTTATTATATTTGTAGAATTAAAAAAAAACAGTATGGATATTTTTGTTAGATACCTGATCAACAGTTGAATTAAACTTGTCAGTACTATTTGATCGTAATGTTGGTTGGAAAATTACAATACCCAGAAAAGTATTCAGTCTTGCTTTTTCTTTTATATCTACAGCTGAAGCTATTCCATTTACGCCAAGACACTTTACCAAATGTAATATAGCCCATCGACATTCTGTAAACAAAAAAATGAAAGCCTTACGTACAGGATTTGTGGAAAGAGAAACGGCAACAAACATTTCCTTTCGAATGAAAAACTACGTGTTGTACACCTTAAAGTCAACTTAATTTTTTTATAGATATGGCCTTTTAACTAACACAGTGTACTGTAAAAAATAAACCTCAATATACATATTACTTGTAATAAAGTGCCTCTATACCATATCGAAGGGCTCGTAGTTATTTTCGCTAGTGGATTTATGATTGTATTTGTGCCATTACTCCACGTTAAGAATTTCACAACAACTGCAAAACAACATCTCGGATAGATTCCCTGAGTCGAGGACACGCCCGATAACATAATATGTCAAGAATGCTGAGCGTCAGCGTTTCGTCCTGATAGCTTCAGATTTACATGCAGTAATTATAACAATTATATAACAATAGTTAATCTCATTCACAATATTTATATTTCTGCTCACTTACAGCTTTAAAAGTTTTTAAAGAAAAACAATATTAATTTAAGGGAAGTGAAATGCAAAATTAATCTCTTAAACGGTGACCCACGTTATTAGGATTAACCTAAAGAAGAAAAAGAAAAAAATACCACTTTATTTGGGGAAATCACGTACATACATAGTTATTATATAATAGAAAAGAAAAAACAAATTAAACATTTAACGACACTAAAGTATTTAATTTTGAATAAGTAGAACATGTTGCCGTACAACTGTCAAGTTTCAGTCATAATTATACATAAGATATCACCACTTTTTGTAGTAGAAAAACTGCGTTGAGAGACTTGGATTTTTTTTACATTTTATGTTTTTAAGGGGGCTATATATAAGTATATAGAAACCGTTACCTGATTCTAAATCTGTTGTATAGATGAGAGCCTGATGCCATCCTCGCCATACTGCATGTTCTATGAGATATCTCATTGATGTAAGAACCGATACAGGACACTTCGCGTTTAGGAATGAACAAGAACACAAAAATATAATGAAAGCCAAGCATTTGAATCCCATAGCTGTGCAGAGATTCGGCAAATATAGTTCTGATGTAACAAACACATTACCTGGCTTTTATTGATAAAGTTGTCCTAGAGACAAAATGAGGACAAACATTAATGGCCTGTCACATAAACAATATACTTGTCACTTCTGTTCTGAATGTATCTTTGATTAATTAATATATAAAATGGAATACACTGTAACGTATTATATTCTTCGCTCGGTCAATGAAATAAAGATTATATAATTTTTACATTTATTTATTACGTTTCTTTTCGATACATTTTATTATTATAAACATTTAATTATTCTTGAGTAAAAAGTTTGAAACAAACAACAAAAAGTCGCTAGAAAGAAAGAAAGAAAGAAAAGAGTTGCAAATGATGACATTAATTTTAAACTATCTTTTTCCCATAAAGTACATTATTAAAGACTGCATTATTTTAATCGTGTTTCGTTAGCTTGTGTTCTTGCAGAAATTGCGTTATGTAGATCTAAAGTCCTTTATTAGATCGTTATAAAATGTATGTATGTTGGCGTTCCCTATTCGAGCGTAAAATCAAAAAAATGGGAATAGAAACGGAAGAAGATATAGCGGACATTCACATTTAAAAAGTTTAGACCTTTAGTTTTGAAGACGTCTTTCCAAATTCATACATATATAATTTATAATATAGTACTTTTTGCTCATATGTACTTATACGTGATTAAGTCAAACCGTTACTGAATACCTATAAAATAATCGACACGTAGAATAAACAAACGTGATCACACAAATATACATTTTCACAATTTAAGCATATACCTGAATCCGCATTACTGCGGACGCGCGTGATATGTATGTGCTAAGAAGTGCAATTTATATATTTTAATATTAGGTAGATGTAGTGAATAAATGTGTTCTACTTTATAATTTTTGTATTTTCGTAAGTATAAGGTTCTTACCGTGATTGTCTGTATTACCTACCGGAAATTCCGCTGTTCTGGAATAAAATTTTCCAATACAAATAGTGGTAATTCGCTTTTAAGAGCGTAAGAGATATGAGATGATTATATGACGTAAGAGATATAACTCATACTTATTAGATATAAAAAATTTAAATTTCAAATAAATTGGCTACTAACTAATCTTCATAATAACGCGTTTATCCAAAATTGTAGCACAACTATAAACATTTAACGAAATTAAAAAATATAGTACGGTAAACACAATAAATATTGATTATAAATTAAATCATGAATTACAAAAAATATATCAATACTTCCAGAATATGGCTTCAATAGTAACTGTTATAAGTAAAACGCCTGAAGATACTAGTGCTGAATATGACCTAAAAATTAACCACGAAGAAATTGAAGAGATAGATATGACACATACGAGTACAATCAACGATTTTTATGACGAGGCACTGTCTAAGACTGATCCTGATTTGTTGGCTCCAATTAGAAGATGGGAGAAACGTATCGGATTTGTAACACCTATTCGATGGACAAGTGCTATATTAATTTTTTTATTTCATCTTTTAGTCATATCATTGTTCGGTTATTCGCTATCCATCAGTCTACCAATGTGGCAATCAAGTATATTTGGTAAGTTTATAATTTGTATAACATGTAACAAATTATTTCAATGCGATTTCATCTTTCTGCAGACTCAAATACTGTCTGTATTTTGTTGTATTGTTTTTGAGACATAAGTCATAACACTAAGACTTTGCTGAAAAGTATCGCTTTTACAGGAATGAAATAGGTCATAATTATATATTTTTTATAAAAAGACACAAATAAAAAAAATTTCGATTAAAATAGATCACGAATATTGTAGCACAACAAAAAACTTATAAGCATGCGAGTTAAAAAGAACACTCTATTTTAAACTTTTGATATTTAAGTAATCCAATGATACTTCATTGAGCAATGGATAAATGCTTAAATATTAACAAAACCATGAAGGAAAATTGAACTCAAGTATACATTTATTAAATAAATGATACCCTCTTAAAGGGGAGCCAAATGGAAGGCAATTATCGCGGATTTGAAGTTGTTTGGAGAGCAACTTTTTAAGCTCTACACGTATTATTATTTATTCTAAAAGTAGAAATAAATGTATAGGATAAAAAATATATATAATTCAGATAATCCGTTTCAAAGATTCAATGTTTAATATAAATAATAACTAAATTGTGGTAGCTGGATAGTAATGGTGGTTTGGAAGTGGGTATAGGATGTATGACTAGGTATATAGAACATGGGAGCATGTTTATGCGTAATCATTGTAATGTGTATAAAAAGCCTACAGGCACGCCTAATTTACGAAGTATTCTCTATTAGGATTATACTGGATCTATTAGAATTTGGATAATTTGTGTATAGTAGTGTTACAAATGTTTTCTTTTCCTACTTTTCTTACATATTTATGTATTTACTTTTATATTATACTTTAATTGATGAATTAAAGCCTCAATAGTTCAACGGTAGAAGGGCCGACTTCGCTCCGTTAACGCGACAGTTGAGGGTTCGATCCTGACCCGCTTGGGCTATTGTCGTACCCACTCCTAGCGCAAGCTTCGAGCTTATTTGGAGGGCAATAGGAATATTAGTAATGCCTTGAAGAAGCATTGCTACTATTCTTTAAAAAAATAAAAATAATAAACATAATAAAAGCCTCAACTCAACTTTAGTCAGTGTTTTTAGTTTTTTTCTCAGATTTGTACAGCTAATGTACTGTTTGTACTAAATTGCCTCTTCTATTATGGGATGTATCACTAACAATAAACATCAACCAACCTGTACCAAGTGACAGTGGGTACATTCTTTTGCGGTGTATCCGAAACGGTGATATGGTAGAACTATTTCAAGTTTTGGATCTATTTCTTACGGCAACAAAAACATCTTTTTTTTTTTATGTTACAAGTTGGCAAACAAGCATACGGTCCACCTGATGGTAAGTGGCTGCCGCAGCCTATAAGCGCTTGCAGCACCATTAGTAGGTGCCACTCACGCGTTGCCAACCTCGACATATTAGTTCTTAAATCTCGGTCGCCCAGTAATTTCACTAGCGTACAATGCCCTTCAAACCGGAACACAGTATTGCCTAAGCACTACTATTTGGCGGCAGAATATTGGACACTGCGGTGGTACCTACCTAGCCGGCCTCTTGCAACAAAGACCTACCACCAGTGTGACTGATTGCACTGGTGGAATAATCTCTGTTGTGACAGAGGTTATCCCAACAGCGGGCGATGGGGTCGTCACATCCCGACGCCTTTCAAATATAATAAATTATATTTTTATGTATATTTAGTTAATTATGTATTATTTTTTGTGTGTAGTTAGATTGTTTCTAACTTCTCACTTTAATTATTTATTTTTATTGTATCTAATTCCAGCATGGGTATGTGGGACGATAGGCGGCTTTGGGGTCACGTGTGGTGCGCATCGTTACTGGACTCATCGGTCCTTCAAAGCTAAACTACCCTTACAAATAATACTAATTATTTGTTTCTCTTTATCTGGTCAGGTAAAAAATATATATATTTTAGTTAAGATTACAACTAATTATAACCTACAATCAATGTATCAAAATTATTTTATAAAACCATTAAACAGTTCAAATTGACTTTTTATATACAGTTCTATTATATGCGTATATTACATGCCCAGTAATATATTGAGATGAATTAATCACATACATATACATACATACGAAAGTTTGTCTGTTTGTAACGAATTCACACTCATTTTTATAATACTCCTTATTTCTCGAAAATAAAATCTGATGAAAGTTTTTATTTGAAACCAATTATTTTTATAAATGTGCGTCATGATAAACTGCACGCGGATGTGTTGCGGTTAGAAGCTAAAACTAAAACGTTGTCATTCATGTAGAATAATATCCGAAATTGGGTGCGTGATCATCGCGTTCATCACAAGATGTCGGAGACTTCAGCGGACCCACATGACGCCAGCCGAGGATTCTTCTTCTCTCACGTTGGATGGCTAATGATGAAAAAACATCCTCATGTAATCAGAGAAGGAAAAAAAATTGACCTGAGCGATATTTTAAACGATCCCTTAATTCAATTTCAAATAAAGTAAGTTACTTCATTTTTTTATTCGATCAATTATTAATTTTATTATTATCAATTGAAATTATCAAGCTTTTGAAAGCTTGATTATCTTTATCTTTAAAAAAGTTTTTGCTATATTACATTTATATGAATTTTTATACACTAACTTTCTTTAAACGAGTAACGTTTTTTTCAATAAACTTTTTATTACCCATGGAATTGCGTTATAATTCAATGTCTTAAAAATTGAGTACCTTAAGACAGCCGATGTAACAGAAAATCAGTATTATCTGATATATAAAAATCAGACAATTTTAATCTGTCATTGAAAATAAAATATATAATGTTCTAAAGTTAGTTTTGTCTTATTTTTATAATATTAAGGTAGGTAAGAAATGCATAAATTATACACTACAAGCCACAAACAACAAAACATTTCTTTGTTTCTCCACCCGACTTATACTGAAAATATTTATGAAAATACCTTAGTACTATTATATACTATGGACATGCCCTTTCGTGACAGCAAAATTACATTATTGCTGGTGCTCCTTCCTAAATTCAATACAAGCAATTAGTCACAAGCTGACTTACTTTGATTATATTGCAAGCTTGTGTGATATATATTTGTGGTGTATAGAAGGATCTTTCATAAGGTGGTATATAGTAAGTCTATGCTAAATAGTAACATTTAACGGTTTGTTTTTCAGATACTTTAACGTAATGAAAATGCTTCTTTGTTTTCTGCTGCCAACTGTCATACCAATGCTATTTTGGGGAGAGACGTGGAATTATTCAGTATCTTTGACATTATTCCGGTATATGTTAAATTTACACTTCACGTGGGCAGTTAACAGTTTCGCCCACTTGTGGGGAAACAAACCATATGATATGTGAGTATAACAACTTGCCACACAAACAATAATATTATATACATAAGTACCTCTCTTATTTTTTGGATTCTTGGCATTATCCAACAAAATATATTTAAATTATCAAAATTCTACAAATATTATAAATGTGAAAGTTTGTGTGTTGTGATGTTTGTTACTCAATTATACTATAAACTGCTTCACGGATTGAGACGAAATTTATCACACAGATAGCTTATTATCTGGATGAACGAACATTGGATACTTTTTATCCAGGAAAAATAAAAACGTTAGCATTAATTTCTTACAAATGATTCATTTCTTTCTGGAGCAATTTTAAGGCCCGGACGAAGTCGCGAGCAGAAGTATATATATAAGGTGTTTCACTTCTAAATACGGTAACTTTGCGGGAAGCTTCTATAAGTGTAACAGATCAAATTCTAATTACGATATATGATGTATCTTTTTGCTATATTTAAAACAATATATTTTCATATCATCGCTCGAACTATGAATTTTTGTCTGCTCTATTATTACCAAATAATAATTTTATTTCAGTAATATAATGCCAACCGAAAACTGGAAGGTATCAATAGCGGCAATGGGAGAAGGTTGGCACAACTACCACCACACCTTTCCATGGGACTATAAAGCAGCAGAGCTCGCTTATTTTCTAAATATAACGACCTATTTTATTGACGGCTTCGCATACATCGGTTGGGCTTACGATTTAAAAAAAGCATCGCCTGTACTTATAAAAGCCGTGCAACGAAAACGAGGTCCAGAATCTAAACATAAATAGTATTAGGTACGATTGAAGTTTCAAAACGGTTTCAAACAGTTTTTTAACCAACTGCCGAAGGAGGGTAATTGTTAATTCTTCTTAAAACGGAGGGACCACCTATTATAATTCAATTACCTATTATTTATAAAACCTATACCTTAATGATCTAGTAATAGGTAGTTCCAATTGTATAAAATAAATATTTTATCGTGAGTATACTTTACAGTTAAGACTTAGGTTTTATTTAAATTTATTTTATAATACGCTTAAGAATCATCATACAAATACAATATATTTTCTTATAAACATTGTTTTCTTTTGTATACTTATGCACCCTTCTTTACATTCCGTGCACACTAATGTTTTTTTTCTTCTTACTTCCAATTTTATAGCCAAGCAGCAGTGTTTAGGTTTTGTTTATAAAATTCGTGATGCTGCGCTCAGGCATGCTTTATTTTATTTGGCTTTCAATTTAAATCACAAAATATAAGTAAAAGATAGGAAAAAAGCAATATCTGGGGAAGGTTCTCCTAATCTGCTCTTGATTAAGAGCAGCTAAATCAATAGTGGATTTTCCGCCATTTATATTTCTACTCGGATGGATCTAAGCATTATAAAAACTTGTATTTTTAAGTGTTCTAGGTCTCTACCTACGTGCCTCTCTAGGCACGTTTTGCTTACCTGTTTTTCTTCATTTTTTTTTTTATTTTAATTATATATAATTTTATTTTGCAAGCATACATGTTTGTTCGCGTGTATTTTTTGAATGTGTATTGCTGATGGCCCTACTGGCCTTGACAGCATCAACGGGTGGGAGCCATGTACTGAGTCCCAGCCGTGAAATCCTCCAAGATCTCAACCATTTGCCTAAGGTATCGGCTAACGATTGGAGACAGCAGATACAGAAATTGTATATAGAGCGGTGTCATCCGCAGAGTGCTAGATAAACGTTGTTAGTCTTGTCGTTGGTCTTGATATATCATTTGTATATAGTAAATATAAAATGGGTGCTAGAACGGAGACCTAAGGGACTCCTGGTCTAATGGAACGAAGGGAAGATAAGGTGCCTTCGACTCAAAAGCGAAAAGTGCGATTAGACAAGTAGTCTCATATGATGAGCGCGAGTCTGTCCGGCAATCTTATGCGAAACAACTTATAAATGAAGCCGTTGTGCCTTTGCCAAAGGCCTTAGCGACACCGAAGAAGAGGGTTGTAGTTAAGTGTTGGTTCGGGCTAGGGTGAAGTCCTTAAGGATATACTCCGTTATGCGGTGCACCTGGTTGACGCAAGAGTGACTTTTTCAAAAGCCAAACTGTACTTTTTCGAAGTCTATAATCATGTTTTTAGCCTTAACGATGGCCTTGATTCTAGCCAGAAGGATTCTCTCGTAGACCTTCCCGATCTTGTAAACGAATCGGACGATAGCTCGTTGGGTTGATTTCGCGGTTGGCCAGGTTTATGAATACCAATAACTATGGCTTGTGGAAAGCCACTGTTGCATCTTGCTGGAATAGATTGCTTGCATCTAAATCGAGTAATAAATTATTATTTTTTTTTAGTTAATTTTTATTTAGGGACTTTTATCCGACACGGACATGTCAGCCCCATCGTAACCTAATCTATAATAATAATAAGACAGCGCGCGAAGTAATAAAAGTTAAAAGTATCTCTTGCGCCGTGTTCGTGTTAGTGTGCGTGTGCGTGTTTTCATAAAACCACTGTTTTTAAATAAAGTTGTTTTTAAATAATTGTAATTATTAGTTAAAGTTGCATGTTTAAAATTTTTTATAATAAATATATAGGAGAGAATATTTCTTACTGAAACTGAATACTTTGCTTGGAATAGAAATAGTTATTTATTTTAAAATAATATGTGATATTTTTCCGAGTGGTATCTTTGATCTTAAGCAGAAAGCAAAGTTAAGATAGTTTGAGGCTATAGTTCTTATAAGAGGATCGAGCTGAAATTCCACGAACTTGATGGACCCATAGATAGGAACATATTTCCATCAATCCTAGTAGTGGTCCTTACTGGTGGTAAGGCTTAAATGCCCGCCAAGTTAACTACCACCGTACGCTGCTGAAAATCTTGTAAGTGACTACTCGTCAGTCTCGTTTCTCGGTGAGCCAGCGTATAACCGTTGTATATTAAAAAAAATCGCTAATGCGAATTTCTGAAGGCCATGGTTATCCGTGCCCTCTGGCAGATAGTCATGGGCAGCGGTAACTTAACATCAACATGTGGTGCACCTGGCCGTTTTCCCCTCTGACATAAAAAAAACTTTCACTCACTCGACTAGACCTACGACTCTTGAGATTATCAATAAGTCTTTTAAACAAGTCTTGTGCATGGAACACACCAAAACATAGTCGATTCTGTATGAAATTGGTATTTTATGCTATGTCATATTAGTGGATGTGTAGTGGCATATTAGAGGATCACAAAATGTTCAGTGTCATGAAATTCTATAGTCAATAGAACCAAAGATTATCTAATTATAATATAGGTTTTGAATATTTTGTTAAAAAATAGCCCATGAGTTTATGAAAATAAAGACGGGAAAATTAGTACAGTTTTCAGGAAATACATTACAATATAACAAGAGTGAAGATGACTTTGTAGATATTAACAAATAGGTAAGAATAATTAATAATATCAAAATATATTCCAATATAGTTATATATGCCAATACCAATAAAATACTGCCGTTATAAGGAAAAAACACGTAACTAACATTTTTTTCAAAATTATCAACATATTCGTAATCAGTAAAAATAGACGCATCTACCACTATTTTTAACTTTGCTGTAAACTAAACACAACCCTATAAATCTTATATTTATATAATATTATATTATACGCTTTTACTATTTCGCAATAATGATACTTCACTACATAGTATAAAACAAAGTCGCTTTCTCTGTCCCTATGTATGCTGAAATCTTTAAAACTACGCAACGGATTTTGATGCGGTTTTTTTAATAGATGGAGTGATTGAAGAGGAAGGTTTATATGTATAATTATAATGACATAGGCTATATATTTAATACCCGTGCGAAGGCGGAGCGGGCCGCTAGTTAATTATAAATTAACTAAATGTTACTAAGTTGAAAATCAACAAATGGCTATATACGTATTTTTTACTTAGTAAACTAGAACATTGCAACTTATAATGACTAGGTAAGGAAAACATTTTACTAAATTACTAAGTTAAAAGGACATATCTAGCCAGAAATGTCTTTTCATTGCAGTATTACGTATTTTCTTGTATTTTTCTACTAAAAGATAATTTATTTAATTCATAAAATGTATTTAAATAATTTTGCATCTATTTTCCGATAGATCAAAAATTAATCCAATCCTTTCAATTACCAAAACAAACAAATCATTTTATTCTTTCGCACAGCAACAATTTTAGTTTGAAAAGACAAAACATTTTGTTTCTCCATTTCAAAGTTTAAGTAGATAATATGTCCTTTTTCTTTATGGTGGCAGTATACCCCTATTATGTAAAAAAAATTGTTTTATATTTTAAATAGGTAATTATTGTAAGGCATATGTCTCACAAATATAAAACACATTTTAATGTTTAGGTATCTAACAAAAACAAAAATGGATTAATAAAATATAATATGTGCCAATATTTTAATTTAATGCTATATTTACAAAATAACTTCCTAGATAAAAACAACTATTATGTTAAAATAAATTGTGTTCTTTAATCCTTTATATTCTATAATTTGTAAAATTGCTAATATCTCTAACACATAAGTTATACACAAGAGTTTTTTTTTAAATGCATCATGAATGTTCTTATGCAATTTTAAATATATTAATTTAGGAAATCTATCAATCTAAAATTCCTTGAAAATTTAATCCTCAATTATTGAATAGATATCTGCTGTAACATGGTTATCACTCTCAAGCTTTTGTGTTTCATTAAATACTTTTGCCTCTTTTGCTAATCTTGTATTTTCATCTTTTGTTAGTTTTCGCTTTAAGCTTAAAGACTTTTTATTGTACACATCATGTATATCACTATTTGACACCTTTCTTTTTTTTATTTTAGTAATTACACAGTCAAAGTCCGATGAATCATCATCAAAATCAGCATACACAGGGACTGATCGTCCACTTCTTGTTGATCTTTGAGGCTGAATCCTTGTTGCCTCTATAATTTGTATTGGAGGAGCCCATGCAGTCATGTTTACAGATTGTCTTGCTTGGCGATAATTATTTATTGACATTAGCTTTATATAAACAGCCAGGGTTCTGGCCTTTTCCGCTGGTGCCAAAGTGTTAGGAATAAGGCTCCAAGGCATTCGCCTATCTGTCACATTTAGGTAATGTCTTTTCATTATTGTTTTAGGAGATGCATTTTCATTAACATCATCTTTCTGTATGAAAAAAAATCTTATCTAATCATTAACATCTATAGGCAAAGAAATTTAAAATGAGTTTGATTCTATAATTACCTGTTTCTGGACTTCCTGTTCCTCTTCAACTGTTGTCTTAGAATTATTAAGAGCTTTCAGGAGATCAACCATTTCATCTTTAGTCAAGTTATCTTCATCAAGACCATATTCTAAAAAACATAATCATATTATCGAGAACATATATTTAAAACAAATTTGAATAACTATTGCAAACTAACCAGTTAATTGATTTTTTAAATTCTTGAAATCTAAATCACAACTGTCTTCGGATGACAAAACTGATTCCATAATTATTTAGAATCTAACTGGGCTATAATATTTTATAGTAAAACAATAAATACTATAGAAACAACAAGAGAAAATATTAGTAAGGTAATTTCAGAATAAATACAAAGAAAATTAATTCATCTTTGTCGCAAAACAAATAAGCACTCAGTATGACTCTATAGGTAATTTAAATTTCTGCGATAAATTTTAAAGGTTTTCATCAATTTTAAATTTTAAAGAGGTACGAACATAGCCAATATAGGTAAACATTTTTTATTTACGTTTTTGTCAATGTCAACTTGTCATTTGTCATTTGTCAAAATAGATATACCTACAATAGTTAAATAACCTACCTACAATAGTTAAATAATATTGGGTCCCATATATTAAAAAATTAAAAACTAGCGCCCTCATCAATTTAACTGGAACTTTAAAAAAAACTGCAAATGTACTAGAATAGAATTTAGCAATAACTATTTCTTTGTTCAGTAATCTGTTTTGTGAAATTCTATAGATTTAGTCCATATTGACCATCGGTTGAGAATTTTCAGTAAGAACATTACCATGTTTTGTATATTTTTTTAATATAAAAAATTCAGTGGGCTTTATGTCAATGTTAAAACCTTAAAATAAAGAGAGTAAGTGCAGACTTGTGTGTATGTATTGCAAAACTAAAGATACTATAGAGTAATTTAACCCATTTAAAAATCATCATCACCTCGTAAGACGCTGTTTTTATGTCTTCGTTCCTCTTAGGACTGGGCTGCCATTACATAAAAAGATATGAGATAGTATAGATTTTGAAACTCTGTAATAACAAGTCAATTTGATGTGGACCTTAAATTTTAGCTACTTTTTGTCTATTTATGACTTTACGCTAAATAGGTTTTTTAACAGCAATCTAAAACAATCTAATCGTAGTTTCCATGTATAACTCTCTCAATATAAATTGAACCAAGCGCAGTAGCACATTTTTGGGTCTCAACCGAATGTGGAATCAACGGGCCCGCGTAACTATAACAACGCGGCGACGCTCGACTCGTTTAGTACACTCATTCACGGTGGTTTTAGTTCTTGAAAAATAAAATATTAAAAATTCAATTATTTTTGTCAAGTGTGTGAACATTTAAACTACGCCTGTGTCGCATTTGAGACGCTGCTGGTCCCAAGCCTGGATAAAATTAGAAGGGTTCTTCGTACGGCCAACAACTCTACAAGGTAAAAACCCAAAAGTTCCGAAGTCCAATACAGAAAACTCAGGATTGTCTCAAAACAAACGAACTCGGATAAGACTAAAGTAGAAACGATTTTGCCTACGGATTGGTACTTAGAATGTACAAACAATGTTGCAAGCCGGAAAGATGGCTGAAGTTGGTCGCGCACTTAATAAATATAATCTGGACTTAATTGCCTTCCAAAAATTACATGGCAAGGCACTGGTTCCATAGACAAAGCCGAGTACACACTTCATTATAGTTGTGCTGACAACTAAGGACAACGAGGCACGGATTTCATCATCAGTACACTACGGGGATGTGTATTAGGCTTTGAACCAATCAGTGACAGGCTTTGCAAACTTCGCATAAAGGAGAAGCTATAACACAACTTTTATCTACGTATACTCTCCAACAAAGGACGCAGCAAACGACGTTAAAGATAAATTCTATGATGACCTTAATGAGATGTGCGGTAAAGTACCCAAATATGACGCACTCTATGTCCTACGAGACTTCAGTGCAAGAGCGGGGAAAGAGGATGTCTAAGCGGACATTATTGGTAAGCATTCACTCCATGAAACTACCAGAGAAAATGGAGAACTATTAGGCAATTTCAGTGCAGCGAATAACCTCTTTATATGCGGTACGAAATGTCCCCACAAAAATATTTACAAAGGCACGTGGAAGGTTCCAGGAAGAGAAAACCAAATTAATCATATATTGCAACCAAATTGATCATATATTAGTTAGCAATCGAAGACTGTCTAACGTCTAAGATTTGAGGGTATATAGAGTTGCCAACTGTGACTCTGACTATTTCTTACTTGTTGCATCTTTAAAAAACAAAACCTGTAAAGTCCAAAATACTAAAGGAGAAAAACTCATCAAATGGGACAAGCTTAAAGAACCCTCTCTAGAAGTGCTCTGTAAACTGGAAATTCCAAAGCAACTTGAAAATCATATCCCGTCAAAAAGTGTTGACAACGAATGGAAGAGCATAAAAGCGACGGTTATAGATTCAGCCAGAAAAATAGCCGGAGAAGTAAAACGCAATAGAAATATGGAATGGTTCGGTGAGGAATATGAGCAAGCATTAAAAAGAAAAAACGAAGCACGACTTAAGTATCTCCAGAACGATCAAGACAATTACAAAGATCTTTACAATTTAGAAATAAACAAATGCAGAAAAATGGCAAGAAGTAAAAAGCGGAATTCCGAGAACGAAAAATGCAAGAGAATGGAAGTTCCGAGGGCAAGCAATCATATCAGACCATTCTTTAAAGAAATAAATAGCTTTCGTAAAGGATACCAGCCTAAAACTCACGCATATCAGAGCACTTCAGGAAGTCTTCTCATGGAAAAGGTGGAAGTACTGAAGCGGTGGTAACAACATTTTAGTGACCTACTAAGTGTTAAGCAAGCATCAGAAAAAATACCAACGTACTTTGATGAAGAGGAACCGCTATCACCACCTAACCTTATGGAAGTACAACACGCCATTCGTGGGTTAAAAAACAACAAATTACCTGGGCTTAATACTCAACAAATTACCTGGGCTTAATAATCACTTTAGAATTACTGAAAAGAAGAGGAGTCGATGCTGCAAGCCGATTACTATATAGTAATGATATGGGAGGAAGAAAGGATACCCAAAGAAGGGAATTTAAGTATTATTGTACCCATATATAAGAAAGGCAACAAGAGCATATGCAGTAATTACAGAGGCATATCGATCCTATCTGCGGCTTATAAGATCTTATCGGGAGTAATTTATAAACACCTCAACAAGGACGCGGAAGAAATATTAGGAGAATATCAA
Organism: Hestina assimilis; assembly: GCA_023373885.1. NCBI lineage: Eukaryota > Metazoa > Arthropoda > Insecta > Lepidoptera > Nymphalidae > Hestina > Hestina assimilis. Next base: position 16,133,919 of record CM041747.1, on the reverse strand, counting down.
TGCGGTTTTAGACCCAATCATTCGACCGAGGACCAGATTCAATTCATAAAGCAAACACTGGAAAAAGCAAATGAGTATGACATCGACTTGCATCACGTATTCGTGGACTTCAAACAGTTTTGACATTGTAAACCATATTCTCCACCATGCTACAATTGAGCATATCAAGTAAGCTTATCAGACTTGTCATTATTAGGCCTGTTATGACTTATGCTTGCGAAGCCTGGGGCCTAACCCAGAGGGACTACTCTACTGAACTACTAAAGCTCACCGTGTTCGAAAGAAAAGTGCTCCAAAAAATCCACGGACCTGTGAAAGAGCTTGACGGTAGTTATCGTCAACAGAGTTGACGTCACGAGCTAGACGCATTCATTGGGCACGAGAACAACATCAGGTTCTATAAGTCGCAGTGGCTGAGATGGGCAGTATGGGACATATAGAAAGAATGCCGGACACGAGAGCCACGAAAATTTTGACCAAGTGGACGCCTCAACAAAAAAGACCAAAAGGAAGACCAAGAAAGCGGTGGTACGATTGGCAGACTTGAGAAAGATGGGAAAGTATACCAGCTGAAGACGGACAGCCAAGTTTCGCGACGACTGGAGAAAGATTGTAGAGGAGTTCACAGAGGATTGTAGTGCCAACATTTAATTTTATTTCTAGATAAGGTGTCATCCCAATAGGTGACAGTGATTAAAAATGTACATTTACTATTATTATTATTTTTATATACCTTTTTTATACTATTTATTTGTCTTATTCTATTTATATAATTAATAAAGATTATGAATAAATAATTAATTGAATTTAGAAGAAAAATAATCTATAATTCAATATTATACACTTATTCCGTTTTCCCACTTTATAAAAAATCTATTTAAATAAGACGGAATTAATATATTCGTCTAAAATTTTTGTCAATGATTGTACATAAACAGAAGCGGCCATTTTGGTTCATTTTAAATTGAGATAACTATGCCAGAATTCCAGTGAAGCAGCGACTCTTTAAAACATTTTGTTAATTTTTTGTATGGATCTATGGAATCTTTAATCAGTGTATTTTAAAATGTAGTCTGTGGTGTGTGGTATGGAATTAAGAAGGTATAATCTAGTATTATATTCTTTGGTATAATCTATTATCTATTCCTCTTTCATATACAAATCTGACTTTGTCTTGGTATTTTTAATTTGTTATTGTAAAAGTAACATGTTATTTTTCTTAATGGGTCGTTTGTCTAATCATTACGAACAACATAATACTAGTTATCATGCTTTATTTGAATTACCTTTTTACTTATGAAATCATTGACATACTTATTTAAAAAATATAAATAATATTATAAAGTGAAGTCAAAATGGAAGAAGAACTGAGATGCTTTATATGTAAGGAATTCTACAGGGAGCCAGTCCTACTTCCTTGTGGTCATGCATTGTGTCGTATATGTGCTGTAAACCTACAAACTCATGTGCCCGAAGCTGACAATGCTTCGGCTGTTACAACGGATTATCAGGAGGCTGATAAAGCATCCATTTCGAGTGAAACTGACAGCGGTGTTGTATGTGGATCAAGGCCTAATAGTTACGCGGGCACTCCCGCTGCATCAGCATATTCTACTGCAGCTTTTAGCTTAACATGTCCACTGTGTAATAAACAAGTATACATGGACGATAGTGGAGCAGAAAGACTACCACCCTTTCGGGTAATGCGAACTATTGTTGAACGTTTCGGTGGAGTCAGTGTGGCTCCTCCTGCTGAGGAAGCATGTCAAATGTGTGAAGGAGAAAGACGAGCTGCTATAGTACGCTGTGAGCAATGTTCTGTGAGGTATTGTGCTAGTTGCAGGGACGCCTGGCATCCGACTAGAGGGCCCCTTGCCCAACACGAGCTAAGAGCGTTAGGGACTATATGTACAGATCATGGATCTGCTCCAATTCTTTACTGCAATACTTGTATGGTGCCAATTTGCCAACGCTGCCTTGTAGAGAGACATTCTTCACATGAAACACAACATTTATCTACTGCTGCTAGAACTCATAAGGTACAACAATTAATATTTTTAATTATGATTTGATTCTTTATTTATTTTTTTCATAATAAGACTCATCTAAGGTAAAGTTAAATAATTTCTATCTTTATTTAATCTTTGGAATAATCATTAAATAGAATTATAATAACATACTATGTTATTTGTGTTATTTTCTATTTCTTCAGTATAGTCTATTATATATATATATATATATATACATAATGGTCTAAAATGGGAAATGTTTAGTACAAGAACATAGTGTCAAAAATTATTTTTCTGTAGAAATTAACCTAACGTTAGTCACTGATTAGTAATTCAAATGATTCAAAAATAGTCAGTCTCTTTCATTGGTATAATTTTAGACTGAACTATCCCAATCACTGCATCAGTTGTCAGAGGAAGCCAAAGCAATGACTGAATATATTCAATTAGTAAAAGGATCAGGAGACAAAATTAATGTAAGTAACATTATGCATATTTAAATTTAGGGTTAGTTTTGTTGATTGTTAGTCACTTAAATTAAGAGGATCCCACGTAAGCTTTCTTATTTCATTTGTGTGGCCTTACTGGCCTTAAAAAGAAGATATCAGAGTTGATGTCTATCTATATTAAATTCGAAAGTAAACCATGATCAATTACAAATTTGTATTCAAATCATTAGTATTCCATTTGTTAGAAATTAAATAAATTATGTACATGTGTATACTTAATTTTAATTTTTAGGAATCTTGTGAAGAACTTGAAAGACAAATCGATCAGGCATGTTCAGAAATAACCAGAGCAGTAGAGAGAAGACGTGATGAACTAGTTCGGGCAGCTCGGAACACAAGGTCTCAAGCAGTCACTAATATGAGATCTCTAACATCACAGGCAGCACAAAAACTGCGCGAAGCAACAGCTTTATTACATTTCTCTATAGAGGCTTTAAAGGAATCAGACCATGCTGCATTTTTACAAGTAAGTTTGTTTGATAAATGACTCATTTTAATTTATTTGGTTTTTTTATAAGATTTCTTACGAGCCACTACAGACTTATATTCTATTGTTAGGTAAAATATGTCTTGTTTTTAATTAATTTCAAAAACTATTTCTACGTTATATAAATAATGCATATGCAAATATTTAGAGGTTGTTGTTGTTTTTAATATTTAAAATGTCAAAAATCATAGGTCAATTATACTGTTTAGACTATAGACTGGATAGTCCTTTAATACTGAGAAAATGTCGACTCATTTTTGATGCGTCGTCAATTCAAAGCAACCGCACAAAGTTACACCCATAACTAAATCAAGTTGGGTTACCCTGAAGGGAACACATCTGTTTGGCCAATAAAATCATATACTTCGAGAATCGACCCCGCAACTAATGGCGCTTTCTTCAAGTGGTTTAAGCAAATGGTATTTGCAGGTAGGTAAGATCCTGTCGGCGCGAGCGCAGGAGACATCGTCCGGTCTCCGGTCGTCGCTGGAGTCTCCGCCCGCCGCGCCCGCTCTCACACTCGACATAGAACCGGTACTGCGCACCGTCAACACTATGAACTTTATCGAATGTATACGTGAGTATGACGAAGATTCTAATTCGTTGTAATTTTATACATTTAAGTTCTAAAAGACCTTATTTTTTTCAAATTATAAATAAATAAACGCTGCACACTCAACGGCCCCCATTAGGATAGTGATATCCAGTGTCGGTTGTCCGGAAACACATACAAGGACAAGGTCAAATACACCCAGACTGGAAAATATGCTTGCATGGTCAATACATACATATTATACTCCGAGCAGGAATCGAACCCGCGACCTGTGGCGTTTAAGACAGGTTCGCTACCGCTGCGCCGCAACGTCGCCAAAATTATAATCTATTAACATACTATTATGTAATGTGGTACTTTTTTTATATGGTCTGTCTGATGTAAGCAGTCACCGCAACCTATGAACCCTTGTGGTACTCGAAGTGTCACATACGCACTGCCAACCCAAGGGAGAGAAGGGAACAGGGGCGGTAGGGGATTAGACCTCTGACGCTCTCATTCATCGCAGTTTGAATACTGTTACTTTACGCAGATTTTCTGTGAGAGTGTAATACTATCCCCGCCAAGCCGGCCTATTTGTGCTAGCAGAAGCATGGCTCTTTACGACAAAATAAATTACAACATATATAACACCGTTGGCACCGTTGTGGCGTTGTGGGTAGCAAGTCTGCCTTTGGTCTCGACGGTTGCGGGTTCGATTTCCGCTCGGGCAGATGTTTGTTAAAATTTCTGTCTCGGTCTGGGCGTTTGTCCGTGTGGGTCGCCCACCGTGCCTCGGAAAGCACGTTAAGCTGTCGTTCCCGGTTATTATCAATAACATCTGATAATAATCGTTAACTCTTGATAAGTAAATTGCTCTTATCCAATGAGTTACTGGTTCGCCCTTAGGGTTGCTGAGGTCAGATGGCAATCGCTCCGTGTAAAAACTAGTAACCTGTCAAATCCGGATAAGAGTAATAAGCAGACCCTGGGTACATAAAATACCGGGAATAATGCTAGGATGAAGAAATTACAATATATATAATATTTTTATGTATTTATGTTCTTGCATACTTATGGATCGTAGCTGCCGAGAAGGAAATGAAAACATCAGGTAAATGGTATAATGTAATATGGATTGCCAAACATTCCAAAACTATCTATTAATCGATATTACATCGAGTGTTTGCAGCCAATTTAATTTTTTATAGATACAGTTTCATTAAAAAAAATCGTCACAAAAATTAAATGAAATTATTCTTATATACAACTGACTTTCTGTAAACTTCATACCTTCCATACAAAAAAAATCACCACCAGTCTTGGGAAATTTCGTTAATAATCTAAAGGCATGTCGATCTATATATATAATAAGTCTGCTTTAAACTATAATTACAAAATTAGTCAACAAACCGCAAAGCAACATAATTCTAATGATAATGGTGTGAAATAGATTACCCACTTCGATAGTGTTGATAAGAACAAGTAAATAAAGCGTGCACTATAATGTTATCTTATCACCCATCAAGTTTCTAGATACAAACTATTTCAATTAGATTTTATTAATTATTATCATTAGTGTATGTTATTGATTGATAAATGTGTGTCTTTTATAAAAACAAACCGGGATTTCAGATTTTTGTTGTGTTTTTTTAGTATTATTTTTAGGGTCCGACCGAAACTGGTTTTTCAGCCGAAACCGAAACCGAAACCGAACTTTCGGCCTTCCTCTCAGTTTCGGCCGAAACCGAAACCGAAACCGAAACTTTTTAAAAAATATTTAAAATTACGTTTTTTTACTGAAATTTGAATTTCAAGTTTTTTTAACATTAATTTGCATATATACGTAGTCAACTAATTAGGAACGGAAAATAATTTGGTTAAATATTTTAAAAGTTTAATTTTATGAGATAATGTTCGTTATAAAGTATACTGTTCAATGGTGTGTACTTTTTCGAAGCTAAGAATATTTTATGGTCGTTTATTTAAAAAGATATCTCTCGCATCGAAATTGACCATCTAATTAGGGACAGCAAGAGTTAGTGTTTTATTTTCGATTTTTAAAAAATAAACCTTAAATACAAAAGCGGAAAGCCTTTGTGTTTTTATTTAGCGTCATTCTTTAGTTTATAGTTTTGATTTCTAAAATAAATATCACAATTTATTACTTCAAACGAAAACAATTTTATCTCAACGTAAATAGCCATACCCTAAAATAGCTTATCATTTGATTTGCTCCAAAAGTATGGTTTTCAACGCTGTGCAATATTTTCAAACCTATAAAACTACTGAAACTGTGTACCTAATAATAGCTTTATAAAAAGTTCCCTTTGTGGGCTCTGTAATTATTAAAAGAGAAATATTTGGACTAGAACTTAGTGGCGAAGTTACATGGGCGCTTTAACACGAAAACGATCTAAAATATACTTCACTGTTTATTAAATGATTTCTAGCCGGTGAACTACTATCAGTTTTAGATTGGCCTGCCAATAGCCTAGACTTGAATTCTTTGGAACATTTGTGGTACAACAAACTGGAATTTTAAACCAATTCTAGTAGTTCCAAAGACGCCTGGAAGAACTTCACTAACGAAACTTGTTTGAAACATTATTTGATCGAGTCGATGCCGCGCCGATGTCGATATGGCCATAGCTAATAATAGCAATCACATTCAATATTAATTTTTAATAGAAAACGTTTCCTTTTAGATGAATTTAAAAATAAATGTACATTTTTCTCTTTCATTACATTCTGCGTTCATTATTTCTAATGTTTTCTTAAGTGTCCCTAATTACTTGTCCAGAGTTATATTAGACCGAAGGAGAAGTAATGTTGAATTTTAATTGTTGTTATTTTTAATTACAATCCATTCCAAATTTAATAATTCTATTAAGAAAACGTTGGTTAAATGATCAAAATCAGATCAATATCAAAAAACGTAAAGAAAACTTCATGTAAACTGAAATTACGGAAAATATAAATAAATGTTACTCTTATTATACCAATGTCCCTAATTAGTTGACCACCACTGTATATAATATAGACAGTTAAATAGAGTTAAATAAAATAAAAACTAAAAATTCATTAAAGTCATAACCATATTTTTTGTCATGAATATACAGGACTTACTATTGGGAGTAGTCTTAAAAAAAGAAACAACTTGTAGTTAGATAGTAGGTACATAACTAACTAGTAATACGTTGTGTTCACAATATTTTAAAGATCAATCTAATACTTATTTCTGGATATTTTTTGGCCGCGTCAGCGAGTGGTCACGAATTGGCTGCGAAGTTTACCGAACAACGCACGAAAACTCACGAACACTCGAGTTTCGGCCAGGCCGAAAGTTTCGGCTATATTTTGGCCGAAACCGAAACTAAAGCCGAAACTAGATTTTTTCGCCGAAACTGGCCGAAACCGAAACCGAAACCGAAATTTCGGTCGGTCACTAATTATTTTATATCGTATTGGTTGTTTGCATTACCCACAAAGCAACCACAATGGAGACCACAATCGAGAAAAATATTCTTAGCTTTTGCTCAACTGCATTGTCGACATGAAATATTTTATTATCATGCGGTATTGTTTATTAAGACCCCTTAAGATCCACTGCAGTTGGGAAGTCGTGTACTAAAGAACCGATACATGCTGTCATGGGCGTAGTCTGGAGTTGGCCCAACGGAAGACAAAATCTTAATTTCTATAGTGTCTAGAGGGGGCAAAAGACCACTCTCACGAATAGATATTGGTTTGTATTTTACAAGGTGGGGCTGCTACCACGCTACGCCTATCCATGCTGTTGAGTCAATAGAAAAACAAATACTGATTGGAAAATTACAAAGCAAAAAAATAACATATTTTTATAACATCGCCAATATTTTACTTCGCATCGCATACTTTATACAGTCTACTCTCAGTACTAAGATTTTTTTTTAAACAACTGTAACTCCTGCATAACATATAGTTGGCAACTTGTAACTCGGTGTTTCAGCGCCGGGCGCGCCCGAGATGGCGGTGGAGGCTTGTGCGGCGCGCGGCTGCTCGTGCACGCTGGCGTGGCGCGCGCCCGCCGCGCCGCGGGCCGTGCGCGGATACGTGCTCGAGCTGGACGACGGACTCGGCGGGCCTTTCCGGGTGAGACACACGCCCACAGTCACATACACCGTCATTCGCATACTATCAGGCTCTACATTTTACAGTACATGGCTCTGCACCTGTGTACCCATAATCACAGTAAGAGAATAGAAACATGATTTTTATTATAAGGTATTTTTTAAAATTCTTTATCTTACAAGATAAAAGGGCACCAATTCTCGCCTTCGCCTGCTTTGGAAAATTCACTAACAAAGTAGCATAGTTACAATGTGCAGAAGCTTGATAGAATTATTATTTTGTTACAACCACAGAAGTATAGGTTAAGTTATATTATGCTTCTTATTAACTTTAGCTTAATACTATAATTGCTAATTCTAGGAAGTATACTGTGGCCGGGAGACCGTATGTACTATCGACGGACTACATTACGCGTCTTTATATAGCGCACGTGTAAAAGCTTTCAACGGTGCCGGGGAGGGGCCCTATAGTGAAGTCATAGGGCTCCAAACATCACCCGGTGAGTTTAAAAGCAAAATAAATTAATTATAAAACAAAAAACTAAGCTTTATACATTATAAAAGATGAAATCTCCAAAATGACACATCGATTGTCGAAGATTCGCACTTATTTGCACTTGAGGGACTCATATTGAGCATAGAGATATTGGTTTCAGCGTTTTCCCTTCTATATATAGAAGATTAAAGATCGAAATCGAAAAAAAGAATCGAAAGAAGATTAAAGCTCGAAAGATGGAGTATATAGGTCCGACAACTCACGAATTGTGACAAAATGAGGTGGGGATGATCTGTCGTGTGATATCCCATATTGTATTTATTTCTAAGGCTTTCGCTTATGAGTGTACTAATGTGGTGTGCCAGTGGCGTGGTTCACGTGGGACGCGCTGCTGCGGGCGCGGAGGGCGGGCTGGCGCTGGGCGCGGAGGGGCGCAGCGCGCGCGCGACGGGCTGGCAGCCGCGCGTGGCGCTCGCCGACCAGCCGCTGGCGCGCGGCCGACACTACTGGCGGCTGCGCCTCGACCACTACGACGGCGACGCGGACCCCGCTTTCGGCATCGCTCGCGCCGACGTCGCCCGCGACAAGATGCTCGGTTGGTTCCATAGATGTAGAGGACACTAGATCGTATATACCATACATAGAAATTTGTAAATTTAAGGATGATGCTCCACCAACGAAGTAATTAGCACTAAAACTAATAAAATTGCGTATATAAAATAAGAGTGAATGAAATTGTATTTGTCATGTATTGACTAATTATATGGGCCTAGAATATTGGTACCAATGAAATAATGAAAATTATAGTTTCAGCGTATTTAAGCTCTTCTACTAACAAGATCGAGCTGGCTCATTCATACTGAAAACAGCAAGGCTTAAAACTTAGACCTTACCCTTTTTTGGCATGAATGATATGTGATGTAGTAATGTAGTATACGATGCGTACAGGGAGCGACGCGCTGGGCTGGGCGATGTACATCGACGGGTCGCGGTCGTGGTTCGTGCACGGCGGCGCGCACGGCGGCCGCGCGGCCGGCGGCGTCGCGAGCGGCTCCACCGTGGGCGTGCTGCTCGACCTCACGCGCGGCACGCTGCGCTTCACCGTCGACGACCGTCCGCAGGTACACGCACACACACACACACCCACACACACAGACCGCACACGACTGACAACATGACTAGAGACAGCTACTTTTAAATCATTACTAGTACTCCAAATAAACGCTTGCCGCAGGAGTGGGGGTAGCCCAAGCAGGTCAGGGTCGACGGTCGGACGGTTTCTTAGTTTGTCTATCACAGATAACCAATAGGCACCGCTTACAAGGCATCAAACAGTTGCAATTCATAAAGGAACTAACTCATACGTGACCCATTATTACAATTTCTCGACACCCTCGGTTACCACCCATATAGTAAATGCCATTAAACACCATCCCGAGTCTAATTTTCACTTTTCGGGACCCACTTTATCAACCAACCAACCCCTGAACTGGGGATTGAGATATGATTGAAAATATTGTGTAAACTTTCAGGGTGACATCGCGTTCACGGGGCTCCGCGGCGCTTTCTACCCCGCCGTGTCGCTGAACCGCGGCGTGGCGGTCACGCTCGAGCCCGGCCTGCCGCCGCCGCCCGACCTGCTCATGGACACCCTCGCCATCGAGTAGACGACCACTACACTACAATTACCTCCACCAGACATATCTCACCATCGCCGTCTCATTACAAAATGGACAAATTTACTACACTAATATTTAATAGGTAGTGTATCTAAGCTGATATTCCAGCTCGATTATTCACCAATGAGAAACTACTTACAACCACTGGCTCAAGGACCCTAAGGCTGCCACCAAAATCAGAGTTTCACTTGCATTTTTGCCTGTTCTGCGCTACTTCTCGCGAATTATTGACTAGATCAAGCAAATACCTCGAACGACTCACTGGAAGTTTACCAGTAACTCGTATAATGATAAAATAAGTACACATTATTATAGTATGAAATTAAGTATAATCCACCTGCCAATAACAGCACTGAACTGAATATTATGGATAAGATCAGGAGGTGGTGTTGAAAAGTTAAGAAAGAAGAAAAGCCTATCAGTAAAAATGTATCTCAACTTTTTTGAGCGTAATTTGTCCTTTAAAATTTAACTATAATAATAAATTACTTGCCAAATGCTACATGTTAATATATCAAGTTGATTTATTTTATTCAAGATAATTTTCAGAATGGATATTTCAATTTTTATACAATAATTTATCAAATATAATATAGGTTCTAGTTTGTTATGAAATCACTTGTATTTTTTAGAATAACTTAATTATCAGTACTTAGTTTTTGTATATTACATTTTAGTTGTTATAAATTATTATTGTATTAATTTATCTATAATTTTATTTAGTATTGATCATACACTGACTCCATATTCGAATATCATGATCATATCCAAAGCAGTAACTGCTTTATCATATAGTAATGGAATGATTTGATTGATGATTTTTTATTTATTGAACATACAAATTTCAAAGCATATTCAAGTGTGAACGTACATGGTCCAGGATGAAGTAAATCTAAAGTAAAAATTAAAAGTTAGTTTAAATGTACCCACTATTGTACTTAATTTTTAAAATCCGTATTTCTAATTATTAAAAAATCGTATTATCAATGAGTTTTCTATATATTGTAATAATAATAATAATATGAAAATCCCTCTTAAAAAATCTGCTCTCCAATTATAATAATAAGAAAATTAACTCTGATGATTTAATGTTGGAAATGAACTAGACAATACAATACTAGTATTACGATAAGGGCAAATAGTTTAATCTATCTGTTAATTAAATGTATTAAATCGAATCATGTAATGTAACCACATAGATAGAATATAGAAACGAATTGTATTATAATATATATGTCTTGAAATAGCTATTTGACAATTTAAAAAATCGTACAAAATTTTAAATGTATAAAATAAATTCATATAAGTTCTTAAAGCACTGCCTACTTTCTATTTTTTTTTTGTGTACTTACTATAATTTGAATTATTTATTTTTGTACTTTTTTGTCAAAAAAATTATGTAATAATATGTACAAATCGTACAGGCCTATTTTTAAATATTATAACAATATAATCAATATTTGACTCTTGCAGGATTTAAGAAATTACCGCTTCACTTTCTAAATGCAGGGTACCTGATATTGCAACTAAAATATTCCATTTCCCACCTGTTATACAACCTTTAATTTATTTCAATTTAGTCTTTTAAGTAATTTTTCATTTTCTATATTTCATTGTCTTTGTGTTCATAATATAAGTTCTATGTAAAAAATATAAGCTTAAAAGAAATAATAAACGACGCAGCTAGACTTTTTTAACATCGAATTATAAATATAAAATTCATAACAACCACAATTCTGTATCAATTTGACTTTGATTTAATTAAAACAAAAACCTGATTGTTGATACTAATATTTACTTCAGTAAATATTCAACTGTATACTAGAATAAGACATTCCACCCTAACTTAGAAAACAAAAAATCAGCCTACATAATTTAACATAAAGTTTTTCTTTACGTGAAATTATGTAGTTTCATATTAAACGAATGTTATAATAATAAACTAACTTTAAATGTTTTTCTTTCCTAAAAAAACTAATTAAATTAATTGAATTGTATTCTAATAAAATTATGGATATAACGAATATAACTGACATCTAATAAATATCATATATTTATATATATTGTCTTTTTTCTCCTTTTTATGGTCCGTATAAATAATTGCATATAACTCTCTCAATATAAGTTGAACCAACACATTTTTGGGTCTCAACCGAATGCGAAATGAAGGTGGCCGCGTAACTATAGCAACGCGACGACGCTCGACCCGTTTGGTACACTTGCTCACGGTTGGTTTAGTTCTTTAAAAATAAATTATTAAAAATTAAATAAAATTACAAATTATTTTTGTCAAGTGTGTTTACGTTTATTTATTTATTTAATTTTATTTCAAGATAAGGTGTCACCCCAATAAGTGACAGTGATATATAAAGTTATATACCTTTTTTTCTATACTAATTTGTTTTATTTTATTCAATCAATTAATTGCACTGGTGGTAGGTCTTTTGTTGCAAGAGGCCGGCTAGGTAGGTACCGCCGCAGTGTCCAATATTCTGCCGCCAAATAGTAGTGCTTAGTCACTACTGTGTTCCGGTTTGAAGGGCATTGTACGCTAGTGAAATTACTGGGCGAACGAGATTTAAGAACTAATATCTCGAGGTTGGCAACACGTGAGTGGCACCTATTAATGATGCTGCAAGCGCTCATAGGCTACGGCAACCACTTACCATCAGGTGGGCCGTATGCTTGTTTGCCAACTTCTAAAAAAAAAAAAAAAAATTAATAACGGTAATTGACGACGTTGTGGCGCAGCGGTAGCGAACCTGCCTTAAGGACGCGTTTGCAAAATAGATAGGTAGCGAATCGCACCACTACATTCACACGAAACGATCACACAAGCGCACGACTGTGATCGGCTGGAATAATGAACGGTAAACTAATTTTGAGACTTTAAATGTTTAATTTTTTTTGTGGGTATATTTTATACGTTGTAATGTTAGTAAGTAATAAATACTCATATTTGTTTTGTATACTTTGTGTACATAAATATTGTAAAACTATTTTTTCCTTATTTGTATTATTTTTATTTAAAGGTTATTTGTAGGTAATAAAAATGTTTTATATGAATATTTTTTTTATTGTCGTCAATAAAAAAAATTAATAAGATACTACCCCTGAGCATGATGGAGTTACCTGATGATGTTTTTCGACGGCTGCTACTGTAACTGCAAAGATGAGTAGGGCCATGTGTGCCGTGCTTGTGATCGTTTAGAAGTTACAATGAGATCTACCATCCGAATTATTGGAGTGATCTGAAGGTCTACTTTCGATGATTGATACAGATCTGCAGCATGAGTAGGTTATAGGTGCCAGCTCTATTTGTTTAGGTATGGTGAGACCTTACGTCCGAACTGGTTGGAGTGATCTGAAGGTCTACTTCGATGACTGATACAGATCTGCAGCACGAGTAGGTTTATGTGCCGTGTTTGGGCATTTGTTAGGTACGGTGAGATCTACGGCCGAACTTGTTGGAGTGATCTGAAGGTCTACTTTCGACGACTGCTACAGATCTGCAGCATGAGTAGGTTATGTGTACCGTGCAGCTCTATTTGTTAGGTACGGTGCGACCTCCGAACTTGTTGGAGTGACCTGAAGGTGTACCCGATGGCTGATACAGGATCTGCAGCACGAGTAGGGTTATGTGTGCCGTGTTTGGGCTCTATTTGTTAGATACGGAGAGACCTTACGTCCGAACTTGTTGGAGTGATCTGAAGGTCTACTCATCATGTTCGAAGGTAAGGTCTCATCATATCTAACAAAACAAGCCCAAACACGACACACATAGCCCTACTCGTGCTACAGATCCTGTATCAGTCATCGGAGTACACCTTCAGGTCACTCCAACAGGTTCGGAGGTAAGGTCACACCGTACCTAACAAATAGAGCCCAAACACGGAACACATAACCCTACTCATGCTGCAGATCCTGTAGCAGTCATCGAAGTAGACCTTCAGATCACTCCAACAAGTTCGGACGTAAGGTCTCACTGTACCTAACAAATAGAGCCCAAACACGGCACACATAACCCTACTCGTGCTGCAGATCCTGTATCAGTCATCGAAGTAGACCTTCAGATCACTCCAACCAGTTCGGACGTAAGGTCTCACCATACCTAACAAATAGAGCCCAAACACGGCACACATAACCCTACTCGTGCTGCAGATCCTGTATCAGCCATCGGAGTACACCTTCAGGTCACTCCAACAAGTTCGGAGGTAAGGTCTCACCGTACCTAACAAATAGAGCCCAAACACGGTGCACATAACCCTACTCATGCTGCAGATCCTGTAGCAGTCATCGAAGTAGACCTTCAGATCACTCCAACAAGTTCGGACGTAAGGTCTCACCGTACCTAACAAATAGAGCCCAAACACGGCACACATAACCCTACTCGTGCTGCAGATCCTGTATCAGTCATCGAAGTAGACCTTCAGATCACTCCAACCAGTTCGGACGTAAGGTCTCACCATACCTAACAAATAGAGCCCAAACACGGCACACATAACCCTACTCGCGCTGCAGATCCTGTATCAGTCATCGAAGTAGACCTTTAGATCACTCCAACAAGTTCGGACGTAAGGTCTCTACGTACCTAACAAATAGAGCCCAAACACGGCACACGTAACCCTACTCATGCTGCAGGTCCTGTATCAGTCATCGGAGTAGACCTTCAGGTCACTCCAACAAGTTCGGTGTTAAGGTCTCATAGTAACGAGCCCAAACACGGCAAAAAAACTACAATCATCCGAGACTTCCACTAGCAGTCAGGGATGTATGTATACCTTAAGGTCTGAGCAATAAGTATAAGATGAATTAGAATTTTTAATCTCTAAAAAAAGAAAATATTTATCAAATTATCCTTAAAATAAAGTATCAAGAGTTGTAGTTATAGTCAATTTTTTCTATATAATATTATATTTTAGCGATCTTATTTAATATAACCTCCTGCTTACAAGCGACATAGCGTCCACTCACGAAGGCGTTTCAGCGCCGACTAATATTTTACTAGAAAATTTTGAACAATAAATCATGGCAGTCATCAAACAAAATAGGCCTTAATGCAACAGCTTAAGGTACAACTTTAGAAGCAAAATATGTGAAAAAGATACATTTGATATTTATTTTTTTCTGAGCTAATGTGTCGTATTATTATAAATATCTCTTCCTAGGGTTTGAGTTGAACATGTCTTACTATTAGAGGTATTTTTTTTAAAATTGATATCACGTAAGAAATGGTTTAAAAGGCTACCTAAACTCAGCTCGATATCGTTAATTTGGTGTGAAGAGGCTCCGGAAAATCGGTTTTACTATAAAAAATAATAAGAAAATTTCATATTTTTACAGCGTTATTAAAGATAAAGGCCTGATCTATTCATAGTAATTAAAAGTTCCATTTAATTTACTTTGATTTTGTCGGAAATTAGATCGAAATACATCTATTTTTCGTCAAATACGTAAACGCGCCCTTAAATGCTACACGTCGCGGGTTTGATCCCCGCTCGGAGCATAATATGTTTGTACTGACCATGCAAGCGTATTTTCCGGTCTGGGTGTATTTGTCCTTGTCATTGTGAATGTTTCCGGACCCCGACACAGGATATTACTATCTATTTGAGTGTGTAGCGTTTATTTTTTGTTTATTTATTAATGAATAAATAATTAATCGAATTCAGAAGAAATAATAACTATTCCCACTTTTTAAAAAATCTTATCATAAGACGAAATAATATTTTTGTCTAAATGTGACCTGCGGCACAGATCAAATTTTTTTATGATGGTGTTTTGAATAATCCTAACTTTTAGCTGGGTTGCGAATAACTTGTATCCTCGGATATCGAAATTGACCGGAAAAGCTCAAGTAAAAAATTATTAAAGATTTATTGTCAATAAAACAAATAAAACGATTTTTGAAATCAACAGCATATTGGATTTATATATTAGATGTAAATGATTATCATCAAGCGGTCTGGATTTACCATTATAATTTATGGTGGTTTTATATCACTATGACCAAATTATCATCAAGGTCCATAACCCTTTCCGACCTGAATTTTTTTTTTCAGACCAATTATATTTTAAAGTTTTTCTGCTAAATAGGTGTTGTATTTTATGAAAAAAAATAGTCATAAAATTCTATCTTTAGCCATAGTTCTTAAAAGTATATGTCATGATCGTGAGTTCTGGATTTTAATTCTAAATATTCACTATCGTGACCTCAATGTTTTATATAGTTTAAGTAAATAATAACGCGTTGTAGTAGGATTATTTTCATACATACTTACTTAAACCATATAGTTACGTTGTTGTTAAGATTAAATATAACATTATAATTTTTTTTTGATAATTAATATGCAATACAATCAAAACTTCATCAATGAAAATATGCTTTTTGTATTATATAAACCACAATCTTGAGTTACAAAATGCTCAGCTGGCATTACAAAAACGATTTTAGTTGTATAAATCATTGAATTAACAATAAACTTAGAATCAATTGACCAAACAAAACAATAAACAAAAATAAAACGTTTTTTCAAGAAAGTCTTAATAATTTTTTTTTTAATTTTTTCTTATCAGTGTCTGCTACATGTAGATTTTTCTGCAGGGTCATAAATTGGTCTCTTGTTATTTCTAAAATAGAATTCCTTCAATATTATTTAGCTGTGTCGAATAAATAAGTAACCTAGGGTAAGATAAAATTCCTATCAAAAGATGAATGCCGTAAATATTTTTTTATTTCTAATTTGGTACAGTTTAGTTTCCTTCCAGTTTTTCTCATTTAGCTTATATTTGTACAGACGGACATACTTTTTTCAAGCATATCTTCATTGTAATAGCCATCGAAATATTCAACAGGCGGTCCAACTGCTATAGGTTCTGGATGACTATGGTAATCATGCAATTTATTCAAAATTTCATTTCTATCTTTTTGGTCAGGTCTTCCTCTCTTTATCCTGAAGGTTAGCAGTCCTTTCAGCGCGGCGTCCTTTTGGTTTTGGTGGCGGTGATGGTATAGGAACGCAAAGTTCTACAACAGGCGCACTGACGTAAACTTCTTGCTGGGGCGGTAGTCATTCTTCATTATCATCTTCAAATGTAAATCTGAGCAGTTTATAGTATCCAGTATGCTTAAAACGATAGCGTTATTTAATGGTTGCTATAAAAGAAAACTAAATATGATGAAAAATGTGTAAAACTATACAAACTCACTGTAGTGTGCAACTGTGGTGTGGAAGTACAATTAAGACCTAGAGCTCACGATCGTACTATTAAAACTTTACAATGCAATACACAGAGCAAATAATATGCAATAAATCTGTAATTAGTTGTATAGTCTGTTAATTAATATAAGTTGACCCTGCGCAATAACACGTTTTTGGGTCTCAACCGTATGCGGTATGCGCCGCGTATAGTACATTCGCTCACGGTTGTTTTAGTTCTTTAAAAATAAATTATTAAAAATTAAATTAAAATATAAACTGACAGTGATTAAAAATGTACAATAATTTTTTTTGTACCTTTTTCTATACTATTTATTTATTTTATTCTATTTAAGTAATTAATAACGAAAATGAATAAATAATTAATTGAATTTAGAAGAAATAATAAGTATATTATATACTTAATTCCGTTTTCCCACTTTATAAAAATCTATTTAAATAAGACGAAATCAATATTTTTGTCTAACATTTTTGTCCATCATTGTACCTGCGCAGAAGTGGCCATTTTGGTTCAACTTAAATTTAAGGAACTATATTTTAGTCTTGATATTATATTTTTCCGATAGTTTAATCTCTTATTATGTAAATAAAACTATAATATGGAATAAATAATATAAAATAATCATAAAATTGGATAATACTTACTACTGTACGGAGATGTCGGAACGCAGCAATATTTTCGGCGGCTCGCACTGGTCAAATAAATAGCCCAAGAGCCCAGGCCGGCCATACCTTCGTTATTTTTATAAAAGCTGAAAGTTTTTCTGTGTATGTTTGCTATATAGGTAAAAACTACCAGCGACTATAGTTTGGGTAGTGGTTACTTGGGCAGGTATCAGAGTATAAAGCTCATCTCGTCATCCATTGCCGGACACTTCTGACAGTTGCTACCCCCTCCCAGACACAACTTTCAGCTTTTATAAAATAACGAAGGTCTGGCCGGCCTGGGCTGCTCTAAAAGTACGTAGCAGTTATAACGATTTCTTATTGGTTAGTTCAGGAACGCATGATCGCGCGATGTCGGTTTGGTGGGAAGAAACAGATTGCGCGCAATTTTAAAATTTTAAAATTTGTAACTCACGTTGGTATAACTCAGGTCGGACAGGGATAAAACCTCAACTGCTGTAAACGAAAACAATCTTGTTATCGAATCGTAGATAATTTAAGCTGAGAATTCAGATACTTTGACTTTCAAATGAATGCTCTTAATTTTTGCTTTGACATACAAATTGTAAATGATGAAAATAATACTAATCAAACAATGTAGAAATAAAATGTCAGATTAATGTGTGAAGAGTTTATTTTTGGCCCATTTCTCAAGAAACATTTTTTTTTTTATCAAAAGGCAAAATTTTGTATCTTTTTTCGCTACATATTTAAAAAAAAAAACTACATAAATGGTAACAAAACTATGTTAAAATAACTCACATTCAAATAAATTGAAACATTCAATTTTGTCAGAAACATAGTAAATATTTTCACATGTTACAAGATTAACAAAATTGGTGAACTAAACAAAAATAAGCTTGGTTTAAAAAATTACATTTGTATAATAATTACACGCATGATTTTTGAATAGAGTTCTAGAAAAATATCTATGATATGCTGTCTTTTTTGCCTGGTATAGATGAGATGGTTAAACAATGCAACAAGTATATTTATTTAAATAACGATTCAATATGATACTTTTGTACTAAATACATATCACTGTTAAAGACAAGATGTACGTACCTACAGCGACTATTAACTTGTTGTCGCTTATCATTTAATTTTTTATTATTTTTAATTCTAAATACTGGAAGACAAAATTAAACCAAAATATCTTATCCAAATACTCAATTCAATTTCCAAACCACAAAATATTGTATGAAATAAATATCACAGATAATAAATATTTCAATAATCTTTCAATTTATCCGGAACCAATTTTGATCTTATTTTTCATTGAGAAAATGAAAACATTTAGTATATAAGCTATAATTCTATAGCAATATGGCAGTCCATAATGAACAGTTTTACAGGATGATTATTTTACTTTTATTATGTGACCAAAAAATTTTAAAACTCTTCACATGACATCCCAAATTTCTTATTCCCAGAGAGCTGATCTCTTTAGATTAATTGAACACAAATCGCTCTCAATTTGTTCCCCCAATAAGCAGGGCAATATTCATAATGTAAGCTGCAACACCATGAATTTATTCCCCTGCTTCCTTAGTTAGTCACAGCTTTCAAAATGTTTTAGTTTTGTATATTTGCATTTGCGCAACAGGTTGTCAGAAGGTACAATGTAGTAGTAATTATGCTTTTAGAAAATACCTTATTTGCAAATAAAAATGATCTATATAAAATATATCTTTAGATCACAATACTGTACAACCCATTAAACGCTCATATTCATATCATTTTCTGCTCTAATACTGTGACTATTAACCGCTTAAAAGTAATAAAAATCTAAGATTAGCAGTAGTACAATCAGATTATTCCAGTACTGGCCTCGCATCTAAATAAATAACCACAAAGTAGGTCATTTAATAACTTTCTTTTAGCGACCCAATTGCTTATTAAAATTCTGGACTTGATACTGAATTAATCTGATCTTTGATAGGAACGGCTTAAGTAAACAAACATTGTTTCAAGCGGCCAGAAACAACATCCTTGACACTGAAAATTTAAAATATGTTTGTTTTTTCACATGTTCAATTTGAGCTAGTCTTGATACCTATCCATACACAGATACATTAAGTTATGTTGTTTCAAATGTAGTGTAAAATTAAACTTGTGCTAGCTCAAATTTTTTTCACATATGGATAGGTAAAGATACACATGTTAAGTCTACCACAATTTATGTTAAGATCACCGACAAATTTAGATAGACTCTCACAAGAAATAGGATGCTCAGATAAATATTTTACGTTTTAACAATCATAGGAAACCACGCACAGAATCCAATATGGACAAAGAGCGCTTGGTGCCTTTCGTAAGTCCCGATGTTTATATACACTTTTAAAAAATTAACCTTCTTCAGGTTTAAGTCTTATTTCACGATAAACTATATACACGCACATTTCGTTACAATAAATTCATTACACTTTTTACAAACAAGTTTTTTGTTTTTGTATTTTAATCCTAATTCCACCAGTCAGCAAAGTCCAGTACGCGGCGAGACGAGCTCAGCGCAGGCGGCGTTACTTGCCCGCGTCATCCTCGTCCGCGCGCGCCACGTACAGCGCGGGGTCGATCACCTTCGGGATGGGCTTGATCTCCGTGCCCAGCTCCTGCTCGATGCGGTGCAGGGCGAACCGGTCCTCGTACGTGATCAGGTTGATCGCTATCCCCAGGTGGCCGAACCGGCCCGAGCGCCCGATGCGATGCAGGTACGTCTCCGCCATACGCGGGAAATCGAAGTTGATCACTACGTTCACAGCCTGCACGTCGATACCTCTGGTGAACAGGTCGGAGCACACCAGGTTGCGGCAGAGGCCGGCGCGGAAGTCGTGGAACACCCTATTGCGATGCGCTTGTGCCATGCGGGCATGGATATAATAGCAGCAGTAACCCAATTCTGTTATTTTCTTGGCAAGCAGCTCTACACGTTGGGTTGAATTGCAGAATATAATGGACTGGTTTATTTGCAGCTGAAAAATAAAGTGCATTTAATTCTATACACCCCTACATCACATTCACTTGCCCTATACTATTTGATTTGACATTTCTATTTTCAACTTACTTAGTAATTATATTTACCAAATTTAAAAACGTTCAATAAGAGTATAATGGAGTGACCTTGAAATGTTGAATGAAACAGCTTACTTAAGGTAACACACCATGCACAGTGGAGTTCTTTTA
Source organism: Hestina assimilis (assembly GCA_023373885.1). Lineage (NCBI taxonomy): Eukaryota > Metazoa > Arthropoda > Insecta > Lepidoptera > Nymphalidae > Hestina > Hestina assimilis. Next base: position 16,113,026 of record CM041747.1, on the reverse strand, counting down.
GAATATGACGAAAGACTTACACAGTCATAGAATAGAATATCAAACCATATCCTTCTGTGTCATACTAGATAACAGTAGTATGACATGTAAGTATTTGGTTTTGCCTTTCCAGGGAAGTGGATGATTGGATAGTGATGTTATTATATTACATATTTTTATCAAGTTTTAGTGTATATTATTAAAAAGTATGTTGGAATGTTTCGTTTTAAAAATTAAATAAGTAAGTTCTACAAGTTCCCTTAGCACTGGATAGTCTACAATCAAAAATAGGTTTGGTAGTTTCTTAAAATTTTTATTTTTAATCTTTAGTATATTTATATATTTTCCATTTTTATATTTGGCAATTCAATTGAATCTTGTATAGATAGGAGTATTTAGATTTGAAAATTCAAAAATGAATTGTGTAATCTTATAGTATATCTAATATGACACTAGTGTGCACCTAGACTAACAATATGCAAGTCTCAATCCAATCTCAATCAACATACTCCAAATAGTTCAGATGTTGTCTTATTAATTGATTCCTAGATACAAAAATACATGGAAACTGCCAGGATTTATATTATTAATAAAATATTTGAAGTGTGAAAGACTGATTGAGATTGGTTTGAGACTTACATTTTGTTAGGCTAGGTGCACACTCCAACACATTCTATGTGGGCTGCACAGCATGCTATATGATAAACAATACTTTCTTTTTTTCAATATACTTCAAACATTAAAAAAAAACTGTATTTTCAATAAGAATAGTTTGAAAAGTGACAAAAAGATTTGTCTGTCTGTTTCAAAGCACATGCATGCAAATAACATATTCACTTATCAATCAAAATTTTATTTCTAACCAGTAAGCTGACAACTATTTTCAATTACTGTATATAATAATTATAATACAGTAAAGCCTCAATAAATCTGAAATCTTGAAATCAACCAGTTTCTTTGAGTGAGAAGATAATCTCAAGAAAACAACTTATGATACATTGCAAGTAAATGTTTCTTTGTGCAAACTCACAACTACTAATAATTTAAATTTTACCTACTTCTACTTGTATCAATCAATTAGTTCACTTTAGAGTGTTACATGAATCAAACACTACAATTTTATAGTTATTTTCAATCCTTAGAATCAATGTTTCATTTCAAAAACACATTTAAAAATATCTACATTAAACCAAACATGGAATAAATTTTGGATATTTGGATTATTAAGGCCCTACTGTAGTTAAAGTAAACTACATCAAACTTAATAGACATTATTTTCAGTAAGAATCTTACCTTTGAAAACAGTGTGTTTAAACAATGCACTTTCTGTCTTTCCTGCACAAATGCATAATATTGTGTAACACCTTTTAATGTTAATTCTTCCATAAGATTAATTTCATAAGGCTCTTTTAAATGTTTTTCCATGAACTGTTTAACACTCAGCGGAAAAGTTGCTGAGAATAACAATATTTGACGTTCTTTTGGTAGTCTAAAACAAAAACAATTTTTATATTATATATACTGATATACAAGACTTAATTTGACTGCTTTGCAGTTTATTTCTGTGTTGTTTTGTAAGTGCCCATGTTTGGAACCCATATTATGCAATATGGATGCTTTGAGCCCCAATGGTCACGGTTTCAACTCAGGCAGCTGTTTGTATTGGACTTCAATCTTGGCATTTGTCTTTGTCTCCCCACCGCTCCTCGAAGAGCACCTTAAGCTGCCCGTCCCGATTATTATCATAGTATCTGATATTTGTTAACTCTAATTTGCTCTTATCCAATGAGTTACTGGTTCACCCTTAGAGCTGCAGAAGTCAGATGGCAATTGCTTTATGTAAAACCTAGTAACTTGTCAAATCTGGATAGGAGTATAAATTTGGATAAATACAAATAAAAATCAATAAATAATGCTAGGATTTTGAGATGCATTAGTGAGTAGTTTTGTTTTTGTTGTGTTCTTTGTCAATCCCACTTTGGCAAAACCTTTTAGATTCATTGCTCACTAACATAATACAATATTATTCAACAAAATTATGGTCCCTAGTATCTTCATTCTAAGCACTCAACATTTTTTGCAAATGACTCCACTCCACCTGATGGTAAATGGTAGTAAAGTCCAAACACGAAGGTGGAAAACAGCAATCATATGTATGTTATTTATATATTTTCATACCTAATTATAACTTAAGTTATTATTATGACAAAGACATTACCTTGAGATAACAGTATCTAACATGCCCTTGAAGTCCTGAGAAAGAAGTTTGTCCGCCTCATCAAGAACCAGCATCCGGCACTGATCCATCTTTGCTACTTGTTTATCCATGAGATCAATCATACGTCCTGGTGTGGCAATTATAACCTGAACTGTAACATATGCAAAAAAACTTTTATTTTACAATAATATATATTAATTATATAGAATATATAATTATATATAATAATATAAAAATCACTAGCATCCACTTGCAAGTTTGTCCATAATGACCTTTGATTTGAAAGAGAGAAATAAAACATTTGCAAACATACAACACAGCTTCACAGTTATTCTTAATTGGGATTAAATTTTCAATATCTATCTACATTATGTGGTTTAAGGTTGTTCCGATAAGTATTAAATTCTCTTACGTGATAACTTATACACTATGTGCTTAAATAATTTATATTAGATATATCGTGGCCTATTTGGGTAGCCTTAAACAGACTCCGCTCTCAGATTGGTCAGTGCAGGGCAGACTTATGTAGGTGGGCAATCCTATACCCTACCCCAATCTCATGCGACTGTGGTGCCCCTTTCCAGACAATGTCCCATCTTTTAAATTGTCCACAGTGCTCAAACAGCTATTTGATGGCTGATCTAATTGAAGCTAATAGGGACACCATTACAGTGGTAAGTTTCTATGCCCAGTTTATTTAAAAATAATGATTCATTGACTCCATAAGAAGAATTAGATATATTAAGATCAAATTTAAAAAAATTGATATTGTTTTTATTTATCCTTCAGATTTTTCCTATTCTAAATAAACAAACTTTGAGACAGTCCTTGTGATAATTTTTAAGGGAAATAATTTAGAGTGGTCTCCAAATTTAAACTTTAATAGGGGCAATACTAGGATTAGCAGTTGCTCTCACCATTTTGATAAATGCGCATTATGTCATCCCTCAGATTTGTTCCTCCTGTAGTAACCATGACACGAATGTCTGTGTGCTTTGCAAGCTCAATGCATATTTGTGATGTTTGAAGAGCCAGCTCTCTAGTAGGTACCACTACTAAAGCTTGAATGTAATCTTTTTTGGGATCAACCTAAAAACAAGCAATCAATTATGAAAAAAGTAAAACAAATAACCAATTCAAATCATCACAATATTTAATCAGTACTGTTTTGTCTCACTTATTGACAAGTGAAGGGGAATCCAAAATTTCATCATTAGAAACCTTTAAATAATAATGTTATAATTTAAGAAAAATGTATTATAGTAGTTTAGAATACTAATGTTCATAAAATAATTTTTATATGCAAGGAAGCGAAATATGTAATTGTATAAATATAAACTTTATATACCTGTTCTAAGACTGGAATACAATAAGCGCCTGTTTTGCCAGTACCATTTTTTGCCCTCGCCAGTACATCTTTACCACTTAGTGCAATGGGAATTGAAGCCTCCTGAATAGGGGATGGTTTCTCCCATCCCTTTTCGAAAATTCCCATCAGTATTTCTCTTTTTAGACAAAATTCTTCAAACTCATTTCCTCTTGTGTCTGTTACATCCTGTTATATCAATAAATTCATATAGTACAATAGAAATACATATGAAAAATATGTGGGTACTTTTCAAACTTACACTGGTTTTAATTCTTCTGTCTTGGGGGGGTAGTTTTAACTTTGCTTTCCACCCAATATCTTCTACAGTTTTATCAACATCTCTGCAATACAGTTAAAAACAAATCGTAAGAGAAAGTTAGCAAAGTAAAACAAAGAAAATAATGGGGATACTGACCCTTTCTGACTGCTCATGTTCCCGACGTGATTGCTTGAACTAATTCTATTTTCGGTCATCATTTTACCAAATATGCCCTCTAGGGGTGACTAAATTTAGAAACTTATTAATTCTTTATTCAAGTCCAACACAAACAAATTTCACGATAAGTCACTTTAAGATACATATGCTACTGAAAAAGTTTAATCACGTTCACCAACTTTATCCGGGAATATCTGTAAGAGAACAACTAAATATAAATACAATTTTAATAGGACAAATCAGAATAGAAGATATTATGAGACGCGTCAACAAGCAATATATACATATAACTTATTACATATATAAAATGGAGTACAAGATTACATTCAGCTAAAATTTTGCATAAACGCTAAACGTAACTATAACTTTGAATGCAATCAAACATATATGTTACACAATTATTCTAAATATTTGGACTAAATTGATAATCGATGAAGGAGATTAGCTACGATGAAATTTACAAACTAACTTCAGATTTAATATGGCCGCCCAAGAAAGGATTATTTATTTTGAAAGCAAATAGTAATTAAGAAAGAGAATATAACAAATGTATTTTTAAATTATGCAATACAACTTTACACGAAAAAAGATTAGTATAAAAATCATGAAATAAACAAAAATCACCTTGATAAAACTTTAAAAAAGACGACGACACTCGATACTCGACGACGACATCACAAAGTAAGCATCAATCAGTGCTGCCAACACTAGAAATTTAATCACCCTAAGAGGGACACCAAAAGCCCCTAAAATGATATAAAATAACAACAAAACGAAATGTTTTTGTTTTTTTGTCGAGTAATTTCAAACAATAAAATAATCTGAGACAAAACTATACAAAATATGTTTATAGAAAAATGGAATAAATATTCCATTCATTTTTAATTAAATAGCTAAGTATAAAAACAATTTCACCAAAAACTTCAAATTTATTGTTTTTTAAAATGGAATAATGGTAGATAAATATCGAAATTCAATAAGTACTATCACTAAAACCTTTTTGTAAACACATATAACCCCGATACAACGTTTTTATCTGTAAAATTAGCAAAAAAAACTCCTACATTGGCAGCACTGGCAGTAATATTGTTGCTATATTGAAAAAAAAAACATTTACGACGTTGTGGCGCAGCGGTAGCGAACCTGCCTTAAACGCCACAGGTCGCGGGTTCGATTCCCGCTCGGAGCATAATATTGTTTGTATTGACCATGCAAGCATATTTTCCGGTCTGGGTGTATTTGTCCTTGTCATTGTGAATGTTTTCGGACCCCGACACAGGATATTACTATCCTAATGGGGCCGTTGAGTGTGCAAGGTTTATTTAGATAACGCACCACTTGTATCGTTTTCCAACTACAGAGTACAGAGCATAATCACATAATGCAATATTATGCTATTTATTGCCGCACAATGACGTAGTTGTTTATTGAATTTTATTTAAAACATCGATAAGTTTTTAAGTTCACCGGCAGAGTGCACTAATCCAGTGTTGGAATGAGGTACTTTAAATAGTAGAATATTTTGCTGAACAATGGTGAAGCATCTGTAATGATTTTACATGCAATTTCAAACTTTTTGTGATATAAGAACGAAGACATGTTTTAGAATTTTCTCACATTTTATGTTTTTGGTGGGATCTGGTATAATCTTCATCATGTGTACTTATAGAAATATATCCATCCATCTCTGTATTTCTTTCTATACAGTTATTTTTTTTAGTAATGAATATTCATTATTATTATATTTGGTAAATAGCAAAAAGATCTTTGTTCCTACCATGTTTCCCGAGACCATTTCTTTGCTTTTATTTTTCATTTTTTCCTTCCTTTCTAGGCTAGACACTATCTCTTAGCCCGGGGTAATATCGCACACACTGCACGGATAACTTTGGAAATAACTCAAAGAGCACTTTTAAAAGTGACTCTTCACAGGCTACCTAGGTATCTAACAGTTGCATTATATAACGAAGCAGAGGTACTTAGTGTACAGAGATTGTAATCGCTATAAGAGAGTTTACATGCTTATTGTCGTTTTGCTTTTAAAAATTAAAAATACTAAAAACAGAGTTTTCAATTGCTAACGTCTACCTTAAGAACTTTATTTTCACATCGCAATCTTATTTTTTTCTTTATCATAGTTAAATTTTATTAGGTTTATATAACATAAACAATTTATATAAAAAGTAAAAATAAATAATTTATTTTTGAGAAACGCGGACTGTGTTCGACTTGATGTTGAATAGATTAATTAACATGCACATAAATATAACCAAAATAACGATAGTTATAGATCATAATATTATCAATTCTTATTATTGAATAGAAAGAAATTGCCAAATTGTCTGTCGGTTTTTCTATATGTGTTTTTTCCATTCCTATTCTTACGCCTGCGCAATTTAATTTTTTAGTTCCCGCATATTCGCTAAGGGCGCCAGTTCATCCTTCAATATGTGCCCTTTTAAATGTATATGTATGTATATGTATATACCATGATTTAGCTGTATTATTTTTTATGTGATTCGCTTCATTGAAACTTTTCTATGATTGACTCATTGTCTAAATTTTCAACAATGTTTGATCACCTCACCCTGTCTTCACCTCCGTTAGGTCTTTCTGTTATACATCTATACTCTTTGGTCAGGTCTGTCACCTTGCGTAAATGACAACCACATGACAACTTGGAATCTTAGACTTCTACTTTATTTTTCATTGTATCCAAAGAACATAATGTGTACCGAATAATCAATTTATTAAATCCAATTATCTAATATCTGTAATCATTGATATTTTAAAAATACCATTCTTTTATAAATAAGTAATCGATAAGTAAAAATAAAAATATTAGATAGATAATTAAATATGTAATATAAATCATTATTGTTTAAATTATTTTACTTTCCTAAGAATCCATAATTTTTATTAATGTCATTTATTTATTTTTTCTAGGACGACATACTGGAAGTCTCAAGATCGTAAATATTGTGAATTTTGCAAATGTTGGTTTGCTGACAACAAAGTTGTAAGTTGTTTACAAAGTTTTGTTGTTGTTGTGATGAAAGGTCATGAATAAAATGGTTGTATGTAACATTCAATTTTAAATTCTATTTATTGATTTCAATTTCAGTCTATTTCATTCCATGAAAATGGTAAAAGACACAAAGAGAATGTTAAAAAACATATCACTCAGCTTAGTAAAAGAAGTGCAAAAGAATTTAAGCAAAAAGAGAAAATTGAAGATGAAATAAAAAAAATGGAGACAGCAGCAATGTCTGCATACTTAAAAGACGTGCAGAATAATGCTGATCTTACTTCACAAGTAATTTTAAACTATTTAATAATTTAATTTGAGAGTAAATTTGTTAATATTATAATATGATTTGAATTTACAAGTCACAAACTTATATTGTATTGTTAACAGAGGAAATATCAGCAAATTGAGTAACTATAGCATAAAAATGTTGTAGAACCATGCTCCTCCCAGCACAAATGTGCCAGCTCGACTACTATGAAGTGTACAGTCTCAATACTAAGAATCATACAATTCTCCTTATGGTAAGCCTTCAGGGCGACCTATGCACACCTGCAATACTTGCTGTACTACATTCGCCTTGTCAACCCAAGGTTTAGGAGGGGAAACATGAGAAGGGAAGAAAGGAAAGTAGCTGAGGGGTGAGAGATTGGGCCTCCGGTGCTCTCAGTCATCGCACAAAACGCAACAGTACTCTGTTTCTTCTGTTTCAAATTTTCTGTAAGAGGGTAGTATTTCCCTGGTCAATCCAGCTCATTTTTGCTGCGAGGACCATAGCTCTACTATAACAAAAATGTGTATATTTAAATGCAGACATAAAATACCTTAATTTATCAATAGAATATCAATGCAATGCTGGGTGAAAGTGGAAACAGCAGCAAAGACATTGTGGTGTCAAGTGATGTAAGTTCAAAGGAACCAGTTGTATGGGAAGAAGTCAAAAATGAAGATGGAAGTGTATATTATTGGAATACACAGAATAATGGTATCATCACTAGTCATTTTATGCTTTTTTAGGATTCTGTACCCAATAGGTGCCAACCGAATCCTATTATTACTAAGCCTCGGCTGTCCATCTTTCCGGCCTCCTCTGTCAGCAGACTATAAGCCCTAATATGTAGATAGTTAAAGTTTTGACACAAGTCTATTGCCCTCTAGCAATCTTTTAATGTAATAAACTAATGTCAATTTCCAGAGACCACATGGGATCCTCCAAGTAATTATGTGTCTCTAGCGCAGCAAGAAACAAAAAAAGTTAAAGAAAAAGAAGAACAAAAATTACAGAAGAAATTGAAGTAAGTTGATAATTTCTTTTATTTTTTATTTGGCCTTTGATACTGCAGTTATTAGCCCGCAGTAATTCTGCCAATGTCAATGTATAGTACAAAAGAAAACTGTACAAAAGGCAATAAGTGTTTTGCAAGGATATGATAGGTTTGTTTAAGTCATGATGTTTGGAATTGGGATTTTGTGTGTTCAGAACATACACACATTCAGAGAACTGCCATTGTGTATTAAATTGTTTTTTTCGTTTTTTTATTGCATTTGACTTTCATAAATATTACATTAATGACAATCTATGATTACAGAAAGTTAAAAATCATAATTTAGAAACTGTGTGTTAAAACTAAATAAAACAAAATTTAACAACATTGTGGCACAGTGCTAGTGAACCTGCCTTACGGGCCACGGGTCGCGGGTTTGATTCCTGGTCAGAGTAGAAGTTTGTATTAACATTGCAGCCATGTGTTCTGGTGTCGCTTTGTTTGTCTTTGTCCTTTTGTGAGTTTCCGTACATCTACACAGGATATCACTATGCTAATGTGGGTCCATTGAGTGTGTAGTTTTTATAATAATTATCATGGTGGCATTGTGGCATATCATCATGGTGGCATTTTCATGCGGGAAATATAATTTTGCAGAAAAGAGAAGCAAAAAGAGGCTAAAATAGAAGCAAAAGCTCATATGGCAAGGGAAAGTATGAGAGAATTAGCCGTTGAGAAGGAAAAGCCTCAACCAGCATATGTGCCATTTGGGCCAGCTCCTTGTGCCAATCCTTATGGGTCATGGAAACCGATTGTGAAAGAGTGAGTTTTAATTTACTTATTAATTTTCTTTCTTAAAACAGACCATTCTATTCTAGTGCTTTATTTACGATTTTTTTATATTAGAATGACATACTCTTAGTTTATTTAACAATTTGTATTGTAAAAATATATCTTTTTTAAAACTATTTTGTTTATTGACATTTTTGAGTATACATATCATCATAGGCCTATTTCATCTATAAAAGATGTTTTATACAGCAACCGTCTGAGACATTTATATAAATAGTTATTAGGGAGTCATATAAATAGTTATTTGTTTATGTAACATTATTGAAAATGTAACATACATTTCTTGTTTTTAGACCAGAAAAAAAAATCAATCTACAATTGCCAAAATCTCTGAAGGAGGTTATTCCGCCTCCCGTTGTTGTTGAGCCAGAGATAATACAGTTCAAAGAGAAACGCATTGAATCGCTTGGTGATGGACCTGTCGAATTTAAAAAGAGGAAATTAAATAACCCTAAAAGAAACATGCGACAAAAATTAGATGAAGATTAATAAAATAATTTTATTCATATATTTTTGTATTATTATATTCCTATACATATATATATTTTTGTACATGAGCACCTCACAAAGCAGATACAATCATTAACCATGTCAGTTTTTCTATAATCTATACGTTTATTATATGAATGAGCAAAGTGAGTTAGTTTTACACCACAAGGTTTTAATTTTACATTGATATTTCGGAATATAGACGATGAAATTAATAACTGGAGTGAAGTAGTTGCTGGTAGCCTTGCTTCTTGGACCAGGCGGTAACGAGTTCGTACGCCGCAATCCACATCGGCTAACCCCATATTTTTATCTTTTTATAAGCGTATTAAGTGCGCCATCCAAAAAGTATATAATATTATATAATAATTCTTTATCGCTTGTACAACAATGGTTTACTGTAAATAACCTGGTTTTGAAAGCGGGGAAGACAAAATGTGTATAATTTTCAATGCCAATTGTTAAGAAACAAGATTTTATTTTAAGTATGAATAATACAAATCTTGATATAATTGATAATACAGTATTTTTAGGAATAACACTGGATTCAAAACTTCAGTGGAACTCTCATTTAACATCCCTTGCAGGAAGACTCAGCTCTGCTGCTTACGCGGTTAAGAAAGTTAGACAATTAAGTGATATCGATACTGCTCGATTAGTTTACTTCAGTTATTTTTACAGTATTATGTCTTATGGCCTATTACTTTGGGGTAATGCTACAGACATTGAGACTGTATTTATTCTTCAAAAAAGAGCTGTTCGGACGATTTATAATCTTCAAGCTAGAGACTCTCTTCGGGATGCGTTTACTAAGGCAGGCATACTGACGGTTGCTTCGCAGTATACCCTTAGCAATATCCTTTATATTCATAAAAATATTTATTTGTTTGACACAAACAGTGACAGACACTGCTTTAATACAAGAACAAAAGATAAACTTGTTACACCAAGTTTTCGGCTTCACAAAGTGAGTATGTCCTTTTTGGGGCAAGGTATTCGCTTCTATAATAAAATTCCGCAGACAATTTTGAATCTACCACTTATGAAATTTAAATCTTGCGGTGTTTACTAAATAAAACTTATTATTCCGTTAATGAATATATTGCAGATAATGTGGCATGGAATTAATATACGTTGAGTTTCATGCGGGATATATATCTTAATTGTACATTTGACAAATGTAATGTGATAATCTTTGAAAAGAGTAACTGTAGAGTTTCTTGCCGTTTCTTCTCTGCGGAATCTACCTTCCGAATCGGCGGTAGCTTCACTTAGGTTATGTCCATATAGTTCCTTAAATGTAACTTGAACCAAGATGGCCGCTTCCGCGCAGGTACAGTAATGGACAAAAATGTTAGACAAAAATATTGATGTCGTCTTATTTAAATCGATTCTTTATAAAGTGGGAAAACGGAATGAAGTATATAATATAGTTATTATTTCTTCTAAATACAATTAATTATTTATTTATTATCGTTATTAATTACTTAAATAGAATAAAACAAATAAATAGTATAGAAAAAAGGTTAGGTATATAAAAAAAAAGTTAATGTACATTATTAATAGTGAGACAGGCTTCTTCGTATCTTCCGCAGTTCATTCAGAGAATTAGTTATATTATTTTCTTTTAAAAAATAACTATAAACTTCAAATACCATCCTTCTCTCCCGTCTCCTTTAAGTTTGTGGTCAAGGCATTATGTTGAAATAAATGTTAACACACTTGACAAAACTAATTTATATTTTAATTTATTTTTAATAATTTATTATTAAAGAACTAAAACAACCGTGAGCGAGTGTACTAAACCCGGCTCCCTTCATACCGCATACGGTTGAGACCCAAAAACGTGTTACTCCGCAGGGTTCAAGTTACATTTAACAGCCTATAACAGACTGTATATTTGACGATTCAAAAGTGCTTAATTAAAAGCCTATTTGAATAAAGAATATTTTGAGTTTGAGTTTGAGTATACTATTTTTGGCGCCATCTATCGAATGAGAAGATTCAATTAATCAATAAGTTTACAATAGTGACCACAGAGGGCAATAACATTGTAATGGTGGAAAATGAGTTTTAAACATTTTTTCTTCTTCATTATAGCTTCAGGTAGATGTAAAATGTGTTTGCTTATTAAACAATATTTTAGGAGGTACAAAGAATAGGCTGTTAATAAATCGTGCTTAAACCCAAACTATTCCAAATTGGGTTTAAGCATTTTAAGCAGGCATTTTATTTTTTACCCAAATAGATGGCATTACTTGAATCTTATATTAATAATAATAATATTAATAATAATTTATTTCAATCAACGTAGATCATAACATAACTAGTACAAAAATTCTATCTAATAATAATAATAATACCTAATAATAATATAATAAATTATTTTATAATTTAAATATATGTTAAAAGTGATTGAATTATATGAAAAATAAAAATATTGAAAAAGTAAAGTAAAATTTTAAAATTTATTTAATGAGCTTCAAAAAGTAAATAATATACAATGTAATAATTTATTTTGAAAATGCTTAGAAACTACCTATTTGATTCAATCACAATTAACAAATATCAAAAGCTTTATATATTATCTTACTTATGTAGTCAATAAATGAATCCTATTACAATTATTCATATATTCACAATCAAGCCGGGCTGAAAACATCTTTAGGATGCTGTTAGAGCTGCCCTGAACTCTGTTTATGAGGGATGTACATCTCTTTCATATAGTAGTATAAAAACAGTCAACACGAGCCTCCGCAAACATTCCCGAAGCACTACAAAACCTAGGCATCCCCATCAGCATCCTAAAAGCATTATTGTATTGTACTCTTATAGCACTGTATTGCCTTTGAGTTTAATCAACCCAGAGATTGCTTGTATAAAAAGATGTACAATAAGCTTTAAAAAGCATCACCTTGTCTTCTTTGGAACATTTTAAAAATCTGTTGACGATCATGTTAGCTCTCACAGACAATGCTCTGCGTTCTCGCTCAATATCAGCGTTATCTTTAAGATCAGAAGTTACCACGTGTCCAAGATATTTAAATTTAGTGACTAATTTTAATGGTGAGCCTTTTAGTTTTATTTGTGGTATATCTGTGTAACATTTATTTTTGACCCCAAAGACCATAGCTTCATATTAAGGTCTTTCAATATGTTCAAAAATTTAAAGAATTTTTGATAAATAAATCAAACAATTACTGATTTGATAGCATATTAACTCCTTATTTCAAACTACTATGGACTACGTAAAAATTACTTAACCTAGTCATGTAAAAGGTTTAGACCAAGGCCCGGACTAATTTTGGATTCAAAATAATTAATTCCAATGTGAAATGCAAATTAATGTTGCCAATATTACTTAAGTTTGAATACTTTCAAGATTTCTGATTGTTTTGTTTAGTCTTTGATTTGTTGTAGACATGAGAATTTTCAACAGTGATTGTTATGCTTATATCACTCGGCTTTTTTGTACTACTCGATGTTTTTGCTTTTACATTAAAAAAAAATTCCCTAATTGGGAACTGAATATGAGACCATCGGCGTTTAAGAAAGTTTCACAAACAAGGATCGTTCGTTCGTAAAAGTTGGAATAATAAGGGTTTTATGCAAAAAAAGTTAAACAAGTATTCTGTAAATCACGCTACAGTTAGGTAAAAGGTTATAAAAAATGTAAGTAATCATTCAGGGAAAATAACGAGCAAAGTCAAGCCAAACCTTTGTACATTTCATACATTCTATCTTCGTATGTACCTGCTTATAATCTAGTCGATACATTCCTGGCTCTAATTATCAGACAAACATATTACTTACTTATACATAATACAATACCATATCGATAATTGGCCTCAATATCGGACAGGCAAGTACGTGTTTCGATAATCATTAACGTATTAGGATAGGTTAGTACAATTACATCGAGGTGTCTTCTGTAAAGGTTATCTACGTCTACAGAGAGGTCAAATCTTAAGAATAGTCGTGGTAATATCCTGTGGCGTATATAAAAAGGTCACTACGGACATATTATCTATATACTTATGTCGTCGCAAAATTGTTATTATTAAAAAGTCACAGACAACTCAACCTTTAATAATTACTGAAATTTAATTACATCGAATAATTCGAATAGATTCAAAGAACGAAACGAAAACCAAATCGAATTGTATTTCTCACTACATAGTATAAAAACTTTGTCGCTTTGTCGCTTTCTCTGTGCCTATATCTCTGTATGTGTGTGTCTATATGTATGCTTAAATATTTAAAACTACGCAACGGATTTTGATGCGGTTTTTAATAGATAGAGTGATTGAAGAGGATGGTTTATATGTATAATAACATCCATTAAATAGTGGAAAAATACTGTTATTTTTGAGACGTCTAATGTGATGTCGTAAATAATTACATTTTTCCGCTTATCGGCCAGTAATGAATAAATCAAAACTACTGGATCGATTTTAATCATTTTTTCAGTAAAAAACATAGGTTATATATTTTATACCCGTGCGAAGCCAGAGCGGGCCGTTAGGTTATTTATAAAATTGAGTCGACAAATACGAGCCTATTAGAAGTAGAAATATCTCCTAATAATATTTTAACTTTCTTTGGCCTGGTTTACTACCAGGCCAAAGAAAGTTAATTTTCATAGTTTATTCCAATTATTTTATTGGTTTTTAATGTTAATAATTTAAACGCCCAAAGCCAGCCTCTGCATAGTTACTCGTTTGCATTAGTACCCATTACTCTGAAAAGAATAGATTATTATTTAATAAAATGAGAGGCCATTTTTTATATTCCCTTAAATTTCACACGAAAATGCGTCAAAACGATTAAAACATACTCTCGAATTTATTATTAAAACTCTTGGTAAGACCTTTTTCCTCTCAGTTAAATTTATTGTTTTTATTTTTCTTTATTGTAGGGGGGGGGCCTTCTTTTGAAAACTCTGGGGGTTCAGTCGACAGATGATATCGTCCTCTAATTCTATTACAGAATAAAAGTAATTGATTATTTAGAGATTTCTACAATTTTACGCTCGCTATTATAATTGACGAAATGAAAAGTCATCATAAAACTTCCTTATCACTTTTGGATGCATATCTAAAAATCATAGTCTTATAGCGATTTATAGAAGGTTCGATCTAAATATTATCTAAATAGTGCTAAAGTAAGAAAATTATATTCGAACGCACAGTCGGACATTAAACTATTATTTTGCGCCCTTTTTAATAATTTGGCTAGAGAGCCCTAAAAATATTAATTGACCTTTTTGGTCAGTGTTAGAAGAATTACCTTAAATGCCGATGGTGAAGAGCTAGCTAGGTTTCGTCTTTTTATTTAAATCTTTATAAAATGTTTGCCTTAATAAAAATATTTTCTTAATAGATCAAGTAATGATTGATTACTTAAATTATGGTTTTATTTTGTAATAAAATAGTATTAATAAATTTTATATTGTCTAAGCAAAAACAACTTTCTTAATTTGATTTTTAATTTCAATTTAAAAAAGGTTACAAAAGAAACCTGCCTTATTCATCCTAATTACCCACCCTTATAGGACTTCGCGCTTACAAAATTGACTGCGGATGCCTCAAATTACTCAAAGCTTCTAAACCTTATATTTTTGTTATATTAATTTTTTTTTGTGATTTTCGGTTCTTTGGCGATTATCAAAAAATATACTATAGTACGCATTCAATTAAAATTCGGTATAGATGTCTCATAGTGGAACATTATTTACTTACAAATGTGTCATTTCTCGCTGGAGCTAATTCTAAGGTCACCGCGGAAGAAAATACAGGCAGAAATCCGTTTTGTAGTTTTTGCGTGAAAGAATAACAAACATATATTCATACATCTAATCTCAGAAACTTTTACTTTTATAATATTAGTAGAATACACTGTATGTAATGTACATATGCACGATTATGTATGTAGATAAGGATCTGTAACACTGCTTTGGTTCTTGATTCGTGGTTGATGTTTTTAAAATGTAGCTGCTCATAAAAATACTAAAAAGCAGAAAATAAATCCGTCTAAACAACAGAAGTCGGTGCTAAACAAAATATCGGCTCAGATAGACTTCGTCTGACCGAAGTCAGTATTTTTTTATCCTATGTAGCCAAAATTTTTATATTTTGTCTGTCTAGCTATTAAGGCTAATAGTTACAATAATATTATAGCACCTAATTGTCTATAGTGTTTTCCATTTACTAACAATAACAAAAACAAAAGCTACTTTATAAAATATCAAGTATCCAAATCCCAGTAGTTGTGCTATAACATTTGAAAAGGTCCTTCGATTTCACTGAAATCCCATGACCAAATAACAATGGGACCAACTACAAAATATCACATGTCCACATTGTGACGAATTGAGACTGTCCTCCTTTTTGAAGTCGGTTAAACCTGTCTCAAGAAAAAATCTTTCTAAAAATTATCAAGAAACGAGTCCTAGAAAAATTTCTTTACCATTGTTTAAAAATAATTGTTACAAGTAGGTACTTGTTTACCTTTTGTTTTGTTTGTTTGTCTAATATATAAAGTCTTTTATAATTTAAATTATAAGGGGCCAAGTTTATGGAGTTTATTTTATTTCTAGTAACAATTCTTAAACACAAAGCCTTATTTCGGTACGTACACCAAAGTTTTTCCTTTTTTACCTTATAAGTCGTTTCAGAAAACGTGCCTTGTTAAACACGTGAAACAATGGGTTTAAATTAAAATAATTAGAGAGCCTTTGGAATTTAATTACTTTGTAAGAATATATTATTATTATATTTATGTCAGAATTAAAATATTGTTTGTCATACATATTATATTATACTAGTATCTGGCCGCGGCTTCGCCCGCGTGAATAACGTTTTGTACTTAATTAGGCACCTTTATTGCAAAACAAGTAAATGCTTCCCGATATAAACTTTTATCCCCGATTGTACCCTCTTTTAATTAGTTTTTCGTTTATCCCACGGGATTAACATAACATTTTTCCGGGATAAAATGTATCCTTTGTGTTAATACGGGTAACAATAAATGGACGAAAATAAGCAATACCATGTCAACCCACACGAATGTCATTTCGAGAAAAACGCGTTTGAAAATTTTGAACAACTTGCTTTATATGAATTTTTTTATGTATTGGTCAAGTTTTTGGAAATTTCAAGATGTATGTAAATAAGTAAAATAACTTATTTTACTTATTTTCACATAAAATAAGTATACAAACTGCATCCAAATATCCAAATATCTGTTGCTAATTTCGTCCAATTCCGTTCAGCCGTTTTTGCGTGATTGATTGTAAAAAACGTCCAAACTTTCACATTTGTTATATTATATTAAGAACCATACTTCACTCTTGGTTTTTTAAATTCTTACTCTCGTTATCTTATATAATCGCAAATAATTAATAATGCCGATCAAAATAATATTAGGCTATATTATATTATTATTTTTAACGAACTATATTATTTCGTCCTGTCTATATATCTTAAATCATTTAACAGTAATGTAGTGCTATTACGAAAATAAATTAGTAAAGACGTTCCAAGCATACCGACTATGAAACAAAAAACCGCCACTTTCAAAATTGTTACTATTATAACAACCGTCCGTCGCTTAGTGTGCATACATAATATATTTTTACAGTTTTCAAAATGTTACAGAACAAACATAGTTCAAAAGTTAGAGGGGGGATATGATTTTTACGACTTTAGGAGCTAATATCTCAACAACTACTGGCTTAATGAAAAAACTCAAAATCAAACCTCCTTATCATTTTAAAAGACCTATCCAAAGATATCTCACTCGTTGCCATACGTTGAAATTTTTTTTTTCAATCAAATTTCAAATTTCGGAACGGAAATACGGAATTACGGAACCCTAAAAACGATTTTTAAATTAAAAATTCCTTAAAGATCGGCACTTCCAGGCAGAAAAAATGTTTACAGATTCGCTGGTGCTCCGTAGTAAATTCAACTTAATTAAGTCACACTCTGAAATTATTCGATTATATTGCAGGCTTGTGCCGCTAACTTCATTCGAATATATTGCAAACTTGTGACTAACTTCATTTCGTGGCTACTGCCAATTTACGAAGGAGTACCAGCGAATCTTTAGACATTTTGTTAGTATTGAAAGGCATGTGTATATTAATTATAATAAGTCTACGTTCACAGGTGTAGAAGCTACTTAAGCTTACGCGCACTTTACGCACAAAAAAATCCTTCTTTTTGAAGTTAAAAATTCGATGTAAAACATTCTTAATTTGTTAGTTAGCGCCAGACGGCTGGCTTTCCAAACACAACAGAAATCTATCGCTTGTGTAATTTTAAGGTTTAGCAGACAGAATAATAACAAATTAAGTCTTAATCACGCTTAATGTATAGGTATAACATAATATAGACATTACATTTTAACACCGGTGTGGCGTATCGGTAGCGCGTCCACCTTTAAGCCTCGACGGTTGTGGGTACGATTCTCGCTCGGACAGATGATTGTATTGATCTTACAAATATCTGTTTCGGTCTAGGCGTTTGTCCTTGTGGGCCTTTCCATCGTACCTCGGAGAGCACGATAAACTGTCTGTCTCAATTGTTATCTTATAACAACTGATAATAATCGTTAACTCTTGATAAGTAATTTGTTCATATCCAATGAGTTACTGGTTCGGCATTTGGGTTGCGGTCCAGTCGAATCCGGATAAGAGCAATAAGCAGACCGTGGGTACATAAAATACCGGGAAAAATGCTAGGGAGATAATAAAAATATATTAACACTAAGCAAATCACATGATCAGTTGACATATAATGGTTTTGACTCTTTGAATTGCGGCTTCATCCACGTCATTAATTTAGCGTTAAACGTAAGTTACAATAAAACAAATGTCTTTTGAGTAGTTCACGTACCCATTGTTGAGATGATCCGGGTTTAATATGGAAATGACATAGTGGTCTTAACGCTTAATGTGACATTGTGAGTAACGTTTATGTCCGGAATCATTGAACGTCGAAGACGGCGTGGTGATTAGTTTTTCCAATCACGAATGATACATTGTTCGACGTACACCTATATAAGATTCGGGATTACAAGCTAGCAGCATTCGAGTCACAGCTGTTGACAACATTCCCGTCTAGTGTATCTAGCTAGACTTGACGTTGTTGTTGCAATTCTCCAGATACATAAGCAAAATGTTCAAGCTGGTAAGTGATAGATTTTAATAATATTATTTTAAACAGTACTTTTACAAACATGTGTACACCTACTATTCATTTATTTAATAGCAAAGTAAAATGCTTTTTCATTTAAGTATATAAATATTTGTGATTTAAAAACTATAACTAATGTTAGTAACAAGGTGTAAAATTATAGTTTCGTAATAATGTAATATAATTACATCTGTATTGACAAATTTTGTCTTTTATTATTAACATATCAATTTTATAATTGATACATAAGTGAAATAAAGTTTTATATACCTACATATATACATTCAAATTCAAAAGATTCCGATTACTGTTCCAAAATACCGCAATAATAACGACAAAATCGTTGTCAGTTATTTTCAACAGTTTTACTTCAAACAAAATTTGAAGTAAAACTAAATAAGTTATTCAAATAATCCTTTTTACAGATGTTGCTCGTCATCGCGGCTATGCTCTTTGTAGCGCCAACAATCGCTAAGCCGCAGTTGCTGTTCGACTACGGGTACTACGCACCGGCCTACGTGTCCTCGTACAGCACTCCGTTGGCCTACTCGTACCCCTACTCGTACCCCTACGCCTACACTTATGCCTACTACTAGATTTATATTTTTAAATGTATTACATGTAGAAATTTATTTCTATCTTAGAAAATACTGTAAGCTTCCGGAAAAAGCTGAATGTATTAAATAATTTAACGTTTTCTTTGCTTGATATAAATATTAACAACAAAATTATATCGAAAACAAAATACCGATCAAGTATTATTTTTTGTATATTGGCGGATATTTCGAGAAATATTGTCTTTGATACTAATTTTGCATGAAAATATAACAAAAGAAACCCAAAATAATATTATAATTAAAATGTAATTTATTGAATAAAATTATTATTGAATGTTGTTGTTTTTTCATTTTTGAATATTAAATTTTGTATGAATTTATTTTACAGATGGTAATAATTATAATTTCATATTTATTTAATACCTGCTTATGCCTACTTGCTTCTCCCGAATTAAATTAAATTACCATGTCACATCAAATGCCAGTTTTTTCCCCGGACCACAGCGTACCATGCCCGTATCGCATAAAATAATTGCTTTTCTCTATCGTCTATGTCTTCATAGAAAATTTCAAGCCAACCAATGGGGTATAGTTTCAGAGACATCGCAATGCGTGAGTGGTGTTTCGCTTAAATTAATTATATAGGTACCTACATAAATATATAGATTGTAGTATTTTTATGTGATTTAAGTCTTAATTGTAACTTTTATTTACTTTATTTGCATACATATGCACAACATTACATCTACAATTTTAGAACGAAATTATTTTTATTACGCTTGTTTAATAAAATCTTTGGAAATAAATCGTCATATTACGATTTTGATCAGGAATCAAAGTAACGTCATAACTATTCGAATAACATGACACAGTCCATGACTCAATTATCATGGCATGTAGAAGGTCAGGTAGATTAGCTTGGTATTACCCACCATTTGTATGCAGCGGTTGTATCGATTGACATCAATTAAAAATTATATCGATGACGGCCACTATTGCTGATCTGTATCCCATAATATCGGTATCGTACTCGTTAGTTAGGTATAGATTATAAGCGTTTCTTACTGAATATGCCCTCTGGTCTCGTTTTAATAAATTAATATTATTTCATATTTTGTTACTTTGAGAAATGGTTCAACATAATATCTAATATATTTATTCCTTGTTTTTAATGTATTTCAAAGGTCTAACCCATATGTATGTTGATGATGTTTATATTTTTTTTTTTTTATTTTTTTTTAAAACGCTGCACACTCAACGGCCCCCATTAGGATAGTAATATCCTGTGTCGGGGGTCCGGAAACATTCACAATGACAAGGACAAATACACGCAGACCGGAAAATATGCTTGCATGGTCAATACAAACATATTATGCTCCGAGCGGGAATCGAACCCGCGACCTGTGGCGTTTAAGGCAGGTTCGCTACCGCTGCGCCACAACGTCGTCAAATTATAAATTATACATCGAAAAAAACATACACATATGTCTTTGTTAAGCTTAAAAAATATATAAGATGTTGCCAAGTGTAATTGTTTTTTAACTTTAAAAATATTTCCTTAGCATATTCGATCAATTATTCATCGATTATTTCAATAAAGTAGTAAGCATTTAATTTACTAATTCATTAGAGTTCAACGCGTTCGTTAATTTTGATCGTGTGTGATGCGATCCATATTATACATTGAATGGCGTACGTGACAAATAATAATCGATACATTTGCTTCAATAAATAATGTTTATGATCATTTATTATTCTTCGTTTACTTAAAATAATAGACATTACTGAATGAAAGCCTAATACTTATACTACATTAGGCTTTATATAAAAATGACAAATAATATAATACCTCCAACAAGTAATACAATAGGTAAATTACATAGGTATATGGAAGCCTGTAATACTAAGAGCTCTAATAAATAAGTTAATAGTTTTTGGGTTGTGGAAATCAGATGGCAATCACTCTGTATAAAAATTAGTAACCCGACAAATCAGGGTAAGACTATGAAGAAGAAGAACGCTTGTAATACCAACAGATCACCAAACCTTTGAAAATCTAAACTTATCTTGAAAAATCCCATACTATAAAATTTAAAAGGCATTTTAAAGGCGTCGGGATGTGACGACCCCATCGCTCGCTGTTGGGCATAACCTCTGTCACAACAGAGAATTTATTCCACCAGTGTCAATCAGTCACACTGGTGGTAGGTCTTTTGTTGCAAGAGGCCGGCTAGGTAGGTACCACCGCAGTGTCCAATATTCTGCCGCCAAATAGTAGTGCTTAGGCACTACTGTGTTCCAGTTTGAAGGGCATTGTACGCTAGTGAAATTACTGGGCGAACGAGATTTAAGAACTAATATCTCGAGGTTGGCAACGCGTGAGTGGCACCTACTAGTGGTGCTGCAAGCGCTCATAGGCTACGGCAACCACTTACCATCAGGTAAAAAAAAAAAAAAAAAAATATATATATATATAAGTATAGAATAGGTATAGACTGTAGGACTAGGTTCCTAGCAAAACTTGGGCATGGAACTTATTTTACATCACGACAAATTACACTTGTGTAATTTAAGTCAAATAAAAAGACTCCAATCTTATTTGATATTCTTTATTTAATGTTAGTCATCGATTATATTTTACGGGCTAAACATATACAGATCATATTGCATGTTCTTTTGAAATATTGTGATACTTTTATATAATTTTAGAAACGAATCCGTTCTATATATATTAAGAGTCAATGTAATATTTACATATTCTTACGTGTCATACATGAATTACGTCACACTTTTCACAAAGTGGGTCATGTCAGGGAACTTGGGACTTGTAATGTTTGTAACATTACAATCATTTAATATTAAGTAATAATTACTTTTGGAAGGTAACATAATTCTGCGGCGCGTACCTACATTTTTTTGTATTCAAAAGAAATTACACTTGTGTAATTTCTAAAATTATGACTAGGTATTCCCATAATTTTGTCAAAGGACAGGTTATATTGACATGTGATATACACAAAGACTTGAGACAAAAGGACAAGAAGACCACTGAAATTGTGTGTCATAATTAATGGACGATCACTAACAGTCATTAGTAAGCTGGACAGTAAAAATATAATATTATATTAAAAATGTAACTAAATATTAATCACAGTATCGCATGTAAGTAATTACTTTTTAACATCCACGACTGAAGCACGAGGTTTTATACTATTTGTTATATTTGACGTTATACATTTCATCTATTTTGATATTAATTACAATTCAAATAACTTAAAATGTCTATAAATACCATCTTAAAATGCGAAGAAGGTACATGAAAGATTTATACTCTTATTATTCAACTAACACTTATTAAGGATTAATTATATTAGGTACACTGATTTACAAGCTAACCGAGTAAAATCACATTTGGCTCATTTTGAGTCCTTATTGGCTAAGCGTTTGTGCACTGTTTTTAAAAAAGTTGACTTCATTGTCCACCATGTCATAAATGTTTTGTTATCATATAGCCAATTATATTATAATCCTTGCACTTTCAGGTTTATTTCAAAGAACACTTAGGCGACCTCGAGATCGGAATCTTCAGAGTCATCGGTGTAAGGTCGTGGGGTAGGCGGTGCGGGAAGCAGTCGCGCGGGCGGCGATAACCGCGCTCGCGACTGTGCCATCGCGCGACCACAAGCTCGCTCTTCTTGCAATTTTCGTAGTCGTTCCTGTTCCTCACGTTTCTGTTTACGCCATTTAGCACGACGATTTTTAAACCATACCTGCGAACAAGATCTAAGTTTATTGACAGACCTCTGAAACCATTGCTCCATATATATCCGGCATAGATATATATGTAGCTAATATATGTATATAATTATATACCTATCTAGTCGCTTAACATAACTTAACAACAAATATTTAACAAATAGCTTTTTTGGATATACCTATACTCGTACTATACATACACAATATATAAAGTTCTTAAAGCAATTATAAATAGATATTTTAGTTGCAATGTCAAAAAACTAAAATATGAATTTATTTATATATTCTGAATAATTCATGCATGAAATTATTTGTATTTGAAAAGGCCTTGTAAATATGGTCATATTTGAAAATTTGAATTCATTGAGTTGGTTGTATTGTCGATCAACAGATAATACATTATAATGCGGCGTGTTATCCGCGGACAATTGAATGACCCAGATACATTCAGGGATAACCGCGCTACTGAACTAACACCGGGAGTTATAAAAAAATGTATTTGTTATTTGTACCCATGATATTTCTCAGTACGTGCCCGGTGTTTCCACTCGACTTAACTTGTTCAAGTTTCAAATGATCCCGATCTGCGGGTGGTCGCGCCAGCTCTAAGGCATACTCCGTCACAACACTAGCGGCACCTTCACTAATCTTACTTCATTCATAACTATGAAAGTAAAACTTTATACTATTCTAATAATAATGACTTAAACAAAATTTTCTTCTCCCTTTTAGAATTATAACTGAGTTTGTTGACAGCATTGTTTCTTAAAAACTATTTTGAACGTCACCCCTGTTAGGAAGCTTTAAGCTCCCTTATTAAATAAGGTAAGCTAAGCAAATATAAAAAAATACTAATATATAGGTATATTATAATTTTACTAAACATAGGTTTCATAATGGGCAAAAATAAAAAAAATAAAAAATTAACAGTTATAAAATATCATTTTAATTTTGTAAAAGAACAAAGTTATATAAAATATATAGCCTATGTCATTCACTGAAAAAATGATTAAAATCGATCCAGTAGTTTTCATTTATTCATTACTGCCCGTGGTCCGCAAGCATTAAATGTAGTTATTTACGACATCACATTAGAAACCTCAAAATTTTTTTTTTTTCTCCACTATTTAGGGCGCAAATAAGCAATATCATGTCAACCCACACGAATGTCATTTCGAGAAAAACGCGTTTGAAAATTTTGAACAACTAGCTTTATATGATTTTTTATGTATTGGTCAAGTTTTTGGATTTATGTAAGTTATTTTCACAAACAATAAGTATACAAACTGCATACTTCCTATATAATATAACAATTTTCAATTTTGTGGGATGACATGGTATTGCTTATTTGCGCCCATTTAATAGATGTTATTATACATATAAACCTTCCTCTTCAATCACTCTATCTATAAAAAAACCGCATCAAAATACGTTGCGTAATTTTAAAGATTTAAGCATACATAGGGTCAGAGAAAGCGACTTTGTTTTATACTATGTAGTTAAGCTACAACAACAATAATAGACATTTTTTCAATTCAAGATTCTAAGGACAAAATAGGCAGCGAAGCGCAATGCATAAGCGTGCTGAGTCTTAACGATGTCAGGAGCTTAAAATTAATTCGTTATCGACACCACAATTGTAGGAGTTAATTGCATTACAAGTGTCGGTCGGTACCCTGACAAAAGCCCTATTAACTTTCGCGAAATGAATGAGAATCTCTCGCACTCATCGAGGAATGTGCCATTGTGCGGTGTTCATGCGGCAAATATGGCCGCTGCCAACGCCAGACCCGAGGGCGGCTCCTTACTCTCAACGTACTCTACGTTCATACTCCCACATCTAGTCATTTATCAATGCTTCCCGAAATAAGATTAGCCCGCGCTTTGTGTACGCGAATTTATGTTTAGCTTAACTCGTTCTTTGTTTATTTTTATTCAATAGAAAGTCATTGGTTTGCCTTTGTTGGAAGGCACTTTAATTTTCCGGAGCATTTTAAAAACAAACATGGTATTTTTTTGTAAGTTTATTTAAATCGTGTTTACTGAGTCCAATTATTTATGTATTTTCCAAACAATAAATAAAATTGTACAACTTACTTTATACTTTATAAATTTATTTATACACTACATTTTTTATTTCATGGTTACTCTAAAGAGGAAGACACGCTAGAAGGGATTTTATGTTACTCTTCTTCTTCCTAGGATTATTCCTAGTACTATACGATTTTATATATTTACCCAGGGTCTGCTTATTACTTTTTGCCCGGATTTGACAGGTTACTAGTTTTTACTATCTGAACTCCGCAACTCTAAGGGAAAACCAGTAACTTATTGAATAAGAGATATTTACTTGTTAAGAGTTTTTGATTATTATCAGATGTTATGTGATAACAACCGGGACGAAGAGCTTAATGTACTCTCCGAAGCACGGTGGGGTACCCAAATATACAAAACCAGACCAAAATACATATTATAGAGGATTTGAAGTTACTTAAACAAATATTGTAACTAAATATCGTAACAATATATAATCGAAGCCGCCTATTGTTTAAGTTCATATTCTAGTGAATCGCCAAATTCCATTATAGCCTATGCAGCGCTCCTAACGTGCATAGGTACATACGAGTAACTTCAATCCCGCAGTACCAAAGGCAAACATTGCTTTATTGAAAGGCTAAACTGCATAGTAAATGTGTATAAGTTTCGCCTTTGTCTTCACATAAGTAGATTGGTTCATAAGTATTGAAACTTTCTAAGCAATAAAATATTTTTTGTGATGCCACAAATGTTTTTGAAGTTGTATTTGAACTCATATTCTTAGGAAAATAAATAGGTGTTTCTCTTTATTACAAAGAATAAAAAAATAAATCAACTAACGTAACAAACAAACATTCTATTGTAGTGTGATATATGTCTTCAGTTTTACCACATTAACCACAATTTGGACTTAAGTAGACTTTTTTCATTAAAGATCCGAAGCTCCTTAATGTAATGTGTCCCATATCGCGTCTTTTTAGATATTATCAATCCAGGATGATATTAGTTTTTGTTTATTAATAGATTTATTAAATCTTTATTAAACATTAATAGGTCTGAAGACACTGTAGAAGTATTATTAGAACAGAAACCAAAGAAAAGGTATTCCTATTACTGGTTTTTAAAATGTGATATATTCTACGTCTGACATTGTGCATATATGAGTATTAATGTTCATGTGCATTGAACTTTTAAACGCAATTTGAGTAATTAACGCTATGTATCGGATATTTGATGTGGGTTTGGGAAGACAGGCAGATGATGCGAGGGCGGACTTCGCCCCCGGCTATGTGCTTCACGGTCTAGCGCCTGACTCTTGTCGTCTGAACATCTGGTTAGCCTTTGACGATCATATTTGTTAACGTTCTATAATTGTTTATTAAATTATATCGGAAGCTAATATCATATTAAATTATTTGGCATACCTTTAAAAGTTTCCAGCAAAACAAAACGGATTAAAATTTAATAGATTCAATGACCAGATTTATAGAACGTTAAATCTTTAATATAACCTAATAAGGAAAACAGAATGAAAGAAAATCCTTTTTATATTCTAAATATTTGATACAAGAATTTATTATGTAGATCCGGAATGGCTCATTATAAAATCTCTCACGAAATTATATTCAACGCTGAGCACCTCATGGCATACTAAACATTAACAGGTAACAATTTGTAACAATACATGTAGATATAATTATAATTTATGTCTTTATAAATGACATAATATGAAAAAAAATTTCAAACTCGAACACGAAAGATAATAAAACAAATAAATTATCCTAATGAATTAATCCAAAGGTGGCCTCCTAATTAAAAATGACTTCTAAAAATCTTTAGATTCTCTCTCTTAATGTAGTTTGTTCTTGAAATCGATTTGAGACAATATTGTTCTAGCAAGCGGGATCTTACAAATAATATTTAACTATACTTGCAATAATTTTTACAATATTATAGAAATAAATGTGTGGATAATACCATAATATATGCTACATTACAAAATTTTAGCAAAGATACTATAAAACTTTTAGAAAACCCAAATATTTTTTTAATGAAATGTAGTCATTTCAATTCATTACGTGTTCATTATTAGGTAAACATAATTGTAAGGAGTGTTCTCAACACTTCATATAACAATCTGTAAAACGAATCAAATAATGCAAAGGAGAACGGAGAGAGCATCGTGTGAACGCGCTGAGTGGCGGCCGGGCGCGGGCGCCGCGGCGAACCGAACCCGAACTTATTGTAATAATGTTGTTAGAACAAACACCGCCGCTCCCTCCGCAAGCCTTGTTTGAGATTACAATTACGGTTTTAGCGAACTGATTTATTAATGGCCTGCCTGATCCGGCTCTGATACTTTAATTACGATTTAATTTACATTTACCGCTACTTCTTATCACTTTTATCAATGTGAGTAGGTACATAATATTATATTTTGCCTATCTTTTCTCCTTAGTTATAACTTAAGTTACTTTTAAAATAAGTTTGTAAGAGCATACTTCAAATGTTACTAAATAACTTGATTTTGTACGTCAAAAACCTTAGGGTTTTTACAAAGATGAAAATGAGACAATTAATTAAAAATACAAAATAAAGCTTAACGCCTACTGTATTATATGTCTTTGTTAAAGCCGCGCCTAAAGCTCTCACACCTGTCGTTTTCTGAACCCCATTAGCTGTGAAATGCATTAGTCAATATTAAAGATGCCATCCGCGAGTATAATTCCACAAAGGGCACTTCAAATCACACCCATCTCTTTTCGGTTCACGTCAAAACATTACTCCTCTTCGCGGCCGGAGGCTGAAAAAGTATCCCCCAGTGTCTGTCACTTCGTATCAATTACCGCACGCAAACATCCGTGCCAGCGCCTTTATACTGCCATAAAGACTTATCTGCTCACAGTACGCCAACCAAATCGAAATTCAATTGTCAAAAGATTGCTTTAATAGTACCTCAGTTTTGGTTTACAACGAAAAAGTATTTTGTCATCGCTGTTTTAATGTAAAATAAAACTTATAGTCATTGAAATACACACGAAAGTCGCTGAGCTTCCCGATGTACCGTGGGGTACCCTAGAGGGTCGTTCAGCAAACATTGAGCTCCCCTAAACGTTATACTTTGAAAACAATAATTTGTATTGCGTATCGAACGCGTCTATAAATAATAGAGTGATACTTCAGTCAGAGCTGAACCCCAGGGTGGAATATTGCTTCAATTATAAAGTTAATACTCTAGACTCTTCATTTTTTAATGATTAGTCTCTTTTTATAAAAAAAAAATCTTTCGCCACAATTTGAACAACATAATATTACAAATAATGGATGATTTTTATTTTTTCATTTCCTTAGTTAACATTACCTTACTTAAAACTTTTTAATTTAGCGACTGAATTTTTTTTGTCACACTTTATTCTGTTAAAAATAATTTGAAAAAAAAAACAACAACTATAATGGTTACTTACTTTCAATATACGGTATGTTTTATCTAGTAAAAATAAAATATATGCAAACAGCCTTGTTCACCGTTTGCGGAGTAAAATTTTTAAAAAATTATCTTTTCAAGTTGTAGGACGGTCTTAGGGACAACCGACTTACGCTTTAATTGTAAAGAAGTTACTATAGTTTACCTACTAGCTAACAAAGTCAATATAGACTCAGGTTTTGGGTAACACTAGTATCAGTGGCCGAGCCGTAGTACTATTACCAAACAGCAAAATAAAATATTGGTTTTGATCCGATATACGAAGGAGAGTAATGATTACTGGACAGGTCATTACAAATGCTGGCCTACTCTCAAATCGGAACTGATTGCTGGAAAAGAGAGACACAAGCTCGATTGAAGGCGACGAGCATAGTGATATTTAGTTGCACAAAGAGCCAAAGAGAAGAAGTCTTCAGAGTTTAAAGTTGATTTCTCGGCTTCCCCAAGGATCTGGGGTAGTCTATAATCCATATAGTTCAATATAACAAACTCGGAAAATTTGTTCTCGGGATAAAGTACAGGACTGTATGTGGTGCTCAAAAATAGAGCAGTTTTAAGTAAAGACTAATTATTGGTTAATTATTCGCAAATTTCAAACAACAACATAAAAAATGTTAAATATTGAATATAAAGTATACATAAGCGTTTATTTAACTCATAAATGTAAAGACCAGACTTTTATAATTTATCTTATTTTCGTATCATGATATTTCTCGCAATTTAAAGTTAGAGCAGCATAGTTTTAATTTGTTTGTTGAGATAATTTTTTTACTCTCTTAGTCTTTGTATATGTGTCCGGACCCCCGACACAGGATATCACTATCCTAATGGAGGCCGTTGAGTGCAGCGTTTATTTGTATTTATTTATATATTATATATATAACCTATGACCTGTTCCATGGATCAATGAGTTTTTAGGAATGTAATGGATATTTCGAGTTTAAATGCCTTAGAGCAATCAGATCAATAGTTTTTCTATCGTTTCCATACAGCCGGCGTCATCCCGTGAATCCAGCATATACATATTACATAGGGTTACATATCCAAAACATAGCTACTAGTTTACTGATAGGTATATGTATTTAAAACCGTAGACG
Organism: Hestina assimilis; assembly: GCA_023373885.1. Lineage (NCBI taxonomy): Eukaryota > Metazoa > Arthropoda > Insecta > Lepidoptera > Nymphalidae > Hestina > Hestina assimilis. The sequence goes on along the minus strand of CM041747.1, from coordinate 16,083,259 downwards.
TAGCGTTATTTTCTATATATTTATAATAATAAGTGCCGATACCGTTTACGATAAATGTTTTATTGTTCTAAACTGTCTTTAAAAATATTATTAGTTAAACTGGTTATAAATACCAGATTTCCATTATTCTTTTATAAACACAAATTCATTCTCCATTCATTCCATATAAATAAAATAATTGAAAGATTGAGTAAGCTACGTTTCGTTTGACAATCAGAAAAGGGCAAACAGCCGTAAAACGAAACAGGACAGAGCTCTTTGATCAACGACGTCGGATTGCTGCTCAGCTCATTTTAGTTATTGCTTTGAGTCGACAAGGAAGCAAAAGACAAAATGGCGCCGCTTTATTACTTAGTAACACATCGAGATCGTATCTCTTTTATTATAGCTACATATTACGAGATAAGTCCTGCCAGAGGGAGGCTGCAACTGACTACGGAAGCGACTGTAGCCCGCTTGCCACTGGGCGGAGCGACACGCCCACTTTTTCATAGCTATCTGGGGATGTCATTTAGATGTACTCGTTGCGGCAACGTAGGTCTCTTTTAAACTTTATTTTAATGAGACATACAGCAAACGAAGCTTTAGTTTGAAGTATTTTAGCACAAGTCAGTTTATTTAATACATTCAATAAGTATTTTAATAATTATATTGAGCATTAAATAACTTTTTTAGTTTATCAATAAATCGCAAAAGTTGGTGACTCTATCAAGTGAAAAAGAAAAGTATTTGATCGATACATTATACAATTTTACATACAATAGAGTACACTATTAATAATAAAGTGTGTGAACTAATTATACAGAAAATAATATAATGAAATACATCCATAGTAAAATAGCTTTTAAAATGCAGCAAACAGAAATCAACAGAAATAAACAGAAATCATGTCAATATTTACATGGGAATTAATTATGTAGCTATAAATTTCTAACTGATTTAATATTTTTCCTTTTTTTACGTATAGCTAGCGGCCCGCTCCGGCTTCGCACGGGTATAAAATATATAGCCTATGTCATTCACTGAAAAAATGATTAAAATCGATGCAGTAGTTTTGATTTACTCATTACTTGCCCGTGGCCCGCACGCGTTAAATGTAATTATTTACGACATCACATTAGAAACCTCAAAAATTATTTTTTTCTCCACTATTTAATGGATGTTATTATACATATAAATCTTCCTCTTCAATCACTCTATCTATTAAAAAAACCGCATCAAAATCCGTTGCGTAATTTTAAAGACTTAAGCATACATAGGGACAGAGAAAGCGACTTTGTTTTATACTACGTAGTGATAGTGATGTAACAATCATTAAAAATTGACACGTTTAATTTTATTATGATAAAACATTGAGTGCCAAGTCAGATGAGGATAAGCTCAGGTTTAATCAGACAGTAGGACTCGCGGTAAAGATCAACAGCGTCTGTCGCCCGAGGCAGACGAGGCGAAGAGCGTGAGACGACTGAGATTATGTGTCTATTCAATTATTAATTGTGTAAAGAGTTATACAATGCTACTGACTAAAGAGCAATTCCACCACTTCATTATTTTTTCATTTGCTCAGTATTCTCAGTTCTTCATCTTAAACAATGAATAAATGTCTCCGCCATTACGTATTAACAGACAAGAGATAGAAGTTTATGTAATAAGCCGGGAGCGGGTTTTTAAATAAGTGTTTGGTTAAGCTCTATGATTTTAATATTAACCACTACATTTTATAAAACAATGTCATCCGCTGCGTCTGTCTGTCCACGATAAACTCAAAAACTACTGCACCAATTTTAAGAAACAAATAGTAAGAATGGTACATCCATTTAACGTTTTAAGAAATAAATTGCACGTACAAGAACGCGCACGAACTAATTACCACTACCATTGAGGATTGGTAATTCCATAATGCAAAAATCTCCAAAGCTACCGCTGGTGATCCTTCGCAAATTCGCTCGCAATGAAACGAAGTTATTTGTATTAGTGCGAATTTACGCAGAAGCACCAGCGAATCTTTAGACATTTTGTTAGCATGTAAGGGCTTGTCTAATGTCCATACATAATATTAAGTCTACGTGCACTACAGGTATACCTACTCAAATTTTTATTTCTGTCGCTATTAGGGTCGATAAAATTCCGTGCTTCAATTAAATAACATAAAAATAAAAACAATTTATAACGATAAAAATATACGTAAAATCAGAATATAATTAATAAAAACAACTTAAATAAATACTTACTTATGATAGTGACTCGTTGAATATATTTAACAATAAAACATAACAAAGCATTCAGATGTGAGGGAAAACTCGATTTCCAGCAAGTGTTTTGATGCCTAAACAAAAGCGTTTTAATAATGCAGTTTCCAATTGCCGTTTCGCAAATAACGGGGAAACAACGCGCTTCCACCGCGGCGAAAAAACACGCCACGCTTTTCACGTGTACGCGTGATCTTTACAAAAGTCCTGTTAAAATTAAATTACTATTTTATGTTTTCTTAACTTAATTTATTAGATTTTAAACTAGATTTAATAAAGCTTCAGCATCACGTTGCGAGTCGCCCCAATAATTTTTCTCAATAAATGTAATTGCACTATCATCACTACATAGTAAAAACAAAGTCGTTTTCTCTGTCCCTATGTATGCTTAAATCTTTAAAACTACGCAACGGATTTTGATGCGTTTTTTTAATAGATAGAGTGATTCAAGAGGAAGGTTTATATGTATAAAATAGTGGAGAAAAAACACAATTAAATTATGAGGTTTCTAATGTGATGTCCTAAATAATTACATTTAACGCGTGCGGGCCACGGGCAGTAATGAATAAATCAAAACTACTGGATCGATTTTAATAATTTTTTCAGTGAATGACATATACTATATATTTTTTATGAGTGCGAAGCCGGATCGGGCCGCTAGTACTTATTAAGTTAAAAACTAAACTAATAATCACTACATAGTATAAAACAAAGTCGCTTTCTCTGTCCCTATATCCCTATGTATGCTTAAATCTTTAAAACTACGCAACCGATTTTGATGCGGTTTTTTAATAGATAGAGTGATTGAAGAGGAAGGTTTATATGTACAACATCCATTAAATAGTGAAGAAATACTATTATTTTTGAGGTTTCTAATGTGATGGTTTTACTCCAAATTTAGCGCGTGGGGCCCACGGGCAGTAATGAATAAATCAAAACTACTGGATTGATTTTAATCATTTTTTCAGTGAATGTCATAGGCTATATATTTTATACCCGTGCGAAGCCGGAGCGGGCCGCTAGTTAATTATAATACAATCAAGTCTTGTATAATTATATTAACTTGGCATATTAAATTTTTTTTTATTTAAATGATAATAGGAACCTTTTTTTTTGAGGTATTCATTAGTGAAATAATTATAATCATATTAAAGCATAGATTTTTTCACTAAGTAAAACACCCAATTTCGTTTTATTTATTTTATCAATCGACTTTTTAACGAAGTTGAACCAAGCATAAAGTATATGCACTTCGAAATAAATAAATAAATAAACGCTCCACACTCAACGGCCCCCATTAGGATAGTGATATCCTGTGGTCGGGATAGTGATATCCGGAAACATACACAATGACAAGGACAAATACACCCAGACCGGAAAATATGCTTGCATGGTCAATACAAACATATTATGCTCCGAGCGGGAATCGAACCCGCGACCTGTGTCGTTTAAAGTAGGTTCGCTACCGCTGCGCCACAACGTCGTCAATAAAAAAATAATTTTTAAAATAGGTTTATTTATGACGGATATCTGAGCTAAAATAAATTTTTTCTATGTGGTACTAATACTGACACTACAAGGCTATCGATCTCAAAAATCACAGATCAGAATTACACAAATCGGTTGTCTAGGAAAAAGCCGTAAAAGTGACCCTCATTAGCCTCATTGTTGTACTTTTATCGTTCCCGGCGCCCTCGGCGCGGGCTAGCATAAATAAATCAAATTTAATTAACTCAGATTAATTTTCGTGGCGCCGCCGTCTCACCCGCCACCGAACATCCCTTTTTATTTGCCCCGGAGTAAAATTCTCGGTTCTCGATTTAAGTCTCGGTGATTTACTATGGATTCTTTAATAAAAGTTTACACTTAACAAATTATATTTGTCGCATATAACTTCCTCGCAACGAAGCCGTAAAAAGTCACTTTTATCAATGATTGTATTACTTTGAGCTCGTAATATGATCAAAGTAAAATGTTTGCATCTTTTTTTTAACACATACACTACCAAACTAACTAACAAAAACTTAAAAGTAAACGAAGTAAAAATTATAAATCATAAAATATATGTGAAATTTTTTTTGATTTATGTATTTTTTTACCATGTCACAATATAGACGAAACAGGTTGTAGTCTGTGATATGAAGTAAAACTGGCGGCTTCTGAAATCCGTTGTACCTGTCATGGTGCGTTTTTATTCGAAGGTCCATGGACGATCATTTTTCGAGGCAGCGCGGGTACCGACCGACCGGCGCACTGATTGATAAAATTATGATGACAGACACAAGGACACAGGTTCTACGACATATACATATATGAGTAGGTCTATACTATTCAATGAACAGAAACGAAACTTACGAGGTATAACTTCAATTACTCTGCTAGCACTGTATGATTATCCTTATATCATATTTGCTTATTAATGAAGCGATATTAACATGTACTAGCTAGTCTCCCAACTAGCCCAAGGGCATTAGTCTAAGTGACATTACTTTTAAAATGATTCATTTCAAATTAATTATTTTTATGCAACTGTAAATAAAATGTAGTTAGGGCTGTTTATTTTTAAGATTTTTATTTAAAAAAGACATGCTAATCCCATTATACCCTACCAAATATTGCACGTGGACACCGTCGTGGTAGCGAGTCTGCCTTTAGCCTCGGCTTTCTTACAACTCATTTGCCGGTTCGATTCCGGTTCGGGGCAGATGATTGTATGGATCTTACAAATATCTGCTTCGGTCTGGGCGTTTATCCTCGAGTCCCTGCACGGTGGAGGGACTCGATGAGAGCCTCGGAGCGCTCGTTAAGCCGTCAGTGCCAGTTGTTATCACATAACATCTGATAATAATCGTTAACCCTTGATAAGTAATTTGTTCTTATGATTTACCCTCAGGGTTGCGGAGGTCAGATGGCAATCGTTTTATGCTAAGCAATCACCGTAGCCTTTGGACAAAGACGCTAATATGCAGCGAATTGCATACCCAAAGGTGTGAGAGAACAAAAAGAGGCGAGAGAGTAAATAGAACGAAACGCAACAGTAACGGATACTGCCACATCACAACGATATTGTGTGAGAAGGCAGTACTTCCCGAGTAAAGTCGGCCCTTCCATTCGTGCCGAAACAGCAAAACTCTACTGTTATATACTGATAGTTTTGATCATTGACTTTGCTATTATAATAAACAATTTGACAGAAATTATGGCCATATTGATCAGATTTGAGTTTTCTTTGATTTGGAAACTTGAAGTTTAATTTGTTATCTTGAAATGTTATCATTGTCTGTCTTGTTTTATCAGCTATTTGTTTATTTTCATACGATATTTTTTATCATATTTTTTCTGACCTTTAAATAATTCGTATTTAAAGGTCAGAGTTCATAAGAAACCATAAGATTGGGCTCTTTTTCTCTAATCGACTCACGGCACTTTGGATCGTTGTAACTTTGTTGTGGATTATCACTTTCATGCCACCAACATTTATGTACGCCATATATGATTAGCTGTGTTGTGCGTACAGCGTGTAATAACGTCCGGCAAAAATTCTGTTTATTGATAACGTTATAGTGCGGTGTCTGGACATACTGAAAGTTCAGTTACAAGACTTGATTTTTTTGTATGTTATGTTTTTAATGGGATATTGTTTGCCGATCAATAAAGGAATACTCTCTTCTCTCTAAAATTATCACAGTAGTCAGTTTTAAAGAAATGCCTTATATTATATAGCTTCTTCTTCATCCTAGCATTATTCCCGGTATTTTATGTACCCAGGGTCTACTTATTACTCTTATCCGGATTTGACAGGTTACTAGTTTTTACACGGAGCGATTGCCATCTGACCTCCGCAACCCTAAGGGCGAACCAGTAACTCATTGGATAAGAGCAATTTACTTATCAAGAGTTAACAATTATTATCAGATGTTATTGATAATAACCGGGACCGACAGCTTAACGTGCTCTCCGAGGTACGGTGGGGAGACTCACACGGACAAACGCCCAGACCGGGACAGAAATTTTAACAAACATCTGCCCGAGCGGGAATCGAACCCGCAACCGTCGAGACCAAAGGCAGACTCGCTACCCACAACGCCACAACGGTGTCAATTATATATTATATTATATAGCTTATAGATGTGAAAAGTAATCAAATAAGAATTCAATATAGCTTGAGTGAAATAAAACTCGCTAGATATACTTACATCAAAGTATCAGACTTTATAATATCCTATAAAATGAAATTGTTTTAACATATAAATATACAGCTAATATGAAATAAGTGAAATTTGCGTAATGTTAAAAAGAAACGCGGTCATGTAAACGGAGGACGGGACGCTGTCTGGGTGGCGGTAGAGCTGTGGAGTGGTCGGCACACACTCAGCAACACCGGTAGCCCGCAAACATTTCGAACCAACAGCCGATAGCCCAAATACTGACCGGCCAGTTAAGCTCAATAAACACGTTATGTAACAGTTTACTTAAGACTCGTTTTGACCGCAGCACTTCAAGCGTTATAGTTTACAGGATTGTTCTTATCCTGCAGCTCCTCTTTATCTATATTAATGTATAATGAAAATAAGTATAATACCGTATTTTTCTCTCTTTGATAGATTCACTAAATTATTATAAATATAGTTTCTAATGTTTTATTGTATAGTATAAAAAAGCAAAATGAAAGTTGTTCACCAAAAAAGTATGTAAGTACAGAACAGTGTTAAAGTTAATACTGTAAATACGTCTATGTGTGAATTTAAATATATTTTAAATCTTCCTTTTAAAAACCTAACATGTACCGTTAGGCAATATTCAATTTCTTTATTCTAAAATACATTCTTCAAATAGTATTATTAAACAAAATTTGAGATTACTACTAAAAGAGGGCACTTTAACTGAGTATTTTTTTTCGAGGCCACCCACATAATGTTGGCACACAAAGTGTCGCGTCAGCTCTGTTGACTTGTAGACCCTTTTACCTTTCCTTTCCGCTTTGCCAACGTAATCTCATACACGCCAATACAACGTATTACTAATCGTTCATTTACTCTATACATAGATTTTGAATTTATTTTTTAGTGTCTAAAAGGAATTAATAAATGATATAATATTGTTTGGTCGTCTTATATATGTGAACTGAATATCTTAGAAAATTTTAATTTATTCAATAGAAAAATTGCTGTGTTCGTTTACCTTTTTTATCCGTAGAAATGAATAGTGTCAGTACTGTGATAGGGGATAATAAACTTTTATATTTTGAGTTCCGTTCTATATCAGTTCAACACAAAATTTATATAGGACGAAAACCTTATCCAAAAAAATTTTGGTGAATTGCTGATGAACTAATGATTGAATTAACCTTTTCATTTTTCAGGTCGGCTAAAAGTACACTTAAGAATAAGTATAATATTTTTATTTTAGCTTAAGAGATTTACCAACTTTACTACACCTTTTAGTATTATTAGCAATATCTGTTGTTCAGCCAGAATGCTATTTTATTCTAGTCATTGAAGAGTAATTGACAATAGTTTGACCGCCATCTTATCGGTAAAACAATTGTACTAGCACTTCAAGGACACTAAGGCAGTTTAAAAAATAAATACGCTTTACACAATTAACGACCATTATTAGAATAAACTTTTGTTTAAACGACTCACTTTATCGGTGTTAAAGTATTTAGATCTGGAATTTTTAACAGGAACTGCCCTGATAATTGTTATAAATATTACAATGTGCTTCAAAACACTAGAAACACTTCTTTGCGCTCTTTGGCACATCGAGCTGTTTTCAAAATGTTAAATATCAGCTCAAAATGTAACTTTAATCGTACATTGTATCTAGGTCATGTGTTAAAGGTCTGAATATACAAACATATACATGTGTCTTAAATTAGAATCGAGCCCACAACCTGCTTCTACAACGTCAGAACATGTCTGTCATGATAGCTCACAGGCCCGACAGCTTATTTTTAGAAGCATGGTATAGGCGGGTATATAGCCCGGTGGTAGGCTTTTTATTACAAGAGACTGGCTAGGTAGGTAGGTACCACCGCAGTGTTTTAAGATATAATATTTGACATATTATACCCCAAAACAGTAATGTCTTTGCAATGCCTGTGTTTCGAACCTATATCTCGAGGTTGGTGTGAGTGACACCTACAAATTCTAAGCGCTTAAAAGTTACGGCAACTGCTTACCATTGAAAGAGACGTATGCTTGCCAACTTATTAACATAAAAATGTAAATAAATAAAAAAGTCTATCATCAATTAATCAGATTGTTAGATTGCTTGATTGCATCAGAGCAGCAGAAAGCTACCGCAAAGGCTAAAGCTCTGCCAATGCAACAGCCATCAAAAATTAATTACCTGCGCGAAAAAATTACGGACAACATTGTGCTATTAACGAAAAATACCGTGAATCGAAATTGGAATGCCAGACTCTTTTCTTTGACTTTAACGAAGCCGTATCATTCTCTAGCATTTTGTAACAAAAAAAAGTCGTCGATTTAACTTTATTTTCGAAGAAATATTTAGGCTCAAAATATTTTAATACCATCAATTGAACGAAAATCTCTTATTAGAGTTCCGTAGTCAAATGGCAAAAAACTAAGGGTTCCCCTTATAATTTGTCATGTCTGTCCGTGTTTCACAGTCATCTTACTCAGAGACTGTTAGCTTTATCGATACGAAATTTAGTTAATAGGTGTACCTACTCTATAAACCGCTGCACGTTTTTTCACACGTGTTCCACAACGCACTTGTCTAAAAGTTTAATTTTCACATTCCTTATAGTAAGGAAGCGTTTTGTAAGTGGCCGTGACTTTTCTCGATCCAAACGTTTTTCGGTCGTGACCCCCGACGAGGCGCGTTCAACGACACCACACGGAGCGATCGGTCCAAAGGTTCCCGAGAAAACAAATTTAACAAACTGCTGGGTGTTTAGGTCTGCAGGTCAATAGTTTGTTAACACTGTCATATCAATCCTTAGTTAGAGGAAATTATGATTTAATAATCTCACCGAGTATTTACGATATCTTACCCAAAGCTTTTTCCAAATTATACTTAATTTCAAGCTTTATTTGAATAATTGCCGTACGCTGCGTACTTGTATTGGAGACCAATTCTCGTTATATTATTACTCAGTCATAAAGTGTTGTTTCTAATTGAACTATTAAAACTTTGCATAGACCTATTAAATCTTACGATATAAAAGTTTAAAAAAAAACTATATGTATATGTTTATTATATTAGTAAAGCGATTGATTGAGTGTAGCAGAATATATAAATGGAAATATAACAAAATTTGAAATTAAATATTATATTTTTATATATTATATGATATTGTACGAAATGAAATATTTTATACTCGCACATACCTCAACTCTCTCCTCTTTCAAGTCGACCCTTAACGCCAATTGCTCACGAAGCACCACGTCGGGATAGTGTGTCTTGTCAAAGGTACTTTCCAATTGTTCTAGTTGTTCTTCGGTGAATATTGTTCGATGACGCCTTTTACGTTTGGGCGGTGGACCAGAGAGACCGGCTAACGCAGCCGCAGCGTACCCGCTGTAGAGGCCGGCGTAGCCATGGTGTGAGGTCACCGCACCTCCAACACCTGATAAAAGTTTAGAAACAGTTACACAAATTCACTATATATTACAAGTTATGACAAGAAATGTGAATTATTACTAGGAGTTGATACTAAGAATATCGTATACAAAATTATAATTATAAAAAGAAATATAATTTTACAAAGTTTTCTTATAGTTCGTATATATTTCATAATTAATTTTAAAATATTTACTTTGATAAGTAATATTCACTATTGATAAGATGCTATTTGAAAACATACAGAAGTCACCCCTGTCGCCTCCTTCATGTAACTTTGAGGTTGAGAGTTTTAGAAAAATTTAATGTAATAGAACTTAAATATGTAATAAGTTCAAAAAACACCTAAAGAACAGTCCTAATAGAGTGAAATTCCTGCCAACTACCTGCAGAAATTGCCACTCAAAAATCTTACACACTTAGAGCGGAAGTTTTATAGACTTTTTAGTAATTATAAAATAAGTTTTCACAGACTAGTGGCCGAGATGTATAGATATTATACAAATACACCGTAATATCACTATACAAAATGGGTGAATAAAATCTCTCCTTCAGCTAAGTGTACGCAAGTTGTGTATAAAACCAATAAGTAATATAAACATTTTTAAAACTCGAATATGTCGCGGACGATTAGAATTAGCCTAACAGAACAACAGTCGAAGCGTAAAAATCCGAGCTTAAGGCCCTATAAGCGCTCCCTAGACGCGGTCCAAGCCGACTGAACAATTCAAAATATTAACGCCGCGAAGAAAAATTTTATATTTTTGCATATTTCCGACGTCGGTAGGGTATTACATTGTATTATTTTCGATAGAAATGTAAAAGCTTTTAAGGCCGCCAGCGTATTTCTAAGACTCTATCGAAGGTTTTCAACACGCTGCGTCTTCGCATTTATGTGAGCGCCCGCCCGCCTAAGCCGTATTGATTTAAAATATTACTTGTAATATGAGGCGAGTAGAACTATTTAGATTACAGTTGTTGGCGTTTTTTCTTTTTTTATTATAGTAACACTGATAAACTGAAAACCGTGTGATATCCTAGTAATATTATTAATGTTATATAACTATGGGTACAGCAGAATTTATTACTCTATGATTAGTGTGAAAGTTTCTATGTTAGGATGTTGTTAATCACGCATAAACGGCTGGACGGATTTGGATGAAATTTAGCACACAATTACACAATTTAGTTCATGGTAAGTTCAATTTTAGTTCGAAAAATGCTACGTTCCTGTGGTATTATTAAACATATGCTACTGTAAGTATTCTATTGAAATTTGGCATAGATGTGTCCTAAGGAACATCATTTACTTACAAATGATTAATTTCCGTCAGGAGTCAAATTTTAGGTCACGAAAGTCGCGGACATATGCTAATTAAAATATAATATATATTATAATCCCATTATTGCTTGTTTATTAGCATTGTTCGTTTTAATTATTAGAAGTTGTATCATTTTCCGGAATAATAACATAATAATTGATGTAATAAATTATTATAATAAATTATTGTTTTTAAGATTATAAATAAAATCATTTGAGATTTGTTTTTAAGTGCTCTTGTTTAAAAGTTTTGCTGATTAATTTTCATAAAAAAGTAACCAAACTTTATTTTAATTTTTTTTTTAAAGTTTGCATCAGAATTCATTTTAAGATTAAGTTAAAATTAATAAGCTTTTTTACTGTACGTAAAGTACGTTGGTCTTATTAAAACAAGGTAACTTAGATGTTATTTTTCGTGGTTGCGATCCATGAAGCCCTGAAGATATTTTTAAATTTTAAAATACTTTCTACGAGGAAAAGACTTTAATTGGGATAAGCCCTGTCTACACCCCTCGAAGGGAGTGATGCCTCGAGGCATCTTTCTCGCTGCTTAGCTAAAGTAGGTGGATATTGATATTTAAAAGTTAAATTGATACTCAAGCATAACACATTTCAATGAAAAACCCATTTTGCAAATTTTAGAAAAACGTTATTTTACATAAAAAGCCCCTCGCTGTTCAAGACTACTAAACTATTAATATACACTAAGGACCAGCCATTTCATAAAAAAGTAATGTCGAAAGGACCAGTTAAAATCGGTTCAGCCTTTTCAGTGTTTAACCAGAACAAACAGGCAAACTAAAACTAAATTTTAAATAAATTGATATGTTATATACATATATGCAATTAGTGAGAAGCTGATAATGTAGAATTACAAACCGACACTTCAATTGTAAGTTTAGTCTATAGATGTTAAAAACTTGTGACGTTAACTTCATTCGAATATATTGCTCTTATATATTTTTTATAAATGATATAGTACCTGGATGACCGAGCTTAGCTCTGTATTTTTTTGTTATTGGTAAATCAAAAACCTAAATCAAAATTATATTTATTCAAGTACACGTTCTAAACAAATCTCGACTCTCTGATATATCTATAGTATAGAGTATCTTCCGCTACTACTAATGACATAACTACTATTACGTAATTTTCTACTCTCCAGGGTGGCAAAGTCTGTGGCTAATTTCTTTTCTATTACAACTTTTGCCTGGGCAGCCTCCAATTATATATGGTGGTTAAAGCATTTAATATTGCAAGATGGCGCTGCTCTCGCGTTATAAACTCGCAACATCTATATTGATAATTCGGTCAAGGGGTACGGTGGACTTGATTGAAACCTTACCTGAATATTTACCTTAATATTTTTTATGTTTCATCATAAAAAATAATGATTTCGAGTCGACAACATAGATCCGCAAAAATTGGGATAGTCGAGTATTTAGTATGTGCCACTGGCTGACAGGGATGCGTCCATTAGTAGTAATTAAATTCTAATGGACGCATCCCTGTCAGTCAGTGGCACATACTAAATTAAAGAAAACATCAACTGCCATTGTAATAAATGTCTGTCATGTGATTCAATTCAATAAATCCATTGTAGCTATGGCAACGCGTGGCCGAGTCAAGTGCGCTGTGAAACTAACGGGTTCTGTAGTTTGATAATTAAGAATAAAAAAATAATAAATTATTCAAATCGACCTCAAAAATAAGTTGGTAATTTCAAAATAATTATTAAAGTAATATGATTTTTCATAGTATGTCAAAGTTATGAGAACAATTATATTGTGTCTAAAATTTGTAGACCTATCTTCTTCAAAATAAATGTGGTTCAAATTTCATTTGATGTTCTAAAACCTCAAATTATTCCAAAATTTTAAATCACACAGTTCAAAATTTTTGATTTGCACAATTTTTATGACTTTAGAAGTTAAAATCTCAACAACTGCTAACTTAATGAAAAAATGAGAAGTCCTTATCATTTTGAAAAACCTATTCAAAGATATTCCACATTTTGCCATACGTTGAAATTTTTTTTTCAACCCTCAATTATATGTATAAACTTAATTTTTATATATTTTAGGTTTTCATAATAAATTGCGTCATAGATTACACCTATTTACTAAATTTCGTATAGATCGACTCAGACGGACATGACGAAACTATAAGGGTTCCGTTTTTGCCACGGCTATGGCTACGGAACTCTAAAAACGATTAAACAATATTTATAGTGTTACATATATTATCGCACAGATGGCGTAGCTGGTAAGTATATTTGTAAACTAAATTATATTTTATTAATGTTTTAAATTTATATTTTTATATATTTATAAATTAACAAATTAACAAAGCTTTGTTAAGCTACTCATTTAATCCTATCTAAATATTTTTTATTCATATTATTTTTCTACATGTTTTGACATTTTAAATTTATTTTGTTGATAATAGATAGCGTTTCGACAACGGCCTGAAAACACGGACAAAGCAACATTTTCAAAAAATAAATCCTAGCTAGATCGATTTATCGCCCCCGTAAAACCCCTGCATACAAAATTTCATGATAATCGGTGGAGCTGTTTCCGAGATCCCAATTATATATACATATACGAGGAATTCTTATATATATATATATATGTCGGCGCGGATACGAATTATTTGATCATGTCACTGGCAGCCTTTAATTGTATTTTCGAAAAAATATTAAAAATCGAAGCAATTTTGAAATGTTGTTTTTGTAATGAGATTATTCAAAAATATGTTGTAACATCAACTTCCGTTGAACGCTTTATAAAGCAAATGATTTGTGTTGTGAAATCACTTTTGCTCCTGCCTCTTCGGCCACAAACTCTGTAAGTAGTCTGTATGGCACTTTTATTAAAAATTGTAATATTATTTTACTTGCTTTTCATTCCTAAAATCTTCTTGTTTAAATATGTGTGAATTTAGTATCAAATTACCTTACTTAATTTCATAATAATTAAAATCAAAATGTGATACGCAGCGTATTGTTATTATTGTGCATTAAAAGCATAGCAGAACCGATGACCTATATAGGTTCAGCGGTTCTCCATATTTATTTTAAATAACCTCACTTCTGGTATGCGACATATATATATATATATATATACAAGAATTCCTCGTTTAAAGGTATTAGATTAAGATATCGTAAAATAAAGTCTTCAGCAATTTTTCGCAGGTGTTTTTTTTTAAATTTAATTGAGTACTAAGAAAGGATTTTTTTAAATTCATTAAGAGGGTCAAAAAGTTTGTATAGAAGTCCGTTTGTGTTTTTTAGACAATTAATTACATCAATTAATTTTACAAAAACTTTAACACACTGTAGGTCTTGTCCATAAAAACATTAAGTGTGCCAAAGCTCACCCCCGCGGGCGGAATATTCTTAAAAGGGGTCTGAAGTTTTATATTCACATATTAATATAGAGATTTTTTTTTCGATTATCTTCACCGCACTACGAAATGCGAGCATTTTTAAGTCATGGACCGAATTGTAGAAGAACTGCGTAGATAGCATCTCAACACAATGCATCAATCATGGAAACAATGTCATCGGCAAATATTGCTTCTAAGGACAGAGCTCGTCAGATCAAATCCTTAACATATTAACAGTCCGGTGTACCGTATGTGCTACATGGCAATTAACCTGTGTCTACTCAGTCGGGACAGCGAATGTGTTAATTGTACCATGGTTATAGGTACCGCCGGCGCCCGACAGCTCAGTCAAAGATGTGTAAACTAACTCGCATGGGTGCTAGTGATATAGGTGAAACTCGCTCAGCTTTATATGCTGATTAGATGATATGTTCCGAAGCATTATTAATAAATCCGTTGTCTGACTTTTCTTAAAAATTCAAAATCCACCATCTTGAACCGGAAACCTTTTTTTTTTTTTTTTTTTTTTTTTTTATGTTAGAAATTGGCAAACAAGCATACGGCCCACCTGATGGTAAGTGGTTGCGTAGCCTATGAGCGCTTGCAGTACCATGAGTAGGTGCCACTCACGCGTTGCCAACCTCGAGATATTAGTTCTTAAATCTCGTTCGCCCAGTAATTTCACTAGCGTACAATGCCCTTCAAACCGGAACACAGTAGTGCCTAAACACTACTATTTGGCGGCAGAATATTGGACACTGCGGTGGTACCTACCTAGCCGGCCTCTTGCAACAAAGACCTACCACCAGTGTGACTGATTGCACTGGTGGAATAATCTCTGTTGTGACAGAGGTTATCCCAACAGTATAGATCCCTTTATATTTCATTGAAGTATAAAATTTAAAGAACGAATGAACATATTTTGTATGAACGTATTTTAATAAATCGTAATATTTTTTATAATCATAGGCCATGGCGCTTACCATTAACTTTTATGGCGATTCTATTTCGATCCAATTCAATTTTGGCTCTAAAACTATTCACACTTATATGAGAACGAGCTTCTTCCAGCGGCTTCACACGCGTGAATAACGATACAAGCTTTGAAGCTTCATTTCACCTCTTCAGTTGAGGTTTTAATTTTTAAATTTAATTACAGAATATGTTAAAATACGTCTAAATCGTTCGCCAAAAAACAGAGTTTAATGAGTCTACAAAATCCTTTTCACCTATTTGATTACCTATAGGTTGAATTCCGAAACATTTTTAACTTGTGCTCATTTACGTTTTAAAAACAACACCTGAGAAAAGTATTAGAAAAAATTATTTCATGTTTAGGCTAGGCGTTGATTTTGATTTTTCATGAAGTCAGTAGTTGTTGAGGTATTAGATCCTAAAGTCACAAAAATTGTGTCCACCGGAGGGGGTGGACCTCTAACTTTTGAACTATGGTATTTTTGGAATATATGGAAAATTCTGGAAAAATTTGAGCTTGTAGAACATCAAATGAAATTTCAACCACATGGTTTGAAGAAGATTGGTCTACAAATTTAAGAGATATATAAATTTTTCCCATAACTTTGTTTTGCATATTACTTTTAATAATTACTATGAAATTATCCTTAAGTCCTTAAAATTCCTCATCGCCAAGCTGCGGAACCCTTTAGTTTCAACTGTGCGTGGGACACAACGAACTTGACTGGTAATTTTCTATTAAACGACCACATTAGTGATAACGGAGAATATAGTCAAAACGCAATCGACACCGCTCGTGATCGTAAAGCGTACAAACCTCTCCTATAAATGTAAAACACGCCTATGGTTTTATGAGTATGCTTTTAATCCCTTTACTTGATAACACAATAAATTGCACTACAACTACTACTACTACTATGTAACTACTACGTCGGATTTCAACGATTATTTTATGTACGGTACGACAATAATTTTCTGTATGGTGAAATATTGAAGTAACCTTCTTTTTCAAATATAGTCTTTCTAATCCAACGTACTAAATAGGTTCTATACTTCGTCATGCGCCAACATATGTTTATATCCTTTTTTACAAACAGCGTAACAAACTAAATAAACAAATTGTCATTCGCATTTAGTTAGTTAATTAGTTTTAGCGACCTCTTTTTTTGCCAGGCACTTTTTAGCCATCAATGCTGATGATAACGTTTCTTCTTTATGGGCATATGCCTCTATGTTTGAAATTGTAATAATCTGATTGCAAATATCGGAGAAAAATAATGAAGAAGAAACCTCTCAAAGTAGTATACGTCTAACTATCCGCGATCACTGAATAAATTTTATTTCTTTACTCGCCTTAGGCGGTTAAATTTGAGATTAACACAGTCCTATTTATAACTAAATTGAAGTAACATAAAACTAAAAATATAGTAATGCATGACAATTTTATGTTGGTAATTTGATTAGATGGTCTGATTTTACAAACTATATGCTGCTGAACTCTGATGATTAAAAAAATAACAAAATTATTTTTTTCATAATATTGAAAGCAATGTTATTTTTATGTATGATTTTTTTTTATATTTGTCTATTAAATGTATATTACGAATGACAATGATTCACGTGTAATTTTATATGGCTAGAATTATACAAGACCCGTTACCGATTTGTAATATTCAAATGGATTTCGTTTTTATACATTCTGCTTTAAATCTCATTAATTAAGGCGCAGCTGAAACTGCTGAGGGTACTCGTATAATTACGTGAAAGGAAGGTTTCATCTGTGACTCCCATAAAGATAGATAAAAAAGTCGTTACGTAAAAGGTAAGCCGTCGTCACCTTGTATGCAGCAAGAAGTATCCAAATCGTACGATCTCAATAATCCATCTCAGGTGTGAATTATGCACTTACTGACATTTTCCATTGGCAGGTGCCAAGTCGACAAGGTTCAAGTTACACAGTATACAGGCGCAAACCCTTAGCTAGCGTAGAG
Organism: Hestina assimilis; assembly: GCA_023373885.1. Lineage (NCBI taxonomy): Eukaryota > Metazoa > Arthropoda > Insecta > Lepidoptera > Nymphalidae > Hestina > Hestina assimilis. The sequence continues at coordinate 16,065,737 of CM041747.1, read as the reverse complement.
CCAGGCGAGATAGTGCCCCGGATCACCTAAGATCACGGGCTTCTCATCCACCATGTTTCTCCCGTTCGCCAAAATTATACAATATCCTGGTAGAATAAAGATTTTGTGGATTTTAATTTTTTGGCCTCTAATCAATAAATTTTGATTTTTTCAGCTCGAATTGAAATTTAAAAAAAGACTCACATTCAGAATATAACTATAAGACCATAGCTGTAAACATGGCGACTCAATTGCTTGTGTAAGGAATTTTGTAAGCGAATGATCCTTAGGTATAGATCCCCATCATAGTGTTGTAGCCAATGTGAAATGTAAATTTCATGCACTTGATTTCATTACACGCATACTTTAAATTACATTTTATTTATTTATTATAATTTATGTATTTATAAATAAATATTTTCAGATTACGTTAGGTAGCTTTGTAGTTATATTAAATTGAAAATTTATTAAGTAAAAATTTTCCATGTCCTACGCAGGTCGATATCCATTTGAGTGCAAAATTCATCTAAAACATTTAGAATATAGTTTTTGCGTCAAACCGTAACAAATAAACTTTCACATTTCTAATATTTATTAGAAGTATTATCCATTAAAATACCTGACATGCATGACATGGTGACATGCACCATGTATGCATAGAAATGCATCGAATACATTAAACAAATGATCACGCATGTATCACTAGGTGCCGCAAGCACTTGGTCCAACAAAATCAGGTCCATAAAAATACATGTTCTTTTTTTGCCACCACTGTATATGCAATAATAACAGCATATACTTGTAAATGGGTCAATTAAAATTTAAGCTGCACTGTCATCATGTCCAATAAGATCAAAAGCGAATTAGTTTAAGACCTCTAAAACAAGGATTTATTATTAGAGCTAGGACGTGGCCTTTAAAAATATGGAATATCTATTGATCAGAGCGAATTCGATAATGTTTTTTAAGGTATACCACCTAAATATTTCACAGATAAATGATGACCGAGTGAAACGAGGTCTCGAAATCTAGTGGACAGTCCAGACCCGGCGGCTGTTATAAGTATATGTTTGTATTTATGTTTACTTGTTTATCCGTCCCTTATGAAACTTAATTAATATTTTAGAATATTAAGTTGATAGTTGAATACTACCTTCTTATATTCTTATATTTTTAATATTCTAATATTCTAATATTCTTAATATTCTTGGGCTATAGAGTCTTTAAATACATTAGATAATCGAGTCTTTTGTGAACCGAATTAACAGAGCAAAACAATTTTGTGATATTTTTGCTCTCGCATTTTTTAATATTGGCGATTTATTTTAAATAATAAGTAACCGTTTCTGAAAACACACGGCAAACTTCGACAAGATCTTAGTTTAGGTGAAAATACTAGTACATTCATATAATATAAATTCCGAGTTTATGAACACATTAAATAAGATTAATTCTGGCGCTACTAAAGCTTTAAAGTTAACTAAAATTCAAAATACCTTCAGTCGATTAAAAGTTAGCTAATTATATAGTAGGTGTTTTTATTATATAGTAGTTAAGTATATAAATATGACCCCTATTTAATTATACAAATACAGAAACATACCGAAGAGGTCATGAGCTCTGTGAAATGGTGTATGTGCTAGATGGTGCAGCTGCAACGGCTGCATGGGCTGTGGAGGCCTCGGCGCCAGGATACTGTCAATGGTGAAGAGCGGCGGTGGCGGACGGTCGACGATCGCGCCCGCGCCACCCGTGCCGCCCAGCAGCAAAGCCGTGCTGAGAAGCGCGGGCGCGTCGCGCGGCCAGCCGCCCGGCCCGCCCATGGCCTCTCGGTCACTACTCGCGCCTTCCGCCACGCTGCCTCACCGTTCCAATCACGGTTCGCACCACTCCACACAAGATATCCTCTCGTATACACCACTCATTATACCCCGTTTGCTTTTCTTTCGCTCATTCTTCGATCACTGTCACTATTGTTCTGTGTTAATTGAGTGCTAATAAACTTTACTACCGAGCTTTTTAAAACATAAACACGAAACCGGAAGTTCTATAGTAATTATTATCCCTTGTAGGTAATGATAGGATAAGAGGATAGGACGCGTGATGCGATTGCGAGCAAATCGTTTTAGTGAAATGTCGCGTTGTGATTCGAGTGGTGGTCCGGTGCGGCGCGCGGGGGAGCGTGGGGTGGCAGAGCAGCCGGGGGGCGTACGACGGGGCGTGCCGGAGCCCCGCCCCTCGCGCAGCTTAATGGATGTGACAATACGACGCTCCCAAACACTCGCTAATAATAGTAATCTTTATCCCTTCCTTTGATTTATACGTATATCTCTAATACTTATATTGATGGATGTCGAGTGTTGGTTGGACATCTAAGTAGAAAATTTACACTTAGATACATGAAAATACGTACATATTACTATTAATTATAATAACATTAATACGTACTAAGCGTTAATCATTTTTCATTTTATGAAGTAAGTTAGGATAAATATATTAGGTACTTAATTATAAGTACCTAATAAAGAAAACGTCGATTCTAAATAAATTCTCTATGTGTATAATTATATGTGATAGGTAGTTTATCTTAAATGTTAAGGTTTTCCGCTTCAGTTGTACATTACCTAGATAACTATAACCACCTACACAAAACAGGATCCTTTATTTACTCACTCAATCACAACGTGGGCCATGACAATTGAAAAACGCGAGGATTAATTCTTTTCTAACAACCAACAAATTGAGTGAGGGCTTATTTTACAGAAAGTTGCGCCTACGGCGTTCAAGACGTGTTCGCCTTTTTGCAGCTTACTTAACAACAATATCTAATACACATGTCTATATGACAATAAAAGACATGTCCTTTTTAGCAGACAAAAAATTATCTTTATATCTAAGAATTAAAGTAAAAAATCCATTCTTATAAAATAGCTTTCAATATTTCAAAATAATTTTATACAAACAGGTTCAAAGAAATTCCATATACTGTTTATTCATACTTAACTTATGCAATGAATTGTTTCATTGAATGAAATAAAATAAAGGTAAGGTTAAATAGGTCATATAATATTTAATAATATATAAAAATATAATGACACCTCGAATCACTTCAGTTACCACTAATATCAAAAATCTGACATCATAAATATTTCCATAAAGACCAAACCGTTCACGGAGTGATACAGAAGCGTGGAGGCGACGCGCGACGCACGGCGGCGGGCGATTCTTCGCAAATATTTACAAAGGTGGGAGCCAGAAACCCGAGCGCGCTTCTGTTTGCCTGTAATTGATGTAATTAGTCGTGTCGACCAGCTGCCGAAGATAAAACCTCACATTCAATGTTTGAATAGTTAATACGATACTTTTACGGGCCGGAAACATCTTTATGGTGTCCTGTTCTGGCAAATATTGGTCACACTCAACGATGCGCGACTGCCCATAGCGTGGATTACGAGCGGTTTAGTCTGCAAGTGCTTGTAAATTACATAACCATATACACAAACTTGTAGGCAAAAGCTAAGTACATCAATATTACCTACTTGTAAATACAAAAGTGGCTCTGCCATTTTGACACCTATGTGAATAAATGTCTCAAACAGATCTTGATTAAATTTGGTATAAAGAATTGGGGGTAGTTGAACACTGGAAAAAGTTATACGATATAAAATTATTTTTGTGTGACAAAAATGTATCTGTCTTTAAATAATAAGTAACATTACTTAACGTGAACACATATTTTGTTCCTATTATTATGTCACGAGGAATAGTTAGAAATATCGATTTCATAATCCGACATTGGTATTTACTATAATGTTGCATTTATATTAACTAAAGCTAAAATAGGTACATATATATCAACGATTTGTGTCGCTAAACAGGCAGCTGCCAATCCCTTTCGTACGATCAATGCAAAATTAACTGCGGATAATGCGGCGATTATCCGCGTATAACTTAATACGGCCGGTCACATAAAGAGCATAAGCATTAAAATAGCTAACAATGGGCAGGATTACCCAACAAACCTCCCAGCGATTACAATATAGAATATACCAAACGCTATTCGTTAAATATATAGTTGATGCTAATATCGATAAATAACAATACGTAAAATACCTATGTACAATATTAACAACAACTACTTATCTCTGTTTTATGTATCACTTAAAAAGATAATCCTATTTTAATAAAATATAATTAGTTTTGAATGAGTATGTAATTATTTGTAGTAATACAGTAAAAATAATATTTAGTTGTTGACCTAAAACTTTTTGACTTCATTTTTTTTTCGAAGTATAATAAAGTAATACCTTCTCAAAGTATTAAATATTTGTATGAAGTCGCACCATTTCGGGATTTCAAACCTAACGGTAGAAATCTGTACCGCATAATACTAATATAATTGTAAGTGGAATTTTCAAAATAAAGAAGTATCCCCTGAATCGCTACAAAACACATATAGATATTAGAGAAAATAAAAGTTAAGATTAATAGTAATTAGCACTCCATACATTTCACCGAGTGTAAAAAATAGAATTTTCTTCGAAAATAATAACGATGTTCTTGGTAACAAAATCAATAAAGAGTGCATATCTTTATTTAAAATCACAAACAATATATGCCCTTCCCACTGTCCCTCGAAATATACAGTGGAATTTTCTAAATAATTGAGAGCCACCAAAGCCAGCCAGCGTAGTATTTTTTGAGGTATAGAATATATGTATATTTTGATTATAAGTTTACGGACCCACAACTAAGAAAAACAAACTAATTTTTAACAACCAAATTATTTTTCTGAATATACTGAAGGATTACATTTTCATAACTCACCCTTAAGTCCATATATAAGAAATACAAGGCTTGGCCGGAGGCCGTGTAAGACGCGGCTTCACAAGGGTATCTACGACCCAACTTTAGGAATTTGAAGACTGTCTAATAAAAACAACGAAATCTCAAGTAAATTCAAAATACGGGAAGCACACGGTGTCTATACCACTGTTCCTACTTAAATTTTGTAACTATCTCGTAATAGTCTCGTATCTCTTTATAAATATATATATTACTCTGAAGCTACATTACTATTGAAATACATTATCAATTTTAAACAGTCAAACTATTAACAATCATATGCTTAGTTTAACGTCTATTTTAAACTTGATTATTTAGGCTGTCATATGTTTCAGAATAAAAAAAGATTTTTAAGTTTTACACTCATAATAGTATTATCGTGGTTCGTCTAACTGGATTATGTGATGTTGTGGGCTAGGCTTCTTAGCGACTAGGTAATACTCATAAGTATGACGCCCTCGAGCCGATACAGTAAGAGCATTAGTACTGATTTTTATAAAAACTAGGTCTTGCTTGAATTACTGTACGTCGTGTTGTGTAATGTAACGAGGTAATACAAGATAACATACATATAATATAATATAATATAATATAATATATTATAATAAGCACTTTATGCTCGTTTTGGGATACTTTGTTAACGACCCTCTTCTTTATAATATTATACTTTATTATTCTAAAAGAACTAAACTCAAATATTACTAAAAAGTAAATTTTTTATATTACTTTCTCTATTCGTATTTCATCGAACTACTTTTATTAATTATTAACGGATCAATATTTATATATTTTTAATAAATAAAAAGAATCTTATTTTTTGTGATAACGATAAGCGAACTTATGAAAGATACTTTATTTTTATATATAAGAAGCCTTGCTGCATTAATCGCTCTGCTCGATCGGGAAACTATAATACTTTTATTCAAAACCAAGTCTCTGTCCAATGTTTGTGGATGCTAAAACCTCAAACTTGCATTCCACTCTTTCAGAGTCAAGAAAGTTCTGGTATTCCTCATTCACCACACCTCTTCTTAGGTGTCAACTCACGGGATTTCTTTAATTTTATAGGAAGCAAACGAGCAATAGCCTCGCTTGACTTTAACCTATCACCACAGCCCATTAACATGTGCAGCTCCAGAAATCACGCACCTGGTGTAGGTGGTAGGTAAGTAGGTAGGTAGGTTAAGTAGGTATGAACTTAGCTTCTTTCTTCTTCTTCTCTTGAAGGTTCCCAAGTCGTATCGATTCAGAAAGACCGTCGGCGAACGCTGATTCCACAGAGTTATTAGTGTGAGCAAACATAGGCAAAAATATATAACAATTGTTAGGGAAAGCAATCAGAACCTGTATGGTCCTTTTTGGCTTTCCATCCCAAGACTATGTCGTAGGGCTAATGATAGTGATAATGTTAATAATAAGAATTCTAAAACTAAATGGGTCGATTTTGCTTTTACATAGCACAATTAGCTTCAAAACACAAACACACACACACACACACACTCACACTCATACACACACACACACTCACACACTCTCAAACTCTCATACATACTTATACCACATTAATATTTTATAGTTTTTGCCTTTTACATTTCTGTATTCCCTAATAGTTTTTGTTCTTCTTAATTATTGTACACTTTATATCACTCACTATTTGTAGTTAAGTCTAAATAATTATAACGGAAGAGCGGAGTTTTCCTAGCACAAGCAAATTCTTTGCTTAAAAGGAAACTCCAACCACAACTATGTGTAGACTAAGTTTACGAAATAAAGATTATTTTTATTTATTTATTTATTTATAGGCTCTGACTGCTACTCAAGGGCGATAGCTTTAGGGTTTACAAATCTATTGCTTACATTTAATTATAATTTTTACATGTCCCTGATCCTAATTGAGTGATTATTATTTGTTTATAATGAACTAAATATGTAAATTAGTTTTATCTCGCTTTGATGAAGGCAGTCAGACATACTTAGAACACATTTTTCAATAAATCTTCTAATAGGTAAGTACTATACCAAAATCGCTATCTTTAACACTGCGAGGTACTTGTTTTACACGTCATTTTAAAATTTACTGTTTACTCTTTTTAATTGTGTATAAATATCCCTATGAATACTTAACAATTTAAATAACATTTTTCACGCCATAACAACTTTTTACAAGTGACTCACAGGATTTGAAAAACATTTTACGTAAATAAATTATGAAGTTTTTTGTTTGGTTATAAACTCTTGAACACAAATTTAAAATCAAATCTTTGTTACAAAGAAAAAAGTAAACAATTAACCACATTTTATATTCATGACGTTATTTGGATCTTACTGTGATTTGAGAACCAAATCGAACCAAACACTTAATACTTACCTATATAGCTTAAACTTTTATGTACCTAATTTGTTGAGTTCCAATTTCTATCTCCGAAGTCGATATTACATCATAAATTCTTATATAAATGATTGGATGTACTTTCATGAAATAACATATCCGGAACAGATTAAGCTTTTCTGAGATATAAATACATCAAGAGCAGATCCAGCATATATCCAATGTCCTTCTTATTTCAAGTCTGTAAATAAAAGTTAAACAGTAGAGTATAACTAAACTCAATTAAAATAACCTTGAAAACAGTGCGTCTCATGAAAGCGAACCATTAGAAAAGCGCTCAATGGAGCGCGACGATCGTGAACTTATTTCGTTGTGCAACTACATCAGCAGACTGTGTCATGTTAAGAACTAAATTAACAAATTTATTAAATAAGAAAAAAAAACATTGTATTAGCATTCTTAAACTAAATATTAAAAAAAACATTGATCTATTATTTCTAAAAGCTATTCAATATACTGATTACATAAAACGTAAAAATCATTGTTCGGCAATGAGTTTTGACGAAATGAGCTATTTGAACAATTATTATACCCAAATTACAGAATCGACCTGGATTTAATACTATCGCCCAAAATGTCATTATAAATTACTTAGTTGTTGCTCGCTTTTGAATATGTGTATATATCCATTTATTATCTAAACTTTGTCACACACACACACACACACACACACACACATATATATACTTATATATAAAACAAAAACAAAAAAGATTAAAGAAACTGTGCAAAGAAAGAAAAGAAAAGGTGCCATCAAGGTAATATTTATAAAGGTGTGTGTTTAAAAACAAGTATCGTTTCATTGTTTGATTATATATATTTAAATACAGTATATATTTCAACAAAATTAAATTTTATTGCCTGACAAAGTCAAGAATAAAAAAAAGAAATTTTTTATTAAATATGTACTTAATAAAATAAATATTAAGTATTTAAAATTGGCACAACAAAATTAATCAAAAATTAAACAGGGTAGATATGTATACGTATATTACATTGAATCTTGAGCCACATGTTTCTCAACCTCACCTCAAAATTGTAAAATTTTTTCGTAATTTTACAATATCCGTAAACAATTAAAGTTCAAAAAGTAGATCTTAACATCTGAAATACAATTGTAAAGAAGAAGCATTAGAAAAAAATATACAAGCATATAACATAGAATTATTCAAGCAATTTCATAGACCGAATAAGGCTCGTAGGCGTGTATAATCGAAGTGAATATGCAAACAGACGAATAAAAGAGGTTGATACCGGACGTATGCAGTAAGGGCGCGCTACAAACAAATTTAGTCGTTCGGAAGAATTGTTTAACGCTATCCAAATAACGCTCTTTCAAACACGAAAGGATTCAAGATTATGATCCGTCAATCAACTACGATGAATAGAATACTACGAGTTTAGTTGAAGTCGATAGTAATCATGCGAAATAATATATTAAATCACAAATATACACCAATATTAAGAAAATTATAGGTTTATTCTAAAGTTCAGTTTTCATGAATATTGACTTTTAAAGTTACAACAAGAAAGTTATTATATACAATATATAATATGTATGTGATCTAGAATGTATACGTGCATGGATGCATTTGTGATGAAAACGTAAGGGATAAATATAGTGTGACCTTCTTTACTTTTGTGTTTTAAATCCCAACAAAAAAGTTAATATAATGCTAGTGTTGATAATTAATTGTCCCTGAACGAGTGCCGCTGTAGAGTTGCGGAATAGTTTATTTCTCCACCGTTGTAGACTTCCACTTAGTAATATAAAATAGACGATCCACGATCCATAAATCAGTTACAGCCGGACTTCCGATAACAACCTACCGAGTGCACTGGCAATCATGAGGGCTTTGATAGTGTTAGGAGTGTTGTGTATAGTAGCGGCATGTTCCGCTCACGAAGCGGAGGACCTCGCGGTCGCCGCCAGCAAGCACGAGCACGGAGGTGGCCACGATCACCACGAACACCACCACCATCATCACGGAGGTAAGGGACACAAGGGACACCATGGTCACCACCATCACCACCATGGTGACGAGGGCCATCATGGCAAGCACCATCATCACGATCATCACCATGAGCACGGCGGTGGTCATAAAAAACATTGGGACGAACATGACGAACATGGCGAACACCACGAACATGGTCACCACCACAAAGGTGGCGATCATGGACACCACGAGCATCACGACAAAGGAGAGCACATTGACGGATACCACAAGAAACATCACAAGGACCACTTCCACAAGGACCACCACTTCCATGACGGCCACCACCACGAAGGCAAACATCACAAACATGGACACCATCACGGACATCACGAAGATCATGGCGGTCACCACAAGAAGGGTGGTCATCACCATTCCGGACATCATGGAGAACACTATGGCAAACACGGCCACCATGATAAGCATCATCATGATGAAGGCCATCATGGCCACAAGGGTCATCATGGACATGAAGAACACCATCATGGCCATCACGACCATGGCAAGAAGGGTGAACATGACGATCACAAGCACTGGGGATTCCATCATGGAAAGCACTAAAAATGTTTCTGACTATAATATAATTGTTATGAGTTATTGTTACTAATTATGAATTTTGTTATTGTTAATATTTTTACAGTAATTTTTTTACAGTAATTAAAGGTACATTAAACTTTACTATTGATTTTAATTTTCGAAGAAACACATTTAATTTTTGAGCCAAAATAATAAAAAAAATACCTTTATTAAAATCAAGTACCAAGTTACCTTATCAAATTCTTAACATTTTTAACTTTTTTACTGTTGTCTGCACTATAAAACATCGGCTATATCTTGTACATAAATGTACAGCACATAGCACGTAGCAATTTATTATTTTTTGCTGCATTTCAAATTAATTATGTCTTATTATATAAAAAGCTTGTGCCCGCGGCTTCAATAGCGATACGCGCGTGAATAACGATTTTGCATGCGGCACTTTTAATGCTTTATAGAAATTTTGGTTACCCAAATAACCTTTAATCCCTTATTTTACCTCCTTAGTTTCAGCTACAAAAAAGTGCATATAATCTTCATGCCAAAAACCAGTTCAGCAGTTTAGGGGGTGAAAGCGTCATAACTCCACTTTTGATTTATAATAATTAAGTTACGATTATATATTATATATATTGTTCCGATAAAAATACTTGGGGCTCTTGAATTGCTGATTTTCAACCAGGATTCAAATTTTGTAATATTTATAATACAATTGTAAACCAATTTATATTTGAAAAGAGTAGGTAGCTATCGAGTTTCTTGCCGATTCTTCTCGGTAGAAACAGCTTTCCAAACTGGTGGCAAAGTTTGACGATTCAAAAGTACTTTTTGGAAGACTTGTATAAAAATAATTTGGATTTTGATTTGACGCTTCTAACTTCGAAACCACTGGTTCTATTTATACGATACTTTTCAGTATGTAGATATGTGCATACGTTATCTGTCTAGGCTTTAGTAGCTACAATGAAAAACGATAAGTAGGTACCCAACCAACTAAGAATTTTCTTTAATAATGGCAAAAAATGCGGTGTACAGATCATATGAGCTTATAGCAGTAAATACACAGGCCAAGTGGGCGGAATAATGGTAGCTTAACTATAAAAGTAGGTATATACAAAAAAAAGTGGCCAACTGCCTTGTATGTGTCTTCTATGACCACGAAGGGTTTCGGAATCGGGAACGACTTAATCAATTATTAATTAGTATAAAACAAATTCGCTTTCTCTGTCTGTATGTATGCTTAAATCTTAAAACTATGCAACGGATTTTGATGTGGTTTTTTTTAATGGATAGAGTGATTGAAGACGAAGGTTTATATGTATAATAACATCCATTAAATAGTGGAGAAAAACATTTAACGCGTGGGGACCACGGGCAATAATGAATTAATCAAAACTACTGGATCGATTTTAATCATTTTTTCAGTGAATGACATAGGCTATATATTTTATACCCGTGCGAAACCGGGGCGGGCCGCTAGTTAATGTTATATAAGGTAAATTTTAGTAAGATTTTTATGTCGGAAACCTGTTTTATTTACTTTGTCATTGTGTATATTACTGGACCGGTTGAGTGCGCAGCGTTTATTTATTAATTTATTTAATGTTCTTAATAGGAAGATCTGTCTATACTCGTATATGGTAGGTGCTCGAATCAGCACAACATTTTTTAGGGGCTGAGGAACTGTTTTTTTTTTTGTTTAAGTTGACAAGCAAGCATACGACCCACCTGATGGCAAACAGTTGTCGTAGTCTATGAGCGCTTGCAACACTACCGTTGTCCGCATCACTCACGCGTTGCCAACCTCGAGATATTGGTTCATAAATCTTCTTAATTTCACTAATTACAGTGTCATTCAAATCGAAACACAGTAAACTGCTGTACGGTGGAATATCTGAGAATGCGGTGATACCTACCTAGCCGGCCTCTTGCGATAAAAGCCTTACCACCCGTAAAATCGAAAGTTTTAACCGACTCCAAAAATGTGGTCCAATATACTTTCTGCGATGAACGGATCTGCTCGAAGTATGAGCAATAACTACCTGTGATCACTGCATCCATATTGTTTTACACCATACCGTAAAACGTAAAAATAGAGCTTACGAAAATAAACTACTTTTCTTTAATAAATGTATATATTTCTTTATTATGTAACATGATGAGTCAGATACTCGTCAAATAGCTGTACAGATAGAAAAATATCCATTATAGCGTTATCTTAAATATTATTGAATAAATATATGAAGAGGAAATATTGGATCCATTTTATAGAATTTACAGCCCGCCCCATGGAGGAGGGTGAGCATTAGACACACTCAATGGAACAATTGCAGACTAACATTCTGTAAATTTATGGATAATTATTTTACAATTACGATAAATAAAACTTTACGACTATTTACATTCAAACTGCCAATGTCGAACATATGTTTGATTCAATTTAATAAATCCTTTTTTGCAAGAGGAACGCGTGGCTGTCTGTCTAGTAATAATAGCTAATTAAATATTGATAACACCTATCCACATTTTTTGTTATAATTTTTTAGTATATACCAGCAAATAATTATTATTTACTGTGAAATAAATACTTACATTAATTAAACATTTTACTTACTGACATTTTTATCGGGCTTTAAAAGAAGGTTTTGTTTTTATAAGTGTTGTAATTGTTGTCTGTGCATTTTACAAAGTAAACGATATATTAGGCGATTTTTGTGTCTTGATGATTTGCAAATATACTGGAAATTATTTGCTATACTGGAAGCATATCACATGTGCCTTGCCACCCTTGGGTTGGCAAAGTAAGAAAATAGAGGGGTTGCGAGATTGAGCTCCGGCACCGAGTAAGAGCTCAACATCGCAATAGTACTGATAAAATATTACTTTACGCCGACTTTCTGTGAGGGGTTAGTACTTCCGGTCGAGCCGGCCCTTTGTGTTGGAAGGAGCCCGACTCTAGTAGGTACTATATACTGCGCTTATGAATAAATTTTTTGCTCATCCTTATTAAAATTTGTTATGTAGTGTTCTTATTATAACAGACGGTTGAATTAAATACTCCGTAGATAAAGAAACGGATTCCTTAAATCCGTGAGACTTATGGTCATGAATAGGTAAGGTGATATTGTTGAAGTCGGTTAGTGTTATTTTAAAACAAAAATATTAAATTTTTGAAGATCAGTTGATCATATGCGAGTCAGGTCCTTTTATATACAGAAGAATATTTTACTGTTCGAAACTTTTATTTTTATATCGGATTCGCGATGATGATCGTCATAGCGATGTGAGAATCTATTAAGTCTTCACAAAAAAAATAAATTAATGCTTAAGACTGCATTATAATTGGTGAGCACCAATATTGAAAGTTATTGTGGGATACTTTTCAAGTATTTGATTTAAAACATGTACATGTTTCGGAGTGTTTACTGATACATTGATAGGTAAAAATAAAATATTGTTGCTATTTGATTGTGTATTTGTAACTATTGCATAAGTAGCGTTGAAAGCCATTACGCCGATACTTTAATTGAATAAGTAGTGCTTGGGACAATGAAAATAAATTTACATGGGCGTACCAAACATTTGGCCCAACGAAAAATATGACTGATTTCTTGATTTTTTTTTTATGTTACTAGTTGGCAAACAATCATACGGCCCACCTGATGGTAAGCCTGGTGCTGATGGTGGTGCCGTAGCCTATGAGCGCTTGCAGCACCGTTAATAGGTGCCACTCATGCGTTGTCAACGTCGAGATATTAGTTCTTAAATCTCCTCTGCCCAGTAATTTCACTAGCGTACAGTGCCCTTCAAACCGGAACACAGTAATGCCGATGCACTACTATTTGGCGGCAGAAAATTTGACACTGCGGTAGTACCTACCTAGCCGGCCTCTTGCAACAAAAGACCTACCACCAGTGTGACTGATTGCACTGGTGGAATAATCTCTGCAGTGACAGAGATTATCCCAACGGGCGATGAGGTCGTCACGTCCCGACGCCGGTTTACAATGAATTGCCAATTCCTCTACCCACCCCTATTCGGTACGCCCATCTGAATTTAGGTAGGTGTTTCAAAAGACATCTTCAAATAAGTGATACTTACTTAGGATTCTATTAAGATAAGATTATTAAAAGTAAAAGCTTAGAAACACACCTCTCACTAAACGAGTATAGCTTTACTAATAAGTGTACATTAGTAGCGCCATGCTCCTGCCAGCACAGAGTACTTGCCCGGTCCAGCTAAGCTCAACCTAGAGGGTAGGGTAGAAGCCTTCTACCCAGAGGTACTACCCCTCTCTCAGAAATTCGGCTTAAATTTACAGTATCGGTAGGTACAGTTTGGTTTTCAGCGATGAGTGACAGCGCCGGAGGCCCAATCTCCCACCCCTTCTCTTCTTTTTATCCCTTCTAACACCTTTCCCTCGCACCACGGGGGCTGGCTGCACGCCCGTGATACTTCAAATATCGCTAGAGTTCATAGGTTGCAGTGACTGCTCACCATCAGGCGGAACGTATGCTTGTTTGCGAAACGTCATAAAATAAATAAAAAAAGGTAAACTATACTTTAGCATATTTTCCATATTAGCAAATTTAATTTTAAAGCATGAAGTTAAAGCCATCGCCAGTTTAGCTGACACAGAAGGATTACCCATGCATTTTCTGAACGCTTTTAGCGTATTTAAGAATACGTTTGATATTATTACAGTTTGATATAATTACAGTTTTATTTAAATTACCAATTTGTCTATGTATCGTTTTTCCCGCCATACAAAAAGACTATTATTATTGCTACATGTTTGCAGTAATAGCAGCAGCAACAGACGCAGGTTCTATTTTATTCTGGCCAACATAATATTGTATTGCTTAACAAAAAATGACAACAAATTTGTTTTGAGAACGTATTCAACGTTCTGATTTGTAAATTATCACCACATAGTATAAAACAAAGTCGCTTTCTCTGTCCTTATGTATGCGTAAATCTTTAAAACTACGCAACGGATTTTGATGCAATTTTGAGTGATTGAAGAGGAAGGTTTATATGTATAAAAATAGTGGAGAAAAAAAAATTGAGGTTTCTAATGTGATGTCGTAAATAATTATATTTAACGCGTGCGGGCCACGGGCAGTAATGAATTAATCAAAACTACTGGATCGATTTTAATCATTTTTTCAGTGAATGACATAGGCTATATATTTTATACCCATGCGAAGCCGGAGCGGGCCGTTAGTATAATGTAAAATATATTTAAAATTGCAATAAATTAAAGAAAATTCAGGAATTTATTAAATATTTGGAATTGTATACTTATATTTCAATGATCAATCAAAGCTTGATTTGCTGGGTTATGGCCCTCTTTATTGACTTTTTAATATACATTTTATAATCACTTCCAATATAATGTGATATACACACTAATACTGAAGTTTTTTCTTGAATTTCTTTGTTGTATGGGAGGCCATTTAAATTTTAGTACTTATTAAGTTATTATAACAAGTACTAAAACTCCCTGTACATCATCTGTGAAAATTTCAATTGTCTAACCAACATGGTTCGTGAGATCCAGCCTGGTGACAGACGATCGGGCAGCGTACTCTTAGTAATAGAGTTCTCGTTGTGCCCTTTGGTTTGTGTATTGAACAAATAAAGTTTATCTCTAAAAATGTTTAACTGAAACAACAAAAAAAAAAAAACCTAATCCGAATTTCTCTAAAGTGGTGCTATATTATCAAAGGTATTAGATTATTTATCTGTAGAGCGCCCTTGCCTTTAGCCTGACGGTCACAGGTTCGATTTCCACGTAGGGCGGACATTAAATTAAATATATAATATATCATAAATTCTAGAAAGAGGAAGATACCACCTTTTTATTGAAAATGGGAAAAAATGCATTTTGATATATAATATAATATTTCTAATATAACACAATCACACAAAAAGTTATTGTTTCTAGAACATTTTAATAAAATAAACATTGTCGCAGCACGCCGTTACGTATCTCATGAAGCATTCGCCCGAATCGCTCTCAATTACAACATACTTACTTTGATGTGAAATGAAGTCTCGAAAAGAGTCCAAGATTAGAAAATTGTAAATTTAGAAATAGACAGGCTTAAGTTTTGCAAATGATTCACATTTATGCAATAAAATGTTTCAAAAACGGATATAACGATATAATTTACCTATATATTAAATGTTAAAAGCTTGACATCTTATGATATTGGTATGTTATAATAAAAAAATATTATTTATTTATATACCTTAGGGGTACCTACCTTTATATACCTTACCGGAAGGGGTAACAAAATATTATCATTTCACTGTTTGTCTTCGTAACAAAACTTCGACCATAATACATTTCAAAGGTAAAATTAAAAACTAGAAAAAGATCGGTCCGAGTAATATTAATAACCAGTAAAATTGCTACTAACCCGCAAATAATTCCATTAGTATAATATATACTGAAATAGGTAATAAAGAATATCTACGTTTAACAAAAAATAAAGTTACCCACCAGTTCATAGTGTTAAGAAAAGAGAGCGACATGTCGTAAAAAAGCACTTTCAATAATTAGGTTTTTATTTTATTTTGCACTGTTACACCTCTTATACTGCTCAACCGATTATGGTTGTAAACTATTGCTTTCTATATCATATTATTCCCGTGCCAGATTTGATGATCTGTTAAAAGATTCCAGATGAAAGGAATAGAGCTTCAAAGAATAACAATTACTTAACTGCAATTATCATAATAGCATTATTTTTGTGCAACTTTGATGTCAAAGTTGGTTGTAACTCTATACGAAATATACGCTTTTAACCTATATTTAAATGTTGAACCTATATTTAAATAATCTCTATTTTTAAATAATGTCTGTATTTTTATGATATTAAAAAAACTACTGAAACTCGGCCGTGGAAAGGTCACCCCTCGCAGAGGCTCAAAATCCTTAAGGCTAAATAATACGCCTGCGAGGCCGACCATCTCGATTACATTGCACACTAGATCATAACTTCAGTGTAAACCGGAAGTTTAGTGTGATATCTAGAAATTTCCATGCAGATGTTTAATCTATGTTTAACCACCTATATAAACCACCTAATATTTTTCATCGTTCTTTATTTTAGAGTCCAAATTCTAGATAAAGTCCACTTATAGAAGGAAAGAAAACAGTACCGATACCTACCATAATACACACCGTTTACTTAGTACGTAGTTTTTCAGCATATTACTCAAATTTACCAAAAAAAGAGAACTTTATTTAAATATCCACTTTAACACATATTTATCCACTATTTTAAAGCGACGTCATATAGCGTATAACTAGTATTTTTTAATATTTCATTTGCGTAGGTTAAATATTTACTGCAAGTTTGCAACTTAATTTTTTGTCGAAGTTTTGTCTCATTTCTTTGTGGTCTGTTTATTATTGACTGATAAAGAAATTAGGGAAAGTCGTTGGTTAAAGACTTTTTAATTGCAGCAATCCTAGTAGAAGTTTGGATTGATGTGCTACTTGAATTGGAATAATAAAATATACGGTCCTCTGGTTTGGCTCTCTTAAAATCAGCCTCCTTAAGTTCAAGCGGTAAATACGCCGCTGTACCGAGTTGTGCCCGACTGGACACACAGTATACAATATACCTACATGTTCATGTATTAAATAAAATATATGGATTTAAATAAAAAAACTTAAAGTAACTTATTTAACTTGTAAGAGCAAAAAAAAACCTTTGGTACTAAAATCTGACATAATTGCATACAATTACTTACGAAACAAACAAAAACTTTTATATTATTATTTAGTAGTTTAAAATGTAACGCTGGCTTAAATTATAAAAGCAAATTAAGGTTAAGGTAAAGTATTGTTAAGTCATATTAATTTAGGGTGTAACTCTGATAAAAATGTTTACTCCGAAGAACTTTTTAATTTATCGCAAATGATACTGTTATCAGTACGTTATATAATGTCGTAACAAACAAAATGCTATGGGCGTAACGGTTGCTGTGGCGTCCTTGCTCGATAATTTCACCAGCTGCAATCAACAACTTTAATGATTGATATAAATGCCCTCTCGTTCGGTTGTAAAGTCAGTTCAGTCCCAGTACTAAAACCTTAAACTTAATATCCAATACACCAATAATAATGAGGACGCTGGTCGCCCTTGTTTTATTAGGATGCGTATTAGCAGTCTGCTCTGGCCGAGAAATCGGCAAACAAGAGTCGGACCTCGTGGCCGCAGCCAGTCACCACAAAGGGCATCATCACGAGGAAGGTGGTGGCAAAGAACATCACGGTCATCATCACCATGAACACGGTGAACATGGCCATAAAGGACATAAAGGTCACCACCATCACCACAAAGGTGACCACGGAGAGCATCACAAGCACCACCATGAAGGACATCATCACGAACATGACGGTGGACATAAGAAGCATTGGGACGAACATGACCATCATGGTCATCACCATGAGCATGGGCACCATCATAAAGGCGGCAAACACCACCATAAGAAACATCATGACAAAGGAGAAGAAACGGAAGGCTACCACAAAAAGTACCATAAGGACGAATACCACAAGGATCATCACTTTTACGATGACCATCACAAAGAAGGCAAACATCATAAACATGGCAAACACCATGGACATCATGAAAAGCATGATGGCCATCACAAGAAAGGCGGTCATCACCATTCCGGTTACGATGACCATCATTACGGCAAAAAAGGACACCATGACAAGCATCATTATGATGAGGACCACAAAGGACATAAGGGTCATCATGGACATGAAGAACATCACCACGATCATCATGAACATGGAAAGAAAGGTGGCCATCACGACCATAAACACTGGGGCTTCCACCACGGAAAACACTAATGATTTTCTTTTTAAGCTAGAAATTATGTTATTTGGTTATTTTTTATACTTCAATAAACTTGTAAATAAATAATATGTTAAGAATTAATTAAGAAATTCGTTTAATTTTACCCATTCAGAAGAAATAATTTGAATTCCTATCTTATAAAAGTCAAAATTTTTTGTTATAGATACATGAGTTATTGAAATTATCAAATTGCCAATAAAAAAGCAAGAAGATCAATTATAAAAATAATTTAGTAGGCACTATACCGGAACTAATTTTGTTTTAAGCGTAAGATGATGTCGTCACCTTAACCGACAGAGTCACTCGTCCAGAAATCTACAGCAATGTGATTGCTAAAGATCACTCTGTAATCGACATCAGTTGAAAGCGACGTTATCTATAAATGCAAACCGTGAAAACGCTTATAACACAACGACCGTCGCTGACCGCGCAGTCAAACCAGGTAAGGCAGTAAATGTATAATAAATAATTAATCTTTAATATTGTTTCTTTGGAAAGGTATTAATTTTTTCTTTTATTTACAGCCAACATGAAGGAATCACTGTTTATCGTATTGCTAGTATACGGCCTCATTCTTGCAAATGCACGTAACGTTCAAAATGACGAACAAAAAGTAGAAAAACCAATTGAAGCCAAGACTCCAGATCAACAGCTTGCAGGAACAGAAAAAAAAGAGGCACAGAGTAGTCACAAAGAAGAAGGCGGAGGAAATGAACATCACGCACATCACCACAAAGAAGAAGGTGAAAAAGGAGACAAAGGATATAAGTCACATCATCATCATGATAAAGGAGAACACGGTAATCATGGAAAACATCATCACGAGGGCCACCATGAAGAACACGGTGGACATAAAAAGAAACATCATGACGAACATGACCATCATGGCGAACATCACGAAGCAGAACACGGCCACAAAGGCGGCAAATTCGGTCATAAAAAGGGCCACAAAAAGGGTTCAAAGACCACAGGTTTCCACCATAAGTCGCACAAAGACGAGTATCATAAAGAACACAAGTTCTACGACGACTTCCACAAGGGAGGTCATCACCACAAACATGGAGACTTCCATGGTCATCACGATAATAAAGAAGGGCACCACAAGAAGGGTGGCCATCATGAAAAAGGCCATCACGAAAAACATCATGGCAAGAAAGGCAAACATGACAAAGGTCACTATGATGAAGATCATAAAGGACACAAAGGCCATCATGGCCATGAAGAACATCACGCCCACCACCATGACCATGGTAAGAAAGGAGGTCATGCAGGAGGAAAGGAATTTGGATACAGTCATGGAAAGAAAGCGTAAAGAAAATCTATACACAGTCTTATTTTTTATATTGTTATATATTTCAATTGAATCAAGTCATTGTTATTAAAAAAGTTTTAATACAAAAAAGTTTAAATTATTGGTGTTTGACTAATAACCATGTCCTCTTCTGTATGGGGCATTACTTTTACATGGTTTTTAATTGACTAGAAAGTAAATAAAACCTTCAAAAATACTATAAAATAAATAAATGTAACACTTTCATCAGTTAATTAAAGTATTTATTTTGTGGTGCCACAATTAATATTAGAGAACCAGTTTTTTTAATTACTCTTAAATATCTGTAAAAGTACTACAAAATTGTCATTAAAGGCGCCAGATGTTCAAACTCAATTTTTTCAGTAATGTTCTTAGTCTTTATATTCTCATCTTGGTTAGCAATAAAAATGAGGTTGCCGTCATCACGCCAGCCATATTTTTTCACCCAATGTTTTAAGGTTACATCTGGAACAGAAATAAATAATATATATAATAAGACTAACTAATATATAAGTGCCAAGCAATTTCTTAAAGATATTACACCCAGACTTATGGCCTCCTCGGGTAACAGAGGGTCTGGATTATTTTTCACCTACAGAATTAAGATCGAGATTCAGCAGGAAAATTCAGCTTGCATTAAAGCCAACATCTTCCGTGGACATAATTTATACAGTTGTAATTATTTGTAAATATAGTTAGTATTGAATATTGTAAATATATCTCACTAATAAAATCTAACTCACTATTGTTATAACCTAAGTCATATAAAAAACAGAAGTTAATATATTTCTTTTAACTTAACACAGAAAAACAAGACTTATTTTTAATCACTGTATGAAATATTCAGCAATTCAATATACTAACCATCAATACCTCCCAAAAGATTAGCAAGATTATTCTTATCAATTGTTTGGAACGTAATTCCCACAACATGGCAAACAAACTTGCGAATGGAATCATGAAAACTGCTAATGCGGTTGCATAGCTCGGGCATCTGGTGCACTCTGTTCCAGAATTGAGCAAAATCACACTGCTCTAAGATATCAGCCAAATATTTAATTTGTGAAATTGTTTCATTTTCAACCTATAAATAGAGAAATAATTTACATAAAAGCCTTAAAAAGCAATTAAAACCAATAATTTTAAGGCTAAGTTACTCACAACTGACTCCAGGAGCAAACATTTGCATAAAGTGAAATCAGTGTGGGGAAAATTTGTAAGCGCTTTCAAAAGTATTTGACAAGTGATATCAGCGTTGAATTTTTCAGGGTTGAACTGATAAAGTTTCAACACAGCCAAGTTTGCTTCCAAATCGTAAGTATTCTCTCTGGATTGCATTTCCACGTAGCGTTCTAGCGTTTGGAGATTTGCTGGGTTATATCTTTCGATACTCTTTAATATTGTCGCCACTGTTTGTTTCATAGTCTCAGCCATATTGAATAACTCAAGACAAACTAAGAATTCCCAGCCGTTAACAGTTATAAAAAATTAGATATACTAAAAACTCAACGCGTGGTCCTTTCGCTAAATAGACAGACCACAGAGCAAATAAGTAAGAGACTGGAGTCCCATAGATTCAATATGACCATCGTGAATAGTCAGCCTAAAGAATCGCTCTCTTACCAACTATCAAAAAACAATCAATTCTACCAACATTACAATAAATCATAGTGATTAGTGACGTGCTGTCGATAAAAAATTATCGATATCGATGAATATTCCATCGATAGTGATGTGCGCTTAGCTTTTCAAAACTTTTGGGATTATTTATTACTGATTTTGTTGTAGTGGTTATTGTTTAATAAGAAATTAAGTCATTATTTTAATTTCAATTCACCACTAAAACAAAATCAGTAATAAATTGAGATATAGTTATGTTGAGAAATAAATCAAATCGAATCAAACCAAAATTTTATTCAAATAGAATTGGTAAAATATTTTAATAGATATAGCTGTTTTATAATTTCATCTCATCTGATTAGGGTGGAGCATTGAGCAACAGAAATGGTATAGCATTCTTTTTTAAATCAGTCCTTAAAATGTTTACCACTCATAAACTTATTTTAGTGTAATCTCTCAGTTGGTAAGTGTGCCAAATGTTCTTTTCCTGTTACTTTTACCCACTCTCTGCACCTGGAAACAAAAGTATATACTGTTAATGTAATGCAGCTTGTGAGCTAGCATTTTTGCCACCATTCGCTGTGGACAAAATTTGTAGTTTTAATTATTTGTAAATATTGTTAGTATTAAATTGTACAATGTTATATTGGGTGTAAACAAATGTTAATTTATGTATTGATACAATTACATAAATAAATAAATAAACAGTACACACTCAAAATTATTTTATTACATTATATTGTATGGTTGTGGCATTTTTCTAAAAAGATGTTGGTTTTATTAGATAATCATCTGCTATATAAACTGACACCTACCATAATATAATAAACTTCTATCACCATTGAAATTCTTAAGTATTTTATGTCTTAAAATACATTAGTTCAGTACAATGATTGTAAGAATAATAAAACTATTTAAAATTTCTGTATTATGTTATCCAGACATTATGATGAATATGTAGAAAATAAAACAAGGGATTTTATTTACTCTTTCATTTTAAATTTAAGTTATTAAACCTTTGAATTCATGGAATAATTTCAAATGCTAGCTCAAAAATTTAATGCAAAAGTAACATTTTTGTATTAGGTATAATGTAACGTAGGACCCTAAAATATTTTAATTTCTCTTATAATAAAATGAGTAAATTTTTCGTTACATAATAATGTGCTATTTATTGTAATTAAATAATAATGAAATATGAATAGAGTTAATTGCTTTCAGTAACAAAGTTATATGAATTGTTTTAAAAATAGGTTAGGTCATAACGAAATTTGTATACGACAAACTTACCGAGATTTTCTTCAATGAATATAGAAAATTATCAAAATTTCCTTTACAATCACTTCTTGGAAATCTTTTCGTCACAAGCCCAGACACATTTTGTTTCTCTTTACACTTTCTACTAGCCATGATTGTTTATTTTACAATGCATGGTTTATAATATATATTAGACGATATATATAAACTATAAATAATAAATGAGGATAATAACTTCGTTATTTTATCGCAAACTAGTAGGACACAATTTGTACAAAAAATTAGCAAAACAAGATGGAGAATTGGAGATAAAATAAATATTTACTCATAATAAAAGAGCCGAAAGAGACAGATAGCGTAAAGAGTGAAACGAAAGAAAAAGTAGAAGTCATTACGACTTTCCTTAGGCAAGGACCAATAGCAATCGCTCATTTTTTCTCGTTGATCTTTCAGTAGACTGAGACAGACTGGTCAACTTGTCATTGTCAAATAAATTGTTAATTGTCATTTTCAAGTCAAGTTGTCAAGTCATTTACATTTGGATGACCCATTTCAAGAAGTTCCTAAGTCCACTTAGGAACTTTATGCACTAATAACACCAAAATGAACAGAATCTCATTATCTATCGTTCAGTCTAATCGGTTAATTTCTAAATAATTTCTAAGTCGTACTTTTAAAGATGTTTTGTGCTCAAGTTTTAAGAAGTACCTAAGTCCACAAGTCTAGTCTAGCCTCATCGGTCTCATAAGTCATAAGTCAAATCCATTGTCGCCATCAAAGAGTATAAAAGATATGGAGATGCTATATTCGTCTACAGAAAATTTTAGTCAACAAATATTACATAAAAAGACGAAGAAGTAATAAACATAGAGTTGCGTTATTCATCGTGTGGTTGTAGGAGAAACTCCAAGCATTTCCCAGGTCTTGCGACCCGGTTGTAGGTTTAAGGAGACCTCCTTTCTGATATGCGTCAACGCTCACCTTGCACTGCCTGCATTCCTCCTCCTCTCTAGCCAAATTTAAAAAGAGCCCGTCAGAGCTGCTTTAGATGTTCATTCTAAAATAGAACTCACTGCAGCTTACTTAACTATTTCATTTTATTTTCTTTACTTGAGCTATTTACTGGGCAACACTAACAATATAAATAAGTCATTTAATAAACATTAAAAACATATGAAAGAAAATATAATAAAATCTTTAGTTTTGGAATTAGTAATAATGATTATATTTTAAATTATTTTATAAATATATAAGACTCGATTAATAGAAGCTATATGTATTTAACCGATTTTCAGAACATTTTTCATTTCTTGGCAGCCATTTCGAGTTGCATTTTGGCATTGACCTTGATACCCATTATTTCGAGTTAGTTATCATTTCCGTAGTTTTAATCTCTATGATCCCCATAGTTTTTATACAACATAGAATTATGAATTCAATCAAAGAATAGAATTGATTAGAACTCGTCAACTCTCACAACCGTCATGAACGTCTTTCTCAAAAATCGCAGTCTGTCAGCACGTTTCAGTCGGTGGTTGTCTCCGTTAAAATAATATTTTTATAAAGTAATATCTATATGTATCTATATACACGTATAATGAATTGAATAGGCTATCCCGTAGCTATTATTATTTCATGTAAGCATTATAATATTTAGGTACTCTTTTTAATATGTATGAATAAATATAATTAATTTATCATATCATAATAAATATTGTACAATATTTATTATGATAGTTGAAATTTAAAATTTAATTCTATGCACTCTCTAGGTACAGCGGACTTAATTACTTTATAGCTCTATGTAGTTCAAAATGTTAAATCAATGTTCAAAAACCAGTGTTCCCAACTCAGGTGTTTTTCCCTAAATTTAGGATGAAAATAAGTGAGTTCGGATTTTATATTTTTATATTTTTCAATCAAATTAAATCAAATATTTTTATTCAACATAAACTTATTTGTAGAAAGTCAGATAATACCAAGTAAGGAATATACATATAAAGCCTTATGGTCTGAATTATATTTATCAGCATTGATAAATAATTATCTGGATGATTCTGGAGACACTTATAGACATCGTATGTTAAAGACGCTTTCGTATTATTTCAGCAGCTTTATATTGTTATAATATATGCCTAATAGTTGTATTTTGTTTGAGGTGTTTCCAAATAGTTGAGCGGTTTCAAGGGGTTTTGACAGCAGTTTAAGGGTAAATATTTTTTCCGAGTTGGTATCATCATATCTGTCATGTTTACCTCCCGACGCAAAAAACGTTGCATGTGTGTACAATCCATGTCTATGTAGTTGTGCCTACCTGTTTTGCAAAAAAAGCCTATAAAGTCCCTAAGTCCATCTATTTTTTTAAGAAAGTCCCTAAGTCCATCATAAAGTCCCTAAGTCCACGTTTTTTCCGCAACATTTTTCCGATTTTCTTCAACAAATTTGAAAAAGACATATTTATTTTAAGCCTATGGGAAAAAGACTTTAGGACCTACATTTGGATATCACAAATTTATTTCAAAGGCAAAAAAGGCGAAGTAAAACGTATTAATGCACTTTTCTCAAAAGCGAAAAAACGGACTTAGGGACTTCTTGAACTGGACCATTGATTTGATATTTTGATAGCTGTGATCAACTTAGTTTAACTAAAAGCTACCCTCTAAAAATAATATAAGACAATAATGACCATTTTCAATGTTCAACATGTTTTTAACGTTTAAAGTAACAGATATTTCGACTTTAAATATTAATATTCATGCTGCGCAAGAATTTTAATATTTAAACCTGCGCAACCTGCTTGATGAAAAACATCATCAAGCAGGCCGCCTTATATCTCTATCTTATATAGGCCGGTGGTTTTATTATTTTAGACGGGGCAAACGGACAGCAGGTTCACCTGATGATAAGCGGTTACCGCCGCCCATAAACAATTGAACATCCGCAACACCAGAGGACATGCAGATGCGTTGTCAACCTTTTAAAATACAACTGGTCATACACTGACTGATCTCGAAACGCGGCTAATGATTAGATATTACGCGAGTTTTTCGCTTACGTATGCGGTAGCTAACCATGTGAGCATTTAAGCCTTACCACCAGCAAGGGACCACTACTAGGATTGACACATATTATACATATCTTAGAATTTCTTCTACGACATGCAGGGACTATGCTCTCCTGCACGAAATAAATTCGTCGAAACAAATTCAGTAGATACTTTAAACTCAGAGACAGTCTTAGGGGGGTTGTAGGGATGACCGTCAGTACCTATTTGAGGGGAGGGTGGCTTCATTATCATAATCATGTAATATAATTATTAAATGAATAAAACTTATTTGTCATCACTTCTTCGTGTTACGATATATGCATTTTTATATATTCATATTTTTCAGTATTTGCCAGAATGAAATACGGAGTGAAATGAAAGAGTGCATATCTGAAAGCAATACTGATTTAACTACTTTCAGGTGAACTTCCTATTTAATTATTTTTATAAATTGCAATTAATAATTATTCAATATTATTGTATTATTAAGTATGAAATAAACGTAAAACAAGAAACATAATTTAATATAGGGGATGTGGTATGTATTTATAATAAATTTAATATAGGGCATGTGGTATGTATTTATAATAATATCAAAAATTAATTACTTTTAAATGGGGTTTTCACTAAATAGTAAATACCTATCTACAAACAAGATGTTACATGGAGGGTAAAGAATGTGAAAGCAATTACGTAGTTTATAGACAATCCCAGACACTGTTTAAAACACTTAAAGCTTAAATAAAATATCATAATCATCATATCAGCCGAAAGATGTCCACTGCTGGACACAGGCCTCCCCCAAAGAGTGCAACAATGACCGGTCCTGCGCCACCTGCATCCAGCGGACTCCCGCGACCTTTACCAGGTCATCAGTCCACCTTGTCGGGGTCTACCTACGCTGCGCCTTCCGGTACGTGGTCGCCATTCGAGAACCTTTCCGTCCCAACGGCCATCGGTTCTAAGTGCAATATGCCCGCCAACTTAGTTTAGCGATTCGGAGAGCTATATTAGTTATTTTGATTCTGCTACGGATTGCCTCATTTCTGATGCGATCACGCAGAGAGACTCCCAGCATAGCCCTCTTCATTGCCCTTTGGGTGACTTTGAGCCTTCTCATGAGGCCCATAGTAAGCCCATATAATATAGTGTAACATAATTTTGTTTAAAACAAAAAATCAAGAAACAATGCAGTGAGAAAACTATTTTGAAACCTAAAGAAACAAAAATGATCAAGTAAAAAAATTAGTTAACATGCATTTTAATATATATGAAAAACGCTGACGGGAATGTTTTATTATTTTCTTGTGCCAGTTGAGATATGACAAAATAACAAAATGAAAGAAAAGACCTTACAAAATTATTATTTTTTAAAAAAAAGCTTACAAAAATAACTTAATCTTTACATTCCACTAAAAGATGCACTGTTCCTTACTATTGTTTTTTGAAACTTTTTAGTATTGGGTAGATATTATCAAAAGCTTCATATATTTCTTGACGTACTTTAGCACCTGTTAACACAACTTTTCCTGAAACGAAAATTAATAGCACTATTCTGGGTTTGACCATTCTGTATATAAGTCCGGGAAAGAGTTCAGGTTCATAGGAACTAAATTGTCCATGAGTGAGCACCAAACCTTCCAGACGGATAGGAAATTTAACATCACAACTGCCAACCATGTTTTGTATTTTGAAATCCAAGAATTTTGCCTGAAATTAAAATATTTAGTCAATTCAATATTGAAATAATTAATTTTCATACCATTTATAAAGAAGACAGATTAATGGGAACCGTGTAAAATTATAATGGGAAATAATATTAATAACTAAATAATAATAATAACATTAATAGTGAAAAGGATATTACTGAAAGTTTTATATATAAAATTATTATTTTCATATGAATATATTTAAATAAATAAAATACACTGAATTTATTTTTCACTAAATAGAAATATAGAAAACAAGTTTGCCTCATTCTGGGATTTTGCAGATATAACCACAAAACTTCAAAAAACGCAAATATATTATAGAATTTATTATCTAGTTTTTTTTTTTGTCCTTAAACGTAGTACATTTACACATTTCAATGACGAAAATTTCAAAGAAAAAGAGAATTCTCCATTGGCTAATTTCTGACAAAGCTGTTAAAATTTGAAAAGAGCCATTTTTATAAAAATTCGTAACTTTTTTAAGTGGTAAAAAAATAATTAAAAATTCTGATAACCATTTTTACATAGGATAGTTAAAAATGAACACTCTTAGCCAAATCAATATGGGTCAACATCTGGATTTGGTATGCAATATCCTATATAAATAGTTACTAACCGTAAAGCCAAGTTTTTGAATAATTCTAGCATATTTTCTAGCAGCTAGACGTGAATCTTCTTCACTTTTAGCTCCTGTACACACCATTTTCCCAGAAGAAAATATAAGGGCTGTTGTTCTTGGTTCCCTTATTCTCATTATGACGGCAGCAAACCGTTTGGGATTATATTCAGCATTACGAGCATGAAGCGCAATTTTTTTCAAATCCAATTTACAATTGAGATTTACGGTTGAAACAATATTTCTAAAGAAAAACAAACAACAGTTACAACTAGATTGCTTGATAATTAAATCAAACATTAATTTTTTCAAGGAGTCGTAAAATACTGACTGCAACTGTGGTAGTATTCCAGGGTCAGCTGAATGTGGAGTCATAGGTGTCATGGGTGCTGGGCTCGCCTGACTTAGCATCTGTGGACCAACTATACTGCCTCCGGTAATCATAGGTGACATTAAATTTTGCTGGAAAATGAATTTTTGAGACAAAACTGATATATTTGTGTTTTGTAAAGTTTTTTATCATATTGAATGTAAGTAAACTATTGAATGACTATAAATATGGTGAAATTAAATTCATACCGGAGTTTGGGGCTGCATCATCTGTTGGGGAGTTGCATAGCTAGCTGTTGGGGCATAGGTGTGCACAGTCCTTTGAGGCGTACCCATTATTGATGCACCAAAACCAACAAGTGGCGAAGACCCTAAAGACACTAAAGACTGCTGTTGTTGTTGCTGCTGCTGTTGTTGCTGTTGTTGTTGCTGTTGCAAAGCATTTGGAAGAATTTGTTGATCTTCTTCTGGTTGATGTATCGGGGTACCTATGCCCGGTATATTGTACGGACTTGGTAACATTTGATCCATTTTTGGGAATATTTGTCTTAATTTAAGCTTATTAAAAATCTAATAACTAACTAAATCATTTATTTTATTTGGTGGAAAATCATACACAAGTTTCTGCACTGCAACAACCCAGTATAATCTATAAATGTCCTTATAATCAGTCAGGCAGACTCCTAAAGTTTATATTTTACCAACAAATCCGTAAACTTTATCAACTTAATTAAAAGTCAAAAGTCAAAACGCCAAATTTCCAACTGTCAATTAGCTGAAATAGCAATCCATCAAATTATGGAGGCACGAAGATAAAAGAAAAGAAAAAGCTGAAATCTGCGTCTTCAGCAGTCCGTCAAAAGTGTCAAATTATGATGGACACTGGCTTAGACCATTTAACAACTGAAAACGCCTCACTGACCGTTCCCCTCTGGAAATGTAATGGAACAACAAATCCAATGCGTTTATAAAAACTGTTTTGGAATCGATTTTATCATTGTCAGTATCACCCAAATTGTGAACGGAGCTCCGTGAAAAATGCCGAATCGCTATATTAAACTGAAAAAGAAAATTACTAATTTACCTTATAGGTATGTATAAAATTATGGAGTTAAGTTTTATATGTAATTATTTTTGTATATTTATCGCCTTCTTTGATTGATTGATTGTTACCGTCTTATAAGGCTTAAAAAGAGTTTTTACTTTTTCCACTCTAAAAAATTAAATATCGAGTTTTGGGGTAAATGAGAACAGCGTATTTTATTTAAAATTTAAACAAACAATTTTTTTAGTAGTATATATATTTTAATCAAAATATTGTGTAATTAATAACAAAATTGATTTTTGTGTTAATTGGAAATAAATGGGGCAGTTTCTTTATTTTCATTAGAGGTAAAAGAACAAATATAACTTAATATCTTTTCTTTTACAACACACAAGCTCGCATAATTTAAACTCTTTATTTTAAGTTTTTAACACTGATTATTAACTAGTTAATTAATTAAAATCAAAAAATATCACTAAACATTACACAGGTATAAATCTTGGTAATGTTTTAAATGTAAAATTTCTATATTTTATTTACACAAATTTAATTTAACAATTCTGATTAATATGTTGAATACAAAGAAAATACAATATTTTGTAATGTGTATTTCTCGTCTCAATTCTCACGCATGTGCCCTTTATTTTTTTACCCGACTGCCGGAGGGTAATGTTTTTTAGTTTCTGGCACATTTATTGTGGACGCTACTACATCCTTCAATTGGTGCCTTATTCAATGTATGGGATCGACTATCTATTACGCTTATTAAATATATCTATGTATGGACTTGACAGAGTAATATGAAGTTATCTATGTCTTCTCGTCTTCGTGTGTCATTGTCGAATTTTTTTTTTTCAATAGTTGTGATTTATCAATAAGTGTCATTGTGTCAGTGTCAAAGAAAATTATATTCTCTGAATTCCAGAAAAGAAAACATATTTAATGAGTTTGTTAAAATCACTATTCACAAAAGTTTCAAATAAGAATTAAACAGAAATCTAAAGTTTAGATATAAATTAATCATATTAAATAAGAATATTATTAAATGAAATTTGTGTGAGTTGTTTCAGTACCAATATTAAACAAATTAAAAAAAAAAACACTTATTTTAAACTGGCTTTGCTTAGAACTGAAATGACGGGTATTAAAGAAATAAATATACTTTACGTTATAATATTTCCTTTTCGAGTAATAAGTTTCATCTAGTTTTCTTTTTTTCCTGTAGAAATTAAATAAACTATAATATAAAATATGAAAAACAATATGGAAAAAGAAGCGGGGACATATATTTTAAAAAGCTATGGGGACTTCTTCAAGAAACAATACCAGGATTACACATTAATATTGAATGAACGAAATAAAGATGAAAATAAAACATTTTCGCCAATTCAAGTTATAATGGAATCCACTGAACTTATAACAACTACAGATCTTGTGGCTTCCGACAATACAGTAATAACTAAAATCTTAAGTGTATTATCATCACTATGTGTGGAAGCAAATCATATAAAAACAGAGGCTTTTGAAAAGTAAGTCTAAAAATAAATATGGATTATTGATTGCTGCTCTTATACCTATATTTAAATCAATACTTATTTTGCAGGCATTTTAAATTTTTATCAATCTATGATGAATATAGTCACAGTGATGTTGACTCTCAAATAGAGTCAATTTGCATGTTGAACTCATTTGTAACTCGGTGTAATGAAGTCCTTACTAATATGTGCAGCCAATTATTTGCAATATTTAGTGGAACTATTATCAATATTAGTAAGTTTAAGTTTATATAGTTAATTTGCAAATAGATCCTTGAAAGAATATGTAAAAATTACTACTACCGTAACTTCATTTCTCATTATATCATATTACAGTTCATGAAAATGACTATAGATACAATCATTAAGAATTATCAATAAAATACAAACTATTCTATCTCCCCTTATCAATTAAAATTACACAAAGTGTAAGTTACTTTTTCTTTATAAAAACTAATAAGTAAGTTGCTTTCTGTTTAATAATTTTAATCAATAACACTATGTTTTAGATGGAATTCAATGGCATTTTGTTATTAATAAAATTGGAGAAATTTTGACCATCTTGGTGATAATTGAACTGCTTATAGCAAGATGTTCTTTAGCCTCAAATTGGAATACCTTTTATAAAACTCTGAAGAACTACAGCACTAAACTAGACAATATTGATATAGATAAAGAAAAATTTGATGCTTTATTAACTGCAGTAAGTAGTATATCATCAAAACTTATGAATGATGATATAGTACAAACCACCCTAAACAACATATTGTTATTAATAAGAAAACAGGATTCAGTAATAAAGAACTGCTTGCTTATATCTACTGAGTTTACTAACTATATAAAGCAAGCCATACTCAACCTAGATAAGCTTGCACAGGATAACCCAAATAGTGACAATATGTATAAATATATAAAAATAAATGTATTGTTTGCATTCAATTCACACTTATTCGGAACTAATGATAAAAAGACTTTTAAAAGTTTGATGGAATTAAATACTAAGGTAAGATAAAAACAAATTCACAGTTAATTTGAGTTGTTTTCCTATTATGTTAAAATAAAAAAAAAAAATATATATATATATATATATATATATATATACAATAGATTTCAAAAAGCAGATTCCTTGTTTGAAAATAAATATTATCATCATAATTTTTTATGGATAACAAACTTAAAATTGGGATTTTAATATTAAAAGGTGTCTCATGAAAATTACATCTTTTTGCTAATACCTACTGGTAGAAATTTTTCTTTTGTTTATATTATAAAAATTAAAATTAATAAAACCGTACCATACCAATTTCAATTATTGTTTTATAATAATAAAATTTTCAAAAATTTCCAAAAATGAATAACTGAAGAAATGCATCAACATAAAGGAAACCTGTTTCCAAAATTTGTTAGTTCTTAATTATTGTCCTATTGCTGTTACTTTTGATTAAGTAGTTTCAGTATTTTATTTTTGTGTATAAATTTTAATTATATTAACTTAGTTTTTTGTTTTGTAGGGGCACAGCATTTTCATTATTGGTACAGCTGTGTGGTTTCCTGAACAATTTCTTCAAAGATATGTTCCTTCTCTTTGTGGTAATTTTAATAAATTATCTCAAAGTATGCTTAAAGCTCGACAAGCATACATGGCCACAAAGAAACATTGTTTAACAAAAGACATTATGAATCTTCAAAGTATAAGCACCCAATGGATTTTAACTGTCGAGGACATTTTTTCTAGTAATAATAAACTCAGTGCTGCCGATATGTGTCTTCATACAAAGACAATCTTAGATGGGCTCGATATTGCTTCTAATACACACTATTCAATTTTATCTTTTATTAATCTACATCTTTCTCTTGGTATTGCTTTATCAAAGAACACATTAATGTCATTGTTTGAAATTGTGGATATTCTGAAAAGCATCTCTAATGCTGTCAGCAGAAACTGTAACCAGATAATAAATTCAATAACAATGATTATTCAACATTTAATATTTCAAGCTGTATCCTTAATTCTTGAAATAAAAAAGTCATTAATGAGTGACAAAAAGTATGCAAATAAAAGATTGGATGAGCTAACTTGTATTGTGATTGCTGAACAAGCTATCAAAGGAGCAGCAACTGTAGATCGTAACATAGCTACAAACATTGCTCTCAGCTTTGTTCCCGAAACCACCTATATGGAAGATAGTTATGTCAAACTAGGTTTACTTCTTGAAAAAATTCAAATTTTATCAAATTTTATTAAAAGTTTAAACAAATATTGTAACTGCTCGTGGCTATTATGGCATCAAAACATTATCCCAATATACTTTGAACAAAACTTCAGCATGCAATTGAATGCAATAAAACTGAAGTACTTTTTAATGGCATTAGAAGATTGTGTTAACTTTCTGCAAGAACTGGACAAACAATTTGGAAAATCTAAAGCTTCTGATTTTAAAAACAAACTGAAACGTATAATTGATGAATCTGTATTGCAAAATATAAGCCAAAGTATAGAAACAAATCTTCGTCTTCATATTCATTCTCATTTACAATTAGATGTGGTCAATCCGTTAACATTGGATATGATAAAGAAAAATCTACTAATTTTAGAAAGTCTTCGTTTACACAGCGTATACATGTCAGTAGCTCCTTCTGTTGAACATTATTTATCAAAAACTTACTATAATTTAACTACTGTTGTTTTATCGGACTGGAAAACTTATGGAGAAATGCGTCAAATGGCAAAACTGAAATTTAACATTTCCACTATACATGACAATCTGCCTACACAAACTTTGGAACAAGGCTTAGACGTTTTGGAAATCATGCGTAATATTCATATTTTTGTTGCCAAATACCAATATAATCTGAATAATCAAATCTTCATTGAAAAAAGTAGTAATAACAAACATTTGAACTCTATTAATATACGGCACATTGCAAATTCTATAAGGACGCATGGCACTGGTGTTATGAATACTACTGTTAATTTTACATACCAATTTTTGAAAAATAAATTCTTTACATTTTCTCAATTTATGTACGATGAGCAGATAAAATCGCGTCTGATTAAAGATCTGAGAAATTTTAAGGAATCTGCAAGCGAAAATGACAATATTTATTTATATAAAAACGCGGAGAAATTTAACAAAGGCATCAAAATTTTGGGAGTAGCTGAAGATGGACAAAGTTATCTCGATTTATTCAGAGATTTGATAAGTCAAATAGGAAATGCAATGGGATATGTGCGGATGATCCGTTCTGGTGGAAGACATTGCTGCTGTGATGCTACTAGTTTTCTTCCTGACCTTGAAATAAAGAACTATAAAGAGTTGTGTCAAGAAAATAATCTGAATTCAAAATCTATTGAAGCCGCAGAAAACCTAGACGAAAATATTAATGGATTAATATCTAACTTTATTCAAGGAACTGAATATTTCAAATTACTCGTAGAGGTTTTTGCTCCTGTTTTCAGAAATCCTAAAAATGTTCATCTTAAGAACTTCTTTATTATTGTCCCACCACTCACATTAAATTTTGTAGAACACATGATATTATCGAAAGATAAAATGTCGAAGAAAAACAAGGTTGGAGCCTCTTTCACTGATGATGGCTTTGCCATGGGCATAGCTTATATTCTAAAATTGTTAAACCAGGTAAGTCAATTAAATTAAGTGCAGATATTCGTATGTCGATTTTGTTAATTGAAGTACACTTACATTATACTCTTGTAATGTTTAAATCCCATTCTATGAACGTTGAGTGTGCAGCGTTTATTTATTTATTTATGTAAAGAAAATTTATTATTTCTAATGATACCGCAATTATTAGTAAGCCATTTATGACAGTTTTCTATCATCTACATTGAAAAAAATTTCTTTTAGGACTCTAACTTTGAAGCGATTCATTGGTTTGACTCTGTATGGAATCACATAAGAAAGGAAAGAGAGCAAATCAGTGAACAAAAAACGAAAGGTTCTATACAATTACAACAGGCTCTGGCTCTCTCAGAAAAGAAGATTAAAACACTTGAAGAAGAATATAAATTATTATATTACAGTCTTACAAGTGCAAGAATTTTCTTCAGATGAAGCAAACATTTTATGATATAATATTAATGATAATTATAACATTTTTTGTAATTATTTTAATTAACTAAACGAGTAAGATTTATTAAACTAGTTTTTTTTTTTTTAAAAAAAAGCACTTCGCAATCCCATCAGATGAAAAGATTAGTAGACCTCTTGCTTTGAGTTACGATATTAATTTTTTCGTTCTGTCAGCGCGGTCATCCCGCTATCCCGAGATAAGAGCATTTTTGCCGCATTAAAATTAATCTAATTTAATAATTTTAATGCGATAAAAGGAGAGAGTCACTGGTGGTAGGTCTTTTGTTGCAAGAGGCCGGCTAGGTAGGTACCACCGCAGTGTCCAATATTCTGCCGCCAAATAGTAGTGCTTAGGCACTACTGTGTTCCAGTTTGAAGGGCATTGTACGCTAGTGAAATTACTGGGAGAACGAGATTTAAGAACTAATATCTCGAGGTTGGCAACGCGTTAGTGACACCTACTAATGGTGCTGCAAGCGCTCATAAGCTACGGCAACCACTTACCATCAGGTGGGCCGTATGCTTGTTTGCCAACTTCTAACATAAAAAAAAAAAAGATATCTGAGATCTGAGAGAAAAAAGAGATATCTGTGAATTTGAAAATTTGCTCAACAGTAACTAAAGTCGACTGGCGCACACCAATAATTAAATGATAATTGCATTTTAGTAGCTTCGATTCATATATGTAAATAAGGAATTAAAATAATTTTATATACAAAGACACATTTTTATTACATGTTTGAATCGTACATTATATTTGATGAATGACAGTGACTATCATTTGAGATATAACTTTAATTCTTATTGCTTTTATTTTGTAGGTAAGCTTCTCCCACCCTATGGTAAAACACCTTAAGCCAAGCGAACATTTAACACCAAATAGAAAAGTTTATTTACTACCAATGAAAATAGTATATATATGGTTAAACATTATCAATATCACATATTAAGCAAAATTATAAATATTATGTACACATACTCTTTATCATATTATGTACATTATTATATTTAATTATAACTTTTGAACATCAATTTTTAAACTTATTAGCACTAATACAAAACTGTATTGTAAATACATATATTGAATGACAATATTTATAAATATAAGTAATTACATTCAAGAGATTATAGTAATAAAAATTGATACTATATATTATAACTTCAGTACATATACGTATTAAGCACTAGCGAAATAAACTTTATCGAAATGTCTAAAATGTCTTGCTATATTTATGTGTTCGAATTCTGAGAATCTGATGACGCA
Source organism: Hestina assimilis (assembly GCA_023373885.1). Taxonomy (NCBI): domain Eukaryota; kingdom Metazoa; phylum Arthropoda; class Insecta; order Lepidoptera; family Nymphalidae; genus Hestina; species Hestina assimilis. Next base: position 16,029,274 of record CM041747.1, on the reverse strand, counting down.
GTGTTCGTCATTGGCGATATAAGGGGCTGTTTAATGCAATCTTCCGACGCCGACGAAGGGCTGAGCGGTCGCGACAACACAGAAATATCACTATTTTTCATGTAAGCACCCGGGGCGCTCGGGCCTGCAGCTCGGGCTGGTGACCGTTCATAATGTTCAACGTTAAAGTCCTCAGAGTCCGGCGGACTCGGCGGTCGGGGTCGCGAGGGCGCGCCGCACACGTCGGGCGGGGAGGGCGGGGAGGGAGGTGCGGCAGGGGAGGCGGGGGACGGCGGCGTGGCGGGCGACACGCGCAGGAAGTAGTCGGCGGGAGGCAGCGGGCTGTGCGGCGTGCGCAGGCGGCGCGCGGGCGGGTAGCGGTTGAAGACGTGCACGTGCGTGACGCGGCGTCAGTCGGAGTCGTGCTCGTGCAGCTGCGCCAGCAGCGCCGCGCGCCGCGACTCCAGCTCCGCGTCGCTCCACACCACGCTGCCGCCCGATCTGACGAGAGTCACGTTACATTAAATATAATCGACTCGGTAGTGTTGTTCATGTGCCTGCCAGAGCTACATTTATCACATTTGTCCATTTATCCGGGACATACATGCTTAATAAATAATAAAAGCTTATTAAGGATGGAAGGAGAAAATATTTTCATAGCCAGAATTGTCATACATCAAAGGTGTTTGTTTAGTTTTTTTCTCTTCTTTTATAGCCAGGGTGTGCTGATTACTCTAATATACATTTGATAGCCTTGGAAAATTTTCATTTGATCTGCAAAATCTTCGGTACAGAGTCACGAAGTGTGTCATTACCAACCCATTGCAAAGATAGTAATTAGAAGTTATATAAATAATAACAATTCGGATACTTGTCACTTTGAAAATTTGCCATACTTTTCTTTCTTGTCTTTTTTCTCCTTCTTCTTCTTGGGTTTGTGCGAAAGTTCTGGCGGTTGATCCGGTGAGCTTGGAGCGCTCCGTTTCGTTTTCTTGCTTTTGTGTTTCAATGTTTCCTTCGCTGGCTCCTCATCTGTAATACCACCTTCTTCCAGACTCGGTGATTTCTACAATATAAAATGTGTAGTTAATTCACTAATGTAAAGATTACATATAAGTTGTCAGTATTTTACCAAAAAAGAATATACTTTTTGGTAAAAACAAACATCAATAGAACCAGATGTACGTACGGTGGGACAGCGCGGGGGCGGCGGTGGCGGCGTCGGCGAGTGCTTGCGGTGCTTCTTCCTTGGCTTCTTGTGCTTGCGCGCCTCCTCGTCCGAGGCCGAGCTGGGCGACGAGCGCGCGGGGGACGCGCGGGCCGGGGACGCGCGCGGCGGAGAGGCGGGCGGCGGGGACACGCGCGGCTGCGGCGCGCGCGACACCGCCGGCGACGGCGAGCGCGACTGCGACGCCGAGTGCGACCGCTGCTTCTTCTTCTTCGACCGCTTCACCTTCCGCGGCTTCGGGTGATGGTAGTGCATGCAGCTGTCCTCCTGCTCCTGTTGGAACTCCTGAAACGACCAATCATCGAACGTTGGTATGCTCCGGTATTGAGTTCTCCGGGAGTCCTCTCACTTTCACTGAGGTCGGCCACCGAGGAGGTTTTAGTGGGTCACCATGACCGACTACCTGACATGGAACCTCACATAACCCGGTTCTCCTCCCAAAAAGAAAAGGTACATCGGTGGGCCATACAATAAGTGTATACCTTGTAGAGGCGCGCGCGCTCGTCGTCGGCGGGCACCGCGGCGAGCTCGGGCACGGACAGGTCGAGCTTGTCGCGCGCCTCGCTCCACGGCAGCGAGAGGTCGACGTTGGCGGCGCCGAGAGCCCACTTGAACGCGCTCTCAATCTTCTTCTGAGCTTTTGATTCCTCCTTGAGTTTCTCTTTGTTCCTAGCCTCCGCCTGTAGAATACGAAAATTGAATTTTATACAAAAAGAAATTAGACAATTATTCATAAAGGATTAACTAGCACTAATATTCGCTCACCTTTTCGAGCAACGAATTGTAGGTCAGTTTAACGTTACCGGCGTCCAAAGACGCAGACTTGCTGTCCTCGCACACGACGGTCGCGAACTCTTCGAATGTCGTGTCCGGTTTTACATCGAACTCCTTCTCTTTCAATATTTCCTTGATAATTTTCTTCTCGTCATGGAATCGGGCCTTCAGATTTTCCACATAGAACTTAAACAGATCTAAAGGCGTGGATCCATTTTGCCCTAAACCACAGATGCGAGTTGTTAGTGTTAACTATTGCTATTCATTTACAACTAGGTTTTAATAATACTTTTTAATATTATGGATTCGCTTACAGTTAATAATCTGCCGTCTTCGGAGAGAGACTTACAATTAGCCGTATAAGAGAAAAAACTTAGGTATCGCAGGAGCTGTGGTGTGAGCACTACGGTTATAGCGAAGTTCCGCAAATAAAAAGTAAAATTTGTGATACAATTTATAATTTTAGTTTCTTTCACACTCCCTTCGTAGTACGACAAATGTTCAGCCACAACATTACTAACTCCCCACAGATTATACAAGAAGTTTACAAAAATACTGTCGTTACTACAGGTTCCTCGGCGGGAAAAGGCATAGATCAATTTAGACAAATATTTAATACAAACGACTTCTAAATTGATCAATATAAAACCAAAATTATTTCACATAAACATTACACAATAATGTAATGCAATCTGTTACACGTAACTATAGGCAGAGTATAGGCAAGTACTAACCGAGCATGGCGGAGAAGCGCGTGTCGGCGGAGACGACGGGGTAGAGCTCCACCCACAGCGACATGGACGTCAGCTTGCCCTCCTCGTGCAGCCCGTCCAGCAGCGCCTTCAGACACACGACAACGTAGTATAACTCTTTCAATATAAATTGGACCATGCGCAGAAACACATTTTTGTGTCTCAACCGTATGTGGTATGAAAGGGCCGCGTACCTATAGCAACGCGGCGACGCTCGACCCGATTAGTATACTCGCTCACGGTTATTTTAGTTTTTTAAAAATAAATTACTAAGAATTAAATTAAAATATAAATTATTTTCAGGTGTAGGTATTGTCAGGTGTGTAAACATTCAATTTTATTTCAAGATAAGGTGTCATCCCAACAATTGACAGTGATTAAAATGTACATTATTAACTATTATTTTTTTATATACCTTTTTCTATACTATATATTTATTTTATTATATTTAATTAATCACTTAATAACGATACTGAATAAATAATTAATTGAATTTAGAAGAAACAATAACTATATAATATACTGAATTCAGTTTTCCGACTTATATAAAATCTATTTAAACAAGACGAAATCAATTATCATCAATTATTTATTATTATTATTTTTGTCTAACATTTTTGTCCATGACTGTACCTGCGCAGAAGCGGCCATTTTGGTTCATTTTAATTTGAAATAACTATATAGTCTTTTTCAAAATGGCCGATAACGTCCCTTTTAGGTGCTGTAAGCTTGGGGGTTAAAGTGGTTTAAGGGGCGATGGATGATTTGTAACTTCATCTATTTGATATTTTAAAATTTACTAAAATTAAAACACACCGACTACTCAACATTGATTATTTAGTTAACTGTTTCTACTGTGTTTGATTTTATAAAAACTGGGAATATTGAATACAGCTTTCGCCCGATAGAAATCAAGTTTCAAAAAGTTCAAGTTAACGCAATCTTGTCCTTATTTCTCAATTTTAATATAGGATATAGTAAAAAAATTAGGGGCGGTGTAAAAATATTGATTTTCAAAGTTGGCGGTAGATGAAATATGTATGAGAACCTCTGTTGTAGAAGGACAAGATACATATGATTAACTTCGGATATCAACATCATCAATGAAGAAGTCGGAAGCTCAGACACACAAAAAGTAGTTACATATAAACTGGCTTTAAAATTTTTCATACCAGGAAATTATCTCTATTCTTTCTTTGTTGACGCTTATTCCTCTTCTTAATTTGTTCTCTATCCTGCAGATACTCAGCTTCCAGATTCCGTATATGTTGCTCGAACACTGAAACGTAAATAAATAAACTCAACTCAACTCAGTCGATGGCCTACCCGTCCGTAAATTCAACAAAAAAAATAACTACCCAAAACAATTGCAAATAAATGTCAATTTCAGTCATAAAATACATAAAAATAAAATAAATAAACGCTACACACTCAACGGCCCCGAGACGGACAGTGACCTCCTGTGCTGTTGTGTGTTGTGCTGTTCGGAAACACACAAAAGTACAATGAACCACCCAGACGCAAGTATGGTCAATAAAATCATCCCGAGCGGAAATATAACCCGCGACCTGTGGCTTAAGACAGGTTCGCTACCATTTCGCCTTAACGTCGTCAATACAAATTATCTGTCCCAAATATATTTTTTTTTTCTTAAGTTGTTAAAGAGTAAATTTATACGTTACCAATAAGTGCATCTTCCTTGTCCATTCCCAATAAGCTAACATCATTTTTGAACGCAGCATTCTCTAACAGCAGAACCTGAGCCTCGCTCCAAGTGCTACTGTAAGTTATCTCATTCATATTCTCTAAAACCTGTAATAAAAATAGTTAAATAATAACATATACATATTTACGACGCTATCTAGAGAAGCCTGACGATCGGTAAAAGATCTAGTGTAAACGTCGTTCAGGTAAATTTGAACTTAATTGTATGTACGGTTGCACAGTGTTCGATTTGAGTGAAAAAAATTCTTATAAGTATAAAAATTACTTTAAATTGACACGTGGGTGTTTTATTCTTGCATTTCAAATACATTACTTGATCGATTAATACCATAAACAGCAGAGGGAATTTTTTTTTCAACTTCAGATTTCCTCACTTAAGTATATAAAGAACATTTGATAAAATTGTGCTAGTTTCAGTTTTCATTATACTAAGAGACTTTGTAGTTCTTCATCAGAAAGTTACCTTGATGCGAAATTGGCATTAAATTTGAACCTACCATCTTGACTCGTATATTATTATACATACTTGCGCTAAAATTTTCATATTTCGTTTCTTAAGAGCCTTTGCTTCCTCTTTCTCTCGTTTAGCAATAGTGAATATACAGTCCTCATATATGTCACGTCTATCGGAATCAGGGACGCAGCGCCATATCTAAAGAGAACATATAGAAGTTTTGAATCAATAATTGCTTATGTTTCTATCAAATGCTATTTTAAAAATTATTTACCTCAAGATTATTAAACATTTCCTCACATTTGTAGTACTTAGTTAGTGAAGTCACTCTTTCACAACTCAGTAAGAACTCTTCTAAATTCTCTCTATTCTTTTTAGTTTTTAACCTAAAATTAATAAACATGAAGCATTATTACAAAGAGTATATTATACATTTAATTTTTTTTGGAATATAGTAAAATCAGTTCTTATTGAGCGTCTGCAGTCAGTAAAATTTCAAGTAAATCTGGAGTATAGTTTAAACTATCACATTATGAGGGAGATAGATAAGTGGTTCAATTACCTCTGCTCCTCCCTTTCATCTTTTAATTTCTGCGTCTTGTAAGCATTGAAAGCCTGCTTCTTCTCGTTAAGTTTCTTGAATGTAATGTAACGAGGATCTTTTGATATTATTTTGACACATTGTTCCCAAGTCGCGTTTGAGGGTACGTTCTAAAATGATGTAGTAGATGTAGGGGTTTATTTACAATTATTTTATAAATCCTTATTTAATAATAAATCTATACAAAATAATATATCCTAAGCTTTTTCACCTTTGTCTCACTTATTGATTTATTATTTTAGTTTATGCTACGGCGTTCATATTGCATCAGGTTATACAAAATCATTTAATCCAGGGGTTCCCAAACAGTGCGTCACGACGCCCAAGGGCGAAGCCAATGCCCCTTACATGCGGCTTAGGTAAAAACTAGCGTGCGATTAGCATTTTGAAGAACTTAACCAAGATTGTACAAGTTGTATAACTTATAGTTTTTAATATTTTCAATTCAAAATAATATTTATTTTATCTATCAGAGCTGCATAATAATTATTTTTATATCGATACTTCATTGGCTCTTTTGTGTAGGTTCCTGCTTAGGTGTTTCCCAACACATTACAGTATCGGTTTCAACGGTTCAACGGTTCTTGAAGGGAAGGTTGAAAAATTTTTAAGGAGTCCTCTAGAGTTGTAGACGTTCATAAGCTACGGTGACCACTAACCAGCAGATCACCATCGTGGTATAAAAAAAAGTTAAGCAGCACTAAAATATTTTAACACATATTATGGTGAGCCCCAATGTCCCAAAATCAATCTATTAATTTTTTTAATGCATTTTATTGAATAAATAAGATTTTTTTGACAAAAGTTGTTTGTAATTTTTTGTTTTTGTGTTGTACTAAAATCTGTTATCCTTTCTGAGATAATAAATAGTAACTCATTATGATTACACTTTTCTAAAAAACAACTATACAACTTCAACCACCTATGCCGTAAAACCAGGTACACAAAAACAATGTGGATGCAGTTGTTGCATGTACTTTAAACACTGAGGAGTTCCGTTCTATATAATAAATGGTCTCCCTCCAAATATACAAAAAAATTGTTTATCAGGCAATGTCCGTTTGTATATTCTTTGATAAATATACTGCACAGATATCATATGTTGTAGGTATTTTTGCTATCACAAAAATAGAGCTAGACAATTGGACATACCCGGTCCCTCAGCAACTCTTTAAAAGCTTCTATCGCTTCCTTCTTGTCTTTATACTGAAGTTCTGACTCGTTAGAATCTGTGCCGTTGGGTTGAGGCGGAGCAGCTATTTCCTCTGGTTTTACTATAATATATAATTTTATTAATAAAAATACTAATTGTTTGGTCTACTTAGCAAAGTTGAATCTATTCTAGAAGAATACAGTTTATAAAAATGTACCTATATGTACATATATGTTCTACTAATTGCATTTTCCTACTTAACTGAGAGGGAAAATTGAATTTTTTCAAACATTTGGATTACGAGGACTATTGTCCTAAAAAAATAGGAAATAATCAAATACCTCTCACTATACCTCTCACAAGACTTAATATTTTTCATATTGACTATATTTGCGCGGTGGTAGTATATGTATATAATTTCACTTACTTTCTTCTGGAATAGGTATAGCATTTGCAAGGGATGGGTCAATGGCGGCCAGTGTCTTGGCCATTGCTTCATCTAGAGCTGAGCTACCAGATGCTGGCAAAGCTGGTGATGAAGGTAATGGTACTTCTCCAGGAGGCACCTCAGCATTTAAGGCAGCCCTGAATAAAATAATGATAATCAGTTATATATAATCATTACACAATGACATGGTACTTCAAAATATGTATTACACACTATAATGAGTCTGATATTAAAAATAATTACTGAGCGACTTCTTCCAATGCTATTTTATCCTTGATTTCTTGCAATTCTTTTGGAATCACCCAGCTTGATTCTTTTGTTTCAATATTGTGGTAATAGACCCGTCCAGCATCAGTGGTGTACTCTTTCCAAACACACGCTGATAGCATTTTCTGAAAATGTACAGCATGTGGTTAAACATATATATTTTACTAAAATATGCCTGTGGCCACCATTTGTGGAGTCCAAATGGTACCTCCTATTGCTTTTTTCTATGTTTTATTTTTCTTTTTTTTACTTTTTGTGTTTTTTTTGTGCTGCACAAAGAAGTGTATAAATAACATTAATAAATTTTTAGTGGTCCAAATTTTCATCCCCTGTTTTTACTTTCAGCCCTCTTCATTTTTTTATTTGTGTGACAAACAGAGGTCTGCTTTCTGGTATAAAGTCCCATCTTTTTCTATACCAAAAATCATCAAACTTATCATGTTGTTTTTATTAATCTGGAATCTAGATTTCATGAGGCTTATCTGTATATATCAACATTAAAATTACAAGAACCGGAAAAGAGGCCTACAGCACAGTAGTAGAACATTATATGGCTGTTAATATATACCCCTAATATATTAGCCTATCACCTCTACCTATAAGTGGACGCAAATAAGCAATACCATGTCAACCCACACTAATGTCATTTAGAGAAAAACGTGTTTGAAAATTTTTAACAACTTGCTTTATATGATTTTTTTATGTATTGGTCAAGTTTTGGCAATTTCAGATTTATGTAAGTTATTTTACTTAATTTCACAAAAAATATGTATACAAACTACATATTTCGTATATAATATAACCCAAAACGTTTAACATAAGTTTTACAGCTTAAAACCCTACAAATATTAAAGAAAAATGTTCTTCAGCCATTTACCAACACTTCTGCATATATAACTCAGTTTTTTCAATTTTGTGGGTTGACATGGTATTGCTTATTTGCATCCAAGTATCCTAGCAATAATTAAAATTATTTATTCTACCTCAATTTAAAAGAAGAGTTATTTACCTCAGCTGGTGTTTTCAAGTCATCAGGCTTTTCCCAAAGACTTTGCTTTGTAAGTGAATTGTAATAGTATGTACGACCATCTGGTGCTTTGTGTTCTGACCAAGGGCAGCTCTGATTAGCCATTGGTGATATTTCCGGCGCTGGAGCGGTTAGTTCCTTAACAATATCATTTATTAGATTATGATGTTGGTAAATGCTATATATACATCCATCCAATCTCCAGCCAGGATTCAACAACTGAATGTGGCTCCCTAGGTTTATTGATGCCATGGCCCTTTACTGTATTTAACTTGTAGGACTTTCTACTATGAATAACTTATTGTAAGGTATTCATTTTGTTACAATATTTGTTATAACAAAATTTCAAATGATTTGATAATATATTTTAGGTTAACACATAAACACTTACTGGTTTATATGTTGGAAATCCTGGTGGTGGAAGTGAAAATGGAGCCATCATGGGAGGGAAAGCCATAGCTGGGGGTAGTGGCATATTTGGTGGCATTCCAGGTACCGGCGGCATTGCCACAGCCGGCGGCATTGCAACAGCCGGTGGCATAGGCGGTGGCATACCGCCAAGCATTGGTGGCGGTAACAGTGGTGGAACTGAACCAGAACCTAGTAGGCCTGGTGAACTCGTACCGTTAGTTGGGGTATCCTATAAACAACATCATTAATTAATATTTTAATATTTCTTTTCAATGTTAACTAAATAAAAAATTTAAATTCACCATTCAGTTGTTGTTTTTATTTCATATAACGATGTAGAGACAAATCGCTAGTATAAAATAGATAACTAAGGATTGATTTCTTCGATAATATTAATGAAGGACAGTGATCCTTTGGTGTAATTATTAATCAATATTAACAGCAAGATCTCGTGAAGCATTTATTATTTTCCAATTTCCATTGACATTTGACGTTCTAACATTTCATATGTCAGAACTTCAGAATAATTATCAATTTGTCACATAGATGCATCATAGATGGCCGGAATCTCCGTTTCACGCTCAGAATAATTAAAACACTTAAGACCATTTAACAACTGCACACGCCTTACTGACCGTTCCCCTACGGCAATGTAATGTATCAAAACGTCTAATGTGTTTATAAAAACTGTTTTGGAATCGATTTTATCATTTTCAGTATCGCCTTGACTGTGAAATTAACTTTACATCTATAATAAATGTAAGTAAATTTACATATATAACATTATGGTGTAAAGTTTCATTTGTTATTACTTTTGGTATAATTACTGCCTTGTGTCTATCAAACGATAAAATTTAACAATTATCGAAAACATAATCAATTTAAAAATCGAGTACGCAATGTTCGAATGTACTATGACACATTTATGACATATTCATAGAATTATATTCCTTATAACAATCCGACAAGAAAGCTTCAAATTGTATAACTATAGTAGAATATTGACAACTGCATTGATCGATCAAAATTTTAGTGAGGTGCTCATGAATAACTTTGCACGATAAAAATGTTCTTATTACTATCCAGTTTGACATAATTAGATATTTTATAAATAAAAATATCTAAGATCGGATGATTTTAATAGTAGTAATCTTTATTTGAAAATCTTTTCTTGGCTTCAGATTAAATTAAGTTTTTATTAATTTTTTTGCAATGCAGTCATGTTTTTTTTTTAATTTTTAACTATTTTTGTTATTGTTAAATTAATCACTACTATGCAATAGACTATCATTAAATACCCAATTTACACTATTTTGCGATTGTTTTCATGTAATTTATTCAATAACATTATTCATTCTACATCTGACTTCTTATAAAAATAATATTAGGGCTGACGAGTGACGTGAAAATATTATCTCATGTAGATTTTTCTTACTATACTGTAAATATACTTTATTTTCTCTTTTATAAGTATCTTTTTATATAAAAATCACATGATAATTTCTTTAATAGTAAATATATTTTTCACATGAATTTTATTTTATATAAAAGCATTTACATGACATTTTATTGGTACTTTTGTAGCTCTTATGAATATAATATAAGAAATCAAATTGTCGATACAGATTATCGACAGTGGTGTTTCCCTATTACGGTTTCTATCTTACACTAGTAAAAGCGGTTATGTTTATTGTATTTTACTAATTAGTGTGGGTGTATTTGACATCTTCTTCTTATCTTATCGATTGGTTAGTGGTCAACCTAGTGTCAGAGTTGTTCAGGTCGCCCGTAGGCCTCAGACTTGACTTATCGACTGCTGTCTAATTGTCAACAGCCGGGACCGACTTTTTACGTGCCCTCCGAAGCACGGAGACGCTCGGTAGAAATACCACTATGCGATCACCCATCTAGTGACTGACCGCGCCTAAAGTTGCTTAACCTACCGATCGTTTACCGATCAGCGGGTGCACTCGGCTATGAGCGTCTCGTATTTGACATGTGTTATGGAGATGCCTATAAGATATTTTGAAATAATGGGTGTCAAAGTCAGTGCAAAAAGAATGTAAAATAGAGCCAAGAGAAATATGATATAAATCGGTATGTATATTAGGCCAATTAACATGTATGAATGTTAGTTAATATTGGAAAGTAATGCTTGTAAAAATGAGTATAGCTCTTAAATAATTTCAGTGCCATTTGCTATAATGGTTCTAATGAAATAAAAATTGATGATAAAAATAATCAACACTCTATGCGATCAAAGTCATTATGGCTTCTTATTTATTTTATTTTATTTTAATACTTTATTGTACACAAAAAAAACAATATAAAAGCGACATTTAAAAAAGAAAACGAGCACAACAGGCGGTCTTATCGCTTAAAAGCGATCTCTTCCAGACAACCTTAAGGATAGGAGATCTGTTTGAAGTTGTGGGTGGTGTAGCAATAAAATAAACATACACGCAAATAACTACACACTAATACATAAACTTAATACACACAATATATTATAATAAATATATACATGAGTATAATAAACTAATAAATATTAAACTATATATACATATAACATAAAAATGCATTATGTAAATAGAAATTAAATAGATAAATAATAGTCTTTAATGGCTTTTTTAAATATCTCTAAGGATTTAGATTGTCGTATAGTTAGAGGAAGTGCGTTCCATAATTTTACAGAATATACAGTAAAAGAATGATTATAATATTTTGTAAAATGAGTTGGGACTCCGAGCATTAACTTTTGTGATGTTCGTAGATCCGATTGCGGTCCACGAAATTGGAATCTCTCCCTTAGATAGGAAGATAGCTTTGGATTAAATAAAACACAGTACAGAAGAGAGAGAACATGTGCATCCCGGCGACGGCGAATCTTCTTAACTAAATCTTGTCGAATTTATAATGATAATTTTGACAACTGACGCCTATGAAGATTCGTATCTTTTCGAAAAATTCCTTAAAATTATTACATACTTCATTGACGGGTCCCTCCCACTTAATGCTTGCTACGCGTAACGAATCCCACATACTCAAAAATCGATGTAAGAATTTATAAAAATTTACTTGAATGTAACAAATTTAAATGATATTAGCTCCTTATTGTGTAAATAATTGTGATTTATTAACGGTCTATGTTACTGCTCTGTTTTAATTTCTTAAACTTGAGTTAATTCTAATATTAATGGGATCAAACTGTCAAATTTTAATACAATGTGAAGTGGCATGCTGGATTAAATTATTGCACCTTTGGGATAAAAATTGTATAGATATTAAAACACGACAACAACTTAAAAAAGTTTTTTAACATTAAAAAATACTTACAATTCTTACAAATAAAACTTTTGTTTTACAAATATAAGATGAAAAATCCTGTAATCGCATAGCTTTACCGTAATCAAAACTTTAAAATAAAACCTTTGTTTGAATATTCTTCATCAGTATTATTATTTATTATTATATTATAAAACAATATTCACTTAACACAAACACGCAAAGCATTAAGCTATAATGCATGCATGCAAACTCGAGCATGATTTTGTCCGTAGTGACTCCAGTCACATCACTATCTGGCAGCATTGACGAATGATGTAATATCAAATATGTTTAATGTATTTATAATTTATATGCTCTGTGAAATGTGATGTATTTCGTTGTCTGTGCTGGGCGCTACACTTCGCTTGCTACATAGTAGTAATTTGGTAGTAATCTGTGGCTACACTTGCTTTAAAAACGCGGTAGATAGCTTGTCTTTGTTTATTTATAATTTTGCATTTTATACCAAAAATGTCGAGTACATCACAAAAACATCGTAACTTTGTTGCTGAGCCCATGGGCGAAAAGCCTGTCACTGACTTAGCTGGAGTTGGTGAGGTACTTGGAAAGCGCCTGGATACCGCCGGTTTTGACAAGGTACTCATGTTTAATAGTAACAACTTGTTAATTATCAATACCAATATGTATCAACACAATTAAAAGATCATTAATTATTTTTAATTTAGTAATTGTACGAATATTTGTTTCGTTGAAATATTTTAAGGTTTCATCAAATATATTAAATATTCAAATTAATGGTTTCAGGCATATGTTGTTCTCGGTCAATTTTTGGTTTTAAAAAAAGATAAAGAACTATTTCAAGAGTGGATGAAAGAGACATGCAGCGCTAACTCTAAACAATCAGCAGATTGTTATCAGTGTCTAAAGGACTGGTGTGACGAATTTTTGTAAACAGTTCAACATGAAATATGTATTTTCCACATTATTTTATACATAAATTTATAATAATATTGTTATTGACTAAGTATAAAATATGTAAATAATTTGTAATTCATAAGATATATAGAAACAAATATTGTCAAGATGCAAATGTATAATAATTTTTAATATTTTAAATGAACACTTATTGTGTTGGCTGAATTTGGTTTTGTAGATGTTTGACATTAAAAAACTTCTCTTAGGTCAAAAGTTTCTTAAAACACTTCATTTTGCCAAAATTTAAATTGCATTTTTCCCTCACTTTCTGCTATAGATAGTTGTCAAATGATCATAAAACCTATTAGTATATAGGGTTAGATCATATTTCTTCAACAGTAACAGACCATGTTCAATATATCTATCTAGTGCGGGACTAGACAGATATCAGTAGTATTGGCCAAATTAATATTATTATAATCATTTTCTCTATTTATAATCCCCAGTATAATTACTTATCGATAAGACACCATTGAGAGAGTAGTCAAATGTGTACAATTTGTATAACATATTAACAGTGAAAAAAAAACTTTTTCAATGATTTAGGCAGAAATATAATATTTAATATATTTTATTGAATTTCAACTTTATAGTGTACAATATCATGGTATCAAAAAGTTTTGTTCAAATATAATTTTGCTATGATTTTATTTGCATTTTATTTCCCTTTCTACATTATATTATAATTTGAAGCTAATATATTAGAATATTCATTACCAACTTTATCCAGGAAATAGTTTGGTAGAGGTAAAATAAAACAATTTTTTAATATCTATAATTTGAAGATAATATATTAGAATTATATCTTATGGAATATTTCATTTGAACATAGTGAAAAGATGTTTGGTATGAAATCATGTATATGAAATAAAAAGTTTTATTCATATCATATACATTTAAAAGTAATGAAGTACAATGTCATTGTCCTGTCAGAAATAAAGGTAACTCCATAAGGAAAAAATGTGTCTAAAAATCAATACATAAGCTTTATCCTGTTTAAAATGTAAATTTTAATTATGAATAAATAATAAAATATATTTGTAATTCAATGTCAGTAGCAAAGCAACCGAGTCTAAGCCATAAAAACAACGAAAAATATAAAGAAAAATATTAACACACCAAACACTTTAAACATCAATGCACGATTTCCAGTTATATTTTGAAAATATTTCATTATTTCCCTGTGACCTGCCTCAACATTCATTTCAGCTTCGTGAATGTTTGTGTCAATTCTGCCAATAGCTTCATCTTGTTCTTTGACCATGTGAGCCAATTGTTGGAAAATCCCTCCCAATTCAACAATAGTACTCTCAATATTGTGCATTGTTTCAGCTCTTTGCTGCACATAACTGTCAGTATCATCTCTTAGAGCCAATTGTTGTGTTTGTAAGTGTGAGGTTTCTCCCAAATCTATGCTCACTTCATCGGGTTGCAATAGAGAAGGTACTTCTTTGATAAGTGGAGCTGAACTTGAAAACTGTTCACGTCTTATATTTTGATGCTTTAAATTTTCCGATCTTACCTCTAGTACCTATAAAATAACTATTATTATAAAAAACATACTCTGTAGTCTTATTATCTCTTTCAAAATTAAACTTTCTTATAATTAAAAAAGGTACTTCAAGCAAGTTACTTTAGATACTGCAATGAGACGAGTTGAAAAACAGGCACAGTGGCATGTACTGAGAGAAGCATAATGTCGAATAAAGAAGGAAAAATGTTTAATCAGCATCAATAGCATAGCATAAGATAATAAGTTACCTGTTTGAACTGATTACTCATTGATGCAAGTCTTGACTGCAAGGCTAAGACAACACTCGAAGAATGGCTATGCATACTTTTCCGACCTCTTGGCATTTCTCCCAACCTGGCAATCTGCTGATTGAGTGAGTTTAAATCACCTTTTATAATATATGTCAACTCATGTATCTCCATAGGTCGATCATCAAATAATGACTTTTTTTTTGCCACTATAAAGAAAAATTCAAAATAATTACAACTTACAAAAAATCAAATAAATTTCAAGAAATTTATTTAAATATGATTATATAATAAATCAAAAATAATCAATATAAGAATAAAACCTTTCCAGAATATTACAAAAAAAGTGTGTTATAATTAATTACTTACACATTGCTAGTTTTTCTAGTTTGGCATAGGTACTTGTAATATTTTTGCTTATAACTTTTGCCATGCTCATGAACTGAGAATAAGTAACAAGTATAGCTGCTTTTCGTTCATCTTTAACTATTGGTCTGGCAAGGGTTCTTCCTTGCAGACTCCGAACAGTTGATGCAAATTCTTGAGTTCTATCTCTTGCTGCCATTACAGGTTCAAATACAAAATCCTCCAGAAAATCAAATGTAGTTTCTGTCTCAACAAGTCCTGACTGTAATCTTTCTTGAGAAGGGGTCTGTTCAAATACCACTCCGTTTTTGTTTAATTTGTTGTATGGTATTAAATCTTCTTGGGAAAGTAAAGGCGTCCTGTCTGACACACCAACGTTACGACGACGAGGGAGCATTGCATTCTAAACTTGTAACAAGAAATAAAATATGTTTGTACAACCTTGTAAATATTTAATACACCATAAATTTGCCTTTTACATAATTTTTACATAAATTATATGAAAAAGTACTGCAAAAAATAAAAATTTTGTCAAGTTATTAATTATTATTCTCTCTTCAAATAAATATTAAAATGATATTAAGTAGGTACTCGATTTCCGTAAGCTGATAATTGATGACGTTTGTCATTTCCCAAAGATTAAAGACTAGTATACTTCCTTAAATGTAACTTGAACCAAAATGGCCGCTTCTGCGCAGGTACAATAATGGACAAAAATGTTAGACAAAAATATTGGTTTTGTCTTATTTAAATCGATTCTTTATAAAGTAGGAAAACGGAATGAAGTATATAATATAGTTATTATTTCTTCTAAATTCAATTAATTATTTATTTATTATCATTATTAATTACTTAAATTGAATAAAACAAATAAATAGTATAGAAAAAGATATCTATATTAAAAAAAAATTAATGTACATTATTAATAGTGAGACAGACTTCTTCGTATCTTTCGCAGTATTATTCAGAGAATTAGTTATATTATTTTCTTTTTAAAAATAACTATAAACGTCAAATACCATCCTTCTCTACTGTCTCTTTAAAGTTGATTGTGGTCGAGGCATTATCTTGAAATAAATGTTAACACACTTGACAAAACTAATTTATATTTTAATTTTATTTTTAATAATTTATTATTAAAGAACTAAAACAACCGTGAGCGAGTGTACTAAACCCGGCCCCCTCATACCGCATACGGTTGAGACCCAAAAACGTGTTACTGCGCAGGGTTCAAGTTACATTTAACAGAATATACATAATATAATAATAATAGTAGTCTATCATCTATGATTAAACTTTCATTAATATCTTAGATATACACAATCGATAGTGGATCCCATATATGGGCAATTCCAGTTAATGCCCGAAGGGCGCCAGTTCATCCTTCAATTTGTACCATGTTCATTAAATGGCATTCACTAGAATTATATTGTTCATATGTATGATAATTATATATGCGATGCACTATGTATACTGTCCTTTAATATTTATTGTTGGTAGGTATTTGGTAAAAAAGCATAATTATGTAATCCCTATATATTGGTCTAAGAGCCGGTGGGAGATCGTCCTTCACCGATCTGATAACCAGATGAGACGTATTTTTTATCAAATATTTATTATAAACAAATATGCCTATAATTGCTTGCCTATCGAAAAGTGCTCATGGCTATTTTTAATTAAATTAACTTTTATCGATTTTTTTTCATCACCTTCACACTTTTGATAACCAAATGAAATTTATTTCACTGATAGTTTTTAATACACAGAATATGCCTAGGTATGCTTGCCTACTCATTTCAGTGTATAACTACCTGGCAAGCAGGTGTAAACAGGTAAGTCAAAATAGGTGACTCCATCGATCTGCTAACTTATCGAAAGTTATCTCAAATTTTAGATTATTTTATTTTAAAATCAGTCATATAAACTTGCCTGCGAAAAATCGTGCATAAAGTACTGTTGCCAGGCTAAAAACTTTTAGAGTTTTAGCCACTTGATAGGTGCGACAGAGAAAGTAGAGCGTGAAGGTGATGAAAAAAAATCGATAAAAGTTAATTTAATTAAAAATAGCCATGAGCACTTTTCGATAGGCAAGCAATTATAGGCATATTTGTTTATAATAAATATTTGATAAAAAATACGTCTCATCTGGTTATCAGATCGGTGAAGGACGATCTCCCACCGGCTCTTCTACTATATGTATTTCATAATTCCTTCGATTTGCTAAAGCTATACCTAAATCCTTACATACATTATATCGAAAACAGATCTTCTTTCTCTACGCATTCTACATTATTATAACATTTGATTAGTATTCACCAAAGAATTTATACTACTACAGAAAAAGGGCATGTCCATACAAACAACCACTTGACCATGAAAATTTATACCGATACTATTAGCGACCACAATTCCACAAAAGAAATACTTGTTTTAGTTACTAATTTATAAGTTGTAAGATATTTATATATACAGGAGAGTTAAATTTAAGGAAAATAAAAATAATTGTTTTAATTATTTTTTAAATTATTTACTTATATTAGAATATATGTCATTTTGTTGAATAGAAAAACAAAACAGAATTTATTTATATTTTTGACTCGGTAACTTTATTATGGCAGCAAATAAATTTCCACAGCCTCCACTTGCATGCTTTATGGTTCACAGCTATATTAATATATCTTAAGTAACTGTCATAACCAATAACTCTGATTATTTGTATAATCTGTGATGTTTTTTTATTTTTTGGAATTTCGTTGTCTAAAATGAGGTTTAAAAATGTTTGTTTATTTAGCCAAGATAGTCAACTTTTTCGCTTCAATTTTACAAAACTTTATAGTTTTCGCATCTTCAATTGGACAACTGATAGTGGTACTGACATCAACAGTTTTCTCTTTTATTTACAATTCAATAAGGAGCGTTTTAATATTTTTTCAAATAGTTTACGAAGACAATTTATCTATATTCACGGACGATCTGCCTGACTTGGCGAATAATTTAAACGATGTAGTATATTACCAATGGTCGTATGTGTTCAATTTTGTATCAACACTTTGCAACGAAGTAAGTTTCAAAGTCAATTTGGTGATAAGCAATATACAGTGGTTGCTTAGTTCTACATGTTTTATAATTGGTGAAGTGCTATATATTCTGAAGAAGACAGTGATATTCTTCGGTGATACTCTATGGCTTGTGCTCACGTTTGTGCCCATACATCTGCCTTACTTAATCAAATTATTTTTGAATTATATGAAAAAGATTATAGTTGATAGTGTTATTGATGGCTATATGTCCCTTTTGAGAGTAACCAATTTTCTTTCCGATGTACCACTGGAATCATTCATGGGGATAGTAACAGCAATGATTATCATACGTTCCTGTATACATTTTAGAGAAACAATACAGTTACAAATCATAAATGCTTACTGGACTCTTATAAGAAAAGTGACATATGCATATTATGTCATATATAATTATTGCACAAATTCCGAAGTCAGAACAATAGCTCGAATGATTGATGGAGAATCTGTGGCAATAAGAAATCCCGATATGCATTTAATGACTGATAATGATGAGGACCAAGGGAATGCATCTGATGCTTTGTGTGTTATTTGTCAAGAGAGACAGAAATGTGTATTGACATTACCTTGTCGCCATGTTTGTTTGTGTACCGAATGTTGCATGCGTCTTTATGGGTATCAACGCACATGTCCCATTTGTAGAACCTTCATTTACCACTCTGTTACTGTTTATTTGTGATTGTATCATTATTCATTAATAACATTCCTGGACAATTATTGTGTAAATAGATATAGCATCAATATAGTTGGTTATTATTTAAGTTTTTATAATGATGATCTAGTAATAAAAGTGTAATAATTTATTTCTATATATTTTTTTGCAATTAATATAAATATTGTCTATTAATCCATTATCAGTTACTATTACTTATTTCAATACTTATCAACTACTACAATATTGGTAAATCAAAATATTCAATGGCCAAAATATTATATGGTCTATATGAACCCGCCTTTAGACCCAATTTACATTAAAAATAGTTAAAAAGCTCCATTTATAAATATTTCCTCAATTAAAAAAATTTAATTTTATATAAATTGAACAAAAACAAATTTATATTTAACAAAATTTTAATAGCATAAAAATAAACTAATCAAAGTATGTGAATGAGCAAAGTTTTTGTTCAAAAATTATGCAAAATTATTATTTTGTTCAATTGGAATGTAAAATTAGGAAGCAACATACATTTACTAAAATGGGGTAAGAATATTTTATTTTAATGGCTAAGGGATATCACCTAACAACAACAAAATCAGTCTGATTAGGTTAAATATTTTTTTCAAACAAATCAAATGCTATAATAATAAATAACATTCTATAATAATAAATAAAGAATTCACAATCAGTAGATACTTAAATATAAAAAGGAAAAGATATTGTTTTACCACTATTTTGTTTTTTGTTCATAATTTCCTTCACTAACATTGTATTCAAATATACAGCAAAATATTATTATCCTTATTCATAGCCATTTATTAATATGTCAATAAATAAAAGTTTGTTCATGGTTTAAAGCTTAGCAATTATTATGAACTTATTAAGATTTTTTTTTTCTTTACATAAATTATTATCTTGATCTATTTAAGTTATTAAGGGTCATATTATGAGAAGATTCTACATCATTATGGATTGGAAAACGCTGTCTTGAATTAATATTTAGGTCCCTAAAGGTAATGGTGATATCTTTTAATGCAGTAAGAGTAAAGACTGCTACAATTAATACAAGAAATCCACAAATACAGCCTATGATATCTTCAGTTTTCATTTGCTCCCATTCTCTAAATAGAATTCCCGATGCAATAATAACTAATACTGTAAACATAACATAGTATACCGGAGTCACAACACTAGTGTTAAATATATCAAGTGATTTATTCAAGTAATTCATTTGTACCATTAGGCAGACAATGGACAAAATTAAGAGCAACCAGAATATGAAATCAGTTAAATTGTTAACATCACTATTTACAGTTTCCTTAATAGCTAAAGCTACCCCCTTACAGAACACTACAGTTAAGCTTCCAATTGCTGAACATATTAACAGATAAACAACTACATTTGTATTACCAAATCTTGGAACAAAAACTATCATGAGTATTACTGTCATAATGATTATAGTTATGACATAAGATAAGAAAATATAATCCGTCAGTTTTAAACATAAATCAGAAAATTTCTTAACCTCTTCATTTTTAGGTGAATGCAAAACAAATATTATTGAACCAATAATGCATTGAAAACATCCAATCTGAAACAATTTTATAAATATTATAAGAATAAAATATATATATTGCATTAATTATAAAAACTATATTTATAACTGACCTTTCCTATGAAATTAAGTTTTTCCTGGAGAAATTTTGATGAAAGTACTGCAGCAACAAGCACACTCAGAGCACCCAATGGAGTGACCAAGGCAGCTGGAGCAAATGCGTAAGCTAACAGATTTGCTGCTTCCCCAATGCCCACTGTTGATGAGATTAAATGTATGATTACACTAACACTCTTTAAGCAATAAAATATATATAACGACATTTAAAATGAATTACTTGTCAAAAGGCCTAACCACCACATCCATTGCTTTAAATAAGCATATCCTCCTGCAGAAGCCCTTAAATTCCCTAAGGTATTTATTTTTCTGAGAGCCAATTTCTTAATAATAAAACTGGAACCGATAAATAAGCTTGATGAAATGGCAAGACTAAGCCCTAGTAGAAAAGATCCATTTTCATAGTCAGTACCATTAACCTTAATTCTTGAACTTTTCATTTTTGATTATTATGCAAATACAACTATACAGGAGACTTTCCACATTGTTATATCTTCTTACTAATACTAAATTACCAGACTAGATTCGTCATTGATAAAGGTACATTTTGATAAGATCATTGAGTCATTACGAGTGGAGTTCTTGGTGCATTATAATCACTATAATACTTTTGTAATACCTAGCTCAGACAATTTACTTTAGGTAAGACATGAAAATCAAGGTAATACTTAATAATAAGAAATTGTGTATTCCACATTTTGAAATTGAAAGATATCAATTGATTTATTTATTTTTACTGTCAAATCAAATGTTTTACAATATACTCTGTGGTTTTATAAAAGAATTAGTGATGTCCATTTTCACAGTGACAAGCTGATCCCAAAGATATGGAGGAGGAGATATCTATAATCTATTTGGCGTAAAGTGACATAAAGTGGTTAACCCTTTGATACATGACAAATGTCATTGTCACTTTTGCTTAAACGCGCGAGATTATTCGGTTTGGATTCGCATTTCAGATAAACGCATAAATAAAAAAATCCAGACGACTTATCCATCTTCTGTGAAAAGTTTAAGATTTATGAAAAGTTTCTCTATTGGAAATATACCATACAGAAAAGTCATCATTACAGTAAGATTATTTCATGGCGTTGAAACATTTAGAATTGTTGTGACGTATTTATATTGAAATAAAATGATTATCATATTCATAAATATTATGAATACCTATGCAATGAATGCAGAAAGAACTGTGCTTCGAAAAAATAGTGCGTTATAGTAGACTCAGTTGATAAAATATTTACAAAAACTACTTTGAAACTTGATTCCCTACATCAGAATTATCGTGTACGTGTCACAAGTTTACAGTTGTTGAAATTATATTTAGATGAATAATTGACTACAAAAAAACTATGAAAAACTTGGTAAACTATCTATCTTTAGATCTTTTAGATAAAACTTTGATGTTGAATGAATAAAATATGGAAAAATGGTAAATAAAGTACGAGTAGGTCAAATGACAAGGTCCTGATTTATATTATTTTTTTATGTGAAATCTAATTATATTTTTGTTGAATTGTAGTGAATATTGATTATGAATAAATAGTTATCAGTTTCAAATAAACGTTTATGGTAGTTTTCATATAAATAAAGCAAAAAAATGTTATCAAAACATTGCATTTTTACGAAAATTTAGGTTACGTTATATTGACATGTAGTGCCGGACACTATTGTCGATAAACGATTTATTTTCGTACAGGATTTTCTTCTGTATTTATAAATAAAATTGTTTATATAAAATTTGGTTTTCTTTATTTTTCTTCGCATGTCAATTCTTATTTTCTCAAAATTACATTATTTTTTGTTTGGAATTATTATAATTAGAATTATTTATTATGCACATAAACATGCCTGTTGTATTACATATACAATATTTATTTTATTCTATTTTAGATTTATATTACAAACAAAAGTTAACTACTCATTGACATTGCCACCGATGTCAGTTTTACAATCTTCTTATTCTTTGTTAGACCATCCAACGAACTATAGCGGTGCTAAGATTCTAAAATGCACGTTCTCCTCCAAGTCTGTCCGAAATCCCGAAATCCTTAGTCTTTGCCTGGTGAAACAAAATTTTTTAACGATGACGACTAAATGCTTATGCAAATTGCAAACAGTTTATAAACTATATCTATTATTTTACATATCAAATTTAGGGTAAATTTAACTGCAATCTTGGTTTAAAATATAAAATGTGATTTAAAGTAACTTTTTCCGATTGTGTTGCTGTTGGCCCTACTGGCCTTGCCAGTGTCACCGGCGGGGGTGATCAAGTACAAGCCAGCCCAGAAAGACATTCCAGTTTGGAATAAGCTCGATGCAACGTACGGAAAAACTAAGATGACTACTGTCGGTACTCCCAACCCTGCGCCCTAACAATTTTATCCCTCCATCACACAAGGCTCATCTACCACTGACTTACAGCTTGTCTGCAAAATCATAGCTCAAATCGATATGGCTGAAATAAGCACTTTCACCGCTCAAATCAGAGATCCGCAAATAGGTAACGTAACTGCATTCGTAGACAAAATTATTAGGTTCAATGGCTCAAGCCGCTAGAATAAAATCCCTCTCTCTGAGCTTAGTCACGTGTAATGCAAAGGTCTTATTGATCAAATCGGGCTAGTTTGCAATTTTCTTAAGAACCACGAAGCTTTCGCGATCCATAAGTAGACTTATCCGAAACGACAGAGTCGGCAAGGCCAAGTGCTTAGCTGACAATAGGCCAATAGAACCCGAGCGCCTATTTAAGGTGAACACGAAGTTGAAAGCATATAAGATAAGTCTCCATAGCTCCTGCGGACGAACCATTAATCCTCACCACTGTAGAGGAGGTCGAATCGATAATCAAAGGCCCTTACGATAAAAAAATCCAGGTCCTGATCCCATCACCAATAAGATTTTGAAAAGGCTCCTGATTCAAATTTTGAATCTCCTAATTCTTATTTTCAATGCTCTACTATCAGAATGCTCATTTCCTGATCAGTGAAAAGAGGCCATAGTATCAGTAGTATATTCACAAACCCAGTAAACCAAGGAATCAACCCGCGAGTTATCGTTTGATCAGCATACTCTCTCTCGAGAAAGTCTACAAATATCCTGCTAGCAAGTATCAAAAACATGATGATTTTGTGGTAATAGATGAACAGTTTGGTTTTTGTAAAAATCATTTGTGCGTTAACCAGGTCCACCGCATAACGGAGCACATTTTAAAGAGCGTCACCCGTGCGCGAACAAATACGACAGGGACTCTCTTCTTTGACGCCATTAAGGCTTTCAATAAATTCTGGCACCCTGGCTTAACTTTTGAGCTTTATCGCCTAGGATTGCCAGATAGACTCATCATACGAGACTACTTATCAAATCGAACTTTTCGTTATCGAGTAGAAGGCATTCTGTCTTGCCCTCGTCTTATAAGGGATGGAGTCCCACAAGGTTCCGTTTTAGCTCCATTTCTATATTCATTATATATAAACGACATACCTAGACAGACCTACAATATCTATCTATCACTCTTCGCGGACGTCTGTATCTGCTTCCGCTTTAACCAAGTGTCTCCAATCCGCAGCCGATGCCCAAGGCAAATGGTTTAAAATCTTGGAAGATTGAATTCAATCCAGAGAAAAGCGTAGGAAGCCTATTCAACAAACCTCGCATTAGAACTTACTGGCGATCCGGTCCACCGGTGACTATCGCTTGAAGATCATATCCACATGGTACGCATTAAAGCAGCTTTCGTTCTGGGCAGACTGTTTGCGATGTTGGGCAGAAAGAGTAAATTGTCCCTTATAAATATAAATAAATAAGGTCACATGGTACAAAGTCTGCGTACACCCTGGTTTTTCGCATGCACATGCCCGAAAAACATTTCTTACGAATGTCCTCGCGCTGCCCATGTAAGGTGCAAGTCTCCATAAAGGTTTTAAAATCGATTCGATTCGAAGCGTTTATCGCAAACCTATTTCAATCAAACTATCTCCCATCCCGATCCTCTGCCTAGACAGGATAGTATTTATTAAAACAGAGTTGACAAACCAACTAGATACAGACACGCGCACAACACCGCCTTCGCTGGCGAGGACGTGGTCCATCGTCTTCGCAGATGAAGTCAGAGTTTCTTTCTTGTTTCGCACACCTGCGAGTGAGTCCATCGATTAGTTTGCGCCTCCATTTCCGACGACGTCCATTGATTTAGTTCAATCTCACAGGAGGCAACCTATGGACGAAATCAACTTTAAGCCCCCACCCGGTGACGCTGTCAAGGCCAGTAAGGCCAACAGCAATATACAATCAGATAAAAAGGGATATGAAGGTAAGGCTCGAACACATTTTAATCGATGGACTCACCCGACGACGTAAGTGAGTCGCAGGTGTGCGAAAGAAGAGACTTCGACGTCATTTGCAAAGACGGTTTTAAGATTTATTCTATCTGCCCAACATAGCATACATTTTTCTCAGAACGAATGCTGCTTTTTATGCGAATATGAGCTTCAAACGGTAGTCTATTGTCAACTAGATACTTGGTTTCATCTTTGTCCGGCATATGGGAGAGGATTTGCTTTTGCTGCTTCGCCAGATTATTTCGGATCATGACCTGTCGATAGAGGCGAGTTAGAAAAGAAGACAATTCAGGCGCACATGACCACAAGGCAATGCCAGTCAGGCCCATTAGCTTTTTTTTAAACATATATGGGTAAGCTCTTGACCTCCATCGAGGGAGAAGGTCTACGTTGGAGTGAGCTAACTCATGAGAAGCCTACTACTACTACTTTACGACGGTGCGGCAGGCTGGTATTTAGCTGAACCATCCCACAGGTGGGTACAGTACTCCATGCAGGGCCGGATTTGAGCTTTATATAGTGTCAGAAGCTGTCTAGGCGTGAAGTACCGCGTCACCTTGTTGAGAATGCCCAGGTTTTTGGCCGCCGATGTGAGCCTTGGACTCAGCTGACGCCAAAATTGAGGTAAGCACTCAATTTCATGCCAGGAAGTTTAATGCGGCCGGTGAATTCTATAGACACACCACGGTAGGATTCAGCTCGAAAGGACTCCTTTTTGCGGAGAACAGACAAACCTGCATTTTGGAGATGTTAAAAGCGACCAGATTATCGTCACCCCCTGGGAGACTCGGCTTAAGGTCACATTCGTCTGCTCCACCTCTCTTAAGGATCGTACTGTGTCCCCGTCGTCTCTTGCACTAGAAAGGTATCTCACCGTTACTGTGCTGTAATCAGCGTATCCGACTATGCCTGGCACGAGCAAATTGTTAATGTGTAGTAAGAAAAGAATAACAGAGAGAATTGACCCCTAAAAACTCCAGCATTAATAGCCAAAAGGTCAGAAGAGCAGCTATCTATGACTACTCTGATCGACCGCTCACTCAGGATGTGACGACCTCATCGCCCGCTGTTGGGATAACTTCTGTCACAGCAGAGATTATTCCACCAGTGCAATCAGTCACACTGGTGGTAGGTCTTTTCTTGCAAGAAATCGGCTAGGTAGGTTCCACCACAGTATCAAATATTCTGCCGCCAAATAGTAGTGCTTAGGCATTACTCTGTTCCGGTTTGAAGGGCACTGTACGCTAGTGAAATTCCTTGGCAGAGGAGATTTAATAACTAATATCTCGAGGTTACATAGCCTTATTCAGATCTAGAGTGCTGAGTATTTGGAATATCTCTTTTTCTGAATATGTATCTCTTACATTGCAGAGTCACAACGAGGTAGCAAAAGGTAGGCAGTTACCAGCGGCATCTAATTGGTAATTCTTCGCAACTAGAAATGCAAATAGTTCTGCTTTCTTTCTTTTGGCGGTTTGAGCTAATGAACCATCTGACTTTTGCAATAGCGGTAGAGGAGACCAAAAGAAAAGGGACGAGTAAGATGGGTAAGACGGTTGTCTAGCTCCAATGCGGCCGATATGGTTGAAGCGGGCCTACGGAGGGCACATTTGTCAGACTTGGCAAAACTATTAAAGAGTATTTTCAGTATCAAGACATTCGACGCATTGCAGGCTCGAGCATCCACACACTTCTGGTAGGCTAAGTGCTTACGTGCTTCGGCACTATCACGCTCGAGAGTTGAACCAAGGGGACGCTTTCGCATAGAGTAAGCCATCAGAATATATAACGACAAATTCCATAGCCTTTAATATCCTTCAGAAACACCATCTGCGCAGCACGCCGGGTCTTTGAAGAGAATCATATGCGCTGCCAAGGGTAAGAGACACAAAGAAATGCCGCATCTCTTCCGACTCGGCTGACTTGAATCAACATTTGCTCGAGTTCAGGTGGCAAGTAAACAGACACAGATTTCACCAGATAGCGGTCGTAGCTAATTAACCTCGCCAACTAGATGCGGTCAGCCAGCGGAATACCGTGTTTAGGATCCTGCTAGCCTCCGCGAATAGTCACATAGTACAGACACCAAGTAGTACCGATACCGGTCGCAACACCATGCAACTGCCCAGACTCTACTACCAGGATGGCTACTCAAGGCATCATGACGAAAGGCGACAAAAATCACTTAGCGGCATGGCTTTGCCAAGAGAGTAATTAAAAACCACGGCCGAAACCTTCCACTTGAAGGTGCTGTTCATTTAACGCTACCCAAGAGACACGTGTGGGTATCTAGAATAGCCCACGGACGCAAACGACATTATCTTTCAAAAGTGTATTCCACAATATTTTTCGAAAATAATTTAATCCTAGTAAATGTGTATAAATGAAAAACATTGGTATTAAAATCCTTTTTTATTTACTATTATAATTATAATTCTCAGAATCTATACATATAACAAAAATATAAATTTCGTACAATTTATTAAGTAATCGTATACTAGTCATGATTTAAAAACTGTTTGATTTTTTTTTCATTTTCTTAGTGCATTGCTATCGCTTTGGCAATTGCGACTCAAGCATCTAGTCAATACCAGCATTAGTTGTTGCAATTGGAGGTGGCTGAATAAATTCTGATAGATAGATTTACAATTATAGAGAGATTTACAATTATTGTCTGTATGATGCTATCATCCTAGACAGAACAGTTATAAAAAGCCGGCAGCTAAACTGGCTCGGGTTTAAAAAAATCTTCCTTACTGAAAGAAGAAGTAGAAGAAAGAAAATCGAAAATCACTTAAACTTAAGGTCTACAGCCCTAACGCCACCCCTAACGATTTTCAACGGCGTCATCTAATCACAATTCAATGTGTTTTCCAGCAGGGTCTCGTTTTCAACGGAAATTCACAGCCCGAAGTCCAAATACAGAAGTCTTAAATAGAAAGAAAGAATTAATAAAAAAAAAAACAAAAGAAATATATAACATATAACAAAAAGTTATAGAAAAAAACCATTTTGAATAAGGTCGGTAAGAAAATATAATGGTTTGTGTACTCATTTTGAGCAATTCAAGTATGATTAGGCGTTATTCGTCAAAAGTCCTTCTTGAAATAAATAAATTAATGTAATTAGCACGTCCTTATTACACGAGTTACTTTTTTCAAACTTACTATATCATGGCTAAAGTGGTGAATGCGACCTTTTCTTCATCCGTACCATAGCGCTGCCACAGTTATTTCCGAATCGAATGGCGCAGCTAGTCGTTACAAGCGTAGAGTAGATGGGTTCTCCAAAACCAAAAAAGATAAGCTTAAATTTGTAATGCGTAAGGAAGACAAGTAGACCGTCGGGCATTTTGTTCTGCAAATAGTATATAAAATGCTATACTAAAAATAAAACCATGCTAAAATTTTAAAATAATAGCTAATCATTAATGGCTTTTAATAGCAGGAGAGCTATGCTTGTCCCATCATAAATTGGGCCGGCTCGACAGAGGGAGTACGACCGTCTCACAGAAAATCAGGCGTTAGGTAATAAGAGAACTGTTTTGTTTCGTGCGATGAGTGAGAGCGCCGTAGGCTCAATCTCCCACCAGTCCCACATTTTTTCCTTCTCATTTCCTACTCTCCCTTAGGTTTGCAACGCATAAATTCTACTTTAAGTTTATTATGTTCATAGGTTGCGGTGAATGCTTCGAATCCTCTCGAGTAAAAAATTTCATTTATGAGTACCTTATACATATCTAGTCAATGTTATAGGTATATAAATATGTGGCCTCCTCTTCGTCCATGTCGTAATCACAGATACGGTATACGGTATACCAGCGGGAGAACAGTAGTTCTCCCTCGTAATCTTCGCCATACAAACAATGCGACCGACATTTGTATTCTTAGGAAATATATTTATAAAAAAAGACAAAAAGAAAAAGAATTATAATCCATTATTATTATATATAAATATATATATATTTGATAATGAATCATGATCATGGATGATGATTAGATAAATTACAAAACAAATAATGGTCTATAAAATAATGAAATAATATATTATATCGATATCGATAAAATTTCCACCCGCCCTGTAGAATTTATTCTGTGAACAACTAAACAAAATGTTTCCAGCTGTCAATATATAATGATATACTATTATGAGACAAAACACTATAAAAATAAAGCATATAATTCTATATTGAAATTTGAATGACAGCAAGCCAATTGTTGGTAAATATGTACAACAAAATACTGAAGTTTTCCGTATTTTTTGTTGAATGATTTCTTCTTTTTTTCGGGGACAAGCATAGTTATTTGTTTATGTAAATACTGTAATTGCGTCTATGTAGAGTATTTGAAACGCATATAATTGAATTTGTAGAAGAAATACTTGAAAATAGCGTATAAGTGCTATCCATATTCGAGCTTGAAAATTTTGATAAATACGATAAAAGATAAAAGTCCAGTTATAGAAATAGCTTTATCGTTTCTAGACCAACATAAATAACACTAGTCTTTGGACGAAAATGCACTTACCGTTAATAAAAATGCTTCCAAAAACGGAGATTACAACTTTCTTTTTCATAAAACTAAGTGACATTTGCCAACTCGTTTTTATC
Organism: Hestina assimilis; assembly: GCA_023373885.1. NCBI lineage: Eukaryota > Metazoa > Arthropoda > Insecta > Lepidoptera > Nymphalidae > Hestina > Hestina assimilis. Next base: position 15,999,706 of record CM041747.1, on the reverse strand, counting down.
GCGGTAAAAGACGATATTACTTTTTTAAGCTTTCTGTGTAGCGTAAAATTTAATATATTTTATTATAAACAATAAAATTTCGAAAAATTGAGTCACTTATACACCGAAAAATAATATTTAAAGTTAGGCGGGGTAATGAGACTATTTCTGTCAAAATCGCAAACTGACGGCCAGCCGGCTGGTCAATCTGAATCCTCGATAGGTTAAAGCTTAAAACCCTACAAATATTAAAGACAAAATTAAATGTTCTTCAGCCATTTACCAACACTTCTGCATATATAACTCACTTTTTCAATTTTGTGGGTTGACATGGTATTGCTTATAACAGTCCATGTATAAACTCGTAATAAAACCTCTTTGGCTGTATTATTTGCATCGGGCTGGTTTTGATGATATAAAAATTAAAAAAAAAAAAGAAACAAAGTAGTAAAATGTTGTTTCCCGCTATTTTTCATTTGTTTTTCTTATCAAAATGAATGTAATGAAGAAATTCGATTCGAAATGCAACACAAGCCGCAAAAAAGTTTGTAACCTAATGCAGTATCAGTAAGGTAGGCACAATGTTCAATACTTTTATTTTTTAATGCTACTCTTACTACCTATACTCTAGTTTCTAAAAAACCATCATTGTGCTCATATTAAATTAGTTCCAACGACATCAATTTTGTAGTTGTTACATTTATTTATTTATTTATATACACTTTACTGCACAATGTGCGCAAAAGGTGAGCTTAATGCTAATAGAAAATGTTCTGCCAGCTAACCTAAGACGTGGAAGAAAGAAAGTGGGTACATTTCGTATACACACAGCTCAATCATATTGAACAAACCTTGCAATTACCATAACAAAGCTTTTAAAACCTTTATTTACTTCTACATGTCGAAACAGATGCGTTACATTTCCACTAATGTGCAAACTAAGATATAATAGTGTTCCCGCGCATACTAACAAACAGAAATATAAAATTTTATAATTTTATGCTAACAAAATACCATTTATCGAACAGCTGTTAACACTACGATAAAAACAGTTTATTGCGTCGTTTGGTGTAAAACTGCATAATAACTATATGCTGTACGTATAATCTGAAAATATAAAATTAAATTAATATTATGTAACTGAATTACCATTTAATGGCTTATTATTTTGTTTCTATTTTTTGACATTAAATCCAATTGAAGCCTCAATAGCTCAACGGTAGAGCCGACTTTCCTCCGTTAACGCAAGAGCCGCGGGTTAGATCCTGACCCCCTTGGGCTATTGTCGTACCGAATCCTAGCGCAAGGTTCGAGCTTGTTTGGACGGGCAATAGGAATATTGGTAATGCCTTGAAAAACCATTGCTAATATTTAAAAAAAAAAATACTAAATCACGGCTCCCAATCTATTTTTAATACGCGACGACATTCTAGCGCTGTTTTTTTCTGCTAAAGCTACACAAAGTCACAACAAGAGATAAGTAGCTCTAGCAGAATTTCTTTTATATTAGAAAAGTTTAAAAGAACTTAAACTTTAAGTTAGAAAACTGGAAGCTGTAAAAGATAGCTAACTTGATCATAGCTTATAGAATTGTTGTTAAGTACTTGAAATTGCTACGTCACAAGTAAAGTCGCGTGTAATAAACCTAAGCATTTTGCTTCGCGACCGCCTTAGAACGTGTACGAAGCCCTCGACCGCTCGTCGCTCCGCAGTATTTGAGAACCTCTGGACTAAATTGTTACTAAAGAAAAAAGGTTGCCTACAACCTATTACGTACTTCTTCCCCCATTGAATATTAATATTAATCATTACTTTTCGCCAAATATTATGTTACTGTGTTATTATACAAATGTTGCTTTTACCTGAATAAAAGACGGCAAATCGAGTGTATGGAATGGCCCAGCTCGCATTCTGCATGGACGGGACATTCCAACACACAGTATTGCTATTTCTCGACGAATTTTCGGACTCAAACACCAAATAGCCGAGCAAAATGGACCTTGCCCTAAGCTCACCGCACTCTAAAAAGATGGAAAATAAAAAAAAAAACTTTAACTAAAACTAAATGGAGGGAGGTACAAAAATAGCTTAATATTTGTTGTTTGTTGATGAATAACTGAAAGCTTTAAAAATAGAATTTCATTCTTATTTTCGTAATTTGATTCAGTATTAAATATAAAAGATTTAAGTTGATAATTGCCGTTTAGCCCACCACACAATAAAGGGTTAAGCAATTTAGGTCTAATTATATATAAGCTATTATGTTATATGTTTAGGCAAAATGTTTTTTTTTTTCGGGTTATTACATGTCAAAGATATTAAGCAAATGGTATTATATTATGCATAAATGTAACGTCTATCAATGATCACACCTCATTAAATACCGCGTCTCCAAAATGGCAGAACAGGAATAACTGCGTTAACGACGCGCACATGAATAGGAGAAGAGACATCAACTGTGCGTTGCTAAGGTACTCCTAAAAAGAACACAGTATATAAGTATAATACATTTAATAATTTTCGCGTAATAATTACCTATACCAGAGGTTCTAAAACTTATTTAATTTACTTTGATCCACTTTGATTACAAATAATTAGTCAGCACCCCCATTTTTTACTTTAATGCTGCTTAAAAACTACTTAACTTTAATTAATTTAATTATAGTGTGCTATATTCGTCTCGTCTGGAGTTTCAACTTTCATTGTAGATAACACTGTTACCAGTGAGAGCAATTAAAACTCTCTGTACCATATTACAATAAACAATCAATTTTAGTTCGTAAACTAATCTATTGTGAAAGACGAATCGCCCCCATTGACCACTTCAATATCACCAATTTTGTGATCCCTTTACCCACTTTAGGCCTCCATTGCCCACAAGGGGGCGTTATCGTCCACTTTGAGAAAGACTGATCTATATTATATGTGCTTAAATTATGATAATCTAAACATTTACTAATATGTTACCAATAATTGGACGCAGATAAGCAATACCAGGTCAACCCACAAAATTGAAAAAACTGAGTTATATATGCAGAAGTGTTGGTAAATGGCTGAAGAACATTTATCTTTAATATTTTTAGGGTTTTAAGCTTTCAAACTTGTAAAAAAGCCATTTTTAATCACGCAATTTATGTATTATTTTAAACGTTTTGGGTTATATTATATACGAAATATGCAGTTTGTATAGTTATTTTTGGTGAGATTAAGTATAAATAACTTACATAAATCTGAAATTGGCAAAAACTTGACCAATACATAAAAAAATCATATAAAGCAAGTTGTTCAAAATCTTCAAACGCGTTTTTCTCGAAATGATATTCGTGTGGGTTGACATGGTATTGCTTATTTGCGTCCAATTTATTATGAATATTACGAATAGCTTTCTATTAGAATGTTTCATAGATATGTATGTCAAAAAATATAAATAAATGTTTCAATTATTCTTACCAATTTCAATTGAATTGCAACTGAACACAGGGTGAAAGTAGCCACAAAGAAATAAATTCCCAAAATATTTTGAATTAATTTTGTTAGCTTATCAACTGACCTAAAAAATTTAATTTTAAAAATGTATTGATTTAGTAGGCATTTCTGCTATTTTCAATTTCAATGTAAAAACACTTACTTTAATAGCAGCACATGGATATAATGGCATTGCTTGATTCTGTAATGGGCACGGATATCTCTTTTATCCCATAAGTCACATTTATCCCCTTTTCCTCCAATTCGCTCGCTATAAGCATGAAGAGAGCAGAACTGGCCACGAATAAATATCATCAAGCCAACAGCTATTAAATCAAAAGCGATATGAATTTTCACGCAGTATATAGCTGCTGTAGTTTCTACGAAAATTGACAGCAAGTATCCAAATATATTTACATCTAATGGAGCCCAGCCTGGAAAAATATGGGGAAACTCATCGATATCTTTTCCTTGGTAGACGTATATCCCATATTCAATAAACGGAGATGCAATAAAGACCACGGCTGTAAAACTGTAAATTCTTCCCAAGTAAGTTGAAATTGAAGAAAAATGTTTAGTGTATGAATTGATGTGTTCCGAAAAATAATTCTCCTCTTCATTATCTGACTCATAATCATAAGGTGAGCCTTCGATATTTAATTGTCCTCTTTCCAAAGACGATGCTTGTGTTACAATATAGCGCCAGCGTTTTTGATTCCCTACTAAAGACCAAAGTTTCAATAAGCCCATTAGACAAAAAGATAAAACGCTGAAGAAAGCGAAAAGTTTTTTCAAATCATCTTTGGCCATTACTAATGCAATTATTTGAGTAATGTTTGTGTAAATAAAGCACAGAACAGAACATTTGGCTAATGGGCAAATATCCCAAGTCCGTGGACCCTGCCAAAGACCAGCGCTGTGAATGCGTTGCTTAATAATTGTCTTTAAATTGACATTACTGTCAAGTGGCGTAAATATTTTCCCAATAAAGCTTCGCATTTTCAAAATATGGTGATTTAAAGATTATTATTAACACAGATATGATTATCCTGTGGGGAAACTAAAGCAAATACATTAGTTGTTAAAAATACTACGTTATATAGGCTTTAGAATTATACCTAATACAGAAGTTGAGGCAAATAATTTCATAATTAGTTTAATCGTTGTCGATGTTGCAGTAAAACAATAAACGCTAGTAGTTAGTTATCGTATCATCAACATGAAATTTTAGAGAATTTTTTTACTTTTTTTAAAAAAAATTTTTTTAATGTTAAGTAAAAGGTTTCATTATTGATTAATATTTTTCGAGTGATGTATTGTGTTCATTCGAGTGCTTGTTTGCTTGCGTAGAAAGAAAACTAAAAGTTTTTCGGGTTGAACGTTTGGGTCAAATCGTTACTATTTAGGTACATGCTTCGTACAGAGTATCAGATCCGTAAAACTGAATTGGAAAATAAACTACTGACCTACCTAACCTTCTTGAATACTCTATGACAACATAAATGCATATAAATAACATAATGATTTACATAATACATAAAATATAGCTCAATGCGTTATACGCTTTAGCTTTATAAATACCTCAATTTATACATGACGAAAATTATATTGATTTACGAAATATTTTTGTTACGTTATGATGGTAATTATAATTATTTGTACTAGCTGTTCGCGCTGTTCCCGCGGCTCTGCGCGCATTATGTAGGTTTTTGATGATCCCTCGAGAATCCAACTTTTTCCGATAAAAATGCTATATAAGCCAGGTAAGAGACTATGTTCAAATTTTATCCAAATCTGTTTAGTTTTTGGTTGAATAAGTAACAAACATTGACTCATACATTTTAATGTAAAAAATACTGTTTTTCTTTTTTTTTCAATCATAATATTTACCTCAATTTCATTTTTCAAAATTTTAACATTACTGTATGGATTTAGTGGTAGCTCTCTCATTATATCATACCACATATACAATTTATAGAAACCCTAGAAACTTTCAGGTAAGTCTAAATAATCTATTCAAAAAAACATACTACAGAAGTTACAACTGAGTTTTAATTAGAGCTAGTTAAATAACTTCAATTATACGAAAAGAAGAAAGTTTGCGTCATCAAATGAAAATTAATGTTAATAACATTAATTAGGTACGAATTGTTATGAAACATATAGATTTCTTGATTTTTGGCGCCTTCTTAAGGTTTTAAAAGTGAAATTTTATACACAATTTCTTCCAATTTATAATAAGAAACAAAGGCGAGGTTATAAACCAAATTTAAATCGAACCAAATTGAACCTGTAAGGCATAATAGCCACATTAAATTACAAAAGTGTTGTTAAAACATTGCCAGCCCTTTTCATGTATTTCATAAAACAAACGGTTATTATTGTTAGGCTAACAGCTAATTAGGAATATTACACGGTTAATGAAACAGTACTTGTAGATAATGAAATTTGTTTGTATAAAATAAAGTTTTTTTTTAATGGTAAGCAGACACTGCAACATATGACAGCTTGCGTTACTTGAAGTATCACATGCTCCTTGCCATCCCAAAGAGAAAAGGGAAAAAGTAAAAGTGTGGGTACCTTCAAATCAAGAATGAACAGACATCTTCGAGGCAAGCGCGCTCCACCTTAGACTGCGTCAACACTTAACAGGTAATAATAATATTCAAGCGCTAGCCTATATATTAAATAAACTTGAGAGGTGTCAAGGTACACCCGGATGGAACGAAGTTCCTTTCGATTAATTTGTGAAGGAATTGTAATAATTTTTTATTTTATTTTTAAGTTGTAATAATATTTTTTTTATTTATTATTTATTATGTACAAAAAACCTGTATGTACTCAACAAAAGTAATCGTCGCGACACCACACTGTTCAATGCGAAATAGAAAGACGAAACGATAACTGGCTTGCTTTCTATGAGAGAGAGAGAGAGAGAGAGAGACGGACAGAAAAACAAGCGCACGCCGCACGGCTTACAACTATAGCAAAAAGTGTCGTTACAACTTTTGGTCTTAATTTTTCCGTCTAGCCCCCTTTTGCAACGCGCGATAAGGAACTTCGTTCCAAAAAAAATGGATGATAAGAGACCATAACACTAAACGCAACAGTACTGATACGATTACTCTATGCTGATTTTCTATGAGAGGATAGAGTACTTCCTCGGTTGAGGAAGCCAATTTGTGCTCTGAGCCTTTCAAAAGCCTCTTTGTGAAGCATGGCTCTGCAACTATTAAATATGTTATAAGTATATTATAGTTATTGTAATAAAATAAAAATATAAATAAATTCTTAGATTTTTATTAATATTTTCAATTTAGCCATTTACTTGCCAGTGGTACAGAGAACATTATTACAATAAAATTTACCAAGCAGAGCGGAAAGCAGCATTTGAATCATCCAGTCTGCCCAAGCCGCAACTAGATTTGCTTGTTACGTAACCATTAGAGTCGGAACTTCTAGTACTTATGATTCCATTTGAACCCTGCCATCCCCCATTAGATCGTCCAAAAGCAGACGGATTGGCCCAGCTGGTAGACGATCGAGCGGCACCATTTTGGGGTGCTGCGAAGTTGCTTCCCTGCCAGCCAGTGCCGCCTGAAATAGATTTTTTTTTCATGTTTTATGTTGGCAAGCAAGCATAGGTAAGGCTCGCCTGCTGGTAAGCGGTTGCCATGTTACTGTCGTGTTGCCAAACTAGAGATATTGGTTTTAAATCTCCTTTATCCAGTAATTTTACTAGACCGAAAAAACCGAAACACAGTAATGATAAAGACACTACTGCTTCACGGTAGAATATTTGACACTGTGGTGGTAAGACCCACCACCAGTTTGACTGATTGCACTGGTGAAATAATCTCTGATGTGACAGATAATCCCACTAGCGGACTATGGGATCGTCACGTCCCGACGAGATAAAATTAGATGAAGAAACAGTAGTTAGGATTAAAACCGATACATAAAACGCAGCGTTGCCTTTTACTATTATTTATTCCTACGCGAGCGGATTCGTGGGTGCAGCTAGTTTGTAATAAATAGAATATTGGAAATTTTCCTAATTGGAAGATTCTTATAAAAAAATAAAACATAACTGCTGTGTTTTGGTTATTTGTTAATTATCTATTTTTTATATTATACTTATTTTACATTTTTCTTAACTAATTAATGACATTAAACTATCTTAATTTGTAAAGTTATATATTTTATTTTTAATGCATCTAGTGGATATAGTGGTGGTCTATAGTGGATCCACACAAGCTGTTAACTGTGCCATTTTCTAAGCAACAACAATAAGCTGACCTCGTGTCCAGTTGCAATGTTTCATTATAATTAATTTATGTTAACCTCTTTGACTTTACTCGATTAATATGCCAACATAATATTTATGCATTAAGTTGTGTTATTTATATTTATTTATTTAAATTAGGATATAACGACGGAAATTTTAAGTTACCTACCTAAAGCACGGAATTCGTGGATATTACTATGTTGGTGCGCCACGGCAGTCATGACGATAAAAAATAAAGAAGACAGCAACAACTGAAAAGAAACATATAATTAATGTCTTTTTCATTACTTGTATCAATGTAGGCCCTAGTAAGACTTTTTAAAGTGTATTTATATTTGGTGTTAGTGCTTTGCGTTTTGCAGGTAAGTTTAGCGTTTTTTTTTATAATTAAGATTGTGTATTCCTACTATTATATTATAAACGTGCTGGTTTTTATATTTGTATGATTTGTTGTTACGCAAATTTGAATTAACAAGTTTGAATTAAATTCGAGCACGATTCAGACATAATGACTCAGTAAAAATTATGCATTGTCATCTATTACGAGTAAATTATTACTTACGAGTATATTAACTAAAAATATATACATCAAATACAAAAAATATAAAATACGATAAGACGGATCGAATTTTATATATCTGCATTTTTTATACCATAAAGCTGGCAAAAAGCATACGTATATCCGGATGCTAAGCGATCAACGTAACCAATAATTTTCATCTTTGCAACACAATAGAGCTGTAATTAGTGTCAGCAGATTTAAAGGAAATAGCGGAATGGTGAAGGGGTATGAAATATAAAATGGGGTCTAGAGGTGGGAGTTTGGGTTTACTCATCGAAAGAAATGCATTATTCCGGAAACTGCTTCATTTCAATATTTTGCGTGCGGAAAGCACCGGACTATTCATGCCGAAGCAATATTATTTCTTATATGATTTGCTATTACCAATTGATACAGTAATGTACTGTCTTTATACATATCAAAGATATATTTTTTCATCCAGGGTATCTCATCGACCGATCGAAAGGTCCTAAATGATATTCGTTGTATTGAAAATCTTGTGACTAGTTGAAAAAAAATTCTGCTTCCGCGATGATGCTGCAGATGGTTGTAATATTACCACATTTATTCACTACCAAATGCAACCAGTATTAAGTCTACATGAATGCGTCAAATAAAGGACTTACCATTTTACAAAATTGTGCTCGGTAGCTTGTATATCTGATCAGAGTCACAACAATTCTTTGTACTAGTCATCTTTACACCTTACCTTATATACATTTTGGGTCTCGTCACTACCAAAACATTAAGGTTTGTACGTACTTAGTAACAAAAGGATATAATAATTGTGTCACGCGTAAGTCATTAATTAAGCTGTGGAATTAAGATGACATAACTAAGTGTATTATTTCTTTTGTGGAATGAAGGATACATTATCTTAAATTAGGTGTCATTATAAAGCGGATAAAGCCTTTGAAGGACGGTAAAGGGGCGAGACAGTAAGGTTTTACTATAATTGTGTTTTTCTATTAAATTACAAAATGGTAACTATATGGATAGTTTAATATATCAATAATATAAGTACATTCTGTACCACGACGGTGGCAAACAAGGATAGTACGGCCTGCCTGGACTTAGCCACCGAAGCTTGTTGGCCCTTCTGTTGTTTGTTTCAATATAAAACCTTCGGACTGAGATTGGTATAAATTTTTCTTAGCTTTACAAAGAATATTTTTCAAATAAAGTGAGCCTCATTCGTATACTTAGCTAAAAGTTATGTAACAAGTTGGCAAAAAAGCATACGGCCCATCGGTGGTATAATCTCTGCTGTGACGGAGGCTACAACAACACAACAACGGGCGATGGGTCGTCACATCCCGACGCCGAAAAAGTAAGTTTTGAAAAACCAAAAAAAAAACTGAAATTACTTTTTCCCCAACATAATAAGTCTATGTTTATCTAATACCTTTAAACGAGGAATTCTTGTATATATATATATATATAATGGGGATCTCAGAAACGGCTGCAACGATTATCATGAAATTTAGTATGCATGGGTTTTCGAGGACATGGGTGCATGGGTTTTTTTTGTTTTTGGTAAATCGAAAGTTGTGAAGGGTACGGTAGACTCGATTGAAACCTTACCTGGATAATAAAATAATGATTTCGACAACAAGTTATATCCGCAAAAATTGGGATTGTTGAGTATTTTGTTAAATTCTAATGGACGCATCGCTGTCAGTCAGTGGCATAATATAATAAATTAAAGAAAACATCAACTGCCAGTGTAAAAATGTCTGTCATTCGATTCAATTCAATAAAACCTTGTTGCCATAGCAACGCGTGGTCGTCAAGTGCGTTGTGAAACTAAAGGGTTTCGCAACTTAATGGTGTTGAAAGAAAAAATAATAACGAATTAAAATCGACCGCAAAAATAAGTTGTTAATTTCATAGTAATTTAATTAAAAGTAATATGATTTTTCATAGTATGCCAAACTTATTGGAAGAGCTTGCATATTTCTAAAGTTTGTAGACCTTCTTCAAAACAAATGTAGTTGAAATTTCATTTGATGTTCTACAACCCCAAATTTTTCAAGAATTTTAAATCCCATAGTTGAAAAGTTACAGGGGGCGCAATTATAATGACTTTAGGAGCTAATATCTCAACAACTACTGACTTCGTAAAAAGTCAAAATCAAACCTCCTTATCATTTTGAAATACCTATCCAAAGATATCTCACACTTAGCTATACGTTGAATTTTTTTTTCAACCCTCACTTGCATGTACTACTACTACCCTTAATTATTATACATTTTAGGATTTCATTACAAAATCGTGTAGTGGTTCATACACCGATTTACTATATTTAGTGTAGATAGCTTCAGACGGACATAACGAAATTATAGGAGTTCCGTTTTTGCCATTTGGCTACGGAACTCTAAAAACGATTTAACAATATTTACAGTGTTACACATATTATCGAACAGATGGCGTAGCTGGTAGGTATATTTTTACACTAAATTATATTTTATTCATGTTTATATATTTATATTTTTATATATTTACATATTAACAAAGCTTTCTTAAATTACTTATAATCCTACCTAAATATTTTTTATTCATATTATTTTTCTACATGTTTTGACATATTTAATTTGTTTTGTTGATAATAGATGGCGCGTCGACGACAGCCTGAAAACACGGACAAAGCCACATTTTTTCAAAATAATTCCTAGGTAGATTGATTTATCGTCCCCGAAAACCTCCGTATACCAAATTTCATGATAATCGGTGGAGCCGTTTCCGAGATCCCAATTATATATATATACAAGAATTCCTAGTTTAAAGGTATTAGATAGATAAAAACGCAATTAAACAAAACACGTCCTCTGGCAATGTCAAACAGAATTATGTATGTCTGTTATTTGATTCACTTCGTTATATCCTTTGTTGCCAACGCTAACAAATTAGTTATATAGTATAGCATTAAATTTATACCAACGAAGCGAAACATTCCTAACAGAGTAAGAAATTTGAAAAAATAGCAAAAACTAACTGAACAAGATAATAAAAATGCATAAAGTACGGTAATAAATAAACAAATAATCACTACTACTTTTTGTAACAGAGATTTATCACAAACTTACAAAAATGCAATGTAAATGCAGACTTCTTCCTACTTCTCGCTGCCTTTATACCAGGTTAGACGGAGCGATCTATCTTTCTATTTAATGGAGTAGTAGAGCTATGCTTCTCACAGCCAAAGGTGCCGGCTCGACATTTTTATCAATTACGTAATAATAGGTTTGAATATATTAAATAATACTTAAAATTCTCTGTGCTACAGCAACGCCTGGCTGGTTTTGCTAGGAAACAATAAATCAATGAAATTACAATATACATAGGTACTGAAATTAAAATATCAAGGATATTGCTCAACGGTAGAAGGGCCGACTTCGCTCCGTTAACGCGAGAGTCGCAGGTTCGATCCTGACCCCCTTGGACTATTGTCGTACCCACTCCTAGCGCAAGCTTCGACCTTATTTGGAGGGGCAATAGGAATATTAGTAATGCCATTAAAAAAAGCATTGCTAGTGTTCTTTTTAAAAAAAAAAAAAAATAATTGCACACATATATTTGCAAGTGCATCAAATATAAATAAATAAATATAATAAATTAACATAAATAATACATAATTATTTTATTTATATTCATATACATGATACAGAGGATAAGTATTACAATTAAATTCATTGAAACAATAAGCATTATTCGAGTAGTGTTTTCGTATTTTTTTATGTCTTGACGGTTGGCAAACAACCATACGATCCGCCTGATAGCAAGCAGTCGCTGCAACCTATGAACGCTTGCAATACTTGAAGTATCACAGGCGCGCTGTTAACCCAAGGGATAGAATGAAAGGGATGAGAGGGATAAAAAGAAGGGAACGGAGAGGGTGGGACATTGGGCCTTTAGCACTCACTCATTGCACGAAAAGTAATAATATTGTTACTTGACTCCGATTTTCTATGAGAGGAACATAGCCCTATTAGTACTAATGAATATTAATTTAGTCACAAACAGAGATTTTTGTGTCATATATCTGTTATTATCGATTGTATATGTAGATAGTTATTATTGCAAAACTATATGCAATACAAAGTTCATAAGTTTACGTTGTGACCTGAGCGATAAGGAGCCTAACAGTGTTACATTAAATGATTTCCACGTGATACATTATATCGATTCAAAATCTTCCATGTCTATTTCCATACTTCGACATTTTCGGAAATTAAAATAAGATAAACTGTAATATGATCTCTATGTAAATGTGTTTTAAAAGGTTAAAAGTGCAAATTGTATTTCATTATATTAACAGCCGAATACTGAAATATATTATGTTTCTCAAATTCATAACCACTATTTAAGCGTTTGAACAGTTCCTAAAATAAATTTATATTCAATTGTTAGATTTAGGAAAAATCTAAATTAAGTTGTGTTCAAACGACACTCATTAAAAATTTCGTATACTGTCTAATCGATTTCAGTTTTCTTCATGGCCATTTACTCTTTTTGCGATTAAAATGACGACCAAAAATATGCCAAAAACGGACTGACATCATTATATCGTATCATGACATTATACGTCATGATCATATAGAATTTGAATCGATTTACTGTCAAATTGAACAGAATTTTTACTAAAAGTTAATGTTAAGCCCGCAGATGTGTATTCGTCCGCTAAACGGTCCGTCAGCCGCTGTGCGTCCGCTTTTTATAAATATATATCATCGCGGATTTTTTTTATCGATTTTTTTAAGCTATACAATTCCGTTGTACATTAATTTGATCTATCTCGTAAGATTTAGCCAGCGTATGCGATTTAAGCGCACGAAAATATTGTGTTTGTTACTACATCACATGCAATATACATATAAATTATCTTAGTTACTCAATCTTTTGCTGAAAGCTGCATTAAAATCCATTAAATAGTTCAAAAGATCTAAGCGAACAGACAGCGGAACCCACTTTATTTTATACTATGTAAAGACTATCATACTTATAGGTTTATCATAAAAAGTTAATGCTGTTTAATTAATCATTTTATGAAAACGAAAATAAATCTCTGTTGCGCACAAGTTGATCGCATGCACAATTATTGTTTTAATTTAAGTGGTTGAAATTCGACCATAGCGATTAACTCTGAAAACTTATTTTTATTACGAATACAATGATAATGAATTAGCTCATACTACTCAATAATAAAAACGCTTTGTCTTTGTCTATTCATACATAGAAGATTATTATATGTACATCGTAAAAAAACGACATTACACTTAAAGGGATCTCGAATAATGGATTACAGACCCATTGCACAAACTTACGTGTGATTTACCTACTGTGAGTTACGTTTAGGATGCTGCTACCATATCAGAATATAACTTTCAGCCCTATGCCGTCAGTTTTGAGCAGTACAGTTGATTTTTACATGGCTAAAAATTATATCTAAGAATATAAATTTCATGACCACTCAAACACTCTTATCGTTAGAGAGCACGGATAAAGGCTATTACGCAATTGATGGTTACAATATAGTCGCACGATCTCCAATTTATCTATTCGTATGCTTTATGGACTGAGTCGAACAACCTCGAAATGTACTACAAAATGACTTCCATCGGTACTTTGTTTTGATGCCACTTGAAAAGTTACCGGTTCATTTTATAAAACTGTATTATAGTGAGCATAAGAAACAGTTTTGGTAGATTATAGTAAGGAATACATATACCAAATACAAACTTTAGTATTTTTTATAGCAACATAACTTTAAAAAAGGAGGTTCTAAATTCGTATACATATATGAACCGATTTGCAAAATTATTATTTTTTTGTTTGGGTATGATTCCAATTGTAAGGGTATGCTTCCCATTTGGTTTAGTTAGAAAAAGGTGATAAAATTGATGATAAAATTTTTATAGGCATGAATTTCGTTAATTTTTTTGTTTTATCTCAAACTCCGTTATTTATGAACTGTTTTTTAAAATTCTTGTTTCTTTCTTGTTTAAGCGGATGCAGTTTCACGTTGGTTTCATAGAAAATTCATTAAATCGGTTCAGTAATTTAAACGCTTAACACCTCCTCGTCGGTCCCGGAGTCGACGTAGTCTTTCGGTGTAGGCGTTATTCCTTGTTGTTATCACATAACATCCGACGATAGTCATTAACTCTAGATAGTTTATAATTATGTTCATAGTGAATAACTAACTGGGTCGCCCTTAGGGTTGCGGAGGTCAGATGGCAATCGCACTGTGTAAAAACTACTAACCTGTCAAATCTGGACAAGAATAATAAACAGAGCCTTATACTGGGAATCATGCTAGGAAGAAGTGTTTGAACTGACACACAAAATTTTTATCAATTTATTTTATTTATGACATATTCTATTTAGTAGAAATACTTTAAAATTACGTATAATTATTGAGGACATGTTTTATAAGTAGATTACTATTTAATTATAGTGTACTGTACAATATATACTACCATTGTTTATTAAGCACGCGTTATATTTTCTTTAATTTAAAATTAAACAATAAGGTCAATGTGAACATTATACCACTCCCGTTACAATCGGAGGCTCTACACTCGAAGTTGTTGACGATTATATATACCTAGGACAGGCTATCCAGTTAGGTAGGTCCAACTTCGAGAAAGAGGTTAATCGTCGAATCCGACTCGGTTGGGCAGCGTTCGGGAAGCTACATCACAGCTTTTCGTCCATTATTCCGCAGTGTCTCAAGACAAAAGTCTTTGACCAGTGTGTGTTGCCAGCGATGACATACGGATCCGAAACGTGGCCGCTCACCATGGGCCTCATAAGAAGGCTCAAAGCCACTCAAAGGGCAATGGAAAGGGCTATGCTGGGAGTCTCTCTGCGTGATCGCATCAGAAATGATGCCATCCGCAGTAGAACCAAAGTCACCGATATAGCCCTCCGAATCGCCAAACTAAAGTGGCAGTGGGCAGGGCACATTGCTCGTAGAACCGATGGCCGTTGGGGCGGAAAGGTTCTCGAGTGGCGACCACGTACCGGAAGGCGCAGCGTGGGCAGGGCCCCCACAAGGTGGACTGATGACCTGGTAAAGGTCGCGGGAGTCCGCTGGATGCGGGTGGCGCAGGACCGGTCATTGTGGCACTCTTTGGGGAGGCCTATGTCCAGCAGTGGACGTCCTTTGGCTGAAATGATGATGATGATGATGAACATTATATTTAAAGTATGATAACTTCTACTTAATATATATTACAGAGTATACGTGGTACATTAATAAAAAAATATGCAAAAAATATAAAATTATAAAATGTATAAAAAAAATTAAAATAAAAAACAAACTTACAAACTTGCTGCAAACTATGAACTTTGATGACGCATGTTTGACTATAAATAAACACAACACACTGAACTTAAGATAGTTATATCCTGTGTCGGGGGTCCGGAAACGTACACATGGACAAGGACAAACACACCTAGGTCGGAAAATAAGCCTGTATGGTCAATACAAACATAGGCTCCGAGCGGGAATTGAACCCACGACCTGTGTGGGACTTAAGGCAGGTTCGCTACCACTAGTCCCCAACTGCAGAGGTCAAACTCTGCGGTACCCTGGGCTTGTCGTGCCGTCGGGGCTCAGTAGCCGGGAGTCGATTGTGCAGGTGGCACCTTCGACTGCCCGGTGAAGCTAACAGGGTCAGGCGGTTCGGGCGTGGGGCGTTTTACGTCAGACCGCGCCCAGGAGGGTGGTGTCGTATGGGTCGCTCCGGTACTTTTCTGATTATCAGAATGGACTGCGAGCGGCTCCTGCGACACCGGTGGTGTTTTAACCGGGGCCTTCAGCCCCGGTCAGGCGGAGCCGAAAGGCCTAGGCGTATTTTATATATGTATTATATGTATTGTATGTATATATGGCGGCAGTAGGTTGCCGCCCCAGACGGGCCCTTCGGGGCAAGCGCCGAGTCCACACACCTCTTGCGCCATTGCACCCGTCCCGGCGCTCGAGTGCGTAACTGCATTTCTCCAAGTAAAAAAAAAAAGGTTCGCTACCACTGCGCTACAACGTCGTCAAATTTATGAAATGCCGGAGTTGTAGCCCAGTGCTAGTGATCCTGCCTTAAGCGCCACAGGTCGCGGGTTCGGTTCCCGTTCTGGGCAAATGTTTATATTGACCATGCAGACATATGTTCCGGTCTGGTTGTGCTTATCATTATGATTATGGGCAATTATAATGGCTAAGGATTGTAGGACGTGACCGTGACACACAAGAAGAAGAATTAGTTTTGGGTAAAGAGTTTTATTTAGCTATGTACTTATTTGCAAGATGGTGTACATGGAAACCCAGATCGAGCCTCGCAAAAAAGACTTGATTAATTATAATTTCAAAAATTAATTATTATAACTAAGACAAAGACAATGTAATCTTAAAATATAAAAAAATAATTAGTTAATTTATTCATTAATTAGTTAATCTAAGTTCATGGTATATTTTTAAATTTAATACAAAACAATTTAATAGCATAATTATTGTCTATATTTTAATGGGAGGCCTGGCGATGTTGCGACTTCCAGTGTACGATCGCTATAGACCCATCGGTTCGTCGAGCTAACTTCCCTGGCCGTTGTCACTTCAGCTTCTGGAAGCTATGACAGTCCATAAAGAACGTCTGGCTAATAAGGATAGTATGGTTCCAGATTTTCGTCTCCTCTTTTTTTTGTCATGACCTCTACATCCTGGTTAGAGTGCATCGAGATCAGTATGTAGACCTGTATGAATTTAGTGAATACCATTTAACTTCACTACATAGGATAAAACAAAGTCGCTTTCTCTGTCCCTATGTATGCTTAAATCTTTAAAACTACACAACGGATTTTGATGCGGTTTTTAGGGTTCCGTAGCCAAATGGCAAAAACGGAGCCCTTATAGTTTCGTCATGTCCGTCTGTCCGTCTGTCCGTCTGTCCGTCTGTCCGTCTGTCCGTCCGTCCGTCAGTATGTCACAGTCATTTTACTCGGAGACCATTGACTCTATCTATACGAAATTTACTAATTAGGTGTATTCCATGAACCGCACAAGGATTTTGTAATAAAATCTATGTAATAATATATGAATTAAGGGTAGCAGTCCATACAAGTAACTGACGATTGAAAAAAAAATTTCAACGTATGGCAACATGTGATATATCTTTGGATAGTTCTTTTAAAATGATAAGGAGGTTTGATTTTGAGTTTTTTCATTAAGCCAGTAGTTGTTGAGATATTACTCTAACTTTTGAACTATGGGATTTAAAATTCTGGAAAAATTTGAGCTTGTAGAATACCACATGAACTTTCATCCACATTTAGTTTGAAGAAGATAGGTCTATAAATTTAAGAGATATATAAGTTTTTCCCATAACTTTGTTTTTCATATTACTTTTAATAATTACTATAAAATTACCAACTTATTTTTGCGGTCGGTTTTAATTCGTTATTATTTTTAAAACCGTTAAGATTCTTCATAACCTTACCATCACCCATTTACGCCTGTTTTCTCGATTTATTCAAGGCATTTTAATTACGATATCTTATGGCAGAAATTAAAACTCACTGGCATGCCTGAAGAGATCAACAGGATTTTTAAGTTTTGGTATAAAAATCAGGTTACTGTTGTGCGATGGTCAGAGAGCTACTCAAGGTCTTACAGGTTGGAATGTGGGGTGAGGCAGGGTGGCCTGACCTCACCCAAGTTTTTTAATCTGTATGTGAATGCCCTAATACAGACGCTCAGTAGCACTCGTGTCGGATGTCATATTGACGGAGTCTGTCTTAATAACATTAGTTACGCAAACGACATGGTTCTGCTGAGTGCATCTGTCTGTGGGTTAGCAAAACTGCAAAGTCTTTGTGAGAACTATTTCAAACGTCATGGCTTAGTCTATAACTGTAAGAAAAGCGAATGCATGGTCTTTCAGGCCAGGGGAAAATCGATTTCATCTATTGTACCTGCTATCAAGTTACATGGGGTTCCACTAAAGAGAGTTGAATGCTTTAAATATCTTGGCCATGTAGTATTCTATGACTTGAAAGACAATGCAGATATTGAGAGAGAACGCAGGGCTTTGTCTGTTAGGGCAAATATGATTGTTCGCAGGTTTGCTCGTTGCTCAATGCCAGTCAAAATAACGCTTTTCAGAGCTTACTGCACCACATTTTACCCTAGCAGCCTGTGGGCAGACTATACGCGGAAACAGTACAACGCCCTGCGTGTACAATATAACAATGCTTTCAGGATGCTAATGGGTATGTCTCGTTTTTGTAGTGCATCGGGGATGTTTGCCGAGGCGTATGTGGACTGTTTTTATACCATTATGCGAAAGCGGTGCACATCGTTGTTGCGCAGGATTCTTTCCAGCTCAAGTGGCGTCCTGAGAGCATTTGTTAATAGAAGTTGTTTGTATGTGAACCACTGCTATCGGATTCACGTGCTGACAAATGAATCCTGTCTTAGGTTAAATAAGTTTTAGAAATTACTAACAAATAGGCGTAAGATACTTGTATTACTAACAACATATGATCCATTGTTGGTCGAAATAAAGTTATTATTATATATATTATTATATAACCATGCTGCGGAACCCTTTAGATTCAACTGTGCGCGGTCCACTACGCACTTGACTGGTAATTTAATAGATAGAGTGATTGAAGAGGAAGGTTTATATGTATAATAACATCCATCAAATAGTGGAGAAAAAAAACTGTTATTTTTGAGGTTTCTATTGTGATGTCGTAAATAATTACATTTAACGCAACCGGCAGTGCGGGCAACGGGCAGTAATGAATAAATTAAAACTACTGGATCGATTTTAATCATTTTTTCAGTGAATGACTATATATTTCATACCCGTGCGAAGCCGGAGCGGGCCGCTAGTTAAGTATATGGTACGCCACACGGCGGAAAACACTTTCGACTCTAACGATGTTGTTAAAATGGGACTTGTGGATGATGAATCCGATCTTCTTGGGGCTGTTGGTTCCGGTAGTAGAATAAGTGGTCAGAGTTGAGCATCATCTTGTTCTCGTAGTCACCATGCTTGGCAGGCGGGCTGATGATCCAAAAGCTAATTTTCTTAAGTTCTTACACCCATAACGCTACTGCCAGTCACAAGCCACTTAATTGAGCTAGCTAATTGTCGAAATTGCAGGTTTAAAGTATAGAATGCATAATAGTAGTTGTTACTATATTACTCGCGTCATATACGATATCATAGTCAGTGTTAGTACTTTACATGTATTCTTCGTGTTGTAAAAATTATGCAAGTTCTCTCATTAGTCCATGAGTAAAGACATTGTTAATGTATGCTTTCTTTACATGCCGATATTAACGAAATATTTTATCGTAAAAGACCTTGCTATAAAGAGGCTATAGGATGCAGTCTTTTGAATTTCAAACGAGTCAAAAAATGTATTTATTTCGTGAATAAAATAGAAATCGTCACTTACAGAAAACGTAAACGACTGCATAATCTGTATTAGTTCATTATTGTATTATTCATGTAAAAAGGTGTGTATAGATTTTAAGGGTGTAATAATATTAAGTTTATTACGGAACCATTGAAATTATTGTAATTTTATAACCATTCATAGAAATAGAAAAAATATTTCATGGTCAAAAATAAATATAATCACTATTAGGGTTCCGTAGCCAAATGGCAAAAACGAAACCCTTATAGTTCCGTCATGTCCGTCTGTCCGTCCGTCCGTCCGTCCGTCCGTATGTCACAGTCATTTTACTCGGAGGCCATTGGCTCAATCTATACGAAATTCACTAAATAGGTGTATTCTATAAACCGCACAACGATTTTGTAATGAAATCTTGAAATATATAAAAATTAAGGGTAGCAGTCCATACATGTAACTGAGTGTTGAAAAAAAATTTCAACGTATGCCAACGTATGAGGTATCTTTGGATAGGTCTTTTAAAATGATAACGAGGTTTGCTTTTGACTTTTTTCATTAAGTCAGTTGTTGTTGAGATATTAGCTCTTGTTCCCATAACTTTGTTTTTCATATTACTTTTAATAATTACTATGAATTTACAGACTTATTTTGCGGTCGATTTTTATTCTTTATTATTTTTAAAGTCCTTAAGATTCTTTATAACCCAGCAGCGGCACCCTTTTGTTTCAACTATGCGTGGTGCACAACGCACTTGACTGATATTATTTTTTATTTTTATATTTAATGCTCTAAACACCGGATGTGCAATAACATGAAAGCTGTAGCACATTATCATATTAATCGGTCGCAAGGTCGATATGACTCCTGACTGTAAATTAAATTAGTAAAAAAAATAGGACGTTTGTCGTTCGTACCGATCAATTCCAATTTCACGAATTTCGTCACGATGGTGAGATTCTCTGCGCTGTTGGGATAACTAAAGCTATTCATAAAAACTTGAGTTGAGTCATATGCATTTAAAAGTGGTAGCAAACCTGCCTGCCGCCACAGGTCAGGGGTTTGATTCCCGCTCGCAGCAGATATTTGTATTAATCATGCAGGTATATGTTCCGGTCTGGGTGTGTTTGTCCTTGTGTATGTTTTCTGCCCCTGACACATGATATCGCTATCCTTATGGGAGCCGTTGAGTGTGTTGCGTTTGTTGTTAAAAAAACAAAACATTACAAAAATCATAGTCCAAATACAAATAAATAGTCTAATACTTTCAGTGGTCTTTTCTAAGTGGAAAAATTTAATGGCGACAATTGGTCTATTTATACTCTTAATTGAACAAACAAACATTTGAGGATGAATAATCTTGTCATGAATTCGTCTGTCGTAAACAAATTATATTGTTACTGCGAATAAAACGAATATCCCAGTGCTGTATTAGGGTGACGTAAGGAATGTTGAAAAACATCATGTTTCGAATGTATGATGCATAACAGGCTTGGAAGATAATACACGTATTATCAGCTATTAGCAGCATCTGATGTTAAACAGTTGAAGCAGAACTATCTCTTGGATATAGGTGATACTGTTTAAACTTACGTAATTTTTGCGGACGTCGATTCCAGAAAAATTAGCCATGGTATGAAAACGTGACACACTGCATATATTTTCGTAAAATCAATTCGATCTCCAAACATTTAATGTGCTTTTCGCGTTGTGGCGCAACGGTAGCCAACCTTAAGCGTCACAGGTCGCAGGCTCGATTCCCGCTCGGAGCAGATGTTCGTATTGACCATATGATCAATGCATCGGCATGTTTTCCGGTCTGGGTGTATTTGTCCTTATCATTGTGAATGTTTCCGGACCCCCGACACAGGATATAAATATCACAAAAATGTTTCGATCAAACCGCCTGCCATCCGAATCAGCTGACTAATGAAACAGGATTGTGTTACTAAACTGACAAATTCAACCAACAGGGCAAAGTCTGTCTTTAGCAGATCCTGTAAGACCCTAACGATAATATCACATTAGACTATGCCTCATATATGCTATATATGAGGCACTCTCGATAGGCACACAACACTGTCGTCAGCGAGGACGAGCTGTGTTTTATATTAGACATTTAAGGATAAAGATCGCCAACTCAATCGATCTAACTGAGATACCCGTAATATTAGATATTTGGGCATTTCCCTTTGTTAACAATTTCTGGGTTGACCGACGTTTTTTATTCCAGTTCAATAGACTGGGTATCTAAGGCAAAGTAATTGTTTGAAATGGAGATTAACACTTGTAAAAACGTCAAAAAACGAATTCTTGCTTTATTATATTAGTAATTAATACTAATTAATTTTATTTTATGACAACTAAACTTCATTTGCTCAAGTAACCTCTTTCCATAAGCAAATGCTATTACTAAATAAAAAAAAAGAATGAAACATTTGTTTCGTAAATTTCAAAGAATTCGCATATCAGTTAATTAATGATAATGATCGACGCTAATAAAACCTGCCGACAGCGCTTGCGCAGCATTGCCAATCGTTCTATAGCTTCCTCTGCGGGTGGACCTACAGTTTTATATTTATTAAATACGAATATAAATTAAAAATTAAAATTATAAACTCAATAAGGATTTGTAATATTCGATTCGTTAGACTAGGCTCGTTACATAGTATACGGTAGCGTTACGTTACGATAAGCTTTGAGTAACAACGTGATATGTCAAAGTGTGGCCAAGTGATAGAAGATATATAATCGTCGTAAACAAAATTCTCTTTGCAGTCTTTCGAGACGTCTTAATCCGACCGGAACCCAATAAGTGCTAACTGAATAAACCATATCGGTGTAATAAGTTGTAGTGCTTAGTCAAAATATAGGTGAGTAATGTTTTGTTATTATGAAGAAATATTTATCAAATATATTTAATTATTGTTATATATTTAGTAATAACTATTTATACAGTCATACCGTCATGTAGACTCATATGTTATCTTAAATATTATAATGAAATTATTTACCAAAACTTAATTATGTATATAAACAACAAAAAAAAACTAGTGATGCGTAAAAATTTACATACATACATACATTTTATCTTTACTTATCAATTACTCTACCCTTCTACATAAAACCGTTCAGCATATTTTTGAAACCACAGTTTCCTAATTTACCGTCAAATTATTTTTTTTACCTCACAAAAATGAAATCTTTCTATAAAATATTCAATAGACTTTTTTAATGAAGGTAAATATTTAATACCATAAAAAATTCTTCGTGGAATAATACAGTTAGCAAATATTACGCGCAGTGAACTTGTCACATCATTTATCAATTTGAGTTGATCGTTGTTGATTGTCCACCTCGCGATCACGCCACCGCGGTCAATAGAGTCACAGAAACACGGAATCCTATTTATATTGAAAATGTATATGTTTGTATGTTTGGATGTTTGAATGTTTGTTACTCTATCACGCAAATTAACACGATTTTATTACATTTACACAAGATTTTTATCCTGGAAAAGTGTTAGGTTCCCGTATTAAACAACGCGTTAAAGGACTTAAATTTTGGTATAAACGGGTCTTATGGAATCTAGACTAATTAATATCATAATTTCATACATACTATCATTCTTCTTCATCCTAGCATAATTCCCGGTATTTCATTTACCCAGGGTCTGCTTATTACTCATATCCAGATTTGACAGGTTACTAATTATTACACAGAGCGATTGCCATCTGACCTCCGCAACCCTAAGAGCGAACCAGTAACTCATTGGATAACAGCAAATTCGCTATCAAGAGTTAACGATTATTATCAGATGTTTTGTGATAGCAACCAGGGCCAACAGCTTAACGTGGTCTCCGAGGCACGGTGGGGAGACCCACAAGAACAAACGCCCAGACAGAAACAGATATTTGTAACAAACATCTGCCCCAGCGGGAATCGAACCCGCAACCGTCGAGACTAAAGGCATACTCGCTACCCACAACGTCACGACGATGTCGTGGTTCATCGTGTCGTTCATACATACTATCATTATAAATGTGAAACTAACTCTCTCTGTCTGTTACCTACTGAACCGATTTTCATGAGTTTTTGTCACAAAAAATCTTGACAAGGGTAAAATAGGGTATGGAAGTTTGTATCGGGAATCATATATTTCAATAAAGATGTCTTATTTAAAATTGCATTTATGCGGACCTAGTCGAGGGGAAAAGCTAGTAAAAGTATTAGCAAGGTATAGTGGAGGTGACGACGTGTGAGAAATGCCTCCAACACAACGGGAGGATCCTCCGACCAGGCGGGTGATAGTGCCTGGCGGACCGAAGCCCTGGGCCAAAGCCCAACGACTTTCGTTGGAAAGTTGTATATATAGGTCAAGATCGTAGGAAACTCTGATAGCGCGATTTAGGATCGTGACGTTCGTTGGTCGTCCATATCGTTGCATAGTATGCCCTGTAGGTGTCGTTGTAGCTTGATGCGACATTGTGACAATCTTGTCTTCCTGTCGCGTTACTTCGTGTTGCGTGTAGATGTCGCTACAGTATTACCATGATCACGTATCATTTATATTCAATTGCGTAGAGGATTGCTTACAGTAACGATTTAAAAATAACTAAAAGGGAGGGGATTCGCTTAGCGCCGCCATTATCAGAGCTGGATTAACCATGCCCGAACATGGTCAACAACATGGACCTCTAGGCAAGCCTCAAGGCCCCTTTAATCTTTTCTAACTATCTGAAGTATATAATTTAACAAACTTTTACACATACACTTTTAAAACATAATTATGAAATGTATAAAATATATGTCATTGAGAGTTTGTTTAATTTTCTGGTGAGGTTCTTCTGCTTTTTAATAGATGCTTAATTAAGCACTAGTACTAATTTATAAATAGCAATTAGACATATCAATAGATAGCTATCTATTAATATGTATAATAATTCTATTAATTTAAATTACCTAATTTTCTTAATTACCTCGTATTCAATATGCATTAGTTAATTTTAATTCGATACTACAATTTAATATTACTCATAAATAATAGTCAATCATATCGAAACATGTTAATGTGACTGTGGCATATGTATCTTTATTTATGTCTTTATGCAGAAGGGGAGAGGTATATAGAATGTAGCAAGGGATTAAAATGCTGGTCACACATCGCCTTCGTAGCACTTCTGGTAGGCTTCGGCTCTCTTCGTAGCGACACATAAGGAATGGAATTTTATCCTATCGCCTTTCATATTGATATTAAATAACTTTTTAACGGGAATTAACGCGTAACAATTATCTTTAACTATCGCTTGACGTTTCGATCAATGTAATGGCAATTGTTGCCCAACATAATCCTCTCCTGGCTACGTGCACCAGCCATTACAACAGTCTTTTATACAAATTTATTAACATAAATGAATCAAACATTAAAATTGGTCGGAACATGAAAATTGTTCCAAAGTTATTAAAAATTGTTTTTTCTATTAGATAAACATTTTTGTTTTAGAAAAAATGCCACCTCAAGGACAGCAGACAGGATCATGGGACCTTTACGCATCGGATCTAAATAAAGACGCCTCGGCCAATGGCGCACCTTCCGCTGAAAAGAGAAAATGGAAGATTGTTTGGAGAAATGTTATTCTCTTCGTCTTGCTCCATATCGGAGGAGTGTATGGCGCATATCTCTTTCTAACTAAGGCCATGTGGACAACTTGTGCTTTTGGTAAGTACTTAGAACTATCTCTCGGATTAAAATTAGATTTCATAAAAAATCAATTAAATGAGAAGTAATTATTACCACTCAAATCAAATTGAAATCCGAATAAAGTTTGATTTCTAGGTAGTGAAAAATTCCATAGTGTTGGTGACGGAAGCAAAAACGTTGATATTTATTAAGAAAACATGACTTATTTTGAAGCTATGCTGGAATTAGTTGTGTTTTTACTCAATTTTGTTTTGTTTTGTTCAGACATAAATCCATTAATATGCCAGTTTCGCAAGATAAAGTTTTAATGATAAGATTTATCAACACTAATATTATTAATGCGAATATAGCTACTTTTGTTTGTTTGTTAATTTTACTGTCTCTATCTGTTAATGTACCGGACATTAGCAGATTTTAAGGAAGAGACGAAGTCGCGGGTAAAATCAATAATACTGGTTGAAGGTCTATCATTACAAGTGGCCGATACGTAGGTTTCAGACAACCACCGCAGTTTCAGATATTATTCTTCCTAGCATAAATCACTGTATTATGTTCAGAGTCCGCTTATTACTCTTATCCTGATTGGACAGGTTACTAGTTTTTACACAGATCGACAATTGAACTTACTCTCCGAGGAAAGGTAGGGCCATCCACAAGGACAAGTGCCCAGACGGAAACAGATATTTAAACCAAACATCTGCTCCGAGCGAAAATAGAACCCGCCACCGCCGAGGCTCAAAACAGGCTCGTTACCGGCACGCCACAACGGTCATCACCGCAGTGTCAGATATTCTAACGCAAAGTAATTGCATAACTGTGTTTCGGTTTAAAAGGCACTGTAGCTAGTGAAATTATGGGATCAATATCTCGAGGCTGACAACGCATTAGTGACGTACGTACATACGTACAAATGAAGGGTGTTTCAAGCGTTCATAGGCCGTAGCTTTTTAACGTATTAAACAGCAGGTGGACTGTACACTAAATTACATATAAAAAGATGCATTTTTATATCCAACCGGACTATTTTGTATATTTCTTAAATGAAATAAGCAGTATCGCGTGTGCCAATGCGTTCTTTAAAAAATTACATTTAATGATGTATTATATAATCGTAATGAAATCGCGTGTACATTTACATACAATTACATGACATGATGACATGTAAATATGAAAATTGTAAATTGAAACTGGTATTTTTATATGAATTTAAATTGAAGTATATTTCTTTTATTTAATACATTTATTTAGCTGCCTTGTGGCTTAGCAAGACTGGGCTGTTTCGACTGTGGAAGTAATATGTTCAGACAAAAAACGAAGTAAAGTACATCCTGTGTTTCTCTAGTTAAAGTTCCCTAAAATAGTGGCGTAAAGTGATCGTATCCTTATAATTTTCACCAAATTTTCATAGTCTTCTCTGCCTTTCATCTCTTAGGTTAGTTGCTTGTAACACTGGAGATATAAATGCGTCTTTACGATACGGTGGCTGGTTCAGGTCGCGTTGGTTAGTTCTGCGAGAGTTCCCGTAACCTAACAAACGCGCTCAAAGGTCGGCCCCCGAGGAGGTTGTAGTTGGTCCTCACAACGGTACCACCTTGTCATGGAACCCCATATAACCCAGTTGTCCTCCCCAGGACATCGGGAAGCAGATTTTTTCTCCGTCGGTCACAAAAAAAAATTCGGTAGCCGGTTACTATCAAGCCTGTTTGTCGCCTACAGCCCTACATGGCATAAAAATGTATCGTATGACCACTACTTCCATCTTCTAGTTTCATCTATAAAGTTAGACTCAGCTAGATACATATGTGCTAATGTTGATTTTGTTGTCCTAACAGCGGTGATACTGTACCTGTGTTCCGGACTTGGTATCACAGCAGGCGCACACAGATTGTGGGCTCACAAATCGTATAAAGCTAAGCTACCATTACGAATCCTGCTTACAATTTTCAATACTATAGCATTTCAGGTAAGTTGTATTGATAATATCTTGTATAAAGAAATCTTATCGTTGGTAGTACAGAGTTTAGCAATGATTATTATCAGATTTGAAAATGTTTGTTAATCGTTACTGTTGGCTTGATTTGCTAATAACTGCAGACAAGGTGAAGGATATTGGAACTTTATTGAGCTCGCTACCAGCATTATGAGAACAAAGTGCGTATTAAGGACAAAATAGCTTCCAAGTGATAAAACCGATGATATCGTATTGCGTATTGATAAAGAAGCAATGAATAATAAAATTTCTTGTCAAAAATTTCACAATACTGTTTCAAAATATTGCTATAAACTAAATTGGCACATATTCTTATTGTGCATTACTTGATAGCAAATGAATACATCCTTCTTCATAAAATATGGGAAAACCAACAGAAGGAATTAACTGAAGGGTACAATGGATGTCAACTATAAAATAGTTATGCTATTTGATATTTTATTTTGCGTTTCACATTTACAAGTTTTTTTTACTTAATCTACGCAAGCTAGATAGCATTATAGACTATTATTTTATATATAACTTCAAGATGCTATAATAATATCATTTGTTATTATTTGGCGCTTGTGTGTACGATCAAAAACTACCTAAGTAATGTTACACTAATACTGGTCTTGAATCTTAAAAGATATCCCAGAAGTCAGTTAAATTTACTACAGCTAAATTGAAGTTAGTCGTGGGTAAGGTTAAGACTCTCGGGTCGCATCCGCCCCGTAGACCGTGAGTTGTATACCGAAGCGCTAGATTATAATCCAGCTACTCACTAGTACCCATTTCGGGGAACCTATCCCCACTTACTAAATTTTGACTATATGAGTGCACCATAAAAATAATTGCCGTTTGCCACTACAATATAAATTCAGAGCCAATTGTAATATATTAAAAATATTACTGCCTATAAAATAATAATAATTATATCAGCAGCAAAATTAAGTTTGCACATTATAGGCTTTTCCAAAGACACTTCGGAGTATAATTGCATGTCTACGATTGCTAAACCCAAAATGAAAGTCTAACTCAACGTATTTAAATCAGAGCGATTGTTTTGTAGAATTTAGAAAGGTGTCCATAATTTTTATAACTAAGGGTGAGAATATTACCCCAAATATGAAATTAAATATAAAAAAGCTTATCTAAAAGGCACCCTACACTTTTTTGTGTTGAGGTACTCAAGTATTTGGATGTTTATACATATTTTTATATGTGTTCAGGAATAACTCCGTCATTTATAGAAGAGAAAAATGCTATACGAGTAAAGAAAGTATGTATTTTGCCTTTTTGTTATATTAACCGACTTCGAACAATGAGGAGATTCAGGAAAAATGGATTCTATGTTTGTCTTTTTGTATGTTTTTGTGTATCTTCACCGACTTTTTCGTCAATTATTGTGAACCAATTTTGATTTTTTTTTGTTTTAAAAGATATGCTTTTAAGTTGGTCCCATTATAAGGGTTTGATAATGGCTGGGTCTTGGAGAAAACTAGGGAATTGAATGGGTACTCTTATTCCAATTTGGATACCTTTTTAAGTCTTGTCTATTTGCTCTACTTTGTGAAATGGAAGTCCCGATGATAATCACAGATGGGCCACCAAGACTACAAACTACTAATAACTATTTCACAATACTCTATACTAATATACAATTAGATAACTATGGAAAGCCCAATTATTATTCGTAACAGCCTGAATTATGTTATTAAGGGTTAGGGATTCATTATTCCTAAAAAACAATAACTATATAATCTAACCTCACGTTTCTTAATCGATTTTATTATAAATAAAAATAAGTATATTACGCAATAAAGGTTGTTTAATAAATCATACCATTTTTATTGCCGCGAGAGCAGATCTTAAGTATTATTTACTTATATTTATAGCAATAAAATCAATGACCGTGACCGATAATTCGGCTTTCACGTGACTGACACTACAGATGTTTTATTCTGTCGAATGTAAACATCGATGGTATGTCTTCGTTTATTACTAATAATAAGAACGAATAACAATACATTAATGCTTTTGTGTATTGCATTAATAGTTGAAAACTTCAAAAAGCTGTAGAATGGTTTTAATCCTTATGTACAGTTAAGTGGTTGTTTTGATTTTTTATTTCAACGTATACTATGAACATAGTAAATATATTTAGAGAACCCTTGTCAAAATGTAGTAAGTAGAATAGTATAAGCTCACACTCCCTCCCCCTGCCCCTCTACTTTATTCGTAGTCATTCGTAAATATGGTTTTAAACCATTTTTTGCAAACTGAATTTTTTATTAATACGGTGCTTGGCTGACGCTAAGAGTGCGTGTACGCATTTAATTACAAGTGAAAAAAATATTATCAATAAGAAAAAACTTATGTAAAAACATTTTGCAACAGGAACTTACAATAACTAGTTTTTATTTTTTATTTTATTTGCGTTTATTTTACTATGTATTGACTATGTGACGTAAATCTAAGCACCCAAGCGTGACCAAGCGGCCTAAGTTGTATATTGTAGGCCCCTTTCCCCCCCATTACGGGTCATGTAGTTTAGTTTTCTTATGCGCTGAAAAACATTAGTAATCCGCGTTGAACTTTAATGATCAACCGTATTTTATAATTAGCTTTTGTATGTTTTTTTTGTCACAGGTCACTCGTTATCTGTGCGTGATATTCCCGCGTTTCATAATCGAAAGCATGTTTCCGGTCAATGTCATTGGCAAAGACAAGTTTTATCTAGTAAATACAATATTTGTTTATTTATTTTCAGATAAATAAATTTATGATATTCTATAACTAATAAATCAAATTGATAACGATTTAATTTAACATATTCCTTAATCTAAATTTTGTTGTTTATAAGCTATATTATTTTGTTATACTGATAAAAAGTAATAATGATACTGATAAAAATTGTTGTGGCGTATTCTTAGCGATACTATTTTTAGACTCGACAGTGGCGGGTTCGATTGACACCGTTGTGGCGTTGTGGGTAGCGAGTCTGCCTTTGGTCTCGACGGTTGTGGGTTCGATTCCCGCTCGGGCAAATGTTTGTCAAAATTTCTGTCTCGGTCTGGGCGTTTGGGTCCGTGTGGGTCTCCCCACCGTGCCTCGGAGAGCACGTTAAGTTGTCGGTCCCGGTTATTATCAATAACATCTGATAATAATCGTTAACTCTTGATAAGTAAATTGCTCTTATCCAATGAGTTACTGGTTCGCCCTTAGGGTTGCGGAGGTCAGATGGATTGCCATCTCCGCCGCTCCGTGTAAAAGCTAGTAACCTGTCAAATCCGGATAAGAGTAATAAGCAGACCCTGTGTACATAAAATACCGGGAATAATGCTAGGATGAAGAAGAAGTGGCGGGTTCGATTCCCGCTCGGGCTGAATATTTGTATTGGTCATACAAATATCAGTTTCGGTCTTTTTGATCCGTTTGTCCTTGTGGATCCCTCAACTGTGCCTCAGGGAGCACGATAAACTGTCGGTCCTGTTTATTGTTATAAGATATTTTTATAATAGGTATTTGTTACCTCTTTATAGGTAAATTTTGCTCTTTACTTCTTCATTCTTAGGGTTGTAAAGTTTAGTGCTATCGAATTCAGGGGGCTTTGTCACCTGAATCACTTGTAGCACCGAGCTAGTGCGCACTTTCAAAAGTTCACGAATATTTTTAGGTGTGTACAGAGAAAAGAATAGAAGAGAATAGAAACATTACGAAATTGGCTGCATAAACGATATAAAATGAAAAAATTAACTTA
Source organism: Hestina assimilis (assembly GCA_023373885.1). Taxonomy (NCBI): domain Eukaryota; kingdom Metazoa; phylum Arthropoda; class Insecta; order Lepidoptera; family Nymphalidae; genus Hestina; species Hestina assimilis. The sequence goes on along the minus strand of CM041747.1, from coordinate 15,968,557 downwards.
ATCAGTTATCTAAGCTACTTAATCATATTCACAATAACAAAAGTTTCTCAATACAATAAGCCTCAATAGCTCAACGGTAGAAGGGCCGACTTCGCTCCGTTAACGAGAGTCGAGGGTTCGATCCTGACCCCTTGGGCTATTGTCGTACCCACTCCTAGCACAAGCTTCGAGCTTATTTGAAGGGGCAATAGGAATATTAGTAATGCCTTGAAAAAGCATTGCTAATATTCTTTAAAAAATACGTTTATTAATTAAGCTGAGATTACCCATGTATAGAAAACGTAGACTTTAACGGAAGGTCACGGGTTCAAATCCGGGCAATCACCTCTAAATTTTCAAGTGATTAATATAACGCAATGGAATGAGGCTAGTCACAAACTAACTTCATTCGTTATTCAATGATGATTTGCATTACATATTCTAAAAAAGTTAGTCGTGTTGTTAATAAAGTTGGTGATGAATTTACGAAGAGGCACCAATGCATCTAGGACATTTGTCTGTATGAAAGGGCCAGTCGATAGTATATATCATCGTTGCAAATTTAAAATCTCCTATGTGACAATTTTGTCATAAACGAGTTATTTATATATTTTAAAAGCAATTTTGTATAACTACACATTGCAAGAACTCCTATGTGAATATCTTAATTCATTTTTAAATTATGCGCTAATTTAAAAAAATTTAGATTTTTTTGTCCTATGTGCAGAAAAAAATTAAATGTATAAATATATATGCTAAATGATACATTATATAAGACAATTTTTATTTCAATATATTATAATTCCTTTATACTTAATTGTACCTAAAAAAATCAAGAATGTTTTTAGATTTTTTCAGGAAACTGTTTTTTTCGTTTTTCTCGAAAAGTTACTTTTTACACATAGGAGGTTTTAAATTTGCAACGACGATATGCAGTAAAATATACATAAATGAAATACGGAATATTGTTATCGTAATCACAGATATAAATCATAAATTATTATTTACAATATTTTTTTACTTCTAGTAAGCCTCTTAATCCTTCCTCCAATTCCTCAATTCGTTTTTATCTTTATGCTAGTAATACGATTTTATAGCTATTATATCAAGGGAATAAAGAAAACCTCTCGCGAGGGTTACAGATCCGATCCTCATCCCCTCTCGCTATTATCGTGCCCATTTCTACCGTTTATGGAACGGTTAGTTGGAGAAGAAATAGAAATATTAGTTATAACTTCAAATAGCTTTGCTAATATTCTTTAATTGCAAAATAAAGAAGTATTATTTTTATATAAGTACCCATATTTCTCTTTACTAGGACTCAGCAATAGATTGGGCACGTGATCACAGAATGCACCATAAGTACTCTGAAACCGACGCAGACCCGCACAATGCGACACGAGGATTCTTCTTCTCGCACGTCGGCTGGCTTCTAGTAAGGAAGCATCCCGAGATAAAGGCGAAAGGACCTACTATTGACATGAGCGATCTCTGGGCGGATCCTGTTCTACGCTTTCAGAAAAAGTTAGTATAAAATGAGAAGAATATTAAAGGTTGATAGGTCACTAAGCATTAATATGGCGTGACTAGTCACGTGCGTCATCAACGTAATTATTAAATATAATTCTATATGATTCAATGTACAAGCATAATCTAATGGGCAAGCATTTTTATTAGAAATAAATAAAACTCAAATAGTTAGAGTTTATTATTACTTCGTTAATTTATCGTTTAATAAATTTCGCTAAATGATAATATTAGGGGGCGATATCAATTAAATTAACTAAAAATATATTCTTTAATTCTCTGACACTAATTTATAAAACAAAAATAATACAATTTAGTAGAATCGAATCAATCGACTTAATCGATTCGAATCATAAATTCAATCCTTTCCATTTTTGATTGGAGACACATCAATTCGATTTTTTTAGATGAAGTAGGTTATGATGATGTAACTCACCGTAACAGAAAGCTATCATGTAAAATGCTTGTGAGTTTTGTATTATAGATAATGAAAATCAACACTTTACACTGGTGGTAGGTGTTTTGTTGCAAGAGGCCGGCTAGGTAGGTGCAAGGTGCAAGCAGTGGTATCTTAGGCATTACTGTGTTTCGATTTGAAGGGTGGTAGTGAGATTACTGGGCAAAGGAGATTTAAGAACCAATATCTCGAGTTGGCAACGCGTGAATGGCAACTACTAATGATGTTGCAAGCGCTCATAGACTACGCCAACCAACGCAACCGCCGTATGCTTGCTTGCCAATTAGTAACATAAAAAATATTAAAATAATGTTGTTTTTCAGGTACTATTTGATACTGATGCCTTTGGCTTGCTTCATTTTACCGTCTTACATTCCCACACTATGGGGAGAATCGCTATGGAACGGATACTTCGTATGTGCCATTTTCCGTTACGTCTACGTTTTAAATGTAACGTGGTTGGTGAACTCCGCAGCGCACAAGTGGGGCAGCAAGCCTTACGATAAAAACATAAACCCGGTTGAAACAAAACCAGTATCTCTAGTGGTACTCGGAGAAGGTTTCCACAACTACCACCACACCTTCCCATGGGATTACAAAACAGCGGAGCTTGGCGAGTATTCATTGAACTTTTCAAAGTTATTCATCGATACAATGGCCAAAATCGGCTGGGCCTACGACCTCAAGACTGTTTCACCCGATGTGATTGAGAAAAGAGTAAAGAGGACGGGCGACGGCTCACACCAAGAATGGGGCTACGACGAATTACATACGCCAACACAAGAAAAAGTTAGCCAAGATTGAAATCTAGGTCTTAGTTTAGAAAAATATGGAATTTTAAATGGGTTTGCTGTTTTATTGTGTATTTTTTACTATTGTAATAAAAGTAACATTTAACTTATTTTAGTGAGACTGTGAAGGACTTGTGATATAAAATGTAATTGTAAGATAACTTTTCAATTATAATTTATTAAATATTTATTTGAAAATTTTACTAAATTGTTTATGACAAATATATGAATTTGTAGAAAACTGTTTTTTACTCTTATTAAACTTAACGAGGGTGTCGTTAAGTTTATTTCTTCTTTGTTACCACCCACCCTATCATGATACAATAAGCCCTACTACACTGCAATTTCAATTAGGACTGCGGCCTTGCTATGGTTGCCATCAATTTGAGCGCTTGTTTGGATACATTCAATTACATTTACAAATGGTGTTTTATTTTAATTTTTATAAAATTATGAATATTATCGCTGCTTAGTACTTATTTCTAATTTTTGATGATGTAGTTGATGATATGTCTACAAAAAAATGGATTAAAAGACTTTTTATTACAAAAAAATAAAAATAAACTTAGTTTTAGTTTCATAGGCACGTATTAAAAACTGTGTTTTTAAGTAAAGTCAAAAAATATATTACGTGAAAAATGAAGATTACATTTATATAAAACTCAGTCAACTTAATTAAAAACTTTGTACGTATTTACATAATATAAACATGAAACTTAATTTTGCCTAGAATCATACAAAAATTATAAAACAATTTACATAAAATGTCCAACGGCAATGCTTCATGCCCTAAGTGTTTCTACTGCAAACGGAACAAAGATGTAATTTGGAATAAGTGACGAATTAAAAATATAATAAATTCCTGTAAATCTATATAATAGACGAATAAAAATTTGGGCTAATAGACGTAAATAGCCGAAAATATTAACGTCCATTCATCCGGTAGGCTCTAAGAAACTACGCAAAACCCATAGAGTAAATAATATAGTTCATTTTGCAAAACTTCATGAGCACGGTGGTCTTGGTGTACTAAATGCATATATTTGATTTATTAGAGGTAGAATTTTTCGATACTGAAGGTCATGTAACAACATAACAAAAGATTAGTAAAGGTGAATCTTCGAATTAAGTTAAATAAAATTTGTGACAAAATTATAAAAATACATTGTAAAATTTTACGTAAATCTATACATGACCACATTGCTCGTAGAAACGATGGCCGTTGGAGCGGATAGGTTCTCGAGTGGCGACCACGTACTGGAAGGCGCAGCATGGGCAGGCCTGATGACCTGATGCATGGGCATGACTGATGACCTGGTAAAGGTCGCGGGAGTCTGCTGGATGCGGGTGGCGCAGGACCGTTCATTGTGGCACTCTTTTAGGGAGGCCTATGTCCAGCAGTGGACTTTCTTTGGCTGAAATGATGATGATGATACATGACCATAATATTATGTAGGCAATTATCTCTATATTTATACACTCAACTTTGTATATAACACAACACTTCATATTCTTACCTATTTATCATATTTGAAGCTTAAAATTATCGAACTCAACGTATCGTAATATTATATAACTGTTATTTTATGGTAGGGCCGGCTCGACTGGGATACCAGTCGTTCCCAGTCGAGCCGGCGCATTTGTGATAGGAGAGGCATAGCTCTAGTACCGTAAAAATTATAATCTGTTTCTTATTCTTTGTCTTCATTTATATTAACCCTTTTTTAACGGTGGAAAACGCATTAACGCACCATTACAAAGTAGCGGTAGAGTGGAACTCTACGTTCGCTAATCGATCTAAGTTATACAAACTAAAACCCAATGATCCGACTAAACTTTTTTATTAGGTTTTTCCCCTTTACGACCGACCGGCGTGATTTTTAAGACAGGTTGTCTTCCTGTTCCACCTTCCAGGACCCTAAAAGCAGAGCGCCCTAAGGCACCCTGCTCCGGTATTAACTTTTTAATGAAACCTCATTTTCTCTCTAAGAGTGACCGTTTTTAGTTTTTAAAGAGGTTTTCTTCTTCTTCCGCTTAAACGGGGCCGAATCTGTTCTGATAAATCAGAAAAGTGTACCCGAACGACCCATACGACATAACCATCTGGTGCGCGGTCTAGCGTTCGCCCTACCATTTAAATTAACCCTAGTCTAGAAATTTGTGACTTTGTCAGGAAAACTATAGAATAGTTTCCGTTTATATGGTTAGTCAGTTAGTTAAAGCTATTAAATTACGTAGGTACATTTTCAATAAGTAAATTTAGTTTAAAGTTTCTGTATAAAATTTAATTTAACGTTAAAACTTTAACAATAAAAGTTTAAGATATATATTTAAATTATAATACATTAAGAGATACTTTGTGAACAGCCTGTATTGTATATTACTTTAGCGAAAACTTCACAGGAATGAGGAGTTTTATCCTCGCGCTCGACAGTTTGATGGACGTGCGTTAGGGTATTAAAAATAACTAGAACGAAATAAAATGTTAATAATTAACAACGGTTCAATAGAAAACGAGACGTACTCATCATACGGTATCGGCTTATCATTTTATGATGATAAGAGCTCTTATGAAGAAAGTGATATAATTAAAATTATACTTAGCATTTTTCTGGTCACAATAATGATATTAAGTGTAGTTGGAAACGTATGTACGTGTGCAGTCATCTTCCGTGATAAGAGTTTGAGAAATCCTACCAACTGCTACCTCTTGAATCTCGCGATAACCGATGTCATGACGGCCGTGTTCGTTCCCGTTGAAATATACATAATTTGGGTACCCGATTACTATCCATTAGGGAAAGAAGGATGCCGCATTCATTTTTTACTTTGGGATCTTCTCAGCAATTGCAGTGTACTGACGATTCTAGCGTTCACTATAGAGCGCTATCTGGTTATCTCGAAACCGTTCTTGCGACAAAGATTCACTTTAAACTCTCGTGTTTTCAAAATAGTCATAGTTAACTGGATTGTCTCAAGTTTTTTTGCATTTCCCAGTGTGTACTATTGTTATTTCGTCGAAAGGAAACAAAACGCATATTGTTTTTTTACTGTTCCGGATAAAGAAAAGGCTTATTTAATCGCATTAGAGTTGCTGGTGTTTTTTTTCCTTCCAGTGTCAGTTATATTCGTACTTTATGTGATAATAGTGCTAAAGCTGAAATCCACAAAGTCAATGTCCAGGTCTAATCCAGCGCACGGGGAGCAGAACAGAAACCGAGCAGTCAAAATGTTAGGTAAGTGACCAAAATGAAATAAAATAAATATATAGTTCCTTAAATTTAAGTTGAACCAAAATGGCCGCTTCTGCGCAGGTACAATAATGGTCAAAAATGTTAAATAAAAAATTGGTTTCGTCTTACTTAAATCGATTCTTTATAAAGTGAGAAAACGGAATTAAGTATATAATATAGTTATTATTTCTTCTAAATTCAATTAATAATTTATTTATTATCGTTATTAATTACTTAAATAGAATAAAACAAATAAATAGTATAGAAAAAGGTACCTATATATATAAAAAAGTTAATGTACATTATTAATAGTGAGATAGACTTCTTCGTATATTATTTTCTTTTAAAAAATAACTATAAACGTCTAATACCTTCTATCCTTCTCTCCCGTCTCCTTAAATTTGATTGTGGTCGAGGCATTATATTGAAATAAATGTTAACATACTTGACAAAACTAATTTATATTTTAGTTTAATTTTTAATAATTTATTTTTAAAGAACTAAAACAACCGTGAGCGAGTGTACTAAACGCGGCCCCCTTCATACCGCATGCGGTTGAGACCCAAAAACGTGTTATTGCGCATGGCTCAACTTACATTTAACAGACTATACAATTGTCATTGACTTACTATAATGACTAAGCCCCAATACCCACAAAATGTCCGAAGATTCGCTGGTGCTTCTTGTTGCGTCGATGTTGCTCATTTTGTTGCGTCGATGTTGAATATACAAAGCAGCACCAACGAATCTTTAAAATTTAAATGTAAGGGCCTGTCGATATATAATAAGACTCTATGGCAATAGTGTAATCTAATGATTAGTGTATCGCGGTTGTAAGAAAATCCAAAATGGGTGTATCATACGGACAGACAAAGGGCAGGATGAATGATAATGAATTATAGAAGTTTCATTTTCGCTATTTGACTAAATTACCTTACATATTCGTTAATAGATATTCCTTAATGAAATTTTACATTCATTTTCATTTCAGAAGTAACTTGTTAATATTTTAAGGCTGTAGCTTAATTTATTACTGCATGCATGTCTTTAAATACTATAAACAGAAGAAATCTGAATAAATTTTAACTTTCATTTTCAGCTGCCGTCGCGGCTTCTTTTTTTATTTGTTGGTCACCATATGCTGTTCTACGACTTATGATCCTGATACCAAATCTGGAGTACAAGGAATATTACAATGTAAGTTAGCATAAATATTTTTTCATCAGCGTCACCAGGCGGGGATGGCTGAGTATTGAGACCCGGCCGAGAAAAAAGTCGAGGCTTAAAGTTGATATAAAGCTCAAAGTTCCATATGGTGCTTCCTGCGGGGACGAACAATTGTTATGGATAAATTCAAAAATTCTTCAATTTGAAGTTATAAAAAAAAATACATTATTTTTATAACTTCAAATTGAAGAATTTTTGAATTTCAGGGAGTAAAGTTGTACCAGTTACATACAACCCTGAACCCTAAGCTTACGCTAAACGCTATAGGAGCAGTAAAAAAATTGCAATTTTATTGACGATATTAAAAACAAGAATAAACGTAACGTATAGCGCTCAGAAACTTTCTATAAATAAATTTAAAAAAAAGGTCGGGCAACGCTTTTGTGGTAAAGGCTATTATAAAATTAGTGAATACCTTGAGGGCACCACGCCTTGGAAATGAGACAGTCACTCCAGGCTTATCAGTGATTATAATAATAATGTAACTAATTTCACATTAAGAAATTTAAAAAAAAAAATCAAAAAAAAAAAGATATAAATTTGCTCCACCGACTCCTCTTAGGTAGACGTTTAAGTTTGAAGCCAGTGGCAGAATCTGACTTTTAATAAATAAGTGTTATGCCGTTTATGTTGAATAAAAATATTTGATTTGATTTGATATAAATATTAGCAACATTATCGATACCCATGCTTTTTAATACTTTCTTTGGCGACAATACCCATTCAAACTGAGTGATGCACCTACGCCATGACGACGCCGCAATCTGATCATCAGCTAACAGCGTTAAGACCCCTTCTGTTGAGATTAACTTTTAATCGGGTCGCTAAGGTCGATTGTATAAATATTTAACGAGTTTGTCTTCATGTAAAAGTAAAACTTTGTCTTCCTAACAACCTGACCGACCACAGAACCAGTCACATATCAATTCTGCTAAACAGAAAATAGCCCGGAGTGACCCCCTTAAGGGTGAAAAGGGGTGGAAAGTTCATATGGAAGTGCTTCATTTTCAACTAGAAGCATGAAAATTTGTTTCAATTACAGAAAAAGAATCACGTATTTTAACATTTTGAACTTTTGACGTTATGATTATTGACCTAATTTCAACTCGAAGCTGATGTTTTACTGACTAAGCATTTGTTTCACGCTAGTTATTTTGGTACACAACGTCCTATATTATTTCTTATATCTTATTTTATTTAATGACGATCATCTATCTCGACGGATGCATGTGGCAATCTATCTATGTAAACGCTGTCAAATCTGGATTATGTTAATACACTGACTAAAAATTATATGAAGAATCAGTACTTAAACTATATAGTTATAATTCTTTTAAAATATAAATCGTTGGTAAAATTAATAAAATGAAAAAGTCTTAAATACCGAAGGGCGCAGCCCCATCGCTTCGCAAATGACTGTGTCTAGCTTCGCTTTGCAAGAAAAAAGCCCACTACAGCCACACTGCAACATACGAGCACGCTATGAATGAGTATGAGATCAATGACGTCTTTGCTTGAATATGACCCCATGCAGCTCAGGCTATCAACGCTATGCACTCTGTACACGAAAGCGGTAGCTTCAGTGCGGATGGTGGGACGGGTAGGGAACGCGGCAGCGGCGTATGATTCGTAACAGTGCTACGCTACAGTTGTACATTATGTGTGGTGTATGTTGCAGTGGGAGCTTAAATCCAAGTTTTCAAACTAACGAACCGCTAAATTGGTCGCGCAGGCATAGCGCGTGCCGTAGTGGGCCGTGCCATTAGCGACTTAAATATGCACATTTTGTAGTGTTTATTTTCTTCATTTACTAATCTAGTTGGTGACCGTTTCATAAAAATGACAATATGTTTAATTCATAATACGACGTTCCGTCAGTTGGATAATAATACAGTTTCCGGCTCGTATTTGCTTAGAAATTTCACATGCAAACTTGTCAGAATAAACAAGTTTAATCAAGCCGGCTATCGTAGAAACTCTTCCTGTATTACTTTCTGCGGTATCTACATTTACTTGCTAAATATTCATGCATTTAGTGAACCTGAAGAAGGTTAACGTTAGAATAGAAAAAAAAATACCAAGTACAAAATATACGAAAAATCTTAACATAAATTTAAAATAATAATTTAAAACAAAATGCAATGCAGAAAAGAAACCAAAAACCAAAAGGCACACCTTCATTTTCTGTTAATCGTTTTTCAAAATTTCCAAAAATCCTTTAAGATGATCCTCTCACTAATACCATGGAAGGTCAATGAATTATGAAACGAAATAGTATTATGTATATGGCTAAAACAAATTTATTACAAATATACCTAATATTTATAAAAAGTTGAAACTTTACTATTCTTCGCTTAATAACTTAAATAGCAAGGGGATAACATAATTTTAATGCATTTAAGGTATTTATCTATGGATTTAGAAAAAGAAAAAACAATTTCATTATTGAATACTTTAAAGCCATTTTAAAAGATAAAATTTTACTGTTTAAAAAGAAAAGCCGACTTTGATCACGTAAGACACAAAAAAAATGGTATGTAGTAATCGCAGGTCGTTGGCTCTATGCTTTTATGTATGTACTTTGAATATTGGAATATATCGAAACAAAACATAAAAATACCTTTTTTTTAAACGCTCAGAAAACAAACTTACAAGGATGGCTGATGGAAATTATTTACCGTACCATATATAATACTTCTACATCCGTATTAGCCGCCTTCGTTTTTGGACTCTATTTCTATTTACCAGATGGTGTAGAGTCATTTTCCCCGAAAAAGTCACAGCGGCAGTATTTCCTCGCAATTACCAGTAAAATAACATGTAGAAGAGAAGATATCCTTCTAATTTCCAGTACAATAACATGTAGAGGTGAAGCTAGAAGTTAGTAGTTTAGAAGTCATGTGCGCGTCAAGTATTCATACCTAAAACAATAAGGCTTTAATATTAATAATTCTAAATTATCTTTATTAAAGAAAGTCTATTTTTATTTAAATTATCTTCAAAATAAGATTTCTATATTGTGATAATTTACTTACAAAATTAAATCACCCTGCAAATTTAATATTTAGGCTTCCCACAAATTATACCGCCCCGACCTAATCCGTCCCTGGGTAAAATTTAAATAAGAACAATTTATGAACTGACCTGAATTTAAATAGAATTTTTAGTTCATAAATTATTAAAAATAATTGCAATTTTTACATCTTTTTATGTAATATTTATTTATACATGTAATAATTATACATTGTTAATTTAATTTCAGCTTTGGCGGGCATTTATCAATCTGAGCTCTGTAAACAGCTATATGTCAACAGCCGTGAACCCCATACTATACAGCCTTATGTCACGGAAATTTCGACATGCTTTTAAAGTAAGTGCACTAAACCCTTAAATCAAACCGTAAGTAAATAAACACATATAGTATGTATATATTGTTCTAAGCAATATTTAAACATAATTTGTTACAATAATGCTCTTTTTTCTTGGTAACATTTTTTCTAGTACTTTTCTTTTTAATGATGTCATCTCATGAATATTCAGCGAAAGTAGGTTAAAGGTGATGCACGCGCTATTTGATTAGACCAATGAGCGCTCTTGCCACAAACCAGGCTAACAGGAGTTTTTATTATTTACTCTTTTTTTTTTTTTTTTAAAGAATACTAGCAATGCTTTTTCTTCAAGCATTACTAATATTCCTGTTGCCCCTCCATATAAGCTCGAAGCTTGCGTTAGGAGTGGGTACGACAAAAGCCCAAGGGGATCAGGATTGAACCCGCGACTCTCGCGTTAACGGAGCGAAGTCCGCCCTTCTACCGTTGAGCTATTGAGGCTTCAAATTCAATTTTTTAGGTATGTATTTTTACGTATTCAATTTTTTACGTGTGTATACGTTACTATGACGTTCAAATTTTAATAGCCAAAACAAAAAAGACGGTCTTTTTTAATACTATAAACGAATGTATATTTAAATTCATTTATTTTAATAAAACGATGTATGATTGCTATTGAATATTCAATAAATTTGTTTAATTTTGTGAAATTGACGCTGATCTGACAAGTCAATTTTGGAATTGAAAACGCCCACAATTTGCATATAGATATGACAGCTGATTGATTACCATTAGAATTTTAATCACATACATAGTTACTCTATATATAATAATTTTAAATAATAAAAATACTGCTGGTACAATTCCGCATAATCTTGATACTTCACGTCAATTGAAGAAGTAAATAAAAAATAATTGGCAGTCAAGTGCGTTGTGGACCACAAACAGTTGAAACTAAAGAGTTTTGCAGCTTGGTTATGAAGTATCTTAAGGGCTTTAAAAATGCGTGAATTAAAATCGACCGCAAAAATAAGTCGGTAATTTCATAGTAATTATTAAAAGTAATATGAAAAACAAAGTTATGGAAAAAACTTATATCTTTTAAATTTGTAAACCTATCTTCTTCAAACCAAATGTGGTTGAAATTTCATTTGATGTTCTACAACCTCAAATTTTTCACTGTAGGAGCTTGTCTCAATAACTACTGACTTAATGAAAAAGCTAAAATGAAACCCCCTTATCATTTTGAAAGACCTGTCCAAAAATATCTCACACGTTGTCATATGTTGAAATTTTTTTTTCAATCCTCAGTTAAATGTATGGACTGCTACCCTTAATTCTTATATATTTTAAGATTTTATTACAAAATCGTTGTGCGGTTCATAGAATACACCTATTTAGTAAATTTCGTATAGATAGAGCCAGTGGTTTCTGAGTAAAATGACTTTAAGATATGTAAAGCGTTGAAGGGTAATTAATGTAAGTATCTGTATGAATATAGAATAAGAATTCTACTTCTACATAATAAGACTACTTATACAGAATACTTCTACAGAATAAGAATTCTCTTTCTACAAAGTCAGTACAGATTTTATGGTAGTTGAACCATGCTTTTCCCAGCACAAATAGGCCGGCTCGACTAGGGACGTATTACGCTCTCACAGAAAATCGACGTAAAGTAACTGTAGTGTTGCGTTTCATGCCGATAAATGAGAACGCCGGGCCTCCGGCCCAATCTTCCACCCCTCTTTTCCCTTCTCATCTCTTCCTTCTTGTTCCTTCTTGTGGGCTGGCAACGCGCATGTGATATTTCAAGAATCGCAAGCGTTTATAGTTTGCTGTGGTTGCTTACCATCAGGCGGACTAAATGCTTGTTAACCAACCATCATGCAAAAAAGCAAAAAACGTATGCACATATTTCTTCTACAGCAGGTATGTCGCCGATAATACCCGCTCAAAATTATTACTACTAATTAATATACTCCAGTCGTTAATTTTTGTATTGGATCTATAGTCTATATACTTATTTATAATTTTATTTAGCTAAACCCATGCGAACCCTGAACCGAATCCAAACAACACTAAGCATATGCAAATGCCGTGGGATTGAAAACACTCCGAGATTGCAATATTTGCATAATTATATCGCTTTACAGGAATTCGTGATATCGACAAAAGATTTGTTTGTAGCCATGCGATATATTTAATGCTTTTTATAATAATGAAATACTAGTGAATATTTTGGTTTAATAAATGCATATTTTTTTAGGATTTACTTAAAAGGAGAGAAGTGACAAACCCGTCGAGCATCAATGGACATCGAATTCAGTATGGATGAACAAAGCAAGATAAAAAACTGCACAAGTGGATGTAAATAGTTAACGCTTAAATACAAAAATCTATTTTGATGTTAGCTGAAACTTTCAAGATTTTTGATAAAAACTTGCTGTGCCCGCGGCTCCGCTCGCGTTGACTACAGGATAATTGTTAAGTTTTCTTTTTTGCACGGAACCGTAATTTTAATTTTTTTTATAAAATAGCCCAAGTTATTATTTATAACATCAGTTATCTGCCAAGTATATCCGTGCCGTTAAAATAGGTCCTCAAAGTGACAGACAGAAAGACAAAATTTTAAAAATATTTTTTTATGTAAGTTTTGTTGAACAGTGGTTAATTTGGAATTAGAAACAGACACTTGAATTTTATTTATTGGAATGATTTTTGTCACTTAATCGTGATAGATATACGTACTATATGTTTGTATATTTTTTTCTCAACGTTTACATTACAAAAATAATGATGATGTTAAATATTCTAATAATTGGTCAACTACGATTTCAAACGTTTTTAGTTTCATAACATACGTTAGACTGGAAGAGACTTTGATGTAGTTTTTAGAAATATAAATACTTGCTATCCTTCTAGTTTTTTAATAAATAAATATCTAAAATTCCACACAAGTGTTTTTTTAATTATTAATTTTCTAACCATTCGATTGATACTTTTTATTGTAATAAGTACGGAATAATTACACTTTATTACAATAATTAATCGTGTACTTGAGAATAAATGGATACTCTATACATCGTTATTGTTAATAACAAGACCATAATTGTACATACAATAGGTCAATTACATTATATAACTATTATAAAGACGAGCGTTGTGGCGTGCTGGTAGTGGGCCTGCTTTGACATTCGCGGGTTCGATTCCCACTCGGACCAGGGGTTTGCCCCCATCGTGCCTAGAAGAATACGTTAAGCTGTCAGACCCGGTAGTTATATAATATCATTTGATAATAATCGTTAACTCTTGATAGGTTATTGGCTCTTATGTAATGAGTTACTGGTTTGGCCATTGTGTTGTCGAGGTCATGTGGCAATGGCCCCGTGTGAAAACTAGTAATGAGTGTTTCGCCGGTTCTCCTCAGTTTAATTTTGGAGCCGGTGGTAGAATCTGACTTTCAACAAATACATGTTATTCTTTATGTTTTGAATAACAGTATTTGATTTTATTGAATAACCCGTCAAATCAGGAAAAGAGTATAAGCAGACGGGAATAATGCTAGGAAGAAGAAGATGACAATAATTATTATAAAGGTTCTAATTCAAACTAATATTATAAAGAGAAAATATTTTATTTGTTACGATTTAAGTCTTACTTACTTGACTGATTTTAATAATTTGTTTACCATTAGGAATGTGTGGTGTGAAAACTATTACTACAATATATAATCGATCTATATATGGCACGTTTAGAACGAAAATGCTACAATAAAAAAATCGAAAATTTTATTATCAGCGTAAAAACGAAATTCTCTACGTAACAATATACCAAAAATAGCCATATTCGAGCTTAAATAACTGACGTAAATAACCAAGAAAATATAATATAGGAAAGATTGTGCAGGTGTCAATAATTTAAAATTTATTTTGTTGATTCCCAAAAAATCGTATAATATCGTTCAAAAAAGTCAACGATGGTATATGTCTAACTATTGTAGTTAAGCAACAATGCCAGTTTTTTGTTTACATTTTAACATGAAATGCGGGTGGGATCGAAGAGTGCCAATATTAGTATCATGATATTAATCCTTGTCTATTTAAATCTAAACCAACTTCCAAGGACCGTAGTCTTTCTGTACCGATACGACCTGGGAACCTTCAAAAGAAGAGCCTTTTTTCCTTAATGTTCGTCAGTGCAGGCGGCATAGATGTTCCTTGCGGTTAACCGGACTCTACGATTCGGTGACCGCAGAGGGAGTGGCAGAGGCAGTGGCCCGTACGTGTGGCTGTCCAGCCGATTCGGTACGTGTCGGTGAGGTTACTGAGGGCACTGGTCGAATGAGTGCCACAGTAATCAGGTGTCCGCTTGCGGCGGCAAAGTTGCTGGTCGAGGCCGGTCGGCTCGTAGTCGGCTGGTCCTCGGCCAAAATCCATATCATGGATAAGCGCCCCTTGAGGTGCTATCGGTGCATGGGCATCGGGCACACCAAGCCAACCTGCCCATCCAAGGTGGAAAGGGGCCACCTTTGCTACCGTTGTGGTGGTGAAGGTCACCTTGCGCGCAGCTGCAGTGGACCACTGCGATGCGTGGTCTGCGCTGACGCAGGGCGCCCCTCGGCGCATGTGATGGGCGGGAGAATGGATGAAAAAAAAAGTTGCTTACAAAAATAAACATAGGATTCTTTTTTTTTAAGAATATTAGCAATGCTTTTTCAAGGCATTACTAATATTCTTATTGCCTCTCCAAATAAGCTTGAAGCTTGCGCTAGGAGTGGGTACGACAATAACCGAAGGGGGTCAGGATCGAACCCGCGACTCTCGCGTTAACAGAGCGAACTCAGGCCAGGCCGACTTTTCTTTTTCTACCGTTGAGCTATTGAGGCTTTTGATTTGAGGATTGTCATTTTTAAAGTTGTTGTTATCCTTGTAATCCCATATAACGTGTCCGTCCGTAACTACTATTGCTATACCCAATAAGTAGAACTTGACTGAACTTATGAATAGTTTGAGGCAAATGGCATTATATTTTATATGTGAGATTTTAGCGGAATATTAAATAAGATAGTTTTATGCTAAAGGGGGTAATCGAGCAGGCAGGTGACCTGCTGATGTTAGGGGATTACCACCGCCCACTAAGAGCTGCAACACCAGTGAGTATGCAGGTACATTGTTGACCTTTAAAATGCGTAAGCTGTATTACTACATAAAATACTAGTCAATTATAGCTAATACAATTGCAAAATTAGAAAAATATATAGATAAATATATGCTTCTAAAAATGAAAAACGCATTAAGAATTGGAAACAAGTGGAAAGCTACTCCTGTTTACAAAATATAATTGTTGGCGTCACGAAACATTATTATTTACTTACGTTGCATAACCATGGTTATGACGATCATTGATATCAAACGATATCGCAAATTACGTATAAGGTTAAATGTGATTTCATAGAAGGAGCTTCTAGACGCATTAATAAAATATTAAATTTTTTCACTAGCGTACAGTGCCTTTCAAACCGCAACCGCAAAGCATTACTATTTAGCGGCAGAATATTTGACACTGCGGTGGTACCTACCTAGCCGGCCTATTGCAACAAAAGACCTTCCACCAGTGTGACTGATTGCACTGGTGGAATAATCTCTGGACTGGTGGAATAATCTCTGCTATACCAACAACGGGCGATGGGGTCGTCACATCCCGACGCCGGTTTTTTTTATACTACACTAACTAGCTGTGGTAAACAAGCGTACGCCTCGCCTGATGGTAAGAGGTTACCGTAGCCTTTGAACGCCTTAAAAGTTTTTGAAACCCTTGAAGAAGGGAACTGTAGCGTACTACGCTGTAGCGTGTACATTTAATTCCAATGTTAAATTAGTATTTTGAGAACCAAGTTAATTGACTATTTAAATTGTTATGATCAAAGAGTGAGAGGAGCTGGTTAGTTATTTTATCAAATAAAATGGTATTACATTTCAGTGTAAAAAACGATTTGTCTTATTGCTATTATTTGTAAATATAATTAGCGTTTTCAATTATTTATAGTATCGTTATTTATATTTTAAAAAAGTCTCTAAAGCATATCAAAAAATTATACGAAATGCGGCGTGATAAAACTATTTTATAGATAATAAAATGTAAATTAGCCAAGTGATTGACATATTTTTATTAAAAAAATTTTTTTACCATTTTCTTTGTAGAAAAAAAACAGATTTTCTGTAACCTATAGTTAGCCCTTATGTGAGAGGTAGTAATTTTTTGCAAATTTAGTTCTAAAAAGATTTATATGTCAAAACATACTAATTGGATAAAAAATTTATGAAATACTAATTGGATAATTTTTTGTACGAAATACTTTTGTATTCCTGCATATTCTATGTATGTGCGAATGCTATTCACTAAGCATAAAATTCAAAGAGTGTTTATTTTAAAATATTGATATTTATATATAATATAATTTCCATGGAATGAGTACGTACAACTTACTCGTAGATATAGTTCAGAGGTCAAACATGACGTGGGTGGCAGAGGTCAGGTGTCAAGCGATAAAACATTTCTCTTCTAAGAACTTATCGTCTTCATTTGATCTAAACTAATTATTCTATATAAGAAGAAAACTACATTATCTTTTCGTTCATAAATTGTGCTGGTAATTTAATAACTTTCAAAATTTTAGGGCTGAAAACGGTACCGTATTACCGCCTCCGCTTTCCGTTCATCCGTATGTCTGTCAGCGAGCTGTATATCAGGAATCGTGATAGTTCGAGAGTTGATAAATTTACGGCATATGTATTTATAATGCCGTTACAACAAACGGATACACATACTCACACAATAAATAAAAATGAAATGAAATTTAAAGAATAAAGTGGGTCCCGATAAAAGAAACTTCAGTACCCTTTCTCTATTGTATTTTAATTTTAGGGCTCCGAAGCCAAATGGTAAAATCGGAACCCTTATAGTTTGGTCATATCCGTCTATTCGCCTTTATCTATACAAAATTTAGTAAATAGCTGTATTATAAGAACCACTACAGGGCTTTGTATTAAAATAATAAAATATTTATACATCAAAGGTAGCAGTCCATACATGTAACTGAGGGTTGAAAAAAAAATTCAGCGTACAGCATTATCAAGTTGCGGAACCTTTTAGATTCTACTGTGCGTGGTCCACCTCGCACTGGACTGCTATTATCAACACAGTTTTTATATGTTAATATTTCCCGAGGGATGCTATTACAATTTATTTGAATTTAAGTATTTATCATTGCATGATGATCATAATCAACAATAAGTAAGAGTGAAAAGAAAGCCCCATTTCCTGTATTTTTCCTTCTCATTTTTTCCCCCATAGCCCGTGGCAACGTACATATATACTTCAAGTATCATATGCCTTCAGGCGGACCGTATGTTTGTTTGTCAACCGCTTTAGGGGTGATCAGTTAATTAGTGGAGAACCGCATAGCAGCATTGCTAATATTGTTTAAAAAAAATCTGCTTGGTAGGCCCGCCGCATCATGCCAATGAAAATATGTTATTTACAAAATAACTTTCAGAAATGTCTATTAAAAGTGCGAACATGATATCGTACTATCCTACTATAATAATAAGAAATGTAAAAGTTTGTATGTTTGGATGTTTGATAATCAAAAAGGGATAAACGGATATGGATGAAATTTGCCACAGATAATATATATTGCTACGTAGATTAGCAGACAAGATGTACAAAAAATGTTTGGTTTCTGCTTGGGACTATTTATCAAAACAGATGCTACAGGACGTATTCAATTGAAATTCCGTATAGAAGTGTCATAAGGAACATTATTTACTTACAAATGATCCATTTCTCTCAAGAGCCAATTCTAAGGTCATCGTGGACGAAGTCGCGGTCAAATGCTAGTTTCAAACCTTTCTTTATTATAATTTAAGACTTAATGAAAAAAGTGAAAAATTCAGATATTTAAAAATTTCGTAGAAAAATACTAGTAAGTACTAAGTATTAAAAATACCTTCAAAGTATTATTTAAGGCTTCGTAATTTCAAAGTTTAGTTTGAAGGATAAAATATTATGAAAATAATAAAATTTCATTTCATAAATTGATTAGTGAGTATCAATTTCAAAGTATAAGCTTACCAAAGGATTACATTTTTGTTAATATCAAATTGTAATTACACCAAAAATCGATATTTTGTAAAAAAACGGTTTCAGGTACCATGGACGTAGCCAGGTTTTGGCTCAGGGAGGCCACAATCTTAATTTAGGGGGGGTGGTCAAAATGACTATTCTCTCATTTAGTTATTAGTTAAATAGTTCTAAATGTACTATATCTCAATTTCCATCTATTTAAAAAAATTCAGAGTGGGGCAGCTGCCCTCTCTTATTCCTATCTTGCTACGCCCATGATATATACTTATGGTGCATCCTGGGGCCACGTATCTATTATTGATTTTTAAAAAAAAGCTGTACTTAGTAAATATACCTATTTACCAAACTTTTGTAATAGTTTACCTATTAGGGTTCCGTAGCCAAATGCCAAAAACGGATCCCTTATAGTTTCGTCATGTCCGTCTGTCCGTCTGTCCGTCTGTCCGTCCGTATGTCATAGTCATTTTACTCTGAGTCTATTAGCTTCAACTATACGAAATTTGGTTAATAGGTGTATTTTATGAAGCGCTATAGGGTTTTGTACTAAAATAATAAAATAATTAAAAATTAAGGATAGAATTCCATACATGTACCTGAGGGTTGAAAAAAATTTTCAGCGTAAGGCGTTACAGCGTACGTGTAATTTCAGCGTTCAACGTATATCTCTGAATAGGCCTTTAAAAATAATAACGAGGTTTCATTTTAACTTTTCTGATTAAGTCAGTAGTTGTTGAGATATTAGTTCCTAAAGTTACAAAAATTAAAACATCATAAGAAATGTCAACGATAATTATTTTAAAGAAGATACGTTAATTAATATCAGAGATATGTAAGTTTTTCCCATAACTTTGTTTTTTCATATTATTTTTAATACTTACTATGAAATTACAAACTTATATTTGCGGTCGCTTTTAATTCGTTAATATCCTAAGGATTCTTCATCATCAAAATGCGGAACCCTTTAGTTTCCACTGTGCGTTGTCCATCACGCGCTCGACTGCTATTTTTGGTTATACTGTCAATTTGGTGTTTATTATATGTATTTGTCGTAATAGGCATAATCGTAATAGTTATTTTGATTTTTTTAAATTTTACTTAGTATTTTCTTCTGAAACTAATGCCAAGAAACTATGGCACAGAAGGCAATAAATAAATTTGAATTTTCAAAACAGTAACTGGATAATATATTTAGTAGTTTGGAGCAAATGTCTATTGTTTATGCATTAGCCCGTTCTAGTCATTAATGCAATTCTTAGGAAAAAATGCCGAGCTGGCGCATATTTCTGCGCCGCATTTTTTTTAATAGCAATTTTGTTGTAACGCGCGCGGTTCATATATTAAGTGGTGATCAGAAGTATAGTATAATTATGTCGCCGCGCTGATACATAACGAAAATAAATAAGGATAGTAAGGAGCGATGCAGAGCACTCATCGCATATCAGTATGGCCGTGTCGCCACGCCGATTCATCACTTAATTAAATAAGCATAGATAATCATAAAATCATAAAATCATTACGTAAATTCTTATTGTGAATATACTTCATCGACATTAGTAATAAAAGCCTTATATTTAAGAATAAATAAATCCAGATTAAAATTTGATCAGGTCACTGGCAGCCTATAATTGTATTTTCGAAAAAATTGTTTAAAACTCGAAGCAATTTTAAAATATTGTTTTGTAAAGAGATTATTCAAAAACGAATGTAAAGAATAGGTTGAGCTAATCCTTAGTATTGTTTAGATATTTTTAAAAATATGTTGTAACATCAACTTCCGTTGAACGCTTTAAAAAGCAAGTGATTTGTGTTGTGAAATCACTTTGCTCCTGCGTCTTCGGCCACAAACTCTGTAAGTAGTCTGTATAACACTTTTATTAAAAATTGTAATATTATTTTACTTACTTTTCATTCCTAAAATTTTATTGTTTAAATATGTGTGAATTTAGTATCAAATTACCTTACTTAATCTCATAATAATTAAAATAAATCAAAATGTGATACGCAGCGTATTGTTATTATTGTGCTTAAAAGCATAGCAGAACCGATGACCTATATAGGTTCAGCGGTTCTGCATATTTATTTTAAATAACCTCACTTCTGATATGCGACATATATATTGTCCACTTAACTCAGCATAGATGCACAAGATCAAAGGCATATGCATATAATTTATTATGATTTAAGGTAATAATAATCTATATATATATAAAAGGCTTTGTCCTGAATGACTGACGGATCAACGCACAGCTAAACCGCTGATCGTCGAGACTTGGAGGGTGCGTTCTTTGTACAACGTTGCCTACGTTGTACATTCCGATAAGAAAGGATTTTCCGAGATTCTACGTCTAAGGAGGTGAAAAAAGGGGACAAAGTTTGTATGGGAAAGCGTGATTCCTTTGTCCAATCTACTTAAAATTTGGCATAAACCTTTTTTTAACATAATTGATGTAAGACGTGATTCTTTTTTTATTGAAATTCATCGCATAACAGGGTTAAAAAGGGGTAGAAAGTTATTTTGCTTCGAAGTCGATATCAATACTCCTTGGTGTTTTTGATTAAAATTACATTTTATTTTGACACATGTCTGAAAACTCAATCCGATACATGGCATACAAATGGCATATCAACGCCTAGGCTAAACTTGAAATTTTTTTTTGCGATTTTTATATATGACCTAGATATACATATAAGGACACACGCGTAGGTACTACGCGTACCACGATGGCGCAAGCTAAAATCTGTGACACCATTGTGGTCCACGAGATTCTCGCCTTCGTGCAGAACAAGCTGGATGTAATGGATTAACTCTCTCTGGAGCAAATCTGCATGTCCAGCTATAAGGAGGAGGACGTTTGACCATGTTGGAGTCACTAGCCCACTTAAACATATTACGTCGCTGAAAACAGAAGTCGTTTCAATCAAAAAGAGACTTGAGGATTCAGAACGAACAGTCGAAGACCTGACATCAAGAAGTTTCTTCACTACGAAGTGACAACGCTGCGTCAACACTCTCCATGGCGCGGTAGTTCATTCTTCGCCTATTAGCGAAAATGAATTGCTGAGTAATGAATCGGAAGCGCAGCCGAGCACGACGTAACCGCAATAAGCGCGATACCGGTCTTACGGCTGATGAATTTCGAGCTGCACCGCCCACCATGCTTCTGTATCTTTCCCGAGTGGACCAACAGACATCGGGGGAAAAGATCCTGGAATACATCGCTATGAAAAGCCAAAATCTAATAGGTGCTGGAGAACGGGCGGCATCGAAGCTGCAGCGGTTAGATTCGAACCATATCTCCTCCAAATTAAGGCTCAGCACAAACCGTGTTCTTCAGTACAGACTTTTGGCTAGCAGGACTCTTGTACCGGAAATATAGGAAAGCAAAGACTAAAAGTTCCCATAAATAGTGATAAGTGTAGTGTGAAATTTATAGTAATATTTTATTGTATTTTAATATAAATGTACGATGAATAATATGTATGTTAGTCCGTTAGGTATTTAATGTAATAATGTATATTTGAATAAATGAAGTATTTTATCTTTGGGCCTTGTTGCGTGACAATAAAGAGTTAAATAAATAAATATCAACGCTCAGTCTAAACTTATATTTTTTTCTGATTATTTTTTCACAGGTGTTGTTTTTAAAACGTAAACGAGCACTAACAATTAATTTTTCGGAATTCAACCCTTAAGAAAGTGAAAAGTGTTTAAAAGTTGAAACAGTTTGAATATGAACGTCTGAAACTTCATTAGAAGCATGAAACTTTGTTTTTGGTGAACGATTAAAGATAAACAAACCCGTGTTGTAAAGTTTTCTGAAATTCCACCCCTGAAGGGGTGACAAAGTTTGTATTAAAGTCGTAATTTACGCGAGAGAAGCCGCTGGCAGAAGCTAGTATATTTATACGTGAAATATATGGCTGTCAGTAATTAAAGGGAAGTATTATCTACTATAATAATCTCTTATTTCCTATATACATTATTATCGCTATATTATTCAGTTAATAATTAATATATTCACATATTATGATCAGTACAGTAACTATAATACAAATGATAACGATCGCTATCCTAAAAACAAAAACATAACAAGGAAGCCATCTCTGCTACGAAGTTAGCGATTATGTTGACTGATTTATGAATTTTATGGAATGAATTTTATGGATGAATTTTATGGATGAATTTTATGCAAAAGTTTATGGAATCACTATAAGAAATATTTTGCTTGTAATTTTATCTTAGTTATGATAAGCTTTGCTGTAGCTCAATCTGTAGTTAATTATTAGGCAATTAAATAAAATCCCATTCAAAATATAAAATGTAAAAAATTTCCCAACTCTCGCAAAACACTTCTTCTACTACAAAAAGTGGTGAGATCTCATGTATACTAACTACGCCTGAAACTTGGCAGTTGTACGGCAACTTATTCTACTCATACAAATAATTTGGTGTCGTAAAACTGCCAACTTGGGAATTTTACATTTTTGTTTTTAATGGAATCTCATATCTTTTTGTAGAAAGTCCTACTTTTTTCTACCCACTTCTTGAATTTAATCGTATATTATCTCGGTACCCACCTATACCTATTATTCCATTATATTATGCATATACTATACAGGTAGATTGATTGATTAACTGTAAATGTATCTTTGTAATTTTTATACATTTATATAGGATTACAAAGTTATTTATGCAGTTGGTGTATCTAAAAAATATTTTTGTTTTTCCTTGATTTATACACTAAACACTAATTATACTCTAAATTTGAAGCTTCCATGTGTACTAGAAGTGCCTTAGAGTTTTGATGACGGTCAGCCAGTGAGTGACAAAATTAAGAAATTTGACTAGCTATAATTCTTAAACTACTGGTTCAAATTGAGTGAAATTTGAAATATACCGTGTTTATAAAATGCCTGCTCGGTTACTAAAAGTTCAGGCTTTTAGTTTTATCCACAACGCAGTTTTAGGGCGTCGAAAATAGCCTGAAGTGCTTCGAGAAAAGGATAGTATGGCTGTGCCACTTTTTTGCTCGACTTGGCGGGGGCACTGCCGTGCCCCCAGATATTCTATGAGAAAGCCCTACGACACTCCTTGAAAAGCAATTCTTAGTATTATATTTTCGTGAGATAACCAACATTTCTTTTCTTACTTCTGATCAACGCTTTGGAAAATTACTTTTACTGGCATGACCGTTAACCGTTAAGTTTTTGGTGTCCACAATTCCGTCGGATGAGTGACTCACCGGCTGTGTTATATGGAACATTATTTACTTACAAACGATACATTTCTCCTCGGAGTCAATTCACAAAGTCACCGCGAACAAAGTCGGGGCAAATGCTATTGGTATAAGTCTTAAAGGTCGAGCACAATTTTGTTCTCCTAATGTATTTCGTCATTGCTATACCTACAAGTATGTCTGACATTGAGTAAGCCAGTAAATTATAATTGTATAAGTCACTGGTTTTGATAAAACACTACTTTTTTCAGAATAAATTATGATGCTTATTAAAATTATTATATTAATAATTATGATGATAATTCTTAGGAATATAATGTTTTCGCAATTAGTATTAATTCTGATCTGTTTATAGAGAGTCCCAGTTCAGTGCTGATGCGTTCCATCCTATCCAGAAGAGTGATCATCTCTGCTTCAGTTGTTGCTAGTAGGGTGGTATCGTCTTCATATCGCAAATTACAAATTTTGCGTCCACCGATGGTGATGCCCCCATCCCAGTTTTGGCAGGTACGTCTCATGATGTATTCACCATATGTGTTGAAGAGGATGGGTGAAAGGATGCAGACCTGTCGAATTCATTTTCCAAAACTGAACGGTTTGGATAGTGTCCCGTCGATCCTAACTATTCCTTGGCTGCTGTGGTAGAGTGACTGCAACAGCACAATTAAGTGATGAGGTACACCCAATTCCGATAAAACTCTCCATAGACAGTAACCATGCAAGCACATTTTCCGGTCTGGGTGTATTTGTCCTTGTCCGTGTATGTGTTTCCGGACCCCCGACACAGGATAGCACTATCCTAATGGGGGCCGTTGAG
Source organism: Hestina assimilis (assembly GCA_023373885.1). Lineage (NCBI taxonomy): Eukaryota > Metazoa > Arthropoda > Insecta > Lepidoptera > Nymphalidae > Hestina > Hestina assimilis. The sequence goes on along the minus strand of CM041747.1, from coordinate 15,943,812 downwards.
TGTGCAGCGTTTATTATTATATAGTATTATTATTATTATTAAATTAAGTTTAGCTCCGGAGTGTGTTCCAAAACAGTTCTCGAAGCCTCTCGCACGCACTGAGTTCGGCCAACGAAGAGGTCTAAGTGGACGTATGCCAAAACGACCATATACGCTCGAAGAAGAAAATGCTGGTCTGAAACCGCCCATATAAAAGGTGTACACTAATGTAATGTATTCTTTAGTCAGTTTAGTGTTCCCTCGTGTGTGTTCTGTTCAGTCTTTCGAGAGGTCTCAATCCAACCGGAACTCAAAAAGTGCTCACTGAGTAAATCATATTGTTGTAATAAATTGTAGTACTATTCGTTAAAATAAAGGTCAGTAACATTTGTTTTCATGATTATCTTTAGAAAATATTTAAACTACTTTCGCGAAAAAAATTAAAGTACTTATAAAAATCCAAAGAATAGCGGTGTATTTTAATTACCTTTTAAATTAAACAAAAATTTCTATTTTAGTTATCTTACATATAACAATCAATGTTATTATATTAAAAAACAATGGTCTTAATAGGTAAAACTTTACAATTTGTCTGTATAAATAATAATCTCTCTCTTATATAAGGGTGTTACCCTTCTACTTATTTTACATTTTCCTTATTTACCGTCAATAGGTACCCTCAAACACTATATTATATACAACCCGGCTTCTAAGTGGTGTAGAGATAAAATAAATTAATAGTTAAAAACATTAATTAAACAATTAAATAATTTTGAATTGAATCAACCCACCAATTTATCACTAAAAATATAAAAAGTTTGTCGCTTAATCATACTTTGAATATAACTTAGGGATATAGTACTCATCAAGGCCATTCCAAAGAACTCAAACTTGGTTTCATTAGGAAAGAAAAGGAGATAGGATTTTTAAAGTAATTTGGTTATGGGGGTCTGAGGTATCAGTTCATTTTGAATTATAAATAATAAACGCTACACACTCAACGTCCCCCATTAGGAAAGATATAGATCCTGTGTCGGGGGTCCGGAAACATACAAGGACAAGGACAAATACACCCAGACCGGAAAATATGCGTGCATGGTCAATACAAACATATTATGCTCCGTGCGGGAATCGAACCCGCGACCTGTGGCGTTTAAGGCAGGTTCGCTACCGCTGCGCCACAACGTCGTCATTATCATTATTATTTATTATCATTATTATTTATTTATTTATTTTGAATTGGGGTCTCTTGCCTAAAATAGTTTAGGAATTCCTAGACTAGATGATTTCGGAGAAGCTAAATGAAATTCACATAATGTGATTATTATTCTTAACTAGCGGCCCACTCCGGCTTCGCACGGGTATAAAATATATAGCCTATGTCATTCACTGATATTCACTGATATTCACTTCTAATAGGCTCGTATTTGTCGATTCAATTTTATAAATAACCTAACGGCCCGCTCCGGCTTCGCACGGGTATAAAATATATAGTCAATGTCATTTACTGAAAAAATGATTAAAATCGATCCAGTAGTTTTGATTTATTCCAGTAGTTGTGATGTTAAATTATTTACGACATCACATTAAAAACATCAATTTTTTTTCTCCACTATTTATTGGATGTTATAATACATATAAACCTTCCTCTTCAATTAGTCTATCTATTAAAAAAACCGCTTCAAAATCCGTTGTGTAGTTTTAAAGATTTAAGCATACATAGGGACAGAGAAAGCGACTTTGTTTTATACTATGTAGTGATTATATTATTGTTAAATTATATAGAAAGTACAATCAATGAATGAAATAATGCATCCTTGAAATTAGTTTAAATATAGAAGCAAGTGGTACACTCAAATAAGTTTTAAAAAAGAAGTTTGTGTTCTACATTTACTTTACTGTTATTGCGATTCAAATGTCGTCCAATATAATTATATTATGACATTATATATATTTATACGTCATGCTCATATAATATTTCACTCAGATAAGAATTGAACTGGATTGATTTTGAATCGCTATAAGAGTTAATGGTAAGCCCCTGAAACTAGCTGTCAAAGGAATTTTTGTTTTAAAAAGAAATAACAAAAAATTTATACCGGATTTAATAATCAAACTAAACAAAGTAATAATGGTATAAACGCAAGAAACATAATTCAAAACATCGAAATAAAACCAAATGTAGTATGCAAAAAATGCTTGAAAAACCTTGAAAAAGTTTTTTTACGAAAATAATATGAAATATACGAATTATTATATGTAAGTTATAAATTATTTAAGTACATACTAGTATATGATGTATTATTTATATGCATTCATTTGTTTGGACAAATTCACACTCTTTGTAATTTCATTAAAACACTGAGCTATTGAAAAGATTGATTTGTTAAAAAGTTTCATTACTCGTCATTGTCGGGTTTGATTGCGTAAATTACTCATACAAACATTAGGTAATATAATTCCCAGACAGACTTCCCGGTCCCGTTGATCCCGTTCCAGTGGCAAATCGATCCTGTTGATCCCGTACCAACCTTGTCTGGCACATGTTTGGTAGACTTCGGTTTTCTTCGTAGTTGGACCCAGGGCTCTCTTTGTTGGGTTTGGCGGGGCCTTCTGGTCCCAGTTGGTGGCGAGGAAGACAACCTTGTAAAAAATGACGACGATCAGTCGTAGAAGGAAACAACTTCACTAAAATCTCATGGCTCTTAGATCGGATAGTGCTCCAGGCTGCGATAACATTACGGCAAGATTTTTGAAACTTCCCAAGAATGAGCTTGTTCCTATTATATGTCACTTAGCTAACTTATGTTTTGACAAAGGTATATTTCCATCTCTCCTTACAGCATTATCACACCGATATACAAGAGTGGTGACAGAAGAGATGTCAATAATTACAGACCCATTTCGGTTCTACTCGCGATTTCTAAAATATTAGAAAAACTAATAAGCAAAAGACTAGTGACTATATAAATACATTTAATATACTATTTGGATCAAAATTTGGACTTAGAACAGATAAGTCGACGGAAGATACAGTTGCCAATTTGAGCTCTGTAATTGTTAACCAGATCGACCAAAAACAAAAATGCTTATATGCTTTTATAGACCTAAAAAGGCATTTGTTTCTGTCCCCATTCTTGACCAAAAACTAGAACAAATCGGTATAAGAGTAACACCTTTAAAGCTTTTCAAAGATTATGTTAGTGACCGAAAGTAAAAAGTCAAAATTGGATCATACATCAGCAAAGAAACAAATGTAAGGTATGGAATTACCTAAAGAAGCATACTCGGACCGACCTTATTCTTTGGTTTATATCGACGGCTTGATACAGCAGTGATATTTACTGGCCCTAACTGGAAGCAAGTCCAAAAGAATTACAATCAGGGACTTGCTATTATAGATTCCTGACTCAGAATTAACCTTCTTACGTAAAATAAATGTAAAACCAATTATATTTGTTTTTACATTAATAATAAATTAATAATAATACACAGCAAAAACATGATTTTATTATTGAAATCACACTCTTACGGTGATACAAAGATTTATATTACTAGGAAAAAGAAAATTGATTTAGTTAGAAAGAGCACAGCGCCATTTGTTAAAAATAATGAATTTGAAATTATATAGATTTTCGATTACCTCGTTATATTCAATGTGTAAAGTTCTTACAGTAAGGCAACTGTATATTCTTTGTACCGTGTTGAAATAGCATAAAATCATGTCCTATAATCCCACAACCTGCAATAAAAGAAGAAGTTATGCAAAAATTCGTATAACTATGACCAGAACAGCCTTTGCTATTCGACAGTATGCCAGACAATTGACTTATCTTTTGAATAAAATTAATAAGGTCCTGGATATACTCCCAATGATAAGGCATCACTGTAAGAAATCCTTAGCCGAATGGTTATTGCTTTAAGACAATTTATATAATAAAATACAGTCATACAAAATTCATAATAATAATAACCTAAAAAATAAATAAATAAACACTATAATTTTATTACTTTTTTATTTTTTTATTGATATTAATGAGATCCATTCTATCATAGTTGGTCTTAAGAAAAACTGTCCTGTCGGCTGGGATGGCATCTCAACTTCAGTTCTTATGGCAACTAAGCACGTCCTAGTACCTATAATAACTTATGTATTTAATATTTGCTTAGATAGTGGTGTATTTCCTAGAGTTTTTAAGATGGCTATCATACATCCTATTTATAAACAAGGAGCAAGAGACTGTATTGACAATTATAGGCCTATCTCAGTCTTATCCGCTCTGTCTAAAATTCTAAAAAAAGTCTTAAATGTTAGACTTATCTCTTTTTTAAATAAAAATGATATTCTCGCCAATAATCAATTCGGATTTGGACAGAGTAGATCATCGGAGGATGTAGTATCAAAGCTCATTCACTATATTGTACTAAATTTGAATAAAAAGAACAAGTCTATAGGCATATTTTTGGATCTCTCTAAAGCCTTTGATACGGTTTCTATACCTATAATGTTAAAAAAACTCGAGTTTATGGGTGTAAGAGGTGTCGCGCTATCTATCTTTAAAAGTTACCTTGAAGATCGATCCTAATGTGTTTATATGGACAAGGTACTCAGTTCTGATATAAAACTCAATTTTGGAGTTCCTCAAGACAGTGTGCTAGGACCTTCACTCTTTTTACTCTATATTAATGACCTTTGCAAGCTTTCAATTCCATATTGTAAAATAATAACTTATGCAGACGACACTGCCTTGATTATCCATGGTAGCACCTGGGAAGCTGCTGCTAAAAATACAGAATTAGCTTTGAGTGTGATAATGAAATGGTTTTCCTCCAACTTATTAACCGTCAACGTAACTAAAACTAAATTTATGACTTTTGGTTATAAAGCTTCTTTACCACGATCATTGACCATTCGTCCGCATATATTCTCAAATAATGTAAATACCACTTGTAATTGTAGTCACATTGAACGCTGCCACAGTATTAAATACCTCGGAATTATACTCGACGAAGGTCTTACTTGGGGTGAAGAAATAGATTCCGTAATTAAACGTATTAGAAAGACTCTATAGATCTTTAGATGTTTGAAAAAATCAGTTACTTTTTTAACACTTAAAACTGTATACTTCGCTTTTGTTGAATCCATTATTAACTATGGTATTGCAGTGTGGGGCGGCACTGGGAAAGCACTAATGCTACGGCTTGAAAAGGCCCAAAGATCTGTTCTCAAAATTATTTTATCTAAACCTATTTCTTTTCCTACAACACAATTGTATCAAGAAGTTAATGTTCTTACGGTACGACAACTGTGTATTATGTTAACTACACTTCAGAAACATAAAAATACCACCTATCACCCAGAGCTTGTCAAAAATAAGCGCAGAATCGACAAAGTTTGCCCAACAGAGTCTTGCAATAATGCTCTTGCCAAACGTCATTTCTACTTTAGAAGTCCTTTTATTTACAATAGAATTAATAAAGAAATTAATATTTATCCACTTGCCTTACAACAATGCAAATTGGAAATAAGGAAATGCTTACTTAAGTTAACTTATGAAGAGACTGAAAATCTCATTAAGACAACAATATAATCGAAATATTGTACATATGCATACACACATAACATACACTTACACACATACATAACTTACACTTACAAACATACACAACATACATACAGAAAACAAATTTTTATTACTATTATTATCTTTTTTTTTTTTTTGCATGTAAAGCTTCAACTGTTGTATAACTTATTTTCTTATTTTTAATTTTATGTAATTTATTTTTAAATGTTTCTTTTTGTTTATATTTTAACATAAGTAAATCAAAATAGTTTCTTCTACGTACAACCTTAGCAAGAAAACTAAATACCGGAGGAGGGTGTTAATAGCTACGACACAGTGTAACACTAATGTAGTTATTATCGATATGTATAACTCTTGGTTGTACTGCTAATACTGTTCAATAAATTTTATTTTAGTTTTTTATTTTATTATTGCACTAAAAACATTTCACAATCACTCGCATACACGAACATACACATACACACACAAAAATGTAGCAACATACACAAACATATACACCCACGCAAACACGTCCTATGAGTTATGTAAATTTCTCTTTTCTTTTTTCATTTTATTAAGTCTTGTTAGCTTTAGTTAAATGTTAAGTATTATAAGTTTTTAAACGTTTCATGATTTACAATATTTTTTTTATTTTTACTTTCCAATAATTTGTTATGGAAGAGCGTGATCTCTTGATACAGGTATATCACTACTTACTAGGAGGTCACAAAATCGTATGTAACTAGCCTATTATAAGCAAGAAACTAAATAAAGATATTTTTATTATTTCTTTTATTTAAAAATTACTGGCTCCCTTACTGACGCTTCGCGCCGGGGCGTCGCGGTTGCATAAGCGAAACCGTGGCGTCCCACTTTGGCACAAGGTGGGCTTTGGCGGTTTTTGTGGGTAGGGGGGTCAGGTCCTTAGACCGGTTTTTTTCGTAGCGACCAAAGTAGAAATGACGATAGCTGTTCTACGTCATCCTCCCTTGGCATGCAACTACGCCGACCAGTCACTGTCAGGTTTTAGGCTGATGGTTTAAATTTAGTAAAGGTTATCGCTGAGAAATGCAAATTTAAATTGTTAGGAACATAAAAGTTGTTCCAAGGTAAATAAAATTGTTTTTTTTTAATATATTATTTTTAATTTTTTTTTTTTTGGTTTTAGAACAAAATGCCATCTCAAGGAAAAGAGACAGGATCACGGGTCCTTCACGGATCTGATTTTAATAAATTGTCCCCGGCCACACCTTTCACTGCGAAGAGAAAATTTAAGATTGTTTGGCGAAATGTCATTGTCATGGTCTTGCTCCACATTGGAGCAGTGTATGGCGCTTATCTCTTCCTAAATAAAGTCATGTGGACAACTTGTGCTTTTTGTAAGTACTTAGAACTATTTCTCAGAAAAATATTAGAAGTTTTATAAATATAAATATTTTCCCCCTCCTTTATAGCCTAAAGACTAACCGGATTCAACATTTAAAGTTTGTGAGACTGCTAGAATTACCTTTGAATTTTGATGATTTAGGAGTGAGTTTCAAAATTAAATAATTTTGATTGGCGATACTTCGTAAAGTATTAGGTATAATTATTAGCTATATTGGCAATTATTAAAATATTGTTTTGTAGTTTTTGTGAGTTCTTCTTGGTCACTAAAAATTCACACTTCTTGCCTTATCCATAAAAAGTTACAGGAGTTCAAAAGTGCCTTGAGTCGCTTCACGTTAGACTCAGCTAGATACAAGTATGCTAATGTTAATTTGTTGTTCTAAAAGGGTGGATACATGGAACATGTTCTGGATTTGGCATTACTGCGGGTGCACACAGACTGTGGGCTCACAAATCGTATAAAGCTAAACTACCATTACGAATCCTGCTAACAATTTTCAATACTATAGCATTTCAGGTAAGCTAACATTTTTACATCTTGACAAAATAAATCTTTGTGACTTTTTATGCTTCCCTAAAATTCATGTAAATATGATTTAACTAACCTATCTTACTTATAAAAATTATTTATATTTTATGACGTTTTGGTTTAAACCTTAAGGACTAACAGAAGACATTGGTTTTGCCTGAGCTCATATTTAACTAGTAAATTTATTTTCACCAGGCAATCTCATTCGAGTCTACTCCATTCAAGGTGATATTGACAAAGCAATCTGTGCCCTTTTGGCACAACTGCAAGGCATCATTCGAAGAATTGAATTGAACAAAAACTTTTTCGCATGCAGTACTTTTCATAAACGTCATGCAAAGCAGCAGGTCTCATGTTAACTCGCCGGAGTGAAATTGTTGTTTTTACTGTTTTCTATAGCATTTTTTCCATATTTTCACTTCCACTAATATTTCAATAACAACATTTTCGAAAGAGGTCCAGCCTTTCTTGACACTTACGCACAGCAATTAATTTTAATATATATAGATTTTTCTCGTTATCAGAATTCTGTAATAGACTGGGCACGTGACCACAGGATGCACCATAAGTATTCTGAAACCGACGCAGATCCACACAACGCGACACGAGGATTCTTCTTCTCGCACGTCGGCTGGCTTCTAGTAAGGAAGCATCCCGAGATAAAGGCGAAGAGAGACACTAATGACATAAGCGATCTCTGGGCGGATCCTGTTTTACGCTTTCAGAAAAAGTCAGTATAATTTGCACAACATATTAAAGGTTGATAGGTGACTAAACAATAAAATAATTATGGCGTGACTAGCTACGTGCGTTACCAATACCATCCAATAAACTTAAACATATTTATCATACATAGATGTAATATTCAATTTGAAGTAATACTTACTATAAGCATTTTATATGAGATTATTTTTATGCCGAACATACGATGTCCGTATTTTTTTAGTTTTTAGTTTTTATGTCGTAAAGTCGCACTAAGAAAAGATATTATTGAACCCATAAGGGGGAAAAATGAGTCGAAAAATTGTATAGAAAAATCCGTAATTTTTGAAACTACAACCATGAAACCTTGTTTTAAGGTTAAACGTTAACGTTAAATACACAAGTATTTCAATGCTTTCTAGAATTAGCAAATAAAAAAGAAAGAATGTAATTGTTTATAAAATTCCAGCTCTGAAGGGTTGAAATTTATGCAAAGTTTGTATTAAATCGTTATTCAAACGAGCGAAGTCGCTGGCAAAAGCTAGTTACTTATAATTTTACCAATATTGAATTTTCATCTCATTTTTGTTAACATTAAAATGCTTGAGATCTTTCTACTAAAGATAAAATTAATCAAAATAATGGTATTTTTTTCAGGTACTACTTGATACTAATGCCTTTGGCTTGCTTCATTTTACCGTCTTACATTCCCACACTATGGGGAGAATCGCTATGGAACGCATGCTTCGTATGTGCAATTTTCCGTTATGTCTACGTTTTAAATGTAACGTGGTTGGTGAACTCCGCAGCGCACAAGTGGGGCAGCAAGCCTTACGATAAAAACATCAAACCAGTTGAGACAAAACCAGTATCGTTACTGACATACGGAGAAGGTTTCCACAACTACCACCACACCTTCCCATGGGATTACAAAACAGCTGAGCTTGGCGAGTATTCATTGAACATTACAAAGCTGTTCATCGATACAATGGCCAAAATCGGCTGGGCATACGACCTCAAGACCGTTTCACCTGACGTGATTGAGAAAAGAGTAAAGAGGACGGGCGACGGCTCACACCAAGAATGGGGTTACGAGGAATTATATACTCCAACACAATAAAAAGTTGGCTTGGATTGAAAAAATATGGGTTCAAAATGGGTTTGCAGTGTATTGTGTATATTTTACTCTTTTATTAAAGAATTATACTTATTGGAGTGGAAATACGGTGAAGGTTTGTGATTTACTCGTAATATTTAATTGGAAGATAACTTTTAAATTATAATAAATTATATATACTTTTAAATTATAATAATAAATATAGAATATTTATTTGAAAATGTTTCTGTATTGTTTGTAGTATATGAATTTGTAGAAAATTTTGTTTTTCAATTTGATACCTCTGGGTTTATACTTTGTTGCCATTATGATACAACCAATAGTGGTTGCCAACAGTTTGAGCGGTTGTTCGGATTTTTTTTTATCTATTTATTCCGGGTATTTCCCCAGGGTCATCAGGTAATATCTACCTTCTAAAATATAAAGCCACACTTTTTTTCAATTTATTCAATGCGTATTGTGCACAAAACAGGTTATAAAACATGCGTGTGTGCGTAACTCAATCTTTATTACAGGCTGCTCCAGTTTATGTTTCATTTTTTTGTAAAAATATTTTATTAAGATTGTTTTAATATTTTTCTCTGTAAATAATAAATAACGTAAATCATGTCTCAAAGTCTTGTTGAGCAATCCGGCGCTTATATTGAATATGTGTTTGACCTTGTAGGATGATTATGTAAATGGAGTTTTTCAGCTCGAGTTTCAACGAAAACGTCTTTTTTCTGTAGACTATATCCAAAGGCATGAATTGACTTGTGAGAATCAGATCATACGAAGCATCTAATCAAAGACAAAACTCAGAACAATAATTTAATTTATTTTATCTTCAAATAATAGACAATAATATTGTCCAGACAAGCTCTATAATGACTACTACAATAAAAATATTACTTATTATAAAAAAAAAATATATATATATATATATCTTTATTAAAAAAATTATGTTCACAGTTTTCCTGTTTGAACTTTACATCTAAGTTGTTTACTTACTGAACTGTATTCTTTAGTTATACTGATTTTACTTTTACGCACATTGTTACTTATAAGATTTGTTTATAAGAACTACGTTTATTGAATAAGTTTTTTAATAATTGTGAAGTGTGTTTGCTTTATACAATAAAGATTAATTATTATATAAAATGAAAAATAAAATAAATTATTTAATGAAACAAAAAACCCAACTGCATTAATAATAATTTCTAAAAAGCTAAAAACAAGCTCTATAATGACTACTATAATATAAATATTACTTTAATGTTAGTAAAGGTACTGCTGACGGGGACAAGCATTGAAATAAAACATAATAATTATATTATTACGTAATTTAAGTATTTCTCTTTAAACTCCATCATATATTTACAAATTGATTGATCAGCTTGTCCCCGTCTGCAGTACCTTTACTACATTAAAGTAATATTTATATTATAGTAGTCATTACAGAGCTTGTTTTTAGCTTTTTAGGAATTATTATTAATGCAGTTGGGTTTTTGTTTCATTTAATAATTTATTTTATTTCAAACTTTTTAGTTATATAATTAATAATTGATTAGGTATATATATACAAGGAGAAGACCTGAATTACTTATAAATGCAAAGCCTAAGCCCTTCACCCTAAAAGCGATTTTATTGGTGTTGTTTTTAAAACGTAAACGGGCACTAAGAAAGTATTTTTGAAATTCAACCCTCAAGGGGTTAAAAAGGAGTTAAAAGTTTTGTTGAAAGTTCATCATTTTTGAAACTAAAATCATGTAACTTTGTTTTTTGGGGAACTAATAACACATTTCCTTAAATCCTACCCCTGAAGGTGTACAGCTTTATATGAAAAAGAAAGGATTTGTTTCTCCAAATTTAACGCGAGCGAAGCCGTAGGCAGAAGCTAGTTATAAGTAATATAATTTTTTATTTATTTATAGAAAATGCTTTAATTAATTATTCTAGACATTGGAAGTGGAATTGGCAATCACTGGCCAAAAAAAATCAAAGGTAGGCCGGCTAGGTAGGTACCACCACAGTGTCAAATATTCTGCCGCCAAATAGTATTGCGTAGGCATAACTATGTTCCGGTTTGAAGAGCACTGTAGGCTAGTGAAATTACTGGGCAGAAGAGATTTAAGAACTAATATCTCGAGGTTGGCAACGCGTGAGTGGCACCTACTAATGGTGCTGCAAGCGCTCATAGGCTACGGCAACCACTCACCATCAGCTGAGCTGTATGCTTGTTTGCCAACTTCTAACATAAAAAAAAATTAACCATAACCACCATATTTTTGATTTTTCATCATCATCATGTCAGCCGAAAGACGTCCACTGCTGGACATAGGCCTCCCCCAAAGAGTACCACAGTGACCGGTCCTGCGCCACCTGCATCCAGCGGAGTCCCGCGACGTTTACCAGGTCATCAGTCCACCTTGTCGGGGGTCAACGTACTCTGCGCCTTCCGGTACGTGGTCGCCATAAAAGTCTACTTGAATAAAAATAATTTTGATTGAATTTTGATTTTGAACCGTTTCTCACGCATGACATCGGGCTGTCCGTGGTACGTACTCAACGTAGATTTCCATAGAGACTTTGAAATCGATTCATCCCCAAACATTTGATGATATCGCCACCCGCATTTGATGATATCGATAAGGCCGAATGCTTAGCTGACAGCTTGGAGAGTCAATGTTCCCCAAGCACGCATCCTGTAGACCCCGAGCACCTCCTAAAGGTCGACTCGGAAGTCAGACAGCGCCGGTAGATGAGCCACTACCCCGTACCTCTCTAGAGGAGGTCGAATCAATTATCAAAGGACTCCACGGTAAAAAATCTCCAGGTCCCGATCGCATTACCAATAAGACGCTAAAGCGGCTCCCTGTTCAAATTTTACATATCCTAGTCCTTATTTTCAACGCTCTTTTAGCAGAGTGCTCCTTCCCCGATCGGTGGAAGGAAGCCATAGTTATCGGCATTCATAAACCAGGCAAACCTAGAAATCAGCCCACCAGCTATCGTCCGATCAGTTTATTAGACTCCCGCGGGAAGGTCTACGAGAGAATCTTGTTAGCAAGAATCAAGGCCATCATTGAGGCCAAAAACATAATTATAGACGAGCAGTTTGGCTTTCGTAAAATCCACTCTTGCGTCAACCAGGTGCACCGTATAACGGAGCACATTCTAAAGGGCTTCACTCTAGCGCGAACCGACACTACTGGAGCGCTCTTCTTCGACGTCGCTAAGGCCTTCGACAAAGTTTGGCATAACGGTTTAATTTATAAACTGTATCGTCTAGGATTGCCAGACAGACTCGTGCTTATCATACGAGACTACTTGTCGAATCGCACGTTCCGTTTTCGAGTAGAGGGTACCTTGTCATCCACTCGTCCCATCAGGGCAGGTGTCCCTCAGGGCTCCGTACTAGCTCCCATCCTATTCTCTCTTTATATAAATGACATTCCGAGACCGACCAAAAGTGTTCATCTAGCACTCTTCGCGGATGACACCGCTCTTTACACGACTTCTGTATCAGCTTCCGCCCTTACCAGGCGTCTCCAATCTGCAGCCGATGCCCTAGGAAAATGGTTTAAATCTTGGAGGATTGAAGTCAATCCCGAGAAAAGCGTAGGTGTCCTTTTTAACAAACCCCGCATTAGGACTTACTGGCGATCCGGTCCACCTGGAGTTATCACCTTGTTCGATCATCCCATCCCATGGAAAGATAAAACCAAATATCTAGGCGTTATACTCGACAACAGACTTACCTTTGAAGCTCATATCCGCAAGGCACGCGATAAAGCAGCGTTCGTTTTGGGAAGATTGTATGCGATGTTGGGCAGGCGGAGTAAACTGTCCCTTAGAAATAAGGTGACATTATACAAAGCCTGTATACGTCCCATACTGACCTACGCGAGCCCTGTTTTTTCACACGTCCACGCCAGAAGAATTAATCATTTACAAATAATTCAGAACCGTTTCTTACGCATGGCCTCGGGCTGTCCGTGGTACGTTCGCAACGTAGACCTCCATAGAGACTTTGAAATCGATTCGATCCCCAAACATTTGAAGCGCTTATCGCAAAACTATTTCGATCAAACTACTTTCCATCCAAATCCTTTGATTAGACATGCTTGTATCTACACAGACCGATGTAACCAACCGACAAAAGTAAGGCGTCCTAAGCACGTCCTGCAAGACCCTGACGATAGGATTACATTAAAAATGCCCTTACACAGCACAGACACGCACACAACATCGTCCTCGCCGGCGAGGACGAGGTCCTTTGTTTCGCACGTCGCGTCGTGCTCACACCGTCGGGTGAGTATAGAATGCGCTCGGAGCGCTGCCTCCATCTCCGATGACGTCCTTAGCCGTGGTTCGGCTTCGCAGGAGGCACCCTAAGGACGGAATCAAATTTGAGCCCCGTGAGGGCTGTCCCTTTATCACGGCTGAGTCTCTGTACTCGGCCCCCTGCCCGGTGACGCTGTCAAGGCCAGTAGGGCCAACAGCAATACACATTCCAAAAAAAAAAAAAAAAACAAACCATGTTCTTCAGTACAGACTTTTGGCTAGCAGGACTCGTGTACCAGAAATATAGGGAAGCAACGACTAAGAGTTCCCAGAAATAGTGATAAGTGTAGTGTGAAATTTATAGTAATATTTTATTGTATTTTAATATAAATGTATGATGAATAATATGTATGTTGGTCCGTTAGGTATTTAATGTAATAATCTATATTTGAATAAATGAAATATTTTATCTGGGCCTTGATACCTGACAATAAAGAGTTAAATAAATAAATATCAACGCTCAGTCTAAACTTATATTTTTTTCTGATTATTTTTTCACAAGTGTTGTTTTTAAAACGTAAAGGAGCACTAACAATTAATTTTTCGGAATTCAACCCTTAAGAAAGTGAAAAGTGTTTAAAAGTTGAAACAGTTTGAATATGAACGTCTGAAACTTCATTAGAAGCATGAAACTTTGTTTTTGGTGAACGATTAAAGATAAACAAACCCGTGTTGTAAAGTTTTCTGAAATTCCACCCCTGAAGGGGTGACAAAGTTTGTATTAAAGTCGTAATTTATATTTATACGTGAAATATATGGTCTGTCAGTAATTAAAGGGAAGTATTATCTACTACAATAATCTCTTATTTCCTATATACATTATTATCGCTATATTTTTCAGTTAATAATTAATATATTCACATATTATGATCAGTACAGTAACTATAATACAAATGATAGCGATCGCTATCCTAAAAACAAAAACATAACAAGGAAGCCATCTCTGCTACGAAGTTAGCGATTATGTTGACTGATTTATGAATTTTATGGAATGAATTTTATGGATGAATTTTATGCAAAAGTTTATGGAATCACTATAAGAAATATTTTGCTTGTAATTTTATCTTAGTTATGATTAGCTTTGCTGTAGCTCAATTTGTAGTTAACTATTAGGCAATTAAATAAAATCCCATTCAAAATATAAAATGTAAAAAATTTCCCAACTCTCGCAAAGCACTTCTTCTACTACAAAAAGTGGTGAGATCTCATGTGTACTAACTACGCCTGAAACTTGGCAGTTGTACGGCAACTTATTCTACTTATACAAATAATTTGGTGTCGTAAAACTGCCAACTTGGAATTTTTACTTTTATGTTTTTAATGGGATCTCATATCTTTTGTAGAAAGTCCTACTTTTTCTACCCACTTCTTGAATTTAATCGTATATTATCTAGGTACCCCCCATACCTATTATTCCATTATATTATGCATATACTATACAGGTAGATTGATTGATTAACTGTAAATGTATAATTTTATACATTTATATAGGATTACAAAGTTATTTATGCAGTTGGTGTGTCTAAAAAACTAGACCGAAATTATAAAATATTTTTGTTTTTCCTTGATTTATACACTAAACACTAATTATATTCTAAATTTGAAGCTTTCATGTCTGCTAGAAGTGCCTTAGAGTTTTGATGACGGTTAGCCAGTGAGTGACAAAATTAAGAAATTTGACTAGCTATAATTCTTAAACTACTGGTTCAAATTGAGTGAAATTTGAAATATACCGTGTTTATAAAATGCCTGCTCGGTTACTGAAAGTTCAGGCTTTTAGTTATATCCACAACGCAGTTTTAGGGCGTCGAAAATAGCCTGAAGTGCTTCGAGAAAAGGATAGTATGGCTGTGCCACTTTTTGCTCGACTTGGCGGGGCACTACCGTGCCCCAGATATTCTATGAGAAAGCCCTACGACACTCCTTGAAAAGCAATTCTTAGTATTATATTTTCGTGAGATAACCAACATTTCTTTTCTTACTTCTGATCAACGCTTTGGAAAATTACTTTTACTGGCATGACCGTTAACCGTTAAGTTTTTGGTGTCCACAATTCCGTCGGATGAGCGACTCACCGGCTGTGTTTTATGGAACATTATTTACTTACAAACGATACATTTCTCCTCGGAGTCAATTCACAAAGTCAAAAAGTCGGGGCAAATGCTATTGGTATAAGTCTTAAAGGTCGAGCACAGTTTTGTTCTCCTAATGTATTTCGTCATTGCTATACCTACAAGTATGTTGAGTAAGCCAGTAAATTACAATTGCATAAGTCACTGGTTTTGATAAAACACTACTTTTTTCAGAATAAATAATGATGCTTATTAAAATTATTATATTAATAATTATGATGATAATTCTTAGGAATATAATGTTTTCGCAATTAGTATTAATTCTGATCTGTTTATAGAGAGTCCCAGTTCAGTGCTGATGCGTTCCATCCTATCCAGAAGAGTGATCATCTCTGCTTCAGTTGTTGCTAGTAGGGTGGTATCGTCTGCATATCGCAAATTACAAATTTTGCGTCCACCGATGGTGATGCCCCCATCCCAGTTTTGGCAGGTACGTCTCATGATGTATTCACCATATGTGTTGAAGAGGATGGGTGAAAGGATGCAGAACTGTCGAATTCATTTTCAAAAACTGAACGGTTTGGATAGTGTGCCGTCGATCCTAACTATTCCTTGGCTGCTGTGGTAGAGTGACTGCAACAGCACAATTAAGTGATGAGGTACACCCAATTCCGATAAAACTCTCCATAGACAGTAACCATGCAAGCACATTTTCCGGTCTGGGTGTATTTGTCCTTGTCCGTGTATGTGTTTCCGGACCCCCGACACAGGATAGTACTATCCTAATGGGGGTCGTTGAGTGTACAGCGTTTATTATTATATAGTATTATTATTATTATTAAATTAAATTTAGCTCCGGAGTGTGTTCCAAAAGAGTTCTCGAAGCCTCTCGCACGCACTGAGTTCGGCCAACGAAGAGGTCTAAGTGGACGTATGTCAAAACGACCATATACGCTCGAAGAATAAAACGCTGATCTGAAACCGCCCATATAAAAGGTATACACTAATGTAATATATTCTTTAGTCAGTTTAGTGTTCCCTCGTGTGTGTTCTGTTCAGTCTTTCGAGAGGTCTCAATCCAACCGGAACTCAAAAAGTGCTCACTGAGTAAATCATATTGTTGTAATAAATTGTAGTACTATTCGTTAAAATAAAGGTCAGTAACATTTGTTTTCATGATTATCTTTAGAAAATATTTAATACTTTCGCGAAAAAAAATAAAGTACTTAGAAAAATCCAAAGAATAGCGGTGTATTTTAATTACCTTTTAAATTAAACAAAAATTTCTATTTTAGTTATCTTACATATAACAATCAATGTTATTATATTAAAAAACAATGGTCTTAATAGGTAAAACTTTGCAATTTGTCTGTATAAATAATAATCTCTCTCTTACATAAGGGTGTTACCCTTCTACTCATTTTACATTTTCCTTATTCACCGTCAATACCGGCAAACACTATATTATATACAACCCGGCTTCTAAGTGGCGTAGAGATAAAATGAATTAATAGTTAAAAACATTAATTAAATAATTAAATAATTTTGAATTGAATCAACCCACCAATTTATTACTAAAATTAGTGACCGACCGAAATTTCGGTTTCGGTTTCGGTTTCGGCCAGTTTCGGCCAAAAACCTAGTTTCGGCTTTAGTTTCGGTTTCGGCCAAAATATAGCCGAAACTTTCGGCCCCGCCGAAACTAGATTGTTCGTGAGTTTTCGTGCGTTGTTCGGTAAACATCGCAGCCAATTCGTGACCGCCCGCTAACGCGGCCAAATCAATCTCCAGAAATAAGTATTAGATTGATCTTTAAAATATTATGAACACAACGTACTACTAGTTACTTATGTACCTAGTATATCTAACTACAAGTTGTTTAATTTTTTAAGTTTTTTCCCAATAGTATGTCCTGTATGTTCACGACAATAATGGACTTTAATGAATTTTTAGTATTTATTTTATTTAACTCTATTACATGTCTATATTATATACAGTGGTGGTCAACTAATTAGGGACATTGGTATAATAAGAGTAACATTTATTTATATTTATAATTTCAGTTTACATTAAGTCTTCATTACGTTTTTTTAATGTTAATTTGATCTTCATCATTTAACCAATGTTTTCTTAATAGAATTATTAAATTTTGGAATGGATTGTAATTAAAAATAACAACAATTAAAATTCAACTTTATTCTCCTTCGTGCTAATATAACTCTGGACAAGTAATTAGGGACACTTAAGAAAACATTACAAATAAAAATAAATAAAAAAGCCATATCGACATCGGCGCGGCATCGACTGGATCAAATAATGCCAAGTTTCGTTACTGAAGTACTTCCAGGCGTCTTTGGAACTACTATAGAGTTGGTTTAAATTTCTAGTTTGTTGTACCACAAATATTCCAAAAAATTCACCTCTAGGCTATTGGCAGGCCAATCTAAAATTATAGCCTTTGTATTTCAGGTTAATTTTTTAAAAATCGAAATTAAAACACTAACTCTTGCTGTCCCTAATTAGATGCTCAGCCAGTAAATGAGCAATTTCGATGTCAGAGATTTCTTTTTAAACCACCATTAAATATTCTTAGCTTTAAAAAAGTACACACAATTGAACAGTATACTTTATAACAACCAGTATCTCATAAAATTAAACTTTTAAAATATTTAACCAAATTATTTTCCGTTCCTAATTAGTTGGTTACGAATGTATACATGCAAATAAATGTTAAAAAAACTTGAAATTCAAATTTCAGTAAAAAAACGCAATTTTAAATATTTTTTAAAAAGTTTTGGTTTCGGTTTCGGTTTCGGCCGAAACTGAGAGGCAGGCCGAAAGTTCGGTTTCCGTTTCGGCTGAAAAACCAGTTTCGGTCGGACCCCACTAAAAATATAAAAAGTTTGTCGCTTAATCATACTTTGAATACAACTTAGGGATATAGTTCTCATCAAGGCCAAAGAACTCAAAGTTGGTTTCATTAGGAAAGAAAAGGAGATAGGATTTTTAAAGTAATTTGGTTATGGGGGTCTGAGGTATCAGTTCATTTTGAATTGGGGTCTCGTGCCTAAAATAGTTTAGGAATTCCTAGACTAGATGATTTCGGAGAAGCTAAATGAAATTCACATAATGTGATTATTATTCTTAACGAGCGGCCCACTCCGGCTTCGCACGGGTATAAAATATATAGCCTATGTCATTCACTGATATTCACTGATATTCACTTCTAATAGGCTCGTATTTGTCGATTCAATTTTATAAATAACCTAACGGCCCGCTCCGACTTTGCACGGGTATAAAATATATAGTCAATGTCATTTACTGAAAAAATGATTAAAATCGATCCAGTAGTTTTGATTTATTCATTACTGCCCGTGGCCCGCGCGTTAAATGTAATTATTTACGACATCACTTGAACTGGATTGATTTTGAATCGCTATAAGAATTAATGGTAAGCCCCCTGAAACTAGCTGTCAAAGGAATTTTTGTTTTAAAAAGGAAAGAACAAAAAAATTTATACCGGATTTAATAATCAAACTAAACAAAGTAATAATGGTATGAATGCAAGAATCATTATAATTCAAAACATCGAAATAAAACAAAATGTAGTATGTAAAAAATGCTTGAAAAACCGCAGTTGATATTATAAAGTTTTTTACGAAAATAATATGAAATACACGAATTATTATATGTAAGTTATAAATTATTTGAGTACATACTAGTATATGATGTATTATTTATATGCATTCATTGGCTTGGACAAGTTCACACACTTTGTAATTTCATTAAAACACTGATCTATTGAAAATAATGATTTGTTAAAAAGTTTGATTGCGTAAATTACTCATACAAACATTAGGTAATATAATTCTCAGACAGACTTCCCGGTCCCGTTGATCCCGTTCCAGTGGCAAATCGATCCTGTTGATCCCGTACCAACCTTGTCTGGCACATGTTTGGTAGACTTCGGTTTTCTTCGTAGTTGGACCCAGGGCTCTCTTTGTTGGGTTTGCCGGGGCCTTATGGTCCCAGTTGGTGGCGAGGAAGACAACCTTGTAAAAAATGACGACGATCAGTCGTAGAAGGAAACAACCTCACTAAAATCTCATGGCTCTTAGATCGGATAGTGCTCCAGGCTGCGATAACATTACGGCAAGATTTTTGAAACTTCCCAAGATTGAGCTTGTTCCTTTTATATGTCACTTAGCTAACTTATGTTTTGACAAAGGTATATTTCCATCTCTCCTTACAGCATTATCACACCGATATACAAGAGTGGTGACAGAAGAGATGTCAATAATTACAGACCCATTTCGGTTCTACTCGCGATTTCTAAAATATTAGAAAAACTAATAAGCAAAAGACTAGTGACTATATAAATACATTTAATATACTATTTGAATCAAAATTTGGACTTAGAACAGATAAGTCGACGGAAGATACAGTTGCCAATTTGAGCTCTGTAATTGTTAACCAGATCGACCAAAAACAAAAATGCTTATATGCTTTTATAGACCTAAAAAGGCATTTGTTTCTGTCCCCATTCTTGACCAAAAACTAGAACAAATTGGTATAGGAGTAACACCCTTAAAGCTTTTCAAAGATTATGTTAGTGACCGAAAGTAAAAAGTCAAAATTGGATCATACATCAGCAAAGAAACAAATGTAAAGTATGGAATTACCTAAAGAAGCATACTCGGACCGACCTTATTCTTTGGTTTATATCGACGGCTTGATACAGCAGTGATATTTACTGGCCCTAACTGGAAGCAAGTCCAAAAGAATTACAATCAGGGACTTGCTATTATAGATTCCTGACTCAGAATTAACCTTCTTACGTAAAATAAATGTAAAACCAATTATATTTGTTTTTACATGAATAATAAATTAATAATAATACACAGCAAAAACATGATTTTATTATTGAAATCACACTCTTACGGTGATACAAAGATTTATATTACTAGGAAAAAGAAAATTGATTTAGTTAGAAAGAGCACAGCGCCATTTGTTAAAAATAATGAATTTGAAATTATATAGATTTTCGATTACCTCGTTATATTCAATGTGTAAAGTTCTTACAGTAAGGCAACTGTATATTCTTTTACCGTGTTGAAATTGCATAAAATCATGTCCTATAATCCCACAACATGCAATAAAAGAAGAAGTTATGCTAAAATTCGTATAACTATGACCAGAACAGCCTTTGCTATTCGACAGTATGCCAGACAATTGACTTATCTTTTGAATAAAATTAATAAGGTCCTCGATATACCCCCAATGATAAGGCATCACTGTAAGAAATCCTTAGCCGAATGGTTATTGCTTTAAGACAATTTATATAATAAAATACAGTCATACAAAATTCATAATAATAATAATAACCTAAAAAATAAATAAATAAACACTATAATTTTAATACTTTTTATTTTTTTGCATGTAAAGTTTCAACTGTTGTATAACTTATTTTCCTATTTTTAATTTTATGTAATTTATTTTTAAATGTTTCTTTTTGTTTATATTTTAACATAAGTAAATCAAAATAGTTAATAGCTACGACACAGTGTAACACTAATGTAGTTATTATCGATATGTATAACTCTTGATTGTACTGCTAATACTGTTCAATTAATTTTATTTTATTTTTTTATTTTATTATTGCACTAAAAACATTTCACAATCACTCGTATACACGAACATACACATACACACACATAAAAATGTAGCAACATACACAAACATATACACCCACATACACCCACGCAAACACGTCCTATGAGTTATGTATATTTCTCTTTTCTTTTTTCATTTAATTAAGTCTTGTTAGCTTTAGTTAAATGTTAAGTATTATAAGTTTTTAAACGTTTCATGATTTACAATATTTTTTTTCTTTTTACTTTCCAATAATTTGTTATGGAAGAGCGTGATCTCTTGATACAGGTATATCACTACTTACTAGGAGGTCACAAAATCGTATGTAACTAGCCTATTATAAGCAAGAAACTAAATAAAGATATTTTTATTATTTCTTTTATTTACTGACGGTTTGCGCCGGGGCGTCGCGGTAGCATAAGCGAAACCGTGGCATCCCACTTTGGCACAAGGTGGGCTTTGGCGGTTTTGTGGGTAGGGGGTCAGGTCCTTAGACCGGTTTTTTTCGTAGCGACCAAAGTAGAAATGACGATAGCTGTTCTACGTCATCCTCCCCTGGCATGCAACTACGCCGACCAGTCACTGTCAGGTTTTAGGCTGATGGTTTAAATTTAGTAAAGGTTATCGCTGAGAAATGCAAATTTAAATTGTTAGGAAAATAAAAGTTGTTCCAAGGTAAATAAAATTGTTTTTTTTTAATATATTATTTTTAATTTTTTTTTTTTGGTTTTAGAACAAAATGCCATCTCAAAGAAAAGAGACAGGATCACGGGTCCTTCACGGATCTGATTTTAATAAATTGTCCCCGGCCACACCTTTCACTGCGAAGAGAAAATTTAAGATTGTTTGGCGAAATGTCATTATCATGGTCTTGCTCCACATTGGAGCAGTGTATGGCGCTTATCTCTTCCTAACTAAAGTCATGTGGACAACTTGTGCTTTTTGTAAGTACTTAGAACTATTTCTCAGAAAAATATTAGAAGTTTTATAAATATAAATATTTTCCCCCTCCTTTATAGGCTAAAGACTAACCGGATTCAACATTTAAAGTTTGTGAGACTGCTAGAATTACCTTTGAATTTTGATGATTTAGGAGTGAGTTTCAAAATTAAATAATTTTGATTGGCGATACTTCGTAAAGTATTAGGTATAATTATTAGCTATATTGGCAATTATTAAAATATTGTTTTGTAGTTTTTGTGAGTTCTTCTTGGTCACTAAAAATTCACACTTCTTGCCTTATCCATAAAAAGTTACAGGAGTTCAAAAGTGCCTTGAGTCGCTTCACGTTAGACTCAGCTAGATACAAGTATGCTAATGTTAATTTGTTTTTCTAAAAGGTTGGATACATGCATCATGTTCTGGAATTGGCATTACTGCGGGTGCACACAGACTGTGGGCTCACAAATCGTATAAAGCTAAACTACCATTACGAATCCTGCTAACAATTTTCAATACTATAGCATTTCAGGTAAGCTAACATTTTTACATCTTGACAAAATAAATCTTTATGACTTTTTATGCTTCCCTAAAATTCATGTAAATATGATTTAACTAACCTATCTTACTTATAAAAATTATTTATATTTTATGACGTTTAGGTTTAAACCTTAAGGACTAACAGAAGACATTAGTTTTGCCTGAGCTCATATTTAACTAGTAAATTTATTTTCACCAGGCAATCTCATTCGAGTCTACTCCATTCAAGGTGATATTGACAAAGTAATCTGTGCCCTTTTGGCACAACTGCAAGGCATCATTCGAAGAATTGAATTGAACAAAAACTTTTTCGCATGCAGTACTTTTCATAAACGTCATGCAAAGCAGCAGGTCTCATGTTAACTCGCCGGAGTGAAATTGTTGTTTTTACTGTTTTCTATAGCATTTTTTCCATATTTTCACTTCCACTAATATTTCAATAACAACATTTTCGAAAGAGGTCCAGCCTTTCTTGACACTTACGCACAGCAATTAATTTTAATATATATAGATTTTTCTCGTTATCAGAATTCTGTAATAGACTGGGCACGTGACCACAGGATGCACCATAAGTATTCTGAAACCGACGCAGATCCACACAACGCGACACGAGGATTCTTCTTCTCGCACGTCGGCTGGCTTCTAGTAAGGAAGCATCCCGAGATAAAGGCGAAGAGAGACACTAATGACATAAGCGATCTCTGGGCGGATCCTGTTTTACGCTTTCAGAAAAAGTCAGTATAATTTGCACAACATATTAAAGGTTGATAGGTGACTAAACAATAAAATAATTATGGCGTGACTAGCTACGTGCGTTACCAATACCATCCAATAAACTTAAACATATTTATCATACATAGATGTAATATTCAATTTGAAGTAATACTTACTATAAGCATTTTATATGAGATTATTTTTATGCCGAACATACGATGTCCGTATTTTTTTAGTTTTTAGTTTTTATGTCGTAAAGTCGCACTAAGAAAAGATATTATTGAACCCATAAGGGGGAAAAATGAGTCGAAAAATTGTATAGAAAAATCCGTAATTTTTGAAACTACAACCATGAAACCTTGTTTTAAGGTTAAACGTTAACGTTAAATACACAAGTATTTCAATGCTTTCTAGAATTAGCAAATAAAAAAGAAAGAATGTAATTGTTTATAAAATTCCAGCTCTGAAGGGTTGAAATTTATGCAAAGTTTGTATTAAATCGTTATTCAAACGAGCGAAGTCGCTGGCAAAAGCTAGTTACTTATAATTTTACCAATATTGAATTTTCATCTCATTTTTGTTAACATTAAAATGCTTGAGATCTTTCTACTAAAGATAAAATTAATCAAAATAATGGTATTTTTTTCAGGTACTACTTGATACTAATGCCTTTGGCTTGCTTCATTTTACCGTCTTACATTCCCACACTATGGGGAGAATCGCTATGGAACGCATGCTTCGTATGTGCAATTTTCCGTTATGTCTACGTTTTAAATGTAACGTGGTTGGTGAACTCCGCAGCGCACAAGTGGGGCAGCAAGCCTTACGATAAAAACATCAAACCAGTTGAGACAAAACCAGTATCGTTACTGACATACGGAGAAGGTTTCCACAACTACCACCACACCTTCCCATGGGATTACAAAACAGCTGAGCTTGGCGAGTATTCATTGAACATTACAAAGCTGTTCATCGATACAATGGCCAAAATCGGCTGGGCATACGACCTCAAGACCGTTTCACCTGACGTGATTGAGAAAAGAGTAAAGAGGACGGGCGACGGCTCACACCAAGAATGGGGTTACGAGGAATTATATACTCCAACACAATAAAAAGTTGGCTTGGATTGAAAAAATATGGGTTCAAAATGGGTTTGCAGTGTATTGTGTATATTTTACTCTTTTATTAAAGAATTATACTTATTGGAGTGGAAATACGGTGAAGGTTTGTGATTTACTCGTAATATTTAATTGGAAGATAACTTTTAAATTATAATAAATTATATATACTTTTAAATTATAATAATAAATATAGAATATTTATTTGAAAATGTTTCTGTATTGTTTGTAGTATATGAATTTGTAGAAAATTTTGTTTTTCAATTTGATACCTCTGGGTTTATACTTTGTTGCCATTATGATACAACCAATAGTGGTTGCCAACAGTTTGAGCGGTTGTTCGGATTTTTTTTTATCTATTTATTCCGGGTATTTCCCCAGGGTCATCAGGTAATATCTACCTTCTAAAATATAAAGCCACACTTTTTTTCAATTTATTCAATGCGTATTGTGCACAAAACAGGTTATAAAACATGCGTGTGTGCGTAACTCAATCTTTATTACAGGCTGCTCCAGTTTATGTTTCATTTTTTTTTGTAAAAATATTTTATTAAGATTGTTTTAATATTTTTCTCTGTAAATAATAAATAACGTAAATCATGTCTCAAAGTCTTGTTGAGCAATCCGGCGCTTATATTGAATATGTGTTTGACCTTGTAGGATGATTATGTAAATGGAGTTTTTCAGCTCGAGTTTCAACGAAAACGTCTTTTTTCTGTAGACTATATCCAAAGGCATGAATTGACTTGTGAGAATCAGATCATACGAAGCATCTAATCAAAGACAAAACTCAGAACAATAATTTAATTTATTTTATCTTCAAATAATAGACAATAATATTGTCCAGACAAGCTCTATAATGACTACTACAATATAAATATTACTTTAATGTTAGTAAAGGTACTGCAGACGGGGACAAGCATTGAAATAAAACATAATAATTATATTATTACGTAATTTAAGTATTTCTCTTTAAACTCCATCATCAATTTACAAATTGATTGATCAGCTTGTCCCCGTCTGCAGTACCTTTACTACATTAAAGTAATATTTATATTATAGTAGTCATTACAGAGCTTGTTTTTAGCTTTTTAGGAATTATTATTAATGCAGTTGGTTTTTTTGTTTCATTTAATAATTTATTTTATTTCAAACTTTTTAGTTATATAATTAATAATTGATTAGGTATATATATACAAGGAGAAGACCTGAATTACTTATAAATGCGAAGCCTAAGCCCTTCACCCTAAAAGCGATTTTATTGGTGTTGTTTTAAAACGTAAACGGGCACTAAGAAAGTATTTTTGAAATTCAACCCTCAAGGGGTTAAAAAGGAGTTAAAAGTTTTGTTGAAAGTTCATCATTTTTGAAACTAAAATCATGTAACTTTGTTTTTTGGGGAACTATTAACACATTTCCTTAAATCCTACCCCTGAAGGTGTAAAGCTTTATATGAAAAAGAAAGGATTTGTTTCTCCAAATTTAACGCGAGCGAAGCCGTAGGCAGAAGATAGTTATAAGTAATATAATTTTTTATTTATTTATAGAAAATGCTTTAATTAATTATTCTAGACATTGGAAGTGGAATTGGCAATCACTGGCCAAAAAAAATCAAACTTCAGTCATCGATATCTCAAAAACTAAGCGATATTTTATTTTTACTTTTCGTCTTATTTTATCGAGTTCTACAAGGAACCATCATCAGATTTTAGCTCGAACGGGTATCATTAGATTCGTCTCAGTTGTGAGAGTGACATAGGCTACATTATTTTAATATGGGTTCCGCAGAAGTAAAGATATTCAAAGCGGAATATCACAGTTCGCCCAGAGAGGTTAATCGTCGAATCCGACTCGGTTGGGCAGCGTTCGGGAAGCTACAGCACATCTTTTCGTTCAATATTCCGCAGTGTCTCAAGGTGAAAGTCTTTGACCAGTGTGTGTTGCCAGCGATGACATATGGAACTGAAACGTGGCCGCTTACTATGGGCTTCATGAGAAGGCTCAAAGTCACCCAAAGGGCAATGGAGAGGGCTATGCTGGTAGTCTCTCTGCGTGATCGCATCAGAAATGAGGCAATCCGTAGCAGAACCAAAATAACCGACATAGCCCTCCGAATCGCTAAACTAAAATGGCAGTGGGCGGGGCACATTGCACGTAGAACCGATGGCCGTTGGGGCGGAAAGGTTCTCGAATGGCGACCACGTACCGGAAGGCGCAGAGTACGTTGACCCCCAACAAGGTGGACTGATGACCTGGTAAACGTCGCGGGACTCCGCTGGATGCAGGTGGCGCAGGACCGGTCACTATGGCACTCTTTGGGGGAGGCCTATGTCCAGCAGTGGACGTCTTTCGGCTGACGTGATGATGATGAAAAATCAAAAATATGGTGGTTATGGTTAATTTTTTTTTATGTTAGAAGTTGGCAAACAAGCATACAGCTCAGCTGATGGTGAGTGGTTGCCGTAGCCTATGAGCGCTTGCAGCACCATTAGTAGGTGCCACTCACGCGTTGCTAACCTCGAGATATTAGCTCTTAAATCTCTTCTGCCCAGTAATTTCACTAGCCTACAGTGCTCTTCAAACCGGAACATAGTTATGCCTACGCACTACTATTTGGCGGCAGAATATTTGACACTGTGGTAGTACCTACCTAGCCGGCCTATTGCAACAAAAGACCTACCACGAGTGTGACTGATTGCACTGGTGGAATAATCTCTGCTGTGATAGAGGTTATCCCAACAGCAGGCGATGGGGTCGTCACAACCCGACGCCTGGAAAAAATTATATTTCGAGCGTTCAAAAAGAAAATTGAAAGCTAACGGTTGTATTATTTTTGTACTAAACAGTGCAATAAAAGCATTTTTGCATTTATTTGAATTTAAAGAGCGAAATGAATACAACATCATTGTTAGTATCTTATTAAATTTAAATGAAGAAATAAAATTAACAACTAATAAAATGCAATTTGTACAGGAAGTGACCCAGCATGATAGGCGTTTCTTAATGTTTTTAATGGCGTCATCATTTTGGCAGCTAGCCCTAGTATTGAAAACAAATTAACAATGGAATCAAGTTCAAGGGACTGTTTTAGTTTGTCTGTTTTACACCCACTATCCAATACGGAACGCTCGTATCAGCTTCTGCCCTAACCATGCGTCTCCAATCTGCAGCCGATGCCCTAGGCAAATATTTTAAATCTTGGAGGATTGAAGTCAATCCCGAGAAAAGCGTAGGTGTCCTTTTTAACAAACCCCGCATTAGGACTTACTGGCGATCCGTACCACCTGGAGTCATCACCGTGTTGGATCATCTCATCACATCCCATAGAAAGATAAAACCAAATATCTAGGCGTCATACTCGACAACAGACTTACCTTTGAAGCTCATATCTGCAGGGCACGCGATAAAGCGGCGTTCGTTTTGGGAAGATTGTATACGATGTTGGGCAGGCGGACTAAACTGTCCCTTAGAAATAAGGTGACATTATACAAAGTTTGTATACGTCCCATACTGACCTACGCGAGCCCTGTTTTTTGGACGTCCAGGCCAGAAGAATTAATCAATTACAAATAATTCAGAACCGTTTCTCACGCATGACATCGGGCTGTCCGTGGTACGTCCTCAACGTAGATTTCCATAGAGACTTTGAAATCGATTCATCCCCAAACATTTGAAGCGCTTATCGCAAAACTAAATCCTTTGATTAGACATTCTTGTATCTACACAGACCGATGTAACCAACCGACGAAAGTTAGGCGTCCTAAGCACGTCCTGCAATACCCTGACGATAGGATTACATTAGAAAATGCCCCTTACAAAACACAGACACGCACATAACACCATCCTCGCCGGCGAGGACGAGGTCCTTTGTTTCGCGTCGCCCTCACACCGTCGGGTGAGTCTATCGTATAGAATGCAATCGGAGCGCTGCCTCCATCTCCGATGACGTCCCTAACCGTGGTTCAACTTCGCAGGAGGCACCCTAAGGACGGAATCAAATTTGAGCCCCCGTGAGAGCTGCCCCTTTATCACGCCTGAGTCTCTGTACTCGGCCCCCCCGATCAGTGACTTTGTCAAGGCCAGTAGAGCCAACAGCAAATAACCCCTTCTGAAAAAAAAAAAAAAAAACGGGACGCCCTAAATCTCTGCTATGCTTTACAGGTAGCGTTTTTTAGCCTTCAAGTTATGCTATGGTTTCGTAGCCAACCCCCAAGTGCGCTCGAAGCTATAAAACGGCAGGAGAGGCTGTGCGTGCTCGAGACGTGGCGCGACCACCTTCGCGAGGAGCGATATGCGCGCAAACGCATCATCGGTGCCATTCTGCCGGTATTCGGAGCGTGGATGGTAAGGGGGCGACAAGTCACCTACCGTCTTACACAGGTGCTCACTGGACATGGGTGCTTCGGTGAGTTTCTGTGTAGGATCGGACGGGAGTCGACGATGATGTGCCACCACTGTGGCGGGGACCGGGACTCCGCACAGCACACCCTCGAGGTGTGCCCCGCGTGGGACGCGGAGCGTAGCGCCTTGGTCCAAGAGATCGGACGTGACCTCTCCCTGCCAACAGTCATACTGGCGATGCTGGGCAGGGAATCGGCGTGGGAGGCCGTTGTCTCCTTCTGTGAGACCGTCATGGTCCGGAAGGAGACGGCTGAGCGGGATCGGGAAAGGGCCGATCCTGCTCGACGACGACGGCGGCGGCGTCGCCCACCTGATGCTGCTAGCCGTCCCAGCCCCTATATAAATAGGGCGTGCCCTCGGGTCGTCGACGTACAGGGTGGGGAACCTGTGCGTCCGTATTGAGCGGCCTTGAGAAGGACTGCAGTCGATGTGGACCCGACTGCCGTACGCGCTTGCGCGGGAAGCGCTGGGGGCTTACCATCTCGCCCTCCCGGGACCGAGCTCCGCTAGGCGAAGCACAGTGCTTGTCAGGTTGCGTTGGTTAGTTCTACGAGAGTTCCCGTAACCTGACAATCGCACAGAGGTCGGCCACCGAGGAGGTTTTAGTGGGTCCTCATGACGTTACCATCTTGTCATGGAACCCCACATAACCCGGTTCTCCTCCCCAGGAAGCCGGGTATCTGGTAGCAGATTTCCTCCCCGTTAATAAAAAAAAAATGGTTCCGTAGCCAAATGGCAAAAACGGAACCCTTATCGTTTCGTCATGTCCGTCTGTCCGTCCGTCCGTCTGTCCATCTGTCTATCTGTCCGTCTGTCCGTCTGTCCGTCCGTCCGTCCGTCCGTCCGTCTGTCCGTCCGTCCGTCTGTCCGTCCGTCCGTCCGTCCGTCCGTCCGTCTGGCCGTCCGTCTGTCCGTCTGTCCGTCAGTCCGTCCGTCCGTCCGTCCGTCCGTCCGTCCGTCCATCCGTCCATCCGTTTGTCCGTCCGTCTGTCCGTCCGTCTGTCCGTCTGTCCGTCTGTCCATCTGTTCGTCTGTCCGTCGGTCCGTCCATCCGTCAGTCCGTCCGTCTGTCCGTCTGCCCGTCTGTCCGTCTGTATTATTTTTAAAGTCCTTAAGATTCTTCATAACCAAGCTGCGGAACCCTTTAGTTTCAACTGTGCGTGGTCCACAAATCACTTGACTGGTAATTATTATGATTTCGTGCCATTCCCAACTGGTAACGTTTTTATAGAAATAATGTTAATTTTTTACATTTATATATTATAAATTTAAAGTTTAACTTTTATTAGGAGTATGATGTTCTCATAATTAGTATTAATTTGGTCACTAGCAGAATTTTTGTTATGTATTTGTATTAATTTTGTTATTATCGATTAAATAGCGACACTAAATGCAATACAAAGTTCATAAGTTTACGTTGTCTGACCTAAGATCCAGTTCTACTAGTTAGCATTTATAATATAATTATCAACATTGTATCGTCTTTAACAATAGCCATGTAAATTACAGATGTTCTAATAAAAGTATATTATTTATTTTAAAAAAAAGAAACTTTCAACTGCATTCGATTCGATTGATAACAATCGCCGATATAAACATACTTTTTAAGCCTTGTGGGCTTAAGCGCCACAGGCTGTGGGTTTATTCCCGCTCGGAGCATATGTTTGTGTTGATCATACAAGCTTGTTTTTTCGGTGTGGGTGTATTTGGCTTTCTCATTGTAGATGTTTCCAAACACCCGACACAGGATATAACTATCCTTATGTGAATGAGCCGTTGAGTGTGTAGCGTTTATTTATTATTATTTATTTTGAGCAAACCAATTCTGACACTGGCGTTCACTTGTGCATTTGTCACCGTGGATAAATCACAATTTTTTATTAGATAGGAAAAAATTAAATATGAGAATAATGACCTCTTGCATCTCCGTTTTTAAAGTACATTACGTTAATATAATTTAGCTAAGTATATAAATGAGGCTGAATTTATATGAAAAATGTTTTTTGGAATGTAACCTTTTAAATGCGCTATAGTATAGATTTAATGATTAAACGAACTTACCTACTTTACTTACGTCACCCAATGACGTTCTATCATAATTATACGAGGGCTTCATCCGAAATTAGCTATTTAGCTGCTTTCAAAGCATCTGCTAGTTTCTCTCCAAGCTCTTCACCCATCTAGGGTGTCAATTTGATTTTCATAGAATTGCCCCTTGGTTTCTTTGTTTATTAATGCGTAAGACCTTATTTTCATTGTCTCATACAACTATAAATTACAAAGAAGTTAAGCACCTTCAAGAAGAGGTGGTATTATTGAAAGATCTTCAGATTCGGAATTAGATATACCTTTGAGGGCTTCTGAGATGTACAAAATCACTGCTGAGTTTGTTATGATTTTTAGATATCGTCCCCTATCAATAATATTATTGATTTATTTCGGGAAGGACCTATAAAGGGATATCATCGCCGAGCAGGTATTCCTCTGAAGCAGTTTGAGCTGGTGAGGATGGTTCTGAGATTGATTCCAAGCTTTCCAAATCCACTATTAGCCTGAGTAGGCCTAGATATTCATTATACGTAACGGACTGAACGGTACTTGGCCATTTGGAAAGAAGTGCATAAAATAAGTAATTATGTTATTATTTTGCACATAAAATAATGTATTTAATTACGAAAACAAATTATTCACAAGCGGTAACGCTAAGTAATTTGCTTATATTCGTAATGTTGAGGTAGAAAAAAGTCATAGTATTATTGATTACTTTGTACAAAATTATTAAATAGATATAATTTTACTAGTCACACATTACAACAAAATTATACACAAAGCGGTAGCACCTATGTGAAGTTGGCAACCGAGTATGCAATAAAAAAAAATTATGTTCACAATTAGATTGTACCACGTTTGTACCGGATTGTACCACTTTTAAAATCGTTTGTACCTCAAAGGTGTCAAAGTTATGGGGGTCCGAAATTATAGTAGAAAACGAATTTTCGATTTCAGGATTTTTGAGGATGGCATCTAAAAGAGTATTGTTTGTACCGGATTTTACCACCAGCAGAAATAAAAAAAAGTTAAGGAACACATTTGCCCGTTACTTATATTAATAACTTATAAAAATCGAAAAATTCGAATAAAAAATTAAAGAAAAGCGTTTCGATCTATATCATTGAGGTGTAAACAAGTGAGCTATGGGTACAAACAATACGAAGATAGACCCATGAGGTACAAACCACAAAACCTAGGTTTTGCCTAGAAAATTGATGGCTAATTTGAAAAAATTTGATTAGCCGAAAAAAATGCTTTCCAAATCTTATTCCGTTGGTTTCTTTACGGTAAACTCAAGATATCTAAGGGTACAAACGATACGAACCAAGTCCTAAGAGGTACAAAGGTTCTTTATAGACATTCAAAATCTTTCAATTTAGCCGTCAATGTGCTAGGCTAAATCTAGGTTTTGTCGTTTGTACCTCTTAGAACTAAGTTTGCATCGTTTGTACTCTTAGATATCTTGTGTTTAACGCAAAGAAACCAACGGAATAACATTAACTTAGCATTCTTTTTAGCCGTTCAAAATCTTTCAATTTAGCCGTCAATGTGCTAGGCTAAATCTAGGTTCTATCGTTTGTACCTCTTAGGACTAGGTTCTTATCGTTTGTACCCTTAGATATCTTGTGTATACCGTAAAAAAACGAACGGAATATCATTAACTAAGCATTCTTTTCAGCCAATCAAAATCTTTCAGTTTAGCCGTCAATGTGCTAGGCTAAATCTAGGTTCTATCGTTTGTACCTCTTAGGACTAAGTTTGCATCGTTTGTACCCTTAGATATCTTGTGTTTAACGGAGAGAAACCAACGGAAAAACATTAACTAAGCATTCTTTTCAGCCAATCAAAATCTTTCAATTTAGCCCTCAATGTGCTAGGCTAAATCTAAGTTCTATCGTTTGTAACCTCTTAGGACTTGGTTCCTATCGCTTGTACCGTTAGATATCTTGTGTTGAACGCAAAGAAACCAACGGAATAACATTAACGTAGCATTCTTTTTAGCCAATCAAAATCTTTCAATTTAGCCGTCAATGTGCTAGGCTAAATCTAGGTTCTATCGTTTGTACCTCTTAGGACTAAGTTTGCATCGTTTGTACCCTTAGATATCTTGTGTTTAACGCAGAGAAACCAACGGAAAAACATTAACTAAGCATTCTTTTCAGCCAATCAAAATCTTTCAATTTAGCCCTCAATGTGCTAGGCTAAATCTAGGTTCTATCGTTTGTACCTCTTAGAACTTGGTTCCTATCGTTTGTACCCTTAGATATCTTGTGTATACCGTAAAAAAACGAACGGAATATCATTTACTAAGCATTCTTTTCAGCCAATCAAAATCTTTCAATTTAGCCGTCAATGTGCTAGGCTAAATCTAGGTTCTATTGTTTGTACCTCTTAGGACTTGGTTCCTATCCTTTGTACCCATAGATATCTTCTGTTTACCGTAAAGAAACTAAGGGAATAAGATTTGGTATCATTTTTTCAGCTAATCAAATTCTTTCAATTTAGGCTTCAATGTGCTAGGCTAAATCTAGGTTCTATCCTTTGTACCTCTTAGGTCTTGGTTCCTATCGTTTGTACTCATAGATATCTTGTGTTTACCGTAAAGAAACGAAGGGAATTAGATTTGGTAAACATTTTTTTCAGCTAATGAAATTCTTTCAATTCAGGCTTCAATGTGCTGGGCTAAATCTAGGTTCTATTGTTTGTACCTCTAAGGACTTGGTTCCTATCGTTTGTACCCATAGATATCTTCTGTTTACCGTAAAGAAACGAAGGGAATAAGATTTGGTATCATTTTTTCAGCTAATCAAATTCTTTCAATTTAGGCTTCAATGTGCTAGGCTAAATCTAGGTTCTATTATTTGTACCTCTTAGGACTTGGTTCTTATCGTTTGTACCCATAGATATCTTGTGTTTACCTTAAAGAAACCAACGGAATAAGATTTGGAAAGCATTTTTTTCGGCTAATCAAATTTTTTCAAATTAGCCATCAATTTGCTAAACAAAACCTAGGTCTTATCGTTTGTACCTTATAGGACTATCTTCGTATCGTTTGTACCCATAACTCTCTCGTTTACACCTCAATGATATTAATCGAAACGCTTTTCTTTAATTTTTTATTCGAATTTTTCGATTTTCATAAGTTATGAATATAAGTAACGGGCAAATGTGTTCCTTAACTTTTTTTATTTCTGCTGGTGGTACAATCCGGTACAAACGATACTCTTTTAGATGCCATCATCAAAAATCCTGAAATCAAAAATTCGTTTTCTACTATAATTTCGGACCCCCATAACTTTTGAGGTACAAACGATTTTAAAAGTGGTACAATCCGGTACAAACGTGGTACAATCGAATGGTGAACATAATTTTTTTTATAGCATACTCGGTTGCCAACTTCACATAGGTCCAATTATGTACGTCGGCAGCGGAGGATCCAAAAAAAAACAAAATGAATTATACTGCTTTAATTAAAATAAGAAAGAAATTACATCACTAATTAAAATTATGTACTACTTGATCGATGTGAGAGACAAGAGTGAATATAAAATTAACACAATATCTTAAATTAAAATTAAACATTTACAACGAATTAAAATAATACGGTGAACTCTGATTAAACGCTTTTGAACTTTCCGATAAAATGGTTATTACAGCGAAAACCCGGTAGTCTACTATTTCCTTGAATCTGCGAGACGTGGGAACGTAACAATTATATTAATATTTATGCTATCGAATATACAATAAATATTATTTATATCACTTAATACACAATATCATATTGATATTTTTTTGGATAAAAGTTAGAATATAAACAAAAACTTTTTCCCATGCAGCACTTTTCATAAACGGCAATCAAGCCAGCTCATGTTAACTCGCCGGAGTAAAATGGTTGTTTTTCCTATTTTTCCTCGCATTTTATCATATTTTCACTTCCACTAATATTATAATTAGCCAAATAAGTCCAGCCTTTCCCGAGATTAACGCACAGCAATTAATCTTGATGTATATAAAATTTTCTTCTTACCAGGATTCTGCAATACACTGGGCACGTGACCACAGGATGCACCATAAGTACTCTGAAACCGACGCAGACCCCCACAACGCGACACAAGGATTCTTCTTCTCACACGTCGGATGGCTTCTAGTAAGGAAGCATCCCGAGATAAAGGCGAAAGGTCACACCGTTGACATGAGCGACCTCTGGGCCGATCCTGTTCTACGCTTTCAGAAAAAGTTACATAATATGCACAATATACTAAGGGTTGATAGGTCAATAAAATAATTATGGCATGACTAGCTACCAATCATATATCTATTTTATATAGATATTTAATTTGAAGTAATACATAATATAAATATAAGCATTTTTATTTTTTTATGCCGCAGATACGATGTCCATAAAATCGACGAAACTGCACACAGAAAGCTATTAAATTTTAAATTTAGATGAAAGATTGTCCGGCTGTCCGTCTGTCCGTCCGTCCTTCCGTATGTCACAGTCATTTTACTCGGAGACCATTGGGTCTATCTATACGAAATTTACTAAATAGGTGTATTCTATGAACCGCACAACGATTCGGTAATGAAATCTTAAAATATATAATAATTAAGGGTAGCAGTCCATACATGTAACTGAAAGTTGAAAAAAAATATATTTACGTATGTCAACGTGTGAGATATCTTTGGATAGGTCTTTCAAAATGATAAGGAGGTTTGATTTTGACTTTTTCATTAAGTCAGTAGTTGTTCAGATATTAGCTCCTAAAGTCAGAAAAATTGTGTCCTCCTCCTCTAACTTTCGTACTATGGGATTTAAAATTTTGGAAAATATCGAGCTTATAGAACATCAAATAAAATTTCAACCACATTTGGTTTGAAGAAGATAGGTCTAACAATTTAAGAGATATGTAAGTTTTTCCCATAACTTTGTTTTTCATATAACTTTTATTATAATAATTACTATGAAATTACCAACTTAATTTTGCAGTCGATTTTAATTCGTTATTACTTTTAAAGATATGAAGAAACTTAAGGAGCTGCGGAACCCTTTAGTTATAATATTACAAATATTGAACTTCATATCATTTTTGTTAACTTTAAAAATGCTTGAGAGCTTTCTACTAAAGATAAAATTAATGAAAATAATGATATTTTTAGGTTCTACTTAATACTGATGCCTTTGGCTTGCTTCATTTTACCGTCTTACCTTCCCACATTATGGGGAGAATCGCTATGGAACGGATTCTTCGTATGTGCCATTTTCCGTTATGTCTACGTTTTAAATGGAACATGGTTGGTGAACTCCGCAGCGCACAAGTGGGGCAGCAAGCCTTACGATAAAAACATCAAACCAGTTGAGTCAAAACTAGTATCTTTACTGGCATTCGGAGAAGGTTTCCACAACTACCACCACATCTTCCCATGGGATTACAAAACAGCTGAGCTTGGCGAGTATTCATTGAACATTACAAAGCTGTTCATCGATACAATGGCCAAAATCGGTTGGGCCTATGACCTCAAGACCGTTTCACCTGACGTGATTGAGAAAAGAGTAAAGAGGACGGGCGACGGCTCACACCAAGAATGTGGTTACGAGGAACTGTATACGCCAACACAAGAAAAAGTTGGCCTGGATTGAAAAAATTATGGGTTCAAAATGGGTTTGCAGTGTATTGTGTATATTTTACTCTTTTAGTATAGAATTTTACTTATTGAAGTAGAAATATGGTGAAGGATTTGTGACTTACTCGTAATAGTAAAGATACCTTTTTAATTGTAATAATTTTGAATATTTATATGAAAATGTTTCTGAATTGTTTGTTACAAGTATATGAATTTGTAAAAAATTGTGTTTTTCAATTTGATCCCTCTATGTTTTTACTTTGTTGCTATTATGATATAAACAACAGTGGTTGCCAACAGTTTGAGCGCTCATTCGCATCTCCATCTCTATTTATTCCCAGTATTTTCCCAGGGTCTGCTTACTACTATTATTCGGATTTGAAAGGTTAAGCGATTTTATTAATTGTGTACAAAAAATTCATTTTTTAACAATAATTCTTATAGTAATTTAGTGTTTTTAAGTTTTTTAAGTTATAAGCTATATCTATTGCTCTTTTTATTTTGGTGTTTATGTACAGAAACTGGATATTTCGTATATAATATAACCCAAAACGTTTAACAATATAGATAAAACTCAAGTAAAAGTCTCGGAAAGTTATATTCAAGACTTCGCTTGACGAATTTTATCGTTATAATTATTGTTATACTTCATAAGTACACAATCAATTTAAAATAATAAGTCTTTTCAAAACAAAATTTAAATTTAATTTTTCAGTACCCTTATCGTCAATTTTGCAACAATCTTTTAGCTCTCTCGAATTTTTATTAAAAAAATAACAAATGCCCCTTA
Source organism: Hestina assimilis (assembly GCA_023373885.1). NCBI lineage: Eukaryota > Metazoa > Arthropoda > Insecta > Lepidoptera > Nymphalidae > Hestina > Hestina assimilis. The sequence continues at coordinate 15,906,303 of CM041747.1, read as the reverse complement.
GAGTTTCAAAATGCAAATTAAGCAATATAACATATTACTATAAATTAATCTATCGCTTATAGCGCACTTGCATGATCATAAAAATGGCTTTTTAGAAGGGTTAAAGCGTGCAACCTTACAAATATTAAAGAAAAATATTCTGTACCCATTTACCAACACTTCTGGATATACTACTCAGTTTTTTCAATGTTGTGGCTTGACATGGTATTGCTTATTTGCGTCCAAATGATACAGGAATCAAAATTTGGATGCAGACTTAGATATACGTAATCATTGACGTCTATTGATCTGGAAAGCTCTAAGAAAGTACGCAAAACCGGTGGTTGTTGATTTTATTTTGAATAAATATTGTGCTATTATGTCGTAATGAAAATGAGATGGCAACTTTTCTGTATCAAGCTTTAACCCTTCTGCTTAATTGCTGGACTCAATTTCAGCACGATATTGTGCTTGATACAAACGTCCATTAAAAATCGACCCGGACACTTGAATATTGTTGGTTGACATGGTATTGCTTATTTGCGTCCAACTACATATAAAAAAATATCTTTCAGACAACTTCTTCAGAAGTCAGTGCCTTCTCTGCCGATATTTTACATAGCACTGAAATCTGAACTAATTTTCCTATAGTTTCTTTTAATTTTTGATTTTGAAGCCGGTCGTTTTCTTTAATATAATTCTTCCGTACTCTCATAGATAGAAAATGTTAACTGCCTTAGAAAAAAATACATTAAAAAAAAACTTAAAACATTGATATCTCGAAAACTAAGCAGACGTTTGTATTAACCATACATGTATGTGTACAAGCCTGGGAGTATCTGTCCTCGTCTTTGAGTATGTTGTAGCGTTTGATATGTAGGTAGGTATTTATTTTATATAATTGACCCACAAGCCAACATATTCATTGTCAAATTAAATTGTTTTTCGTGATTATTCGTAATGTATTTAAATTCTATTTACAAATGTTTGGTAGCTTCTAGAAAATAACACTATATATTTAAAGCCAAAGTAATATATTTATTTCATTCTTAATGCATGTGTTGCGTTATTTTTCTACCTATAAAATAATGTGTTATATGACAAACCAGTGACTTCTTTCTAAACGATTAATGATATTTATCAAAATGAATTAACGATGATAATCAATAATAACACTCTTAGGAAGGTGATCTTCATAATATTGTCATTAATAATAAAACTAATCTTCAGAATTTTCATAACACAATGAACTTTTTAACCCCCGATAAGTAATATTTTGTATATTTTACCGGCTTCGGGGCGACCTCATCGCCCGCTGTTAGGATAATCTCTGTCAACGCACAGATTATTCTACCGGTGCAATCAGTCACACTGGTGGTAGGTATACGATGCTATTCTTCAAATAAATAACCATAATATTATAACTGATTGTGCCTCATAGATTTATTTAAATCGACCATAACTACGAATATTATACAAATAGTTAAAACGACTGATAACTAATGTTGTTCAGTATTGTCTCATAACTATTAAGTAGGCATGTATTATAGAACTATAATGTTATAAATAACTGGACGCAAATAAGTAATACCATGTGAACCCACACGAATGTCATTTCGAGAAAAACGCGTTTGATAATTTTGAAAAACTTGCTTTATATGATTTTTTTATGCATTGGTCAAGTTTTTGGCAATTTCATATTTATGTAAGTTATTTTACTTATTTTCATAAAAAATAAGTATACAAACTGCATATTTCGTATATAATATAACCCAAAACGTTTAACATAATACATAAATTGCATGATAAAAAAATAAATATTAAAGAAAAATGTTCTTTAGCCATTTACCAACACTTCTGCATATGTAACTCAGTTTTTTCAATTTTGTTGGTTGACATGGTATTGCTTATTTACGTCCATTACTATCGTTCTATTTTTAATTCGGTTGTTTGTTGTCCTTCAGTCGAAAAGTCGCAGCACACGTAATTGGCAATACGAAGTTCGCAGGGTCAATTAGTACTTATATAAAATTCCAGAGTCACGAAATTTTTTTAACGTGCTATTTATTCCGACTTAAAATTTACCTTTTTCCATTTTTAATGAAAAATTGAGGATTTGTGTTCAACATTCTTAACAATATTAAATGCCATTATACAATATTGTCTTGACAAAACTAGACAGTTTGTTACTCTTTCACACATATTTAAGTTATTTTTAAATCTGTCAATTGAGATTTTGATTAAATTTAGTACACACATAGCTGGATTAATATATATATGATTCATCATCAAAAAATAGTGCTTTGTTTTAATGGTGAACCATGCCCGCTACTTAGCAAAGTAACGGGCACAACCAGTATTTAAATAATTGAACATATCCTAAGTGTGCCAGAGCAAAGCCGGGAGTGCTATTCTGAAAACTGTAAATCACCTCGCAAATCACACTGTAAGATTCTCGTCTCATTTGTGTTTAAGTATTCTCAAGATAAAACCATGGTCCCACTTTAGTCAATCTAGTTAGTACTACCTTCTCCCGGAGCTGCGCTCGTGTGCTGTACCGAATTTTCTCTAAGTTACTCCTTTACATGAGCATCTACAAGTGAAAGTCCATTTAAAATCAGTCCAGCCGCGTCAAAGATTAGCCAGAACAACCGGACAAAAATTTTTCTAATTGATTTTTTATGTAATTACTACAGTAATTCAGTAAGTTAAGTATTTATACTATATGACGCATTTAGTGAAGAGCTATTAATTTGGAAGTATAAAACAGTCATTTGAATTTTATTAATGTGCTTTGATGCATAGATTAAGCAAAAAATGAAAGAAAATAAAAAAATGAAAAAAAAGAATAAAATTGTCTCTCTAACATTGTAAGGTACTTCTAGCGGTCTTAGAAAATTTTGAATTTAGTCTATAAAAATTAGAAAAAAATAAATAAAAACATAAAATGTTAAAAAATCCCAATCTCTCAACGCAGTTCTTCTGCAAAAATAGCGAGACCTTATGCATGATCGCAACTTGGCAGTTATACTTTGGGTAAGGTACTCTAAAACATCAATACTATATTAATTATGAGAAATATAAACATATCGGAAAATATAAATACATTCATCATATAATGATAACGTTCATCGATATCTACTGAACAAACTAAGTTTAACAAATAAAGCATAAAAAAAATACCGCATTCAAAACTAAAAGTAAAATAATGAATATTTTCTAAAACAGAAGTCGGTACCATAGGTGGCGATGTTTTGCTTAGCACCGACTTCTGTTGTAGAAATTTTTTAACATAAAAAACATAAAATGTAAAAATTGCCAGTCTCATAAAGCAGTTCTTCTACTACAAAAAGTGGTGTGATCTCATGTATAACTACGCCTGAAACTTGCCAGTTGTACGGCAACTTATTCTACTCATACAAATACTTTTAGATTCGTAAAACTGCCAAGTTTCAGGCGTAGTTATACATGAGATCTCACCAGTTTTTTTAGTAGAAGAACTGCTTTGCGAGACTGGCAATTTTTTTACATTTTATGTTTTTATGGGATCTCATATCTTTTTGTAGAAAGTCCTACTTTTTCTACCCACTTCTTGAATGTAATCGTATATTATCTAGGTACCCACCTACACCTATTATTCCATTATATTATGTGTATACTATTCAGGTACACTGATTGATTATCTGTAAATGTAACTTTGTAATTTTATACATTTATATAGGATTACAAAATTATTTATGCAGTTGGTGTATATAGAAAACTGGACCGAAATTATAAAATATTTTAGTTTTTCCTTGATTTATACACTAAACACTAATTATACTCTAAATTTGAAACTTCCATGTCTGCTAGAAGTGCCTTAGAGTTTTGATGACGGTCAGCCAGTGCGTAACAAAATTATGAAATTTTGACTAGTTATAATTCTTAAACTGCTTATTCGAATTGAATGGAATTTGAAATATACCGTGTTTATACAATGGCTGTTTAGTTACTGAAAATTTAAGCTTTCAGTTTTATCCACAACGAAGTTATAGGGGTCGCAAATTATTTAAATACCTATCTAACTGCAAATGTAACTGCTAACGTAACTTTGTAATCCTATACATTTATAGGCGATTACAAAGTTATTTATGTAGTTGGTGTATCTAGTAAACTGGAGTGAAATTACAAAATATTTTAATTTTTCCTTTACTTATACACTAAACACTAATTATATTCTAAATTTGAAGCTTTCATGTCTGCTAGAAGTGCCTTAGAGTTTTGATGACGGTCAGCCAATAAATAACAAAATTAAGATATTTTTGACTAGTTATAATTCTTAAACTACACTTTCAAATTGCATGAAATTTGAAATATATCGTGTTTATACAATGCCTGTTTGGTTACTGAAAATTCAGGCTTTTAGTTTTAGCCACAACGAAGTTATAGGAGGTTGAAAATTATATAAGTACATATCTGACTGCAAATATAACTTTGTAATCCTATACATTTATAGGCGATTACAAAGTTATTTATGTAGTTGATGTATCTAGTAAACTGGAGCGAAATTACAAAATATTTTAATTTTTCCTTTACTTATACACTAAACACTAATTATATTCTAAACTTGAAGCTTCCATGTCTGCTAGAAGTGCCTTAGAGTTTTGATGATCGGTCAGTCAGTGAGTGACAAAATTAAGAAATTTGACTAGTTATAATTCTAAAACTACTGGTTCAAATTGAAATATACCGTGTCTATACAATGCCTGCTTGGTTACTGAAAATTCAGGCTTATAGCTTTATCCACAACGAAGTTATAGAGCGTCGAAAATGGCCTGAAGTGCTTCGAGAAAAAATAGTACAGCCGTGCCGCTTTTTGCTCGACTTGGCAGAGCACTGCCGTGCCCCCAGATAGGTAACAAACATAAAAAAATACAGACGAATTGAGAACCTCCTCCTTTTTTTGAAGTCGGTTGAAAATATGCTTGATTGTTCTTTCTTTGCCTATTTACGTTTAAGAGGCTATTATTATATCAGTAACTAGCGGCCCGCTCCGGCTTCGCACAGGTATAAAATATATAGCCTATATCATTCACTGAAAAAATGATTAAAATCGATCCAGTAGTTTTGATTTAATCATTACTGCCCGTGGCCCGCATGTGTTAAATGTAATTATTTACGATATCACATTAGAAACCTCCAAACATATTTTTTTCCACTATTTAATGGATTTTATTATACATATAAACCTTCCTCTTCAATCACTCTATCTATTTAAAAACCGCATCAAAATCCGTTGTGTAGTTTTAAAGATTTAAGCATACATAGGGACAGAGAAAACGACTTTGTTTTATACTATATAGTGATTATCAGTCCTATGGAGTGTGCTGTCGCTTTTGAGCGGTTCGCGTATAATTTAGTTTATAATTTTTTTACCTTTGTACAGCAAAATATGGACGGCGCTAATTTATAATGTGAATGTGATGGACAGGAATAAATGGGAAGAAGATATATTAGAAAATAAATTACTCATACTGCTTCTCTGGCAGGCAGGTGATTTATTATTTAACTAAAGTCGAGGAAATAGAAAAGTAAATTTTGCTACTTGTTCCAGGGGACCACCTTTTTATTACTTGCCCCGCTTAGACTATAGCGCTACGTTACGCTTACATAAAGTTTGAGAGACCACGTGACATGTCAAAGCTCGCATAAGCGCGTTATTAGGGTTCCATAGTCAAATGGCAAAAATGTCCGTCCGTCCGTATGTCACAGTCATTTTACTCGGAGACCATTGGCTCTATCTCTACGAAATTTACTAAATAGGTGTATTCTATGAACCGCACAACGATTTTGTAATGAAATCTTATAATATATAAGAATTTAGGGTAGCAGTCCATACATGTAACTGCGTTTTGAAAAAAAATTCAACATATGTCAACGTGTGAGATATATTTGGATAGGTATTTCAAAATGATAAGCAGGTTTGATTTTGACGATTTTCATTAAATCAGTAGTTGTTAAGATATTAGCTCTTAAAATCATAAAAATTGTGCACCCCCCGCCCTTTAACTTTTGAACTATGGGATTTAAAATTCTGGTAAAATTTGAGCTTGTAGGACATCAAATAAAATTTCAATCACATTTGGTTTGAAGAATATAGGGCAACAAGTTTTAGAGTTATATAAGCTGTTCCCATATCTTTTTTTTTTCATATTACTTTTAATAATTTCTACGATATCACCAACTTATCTTTGCGGTCGAATTTAGTTCGTTAGTATTTTTAAAGTCGTTAAGATTCTTCATAACTAAGCTGCGGAACCCTTTAGTTTCAACAGTTTGTGGTCCACAACGCATTTGACTGGTAATTATATATTTTTAGTAACGCGCTACTGTCGCCGCCATCGGTACGAGAATGCATGCCGGAATAAGCCCATGTACGCGCGTTCGGCTTTTTGTCGTTTCTGCATACGCGAAATAGAAATAAATCGCGAAAATACTACAACTAATCGGTGTAAACAAATTTCTCTTCAGTCTTTCGAGACGTCTTAATCCAACCGGTACCCAATAAGTGCTTACTAAATAAACCATAACGGTGTAAAAAAAGTATAAAGCTATTCTTTAAAATAAAGGTGAGTAATATTTTGTTTTGGTGATAAAATTTTCTTTCAAATATATTTAAACAACTGTCGGAGAAAAGACGATAGTATTTAAAAATAAACAAATAACAGCGGTGTGTTTTAAGCGATCCCTTAAAATGAACTAATAAAAAATACAGTTATAATTATGCTATCTTATAAGTAAAAAAATTATTGAAAAAACTAGTAATTATTGCCTAAAATTTTACCATTTGTCTTTATCGATAATTTCATCCTCACATATAAAACCCCTCTATATATGTATTTTTCAAATAACAGTTTTCTTATTTACCGTCAAATATTTTTTTTCTCGCAATGATAATAAAATCATCACGGATTCTGACACGAGCTCTCGTCTTACAAGATATGTTCTTTTTGATAAAATTAGATTAAACAAATTAATAACCTAAAAACCAATCGTAAAAAAATAAAGTTAGCAAATATTACGCGCAATGAACTTGTCACGTAATTTATCAATTTGAGATGACCGTTATTGATTGTCTAAATCGCGATCACATCACTACGGTCAGGAGAGTCGCAGGAACGTGAAATAATATATTTTCATATTAATTAGCAAAGTATTCTTATGACTACTAAATCAATTACTATTTAAAGTTTTCGAATACACAATACTAAACGAAGAATACTTTAACAATATTTCGCGTAAAATAGTTGAATATCGAAACATACACAGACACAATTTAATATAAATTACAATAAAGTATCGTTCAATAAAAACCAGTTTCTTCTGACAAACATCTGGAGGGCTGCGAATTTCGTCGTAGCGACCCAATTAGAAATAACAATAGCTACTCTACGTAGCTTTCTCCTGGCATGCCGCTTCGCAGACCAGTTACTGACCAGCCACTGTCATCTTTTATTTGATTTATTAAACTTAATAAAGGTTAACCAGATTAAGGGTTCAATTAATCAGCGATTAAAGGGCTATGTTAAATCGAGAGCTGTGGGTTTCATCCTGACCCTTGACCTATTTTTCTACCCACCCATAGCACAAGCTACAAGCTTAAATTGGTAATGTTTTGAAAAAGAATTGCTAATATTGTTTATAATAAAAAACCATGCAAATTGTTGAAATTAGTAGGAACATGAAGTTTGTTCCAAAATCATTTAAAATTATTTTTTTTTTAAACACATCATATTTTTTTTGTTTTACAAGAAAATGCCGCCTCAAGGCCAACAGACAGGAGTCCTTTACGAAACCGTTCTAAATAAAGTCGTCTCGGACAATATCGCGCCCTTCGCTGAGAAGAGAAAATGGAAGATTGTTTGGGAAAGTGTCATTGTCTTCACCTTGCTCCACATTGGAGCAGTGTATGGGGCTTATCTTTTCCTAACTAGGGCCATGTGGACAACTTGTGCTTTTGGTAAGTGCTAACAATTCTTTCTATTTTTCTTTCTTGCTTTATTTTCTTAAAACAAGATATCCCATAAAAACATAAAATGTAAAAATTTTTATGTTTTTATGGGATCTCATATCTTTTTGTTGAAAGATCTACTTTTTTTACCCACTTCTTGAATATAATCGTATTTTATCTAGGTACCTACACCTATTATTTCATTATATTATGCATATACTATACAGGTACACTGATTGATTAACTGTAAATATAACTTTGTAATTTTATACATTTATATAGGATTACAAAGTTGTTTATGCAGTTGGTGTATCTAGAAAACTGGACCGATATTACAAAATATTTTAGTTCTTAATTGATTTATACACTAAACACTAATTATATTCTAAATTTGAAGCTTCCATGTCTGCTAGAAGTGCCTTAGAGTTTTGATGATCGGTCAGTCAGCGAATTTGACTAGTTATAATTCTTAAACTACTCTTTCAAATTGCATGAAATTTGAAATATACCGTGTTTATACAATACCTGTTTAGTTACTGAAAATTTAGGCTTTCAGTTTTATCCACAACGAAGTTATAGGGGGTCCCAAATTATATAAATATCTATCTAACTGCAAATGTAACTGCTAACGTAACTTTGTAATCCTGTACATTTATATAAGATTACAAAGTTATTTATTCAGTTGGTGTATCTAGAAAACTGGACTGAAATTTCAAAATATTTTAATTTTTCCTTTACTTATACTCTAAACACTAATTATATTCTAAATTTGAAGCTTACATGTCTCCTAGAAGTGCCTTAGAGTTTTGATGACGGTCAGCCAATGTATAACAAAATTAAGAAATTTTTGACTAGTTATAATTCTTAAACTACTTTTTCAAATTGAATGAAATTTGATATACACCGTGTTTATACAATGCCTAATTGGTTACTGCAAATTCAAGCTTTTAGTTTTAGCAACAACGAAATTATAAGAGGTTGAAAATTATGTAAGTACGTATCTGACTGCAAATGTAACTTTGTAATCCTATACATTTATATAAGATTACAAAGTTATTTATTAAGTTGGTGTATCTAGAAAACTGGACTGAAATTTCAAAATATTTTAATTTTTCCTTTACTTATACACTAAACACTAATTATATTCTAAATTTGAAGCTTCCATGTCTCCTAGAAGTGCCTTAGAGTTTTGATGACAGTCAGCCAATGTATAACAAAATTAAGAAATTTTTGACTAGTTATAATTCTAAAACTACTGGTTCAAATTGAATGAAATTTGATATATACCGTGCTTATACAATGCCTGCTCGGTTACTGAAAACTCAGGCTTATAGCTTTATCCACAACGAAGTTATAGAGCGTCGAAAATGGCCTGAAGTACTTCGAGAAAAGGATAGTACGGCCGTGCCGCTTTTTTATGATTTAATCATAGACTTAGACGAAGACGACCGTGGTGTCTTGATGCTTGCAGCGGGCTTGCTTTGAACCTCGACTTTCGATTCCGTCTCAGAGCAGATGTTTGTTATAAATTTTTTTTTCGGTGTGGACGTTTTTACTTTTTGGCCTCACGACCGTGCCTCGGAGAGCACTTTCAGCTATCCCGATTTTTATTATAACATCTAATATTAATCGTGGTTCTCCTTTTGGGTTGCGGAGGTCAAATGATAATCGTTCTGTTTAAAAACTAGTAACGCGTCAAATCAGGATAAAAGTATGAGCAGACTCCGGGTAAATACCGGGAATATACCAATATTCTTCTCCTTCCTACCAAGGAAGGAAAAGACTCATGGAGAATCAAGAATGTGCTATAGAATAACAAAAAAAAACGTATCCAACGTTAGTTTTCTATTTAATAAAAATAAAATAAAGATATTACAACGTTATACAGGAGCAATATTTATTTAAGCTTATACTATTATAAACCTTTTAGTAAGCTATAAATATACGTATATTGAGGCCTACTACAAATTTAACATAGTAGGAGTTATTCGTTTTTTCCCAGATATTTCCGAAACAAACAATAAGTTGATCAAAAACTATTTCTCAACCCGGATACTCAAAATCAAATGTTTCAAGCGGAGGTTTTAGTGGGACGCCGTGGTCGGACATGGAACCCCACATTTCCCGGTTCCCTTTCCCAGGAGGTCGGGTGTCTGGTTACAGATGTTCTCCCCGTCCAAAAAAGGCTAGCTATGCTAATAATTTTAAAAATTACATTGAAGTATTTCTTTTATTTTATCCTTAAATGAATTGAGATGTCTTGTCGGTTTTGACAAGAATGGGACGTTTGAACCGGGGAAGTACGTCCTTCACACAAAATACCAAAGTAAAGTAGTCGTAGCCGTAGCCGCGTTTCGTTCGACGAGTCTTCCTTCCGTTTCCTCCTCTGCTTTTCATCCCGGAGTCCAGAAGTTCTTTGTAACAGAGGTGGCATTTAATGCATCTATATAGTGTCTAAAGTTACAATGTCACTATTAACAACTGCCCGATATGCGATCTCAACTTTGTCGGACAGTGTTACGAGAAACATAAGGAACTGCATTCAGCCAAAAACATTACAAAAAACTCCTTTAAAATATTATCATACAGCTACGACAAGCTTTTGTCGGACAACTGGTTCGACATATTTAAGTCATTAAATAAAGCTCAAGTCGATCAGGTTTTGGCTACGAGCAAATATAAGCACATGAGAAATGTTAGAATGAAGCTTTTGGTTGATGGCCCAATAGACCTGACGTACTACCAATGTGGAGTTTGTAATGTAATGTTTATAATGTTTGTAATGTTTGGTCTAAGTTGTACAAAAAATTGGTTACAATGAGCACTAAATTTATTGATGAGCACACTCAGCTAGGCACACGTATGCTAATGTTAATTATGTTGTCTCAACAGCGGTGATGCTGACCCTGTGTTCTGCACTTGGCATCGGAGCGGGCGCACACAGACTGTGGGCTCACAAATCGTATAAAGCTAAGCTACCATTACGAATCCTACTAATAATATTCAATACTATAGCATTTCAGGTAAGTTGTATTGATAATATCTTGTATTAAGAAATCTGATTTCTGAGTATCTATATCGGGTCCATTATCTTATATATATTAAATCGTCGAAGCATTTCCTTCTTTGACGCCCCGGTAACACAGAATTTACTAACAATGAGATAGTTAAACATCACCGGAAGCACAACTTGTTAACAACACCAGACAACAGTCACCGGCGTCGGGATGTGACGCCCCATCGCCCGCTGTTGGGATAGCCTCTGTCATAGCAGAGATTTTTCCACCAGTGCAATCAGTCACACTGCTGGTATGTCTTTTGTTGCAAGAGGCCGGCTAGGTAGGTACCAGCGCAGTGTCAAATATTCTGCCGCCAAATAGTAATGCTTAGGCATTACTGTGTTCCGGTTTGAAGGGCACTGCACGCTAGTGAAATTACTGGGCAGAGGAGATTTAAGATCCATTATCTCGAGGCTGGCAACGCGTGAGTGGCACCTACTAATGGTGCTACAAGCGCTCATAGGCTACGGCAACCACTTACCATCAGACGGGCCAAAAAAAAAATACAAAAAACCGGAGATTAGAAATGTTATTTATATAGTCATGCTGTTCCAAGGCTTTTCTAATACTCATATTATGATATTCGATTCCTGACTAATTAGTACAAGACATATACATGCAATTTTATAGATTTAATTTCCATTGTATTAATGCAGCTACACCATAAAAGTAAGGAAGTGGGTATTATTTTTAAATATTTTCTCGTTACCAGAATTCTGCAATACATTGGGTACGTGACCACAGGATGCACCATAAGTACTCTGAAACCGACGCAGACCCCCACAACGCGACACGAGGATTCTTTTTTTCGCACGTCGGCTGGCTTCTAGTAAGGAAGCATCCCGAGATAAAGGCGAAGAAACACACCGTTGACATGAGCGATCTCTGGGCCGATCCTGTTCTACGCTTTCAGAAAAAGTTAGTATAAAATGCACATATGTCTTTTGTGAATGTTATGGCGTGACCAGCTATGTGCGTCACCAATTACGAGAAATTGCATTAGGTAATTTTTTATTTCGCTAAATTATCTAAAGAGAATGAGAGTTGTAACTTAAAGTAAACTGACCCATTATTTTTCCAAAGACATCCGGAATCTATAGCACCTGTCGTTTTTGCGTTTTCGGACAATTAGGTCGCTTTCGGTGACGCTGCAGCCCTCTAGCTTAGGTTTGTTTGTTGGAAGTTACAGTCCTTCAAAAAAGGAGCGGGTTCTCAATTCATCTCGATATTTTTATAAATTTTACTCGATCACTACGAGACGGCTGGACCGATTCTGATAATTCTTTTTTGTTTGAAAGCGTATATACATTGCTTATGTATTTATTTAGGTACTATTTTTTTTTACTTAACTTAGTAACCTGATTGGCCGAAAACGCTAAAAAGACACATGCTCGACTGCATTTAAGCATCGCTCAAAGATATTGTTTGATTTTCTGTTAGTAATTTCTAAAACCAAAAATAGTACATATTGGTCGGGTCGGTTAATTGTGTAGCGATTTCATTCCACAAATTTGTTGATTCAAACTATCAATTCAATTCTTTTGGCGATTCGGTCATCAATATCATTTACAGGGTTAACCGATTAAAATGAATTAGACCAATTCGTCAATTTAATTCGATCCGTGGAAATTATTTAAAATTTCCCAAATTTAATTATTTCATGACGACGTACTTCGTCTTCGTCCCAGCATTATTCCCAGTATTTTATTTATCCAGGGTCTCCTTATTACTCATATCCGGATTTGACAGGTTACTAGTTTTTACACGGAGCGATTGCCATCTAACCTCCGCAACCCTAAAAGGGCAAACCAGTGAATCATTGGGTAAGAGCAATTTACTTATAAAGAGTTAAGATTATTATCAGATGTAATGTGATAACAACCGGGACCGACAGCTTAACGTACTCTCCGAGGCACAGTGGCGTTTGTCCGCGTGGGTCTCCCACGCGGACAAACGCCCAGACCGTAATAGAAATTTAAAAAAAAAACATCTGCCCGAGCGGGAATCGAACGCGCAACCGTCGAATAATAATTATAACTAATAACGTACTATATAATTTTATAAATATATATTTTATGAATATTTATCTCATTTTTGGCAATAGAAAGTTATCATTATTAAAAAAACTTCTCAAAGGCTTTCCACTAAAGATAAAATATTATATAATAATCACAACAATGTTTTTTTTCAGGTACTACTTGATATTGATGGTTTTGGCTTGCTTCATTTTACCGTCTTACATTCCCACACTATGGGGAGAATCGCTATGGAACGCATGCTTCGTATGTACTATTTTCCGTTATGTCTACTTTTTAAATGTAACGTGGTTGGTGAACTCCGCAGCGCACAAGTGGGGCAGCAAGCCTTACGATAAAAACATCAAACCGGTTGAGACTAAACTGGTATCTTTACTGGCATTCGGAGAAGGTTTCCACAACTACCACCACACCTTCCCATGGGATTACAAAACAGCTGAGCTTGGCGAGTATTCATTGAACATTATAAAGCTGTTCATCGATACAATGGCCAAAATCGGTTGGGCCTATGACCTCAGGACCGTTTCACCTGACGTGGTTGAGAAAAGAGTAAAGAGGACGGGCGACGGCTCACACACAGAATGGGGTTACGAGGAATTATATACGCCAACACAAGAAAAAGTTGGCTTGGATTGAAAAAATGATGGGTTCAAAATAGTTTGACAGTGTATTGTGTATATTTTACTCTCTTAGTATAGAATTTTACTTATTGAAGTAGAAATACGGTGAAGGATTTGTGATTTACTCGTAATATTTAAGATACCTCTTTAATTATAATAATTTTGAATATTTATATGAAAATGTTTTCTAATTCTTTGTTATAAGTATATGAATTTGTAGAAAATTGTGTTTTTCAATTTGATCCCTCTAAGTCTTTACTTTGTTGCTATTATATTATTTTATTTTATTTGGTAATCCATAAGTTTACATACATAATTTATTATATAAAGTATCTTATCTATTATAACCAAAACCAATATAGGCTTACACAATATTATTTTTAATATAAATGATTAAAAAACTAGAAGACGTAAAGTAAAAACTAAAAATATGGAGATGAGAATCCAACGTATTAGTCCGTGCGTGCAGGGGCGCGCGCTTGTGTGTGTGTGTGTGTATGTATGGGTGTGTGTGTTTGTGTGTGTGTGTAGGTTAGTGTGTATCAGGAACTTAATATTATATATTGCGCTTTATTTTATCTTTATTTATTATCGCTTTTTTTAATGCTGGTTTTGACAAGTTGAACAAATCAATTTCTGAGTAGTGCATATTATATATATCGACCATACGCCTAAGAGCAGAGTTACCTGCATATTTAGTATTTACTTTCGGCGTGAAAATAAAGGAGTATGACGGGTGCGGCGCTCGAAACTTGGGAACTCGAAAATACAAATTGCTCATTAGCTCGTTGCAATCTATATGACCTGATATTATTGAATGTAATATATACATATCGTAATGTCGACGTCGCGTTTCTAATGTTTCAATTTTATAGTACTCACATGTTGCGACATAATCATTAAATTCTCTGTGATTTTTAAAACAAAGAAATTTAATTTTTTTTTTTGTATAGCTTATAATTTTTATATAACATATAAAGATATGTTATATAATTTGGAGACCATATACTACAGCCTTATTCCAAAATACTTCGTACATATGAAAAATATAACATTTTTATACATTCAATGTTATTAAAGGATTGGCATACCCGTTTTATGTAACCTAGTTGCTTATATGATTTATCTACAATAAGCTCTAAATGATCGGCCATTAATAATTTTGAGTCTAATTGAATACCCAGATCACTTATGGCAGTAACTTTTTGTATAGGCTTATTATCAATGGTATAGTCAATATTTTTGTGTTTTCTAGGAAAAGTTATTTGTGCAGTTTTCTGGATATTGATGCATATATTATTTTCTCTATAATAAAGTGTTAGATTGTTTAAATCACGCTGCATATCTTCACAGTCACTTATATCCTTTATTTTCTTGTAGTTTTTTTGTCGTCTGCAAATAGAAGAAAACGAGAGTATCCAAAACATTTAAATATATCATGTAAATAAGCGTTATAAAGTAACGGACCCAATATAGATCCCTGTGGGACTCCATAGGTAGCGTGAATAAAATTGCTACGAGCGCTTCCTATGATAACTGCTTGCTGTCTCTTTGATATGTAAGAAAAAAACCACCTATGCAAATCACCCCTAATTCTGAGTGCCTGAAGTTTTTACAATAATATGACACGATCAACCCGGTCAAATGCCTTTTGAAAATCTGTATATATTACATCCACTTGTTCTCTATCATCCATAGCTCCATGAATAAAATTAGTAAACAGGCATAAGTTCGTGATAGTTGATCGCTTCTGCATGAATCCATGTTGTTCTGTGGGTATTGAACTGTAGATTAGAATAGGTGCGATTGCTCTATAAACTACCCTTTCAAAGATCTTATTTATTGTGTTCAATATCGAGATGGGCCTGTAATGTTCTATTTTTTTTTTCTTCCGGTTTTATGTATTGGTATGATTAAAGCTTTCTTCAATCCTAATTCTGATGTTGCAAAGCTTGTGGTAGAAATGGTTAAGCATCATTGACTTTCTCTCGCGCGCTGTCTTATTATTATTATAGGTTAGGTTACGATGGGGCTGACATGTCCGTGTCGGATAAAAGTCTCTAAATAAAAATTGATTAAAAAAAAAAAAAAAAAAAGCTTTCTTCCATTTAGTGGGAAAAGAATCAAATACATTAATAGATTTGTCAAATATTATTGATAGTGGATCTGCGAGGGCCGTGGCACATTTATTGTAAAATATGGAAGGGATTTTATCACTTCCTGCTCCTTTTTTACATTTAATTCTTTAAGTACTTTGGTAATTAATTCCTTTTGTATATCAATGATACACATAGTAACGTTTGTATTAAAAACTGGAATATGAGCATTATAAGTACTAGTGTTAGGCTTTATAAAAACACTTTAAAAAAAACTCGCAGAACTCGAGTAATTAATTGACGGTGATTGACGATCACCTAAAGAGAGAGAACTTGGATATCCACTTTTATTGTTTTTTAAACATTATGATATAATAATAATAAATAATAAGCGCTACACACTCAACGGCACCTATTATGATAATTATATCTTGTGTCGGGGGTCCGGAAACATTCACAACGACAAGGACAAACACACCCAGACCGGAATACATGCCTGTACGATTAATACAGATATCTGCTCGAGCGGGAATCGAACCCGCAACCGTCAAGGCTAAAGGTAGATTCACTACCCACAACGCCACAACAGTGTCATAGTGCCACAATATAAACAACAGTGGTTGCCAACAGTTTGACCGCTCATTCGCATCTCCATCTCTATTTATTCCCGGTATTTTCCCAGGGTCTGCTTATTACTATTATTCGGATTTGAAAGGTTAAGCGATTTTATTAATTTTGTACATAAAATTCATTTTTTAACAATATTTCTTATAGTAATTTAGTGTTTTTAAGTTTTCTAAGTTATAAGCTATATCTATTGGTCTTTTTATTTTGGTGTTTATGTATACAAACTGGATATTTCGTATATAATATAACCCAAAACGTTTACTAAGGTAGATAAAACTCAAGTAAATGTCTCAGAAAGTTATATTCAAGACTTCACTTGACGAGTTTTTCGTTATAATTATTGTTATACTTCATATAAATACACTATCACCTGTAAATAATAAGTGTTTTCAATAATAAATTAGATTTTTCAGTAACCGTCAGACAGTGATTTAAAAATACACTGTTTAATCTTATCGTCAATTTTGCAACAATATTTTAGCTCTCTCGAATTTCTATTAAAAAATAACAAATGCCGCTTAGACTTTCAAAATGCGAATTAAGCAATATAACTATATATTAATCTATCGCTTATAGCGCGCTTGCATGATCATGAAAATGGCTTTTTTAGAAGTTTGAAAGCGTGAAACCCTACAAATATTAAAGAAAAATGTTCTGTAGCCATTTACCGACACTTCTGCATACACAACTCAGTTTTTTCAATTTTGTTGGTTGTATATATATATATTATATATATATAATAAAAGTCATTTTCGTCAATCCCTTCTCTTTTGTCAAACAGTTTCATTTATTGAATATGAATACTTTTGTACTAAAAATATTAAACGGGGAACGTAAACATAATAATATGAATCTATAGATTTTATGAATAGGACCCAAAAACCTAACAACTGTTTTATGATTTATTATGCTTATTATTACATTATCTAACTTAATTAAATTTATCGGCTGACACGTTGTCAGTACTTACCTTGATGAAGGAGCTCCGATAGTTACGGAACTAGTCGATACCTAAATCGATTGAATGTGAGATTAATATTCCTATATTATTTTAATATCAAGATTATGAGCATTTTTCTTTACGTGGACGATGTAATGTTTGTGTAAGGCTTGTTTAGGAGTTAAATTTAGGATGATCATATATTATTAAAGTATTATTCGGGACTAAAAAGTACAGAATAGAATAAGTAAAAAAATACCGACTCCAAACTGGACGCTAATAAGTAATACCTATAATAATAATAAATATAAATAATGAAATCTGAACTAATTTTCCTATAGTTTCTTTTAATTTTTGTTTTTAAGCCGGTCTTTTTCTTTATTCATCTATTAATATAATTCTTCCGTACTCTCATAGATAGAAAATGTTAAGTGCCTTAGAAAAAATACATGAAAAAACTTAAAACATTGATATCTCGAAAACTAAGCAGACTTTTGTATTAACCATACATGTATGTGTACAAGCCTGGGAGTATCTGTCCTCGTCTTTGAGTATGTTTCCGGATACGAGAGAGATCACTATCCTAATGGGAGCCGTTGGGTGTGTAGCGTTTGATATGTAGGTAGGTATTTATTTTATTTAATCGATCCACAAGCCATCATATTCATTGTCAAATTAAATTGTTCATTCGTAATTATTCGTAATGTATTTAAATTATATTTACAAATGTTTGGTAGCTTCTAGAAAATAACACTATATATTTAAAGCCAAAGTAATGTATTTGTTTCTATCTTAATACATTTGTTGCGTTATTTTTCTACCTATAAAATAATATGTGTAATATGACAAACAAGTGACTTCTTTATAATAACACTCTTACGAAGGTGATCTTCATAATATTATCATTAATAATAAAACTAATCTTCAGAATTTTCATGTCAAAACGAACTTACAACCCCCGATAAGCAATACTTTATATATTTTACCGGCTTCGGGACGATCCCATCTCCCGATGTTAGGATAATCTCTGTCAATGCTGAGATTATTGTACAGGTGCAATCAGTCACACTGGTGGTAGGTATACGATGCTATTCTTCAAATAAATAACCATAATATTATAACTGATTGTGCCTCATAGATTTATTTAAATCGACCATAACTACGAATATTATACAAATCGTTAAAACAACTGATAGCTAATATTGTTCTGTGTTGTCTCATTACTATTAAGTAACTGTGTATTATAGAACTATTATGTTATAAATAACTATTGTTCTATTTTCGGTTAATTCGGTGTTTTCCCTCCTTCAGTCGAACAGTCGTAGCACACGTATTTGGCAATACGAAGTTCGCAGGGTCAATTACATATTATATATATAAAATTCAAGAGTCACCAAAATTTTTAAACGTGCTATTTATTCCGACTTAAAATTTACCATTTCCATTTTTAATGAAAATTTAGGATTTTGTGTTCAACATTCTTAACAATATTAAATCTTATTATAAATATTGTCTTGCCAAAACTAGACAGTTTGTTTGGAGGTTTATCACGCTTTCACACATTTTTGAGTTATTTTTGAAAGAATTTGTCCATCATTTATTTTAAAATTGTGATTTTGATGAAATTCGGTACACACATAGCTGGATTAACACATATATATAGTTCATCATCAAAAATAGTGTTTTTATGATACCTGAAGAAGCCGGAAGAAGCCTGTGTACGCGTGTTCGGCGTTTTGACCTTTCTCCATACGCGAAATAAATCGCGAAAATACTATATACGCTCAATAAAAAGAACGCTGGTCTAAACACACTTACTCTTCAGTCTTTCAAGACGTCTTAATCCAACTGGTACCCAATAAGTGCTCACTGTGTTTTGAATGTGTTTTGAATAGCCCATAGTGGTTTGAAAAAATCTATAGAGTTATTCTATAAAATAAACGTGAGTAATATTTTAACTTGATGATGAAATTTTCTTTCAATTATATCTAAACAACTATCGGAAAAAAACGATAGTATTTAGAAACAACCAAATGATAGCGGTGTGTTTTTAGTAATTCTTTAAAATAAAGTAATTAAAAAAATACTGTTATAATTATGCTATGTTATAAATAACAATTAGTTTATTTATAAAAAAAAAGCAATTAGTAACTATTCCGTAAAATTTTACCATATGTCTTTATCGATAATTTCATCCTTACATATAAAACCCCTCTATATATGTATTTTTCAAATAACAGTTTTCTTATTTACAGTCAAATAATTTTTTTCCTTACAATAATAATAAAATCATCATGGATTCTGAAACGAGCTCTCTTCTTACAAGATATTCTTATACATATTTTCTTTTCGATAAAATTAGATTAAATAAATTAATAACATAAAAAATCAATCGTAAAATAATACAGTCAGCAAGTATTATGCTCAATGAACTTGTCACATAATTTATCATTTAGAGATGATCGTTACTGATTGTCCAAATCGCGATCACATCACTACGGTCAGGAGAGTCACAGGAACGTGAAATAATATATTTTCATATTAATTAGCAAAGTATTCTTATGACTATAAATCAATTACTATTTAAAGTTTTCAAATACATAATATTAAACGAAGAATACTTTAACAATATTTCGCGTAAAATAGTTGAATATCCAAACCTACACAGACACAATTTAATATAAATTACAATAAAGTATCGTTCAATAAAAACCAGTTTCTTCTGACACACCTCTGGAGGGGTTTGGATTTCGTCGTAGCGACCCAAGTAAAAATAACAATAGCTACTCTACGTAGCCTTCTCCTGGCATGCCGCTTCGCAGACCAGTCACTATTTGTATTTTATTTATATTTATCCAACAAGTACGTACACACACATTTTCATATATGAAAAGTATCGCGAAATAATATTATAAGGTTAACATCCAACTCCGACACGGCCTTCCTGACGACTCACACGTCCACGTGTGATGTTAGGGGACGAGACCATCATCCCTATCTCCTCCGACACGGCATTCCTGACGTCTCATGAGTCCATGTGTGATGTTGAGGGACGAGAGCGCACATTACTATCTGAAAAATAAGAAACATGGTTTGGCTTACATAGTTCGACCATTCCTGACCAAGTAACAGTTAGCTTCATCTAAAACCAGTTATCACATAGCTTTTGCTCAAACGACCAACTCGCCGTTTACGATCAACTGACCACCTCGCCATTCAGATAAGCCTTTACAATAACCATCTAGACCAACCCGTCATGTAGCCATCTGCAAGCCAACTCGCCCTTTCAACCAACTAGACCAACCCGTCAAGTAGCCATCTACAAGCCAACTCGCCTTTTCAACCATCTAGACCAACTCGTCATGTAGCCACACCTTCTAAAGATCAACTCATCATTTAAGCACACCATCTAAAGACCAACTCATCATTTAGACACACCTTTATTACCACTACCACCTTTATCTAAAGGTCAACTACGTGGCTGAACCCTTCATGGGCTTGGTACAAATTAGACAAAATTTATTCCCCTGTATATCATTCCAGCAAACAAATATCTGCGGTTGCTAGACAGGCTCGGGCATATGTGTCTACATCTTCCAGATGAAACTCGGGCAGCATGATGTCTTTATGCGTTGGTTTTTCATCAAACTCAAAATCATCAGCACTTGGCCTCTCCCGACATGCTTACGTCTTTGGGGCCAAAACTTCAGAACTATTTCTGTGCTGAAAGGGATCTCTCGACACCATCAAATCTTCCATATGAAAAAAAAAAAGTTGTGAGAAATACGAATAACTGTCAGTCAATTAGCCCTTCATAACTTTCAAACTTTCGCACTCAAACATCTTTTAATCAGTCCATGTAAGCTTTTAAGATCACCATTATACCTAGTCTCTTTCTCTTTTTATACAACTGAATCAACGCTAGGCTTATTTATTATACGCCACACAGAAGCAGACGGACCAGCAATGTTACTCTTACTAACGCCTAAGACCGCCTCTTGATCATTATCATAGCCTGTACAATCACACAATAACAATCACAACGCAACTAAGCGCAACGGACTAGGCTTTACTTAGGTCTCCTTCTGCGCAACCGAATATCTAACATATCGCGTGGGACAGGATTTATATTGGTCTAAGATTCCAACGACTCACACAACCAAAAACAGCTGTGGTTGTATAATACTTAGTCATCATATAATAAAATTTGGCAATCACTGTCAAAGTCTACAATCGCCGGACTGGCGATAACAACCCGCAGCAGCGCCTCAGCCCACAGTGGCGTCTCAGCCCGCAGGGTTGCGCCATCACAGCAAAGCTGCGTCAGCCAGCAGCGGTGCACCAGCAGGCAATATTTCTACGCAAAAAAAGGATTCATGAAATTTACTACACACACTGTAAAACATTATCTCTTTCGCCGAAACATTCAAAAATGCTCAACATATTCTACTCTCTGCCACATTTGTAGCATTAATACTTTCGTTAATTAATTTAATTAATATTTTCGTTAAACTATTAATTCAGTCGTCAATTAATGAGTTAAAAATTATTTCGTGACAAAATTTAAATATTTTTATCGATTTAATTTATTTATTTTCCTTTTGAAATACATGGCTACTCATGCTTAGATGACACCAATAAACATTACTTCGTTCGTAATCGAATATTCGTCTAATAATTAATGAATTGACATTTGTCACTTAAATATTATATTATTTTGTCACTTAAATTATAATATTACAGTTTCTCTATTAATCTCACTTCTACTTTCTATGTGAATGTGTATTGCTGTTGGCCCTACTGGCCTTGACAGCGTCACCGGGCGGAGGGGCCGAGTATAGAGACTCAGCCGTGATAAAGGGGCAGCCCTCACGGGGGCTCAAATTTGATTCCGTCCTTAGGGTGCCTCCTGCGAAGCCGAACCACGGTTAAGGACGTCATCGGAGATGGAGGCAGCGCTCCGAGCGCATTCTATACGATAGACTCACCCGACGGTGTGAGCGCGACGCGACGTGCGAAACAAAGGACCTCGTCCAATCAATCTCACAGTATCCGTCTTACATATGTACCAATATGTTAAATATCCTTATGAAGTACAACAAAAAGTTTCGCATAATTGATATTATATGATAGACACATTAACAAAAACTAAAAAGGAAACCGAAGTAAAACTAACCAAGTTTGTGGACTGCGATTCAGGCAAATCGTAACCCTTTCACGGCACTCGACTCATTTTAAATAATTAAAAATTTACCTCATTTCATTTCTTTATGTCGCGATGGCATTATCAGATTTGTATGTTGCATTCCTGCAGCATATTTTACCAACCGTTCAGATGTCCTCTCTGTTACCATTTTGAGCTTAGTAAATAGACATGTTGGATATAACCAATATTTCTGCGATGATCACGACCAGGTATGTGATCATGACATAACTGTCTTCGAATGAATTTCAGTCCATTTGTCTCTCTTCCGATTAATGTCAGAGGAAAACATCACGAACGGTGACATTAGGAGTTTCTGCTGCGCCTCAAGTAAACCACGCCAACCGTCGTTATTATCCATTGATTTATCCGTGTTTTGTGCTAGGAGCGATCCCACTTCTGATGTCGGAGAATGGAGATTCTCATAGACATCGTCATCAGTGGTTACAACTCTTGTGGGCGTCGTGTGGGTAAAATGCAAGCACAAAACAAGCTGTACAATATTTATTGTTGATTTACTCCTTTTAACAAATCATAGTATCATATCATATATTCGAGGAGTGGGTTCGGCGCACCGATCTGACTTCACCTCCCAACAATCTAAGAGTGATCCAACTCGATCCAACCACAATTTCACAATATATCTTATTCCCGTAAAACAACATAACTTTTGTTTCTTTTCTCATTCCCACTGACAGATGGTGTCTCGACCCCGTCTTAATCCGACCGGAACCCAATAAGTGCTTACTGAATAAACCATATCGGTGTAATAAGTTGTAGCGCTTAGTCAAAATATAGTTTTGTTTTTACGAATAAATAAAGTATCAAATATATTTAATAATTGTTATATATTTATTAATAACTATTTATACAGTCATACCGTCATGTAAATTCATATGTGATCTCAAATATTATAATTAAATAATTTACCAAAACTTAATTATGTATGTAAAATTAAATTATGTATGTAAACAAAAAGAAAACTAGTGATGCGTAAAATTTTACATTTTATCTGTACTAATCGATTACCCTACCCTTCTACATAAAACCGTTCAGCATATTTTTGAAATCACAGTTTCCTAATTCACCGTCAAATTATTATTTTTACCTCACAAAAAGAAATCTTCCTATAAAATATTCAATAGACTTTCTTAAATAAAGGTAAATATTTAATACCATAAAAAATTCTTCGTGGAACAATACAGTTAGCAAATATTACGCGCAGTGAACTTGTCATATCATTTATCAATTTGAGTTGATCGTTGTTGATTGTCCAACTCGCGATCACGCCACCGCGGTCAATAGAGTCACAGAAACACGAAATCCTATTAATATTGAAAATGCATATGTTTGTATGTTTGGATGTTTGATACTACCACGCAGAAACGGGTGACCAGATTTCGATGAATTTTAACCATACTACCACATAAGATTTTTATCCCGGAAAAGAATTAGGTTCCTGGGGTATACGATGCATTCCAGGACTTTTATTTTGGTATAAATGGGTCTTATGGAATCCAGTAAGAGTAATTAATATTATACCGACTATCATTACACATGAAAATAACTCTGTTTAACTTGCTGAACCGGAAGAATTTCTGTCGCAAAAAATGAAGAGGGTGCAATAGCCGATGGAAGATTGATTTGGGTATTATATAATTAACAAAAATGTCTTATTTAAAATCGCATTCATGCGAACCTAGCCACGGGCAAAAAGTAGTAAAAATATATGCAAAGTATTATTGTGATCACGTATCATTTATATTGAATTACGTAGTGGATTGCTTACAGTAACGATTTAAAATAAATAAACAATCCGCTTAACACAACCATGATCAGGGCCGGATTAACCATGTCTCAGGCAATGCAGGTCTCAAGGTCCCTAGAGTTTTCTAACTTCCTGAAGTAAAAAATATATTTTAAAGCAATTTGGTACATAAATATCCTGTTTTTCATTATTTACTGGACATACGAACCGGTGTGTAATGAAATATGATGACAAAATTAAGGCAAAAATATAATAAAATATTACTCAATAATTTCAATCATATCGAAACATGTTATTGTGACTTTGGCATACGTATCTTTATTTATGTCTTTATGTAGAAGGGGAGAGGTATATAGAATGTAGCAATTGATCAAAATTCGTCTGATGGAATAGTAATATTAAATTTTAAGCTATCGAACTTTTTAATGGGAATTAACGCGTAAAAATACTAACGCACCTTTAATAGAATATTAGCAATGCATTTCTCAAGGCATTACTAATATTCCTATTGCCCCTTGAAATAAGCTCGAAGCTTGCGCTAGGAGTGGGTACGACAATAGGCCAAGGGGTCAGGATCGAACCCGCGACTCTCGCGTTAACGGAGCTCAGTCGGCCCTTCTGCCGTTGAGCTATTGAGGCTTCACAAATATTGATCAATATAAAATGTTTTGATCAATATAATGGCAATAGTGATAATCCTCTCCTGGCATGCCACTACGTTGACCGCCATTACATTCGTTTCCTATTTATTAATTAAAATAAATGAGTAAAACATTAAAATTGGTCGAACTTGAAATTTGCTCCAAAGTTATTAAAAATTGATGGTTTTAGAAAAAATGCCACCTCAAGGGCAACAGACAGGATCATGCGACCTTTACGCGTCGGATGTAGATAAAGACGCCTCGGCCAATGTCGCACCTTCCGCTGAAAAGAGAAAATGGAAGATTGTTTGGAGAAATGTTATTCTCTTCGTCTTGCTCCATATCGGAGGAGTGTATGGCACATATCTCTTTCTAACTAAGGCCATGTGGACAACTTGTGCTTTTGGTAAGTACTTAGAATTATCTTTATTATTTGTAATTGATTAATTCTTCTGGCGTGGACGTGCGAAAAAACAGGGCTCACGTAGGTCAGTATGGGACGTATACAAGCTTTGTATAATGTCACCTTATTTCTAAGGGACAGTTTACTCCGCCTGCCCAACATCGCATACAATCTTCCCAAAACGAACGCTGCTTTATCGCGTGCCTTGCGGATATGAGCTTCAAAGGTAAGTCTGTTGTCGAGTATGACGCCTAAATATTTCGTTTTATCTTTCCATGGGATGGGTTGATCGAACAAGGTGATAACTTCAGGTGGACCGGATCGCCAGAAAGTCCTAATGCGGGGTTTGTTAAAAAGGACACCTACGCTTTTCTCGGGATTGACTTCAATCCTCCAAGATTTAAACCATTTTCCTAGGGCATCGGCTGCAGATTGGAGATGCCTTATAAGGGCGGAAGCTGATACAGAAGTCGTGTAAAGAGCGGTGTCATCCGCGAAGAGTGCTAGATGAACACTTTTGGTCGGTCTCGGAATGTCATTTATATAAAGAGAGAATAGGATGGGAGCAAGTACGGAGCCCTGTGGGACACCTGCCTTGATGGGACGAGGGGATGACAAGGTACCCTCTAGGCCGAGGCTCAAAACAGGCTCGTTACCGGTACGCCACAACGGTCATCACCGCAGTGTCACATATTATAACGCAAAGCAGTTGCATTATTGTGTTTCGGTTTAAAAGGCACTGCAGCTAGTGAAATTACTGGAATCATATCTCGAGGTTGGGAACGACAGTGACACTTACAAATGAATGGTGTTTCAAGCGTTCTTAGGCTACGTTAAGCATGAGGAGGATACACTTGCTTGCTAACTAAATTACATATAAAAAGATGAATTTCTATATCCAACCCGACTATTTTGTAATTTTTTTTAATGAAGTAAGTAGTATCGCGTGCCAATGCGTTCTTCAAAAAATTACATGTAAAGATGTATTATATAATCGTAATAAAATCGCGTGTACATTTACATACAATTACATGACATGATGACATGTAAATATGCAAATTGTTAATTGAAACTGATTTTATATGAATTTAAATTGAATTATATTTCTTTTATTTAATCCATTTATTTAGGTGCCGTGGCTTAGCAAGTCTGGGCTGCTTCGACTGGGGAAGTAATATGTTCAGACAAAAAACAAAGCAAAGTACATCCTGTATTTCCCTAGTTAAAGTTCTCTATGATCCCTATAATTTACACAGCCTTCTCTGCCTATCAATCTTTAGGTTAGTTGTTTGTAACACTGGAGATATTGAAAGCGCCTTTACGCTACGGTTAGTTCGGCGAGAGTTCCCGTAACCTGACAAACGCGCTGAGGTCGCCCACCGAGGAGGTTGTAGTTGGTTCTCATGACAATACCACCTAATCATGGAACCCCACAGAACTGCGTTCTCCTCCCCAGAATACCAAAAAAAAATACATGGCTGGTTACCATCAAGCGACTTGTACGATTGCTTGTTGCCTTCATAAAAAAAATATATTTTATGACCACTCCTCCATCTTCTTGTTTAATCTATAAAGTTAGACTCAGCTAGGTACATTTGTGCTAATGTTGATTTTGTTGTCCTAACAGCGGTGATACTGTACCTGTGTTCCGGACTTGGTATCACAGCGGGCGCGCACAGACTGTGGGCTCACAAATCATATAAAGCAAAACTACCATTACGAATCCTGCTAACAATGTTCAATACTATAGCATTTCAGGTGAGTTGTATTTATAATATCTTGTATAAAGAAATCTTATCGTTGGTAGTACAGAGTATAGCAATGATTATTATCAGATTTGAAAATGTTTGTTAATCGTTACTGATGGTTTGATTTGCTAACAACTGCAGACAAGGTGAAGGATATTGGAACTTTATTGAGCTCGCTACCAGCATTATGAGAACGTATTTTGGACAAAATAGCTTCCAATTGATAAAATTGATGATATTGTATTGCGTATTGATAAAGAAGCAATGAATAATAAAATTTCTTGTCAAACATTTCATAATACTGTTTCAAAATATTGCTATAAACGAAATTGGCACATATTCTTATAGTGCAATAATTGATACCAAACGAATAAATATTTCTTCATAAAATATGGGACAACTAACTGAAGGGTACAATGAATATCAACTATAAAGTAGTTGTGCTATTTGATATTTTATTTTTATTTTACTAAATCAGTACAAGCTAGATAGCATTAAAGACTTTTATTTTATATATAACTTCAAGATAATAATTTCATTTGTTATTAGTTGGCGCTTGTGTGTGCTATCAAAAACTACCTAATGTTACACCATTACTGGTCTTGAATCTTAAAAGATATCCCAGAAGTCAGTTAAATTTACTACAGCTAAATTGAAGCTAGTCGTGGGTAAGGTTAAGACTCTCGAGTCGCATCCGACCCGTAGACCAAGAGTTGTATACCGAAGTGCTAGATCGTAATCCAGCTACTCATTTCGGGAATCTATCCCCACTTACTAAATCTTGACTATATTAGTGCACCATAAAAATAATTGCCGTTTGCCACTACAATATAAATTCAGAGCCAATTGTAACATATTAAAAATATTACTGCCTATAAAATCGGCTCTTTCGGCGTCGAGACGTGACGACCCCATCGCCCGCTGGTGGGATAATCTCTGTCACAGCAGAGATTATTCCACCAGTGCAATCAGTCAATTGAACTAGTGGTAGTGCTACGCTGCACAGCTCCTTCTGCTGCAGCCGAATTGGGCCGGCCCGGGGAAACACCACTCTCTCACAGAAAACCGGCGTAAAGTGACAATTGTCGTGTTTCGTACGGTAAGTGAGAGTCCCGGAGGCCTATATAAACCCCCCCTTCTATGGACGTGCAGAATTTGGTTTGTGTACCCCAGGAGGGTACCACCTGCGTTCGCGGTGGAGAATCCCTCTCTGGGCGTCCATGCTCAGGACGAACTCCACCTGAGAAAGAATGCCCAGGCTGCCCTCCGAATTCTTGGGGTAATTTTGCGCGCTCTGTAACTGTTCGGGGCAAACAAAGCAGGCTACCTAAGGCTACCCATGTCACGCTTACTGTGGACTTCTGCAACATAAGGGGGCAAAATTCCAACCTGAACGCCGTCCACCACCATCTTGGGACGGCGAAGCCGGCCTTGCTTTTCCTTACAGAGGCACAGATATCTTCTCTGGCTGATACTTCTTTACTCTCCTACCTGGGATAATATTTGGAACATTCCTTGGTACCCCGGGCTGATGTGTGCGTGTACGTCAAAGAAGATGTCTGCTCTCGTTGCCTCGGCAGCCTTGAAGTAGGGGACCTATCGATTCTTTGGCTGCGCGTAGACTGCGATGACCATCCGCGAATCTACGCGTGCCTTTATAGGTCCCATAGCGGAAATGCCGAAACTGACCGACTCATTGAGCACATCCAAATGGCTACAAATTCCGTGCTCCAACAGATCCCATCCGGTGAGATCGTGATTCTTGGCGATTTTAACGCCCACCACGCCGAATGGCTTGGTTCACGTACCACCGATCTCGCGGGGAGATCTGTTGATCTGTAGAGGATCATACACCTTCACTGTTGGATCTTCTGCTGACCTCTCATCCGGACAACTATTTGGTTTCCGTCGATCCTCCTCTAGGCTCGTCGGACCACTGCTTTGTTCGGAGTACAGTGCCTGTCTCGCGCCCAGCACGGCCCCGCTTCGTGGGCTACCGGCGCGTTTGGCACTACAGATCGGCAGACTGAGATGGGATGCGTTCTTTCTCTGCGTCCTACCCATGGGGACAGATTTGCTTCTCGCCGGATGATCCGGACGTCGTTGCCAACTCTGTCGCCGATGTGGTACTCCAGGGCATAGAACTCTTTGTTCCGGCTTCTGCAGGGCCCATCGGAGGCAAGTCCCAGCCTTGGTTTGGTCACTCCTGTAAAACGGCGTTTCGCCGAAAACGGGGATGCTACCAAGCCCGGGCTAAGGCGTCGACGTCTCGTGATGTAAATACCAGCGCACTTAGAAAGGAGTACAACTCTGCCTCCAGGTCCGGTCAATGTCATTGGCAAAGACAAGTTTTATCTAGTAAATACAATATTTGTTTATTTATGTTCAGATAAATAAATTTATGATATTCTATAACTTATAAATCAAATTGATAACGATTTAATTTAAGATATTCCTTAATCTAAATTTTGTTGTTTATAAGCTATATTATTCTGTTAGACTGATAAAAAGTAATAATGATACTGATAAAAATTATTGTGGCGTATTCTTAGCGATACTATTTTTAGACTCGACAGTGGCGGGTTCGATTCCCGCTCGGGCTGGATATTTGCATTGGTCATACAAATATCAGTTACGGTCTTTTGGATCCGTTTGTCCTTGTGGATCCCTCAACCGTGCCTCAGGGAGCACGATAAGCTGTCGGTCCTGTTTATTGTTATAACATATTTTTATAATAGGTATTTGTTACCTCTTTATAGGTAAATTTTGCTCGTTACTTCTTCATTATTATGGTTGTAAAGTCTAGTGCTATCGGATTCGGGGGCTTTGTCACCTGAATCACTTGTAGCCCCGAGCTAGTACGCACTTTCAAAAGTTCACGAATATTTTTAGGTGTGTACAGAGAAAAGAATAGAAGAGAATAGAAACATTACGAAATTGGCTGCATAAACGATATAAAATGAAAAAAGTAACTTAATCAGTTATCTAAGCTACTTAATCATATTCACAATAACAAAAGTTTCTCAATACAATAAGCTTCAATAGCTCACCGGTAGAAGGGCCGACTTTGCTCCGTTAACGCGAGAGTCGACTGTTCGATCCTGACCCCCTTGGGCTATTGTCGTACCCACTCCTAGAGCAAGCTTTGAGCTTATTTGGACGGGCAATAGGAATATTAGTAATGCCTTGAAAGCATTGCTAATATTCTTTAAAAAAATACGTTTATTAATTAAGCTGAGATTACCCATGTATAGAAAAAGTAGACTTTAACGTCACGACACGGGTTCAAGTGGTTCAAGTGATTAATATAACACAATGGAATGAGGCTAGTCACAAACTAACTTCATTCGTTATTCAATGATGATTTGCATTTCATATTCTAAAAAAGTTAGTCGTGTTGTTAATAAAGTTGGTGATGAATTTACGAAGAGGCACCAACGCATCTAGGACATTTGTCTGTATGAAAGGCCCAGTCGATAGTATATATGCAGTAAAATATACATAAATGATATACGGAATATTGTTATCGTAATCACAGATATAAATCATAAATTATTAAATACAATATTTTCTTACTTCTAGTAAGCCTCTTAATCCTTCCTCCAATTCCTCAATTCGTCTTTATCTTTATGCTAGTAATACGACTTTATAGCTATTATATCAAGGGAATAAAGAAAACCTCTCGCGAGGGTTACAGATTCGATCCTCATACCCTCTCGCTATTATCGTGCCCATTTCCACCGTTTATCGGACGGTTAGTTGGAGAAGAAATAGGAATATTAGTAATAACTTCAAATAGCTTTGCTAATATTCTTTAATTGCAAAATAAAGAATTATTATTTTTATATAAGTACCCATATTTCTCTTTACTAGGACTCAGCAATAGATTGGGCACGTGATCACAGGATGCACCATAAGTACTCTGAAACCGACGCAGACCCGCACAACGCGACACGAGGATTCTTTTTCTCGCACGTCGGCTGGCTTCTAGTAAGGAAGCATCCCGAGATAAAGGCGAAAGGACCTACTATTGACATGAGCGATCTCTGGGCGGATCCTGTTCTACGCTTTCAGAAAAAGTTAGTATAAAATCAGAAGAATATTAAAGGTTGATAGGTCACTAAGCATTAATATGGCGTGACCAGTCACGTGCGTCATCAACGTTATTATATTTAAGTTTCAATGTACAAGCATAATCTAATGGCAAGCATTTTTATACGAGATTTATAACTAAAATAGTTAGAGATGTTATTACTTCGTTAATTTATAGTTAAATAAATTTCGCGGAATATATTATTTCAATGAATACGTGGTATAATGTTATTTAAACTAACAATAGTTCATAGGATCGCGTTGCTATTCTTTGATTCTGTGACACTAATTTATAAAACAAAAATAATACATATTAGTAGAATCGAATCAATCCACTTTATCTATTCGAATCATAAATTCAATTCCTTTCCATTTTTGATCGGAGACACTTCAATTCGATTTTTTTAGATGAAGTAGATTACTCACCGTAATCTATCATGTAAAATGCTTGTGAGCTTTCTATTATATATAAAGAAAAACAACACTTTACACTGGTGGTAGGTCTTTTGTTGCAAGAGGCCGGCGAGGTAGGTACCACCGCAGTGTCAAATATTCTACCGCGAAGCAATAGTATCTTAGGCATTACTGTGTTTCGATTTGAAGGGTGGTAGGCTAGTGAAATTACTGGGCAAAAGAAATTTAAGAACCAATATCTGGAGTTGGCAACGCGTGTGTGACAACTACTAATGGTATTGCAAGTGCTCATAGGCTATGGCAACCGCTTACGCCAACCAACGCAACCGCCGTATGCTTGCTTGCCAACTTAGTAACATAAAAAATATAATAATAATGTTGTTTTTCAGGTATTATTTGATACTAATGCCTTTGGCTTGCTTCATTTTACCGTCTTACATTCCCACACTATGGGGAGAATCGCTATGGAACGGATACTTCGTATGTGCCATTTTCCGTTATGTCTACGTTTTAAATATAACGTGGTTGGTGAACTCCGCAGCGCACAAGTGGGGCAGCAAGCCTTACGATAAAAACATAAACCCGGTTGAAATAAAACCAGTATCTCTAATTTTACTCGGAGAAGGTTTCCACAACTACCACCACACCTTCCCATGGGATTACAAAACAGCTGAGCTTGGCGAGTATTCTTTGAACTTTTCAAAGTTATTCATCGATACAATGGCCAAAATCGGCTGGGCCTACGACCTCAAGACTGTTTCACCTGACGTGATTGAGAAAAGAGTAAAGAGGACGGGCGACGGCTCACACCAAGAATGGGGCTACGACGAATTACATACGCCTACACAAGAAAAAGTTAGCCAAGATTGAAATCTAGGTCTTAGTTTAGAAAAATATGGAATTTTAAATGGTTTGCTGTTTTATTGGGTATTTTTAGTCTCGTAATAAAAGTAGCATTTAACTTATTTTAGTGAGACTGAAGGATTTGCGATATAATATGTAATTGTAAGATTACTTTTCAATTATAATTTATTAAATATTTATTTGAAAATTTTACTAAATTGTTTATGACAAATATATGAATTTGTAGAAAACTGTTTTTACTCTTATCCCCTCGTTAAATTTATTTTTTTCTTTGTTACCACCCACCCTATCATGATACAATAAGCCCTACTACACTGCAATTTCAATTAGGACTGCGACCTTGCTATGGTTGCCATCAACTATAGGCTCCTTACCTTACCATGACTATTTATTCTTACTTGGAGATTTCAATATTAATTTTCTAGACATTCATGGATATCATAGGCAAATTTTAATTCAATTTCTAACGGCCCATGGCTTAACAGAGCCTGTGGCAGACCCTACGCATTTTACCGCAAATAGTGAAACGCTAATTGATCTTGTTTGCTCTAATACAGGGGTTGGACGGGTTGTAGTCGACTATAACGCAGAATTTGGTGGTCATGCCTTTATATCGTGTGAAATAAATATAAAAAGAAAAAACTCCCCAAAAATCATAAATTACAGGCCGTTAAGAGATATCGAACCGGAAAGCCTTGAATCTATAATTAATTTTGTTGATTGGCAGAAAATATATGACATTGATGACGTAAATGAGTTGGTGGCCCAGTTTTCTGTGTACTTGCTTTGGGTTTTCGATGTACTGGCTCCATGCAAAACCATTAGAATTAAGGAAAACTACTATCCATGGATAACTTATGCTATTAAATTATTGATGCTCAAGCTCATGCCAGAGCAAAGGCATCTAAATTAGAATCACACATTTCTGACTATAAAGATTTAAACATCAGGTCGTACAAGCAATTCATAGAGAGAAGGCTGCTTACTTTGATATGTACGTTAATGCGAATATTAATAACTCAATCACGCTCTGGAAAAATGTTAAAAAATATGTACATATTAAAAAAAGAGGTGACTGTGGACTGCCAATGCACCTTAATAACCCTGCTATGATAAATACTTATTTCCTTAACGTACCCGGTAATACCTACGTGTCATGGCCAATAATTAATTTTTATGAGTCAAACAAATACAGTGAAGCTGTCTTTTCATTAGGAACTACAAATGAAAATACTGTGTATAAAATACTGCACTCTTTAAAATCAAATGCCATTGGCACTGACGGAATTTCTGTGGATATGCTTTTACTTTCCCTAAAAAAAACATTGCCAATTATTAATAAAATTATTAATAAATCAATTTTAAACGGTACATTTCCCAATTTATGGCAAACTGCAATCGTTAGACCTATTCCGAAAAAGGAAGATGTTAATGAACTTAATGATCTTCGGCCGATTAGTATATTACCTTGCATATCTAAAATTTTGGAAAGAATCGTGGGTAATCAGTTGACGAACTTCTTAGAAGAGCATAAAGTTTTACCGAACAGGCAATCAGGTTTCCGAAAGCATCATAGTACGACTACCGCTCTATTGGATGTCATTGATACTGTACTATCTGCTCAGGATGTAGGTGAAGGCACTATACTCGACTTTTCACGTGCTTTTGATACGATAAATAGGTCGCTATTACTATCAAAGCTAAAATACTATGGATTTTGTCGTAACACATTAAAGTGGTTCTCAAGCTACTTAGAAAATCGAAAGCAATTTGTGGAGGTAATTAATGAAGACGGTTCAAGGGGCTTCTCTGATTGTTTGCCAGCTGAGAGGGGCGTACCACAAGGCTCCATTTTAGGTCCGATTATATTTGCTTTATATTGTGCTGATATCGTTAATTGTATAAAATATTGTAAATATCATATTTACGCTGATGATATACAAATTTATATATCATTTAAGCCATGTGACGCTAGGCTCGCCGTTAAAAGGTTAAACGATGATCTCAACCGTATCTCGGAGTGGTCAAACTCTCATACATTAAGGTTAAATCCAAGTAAAACTAAATATATGTTGTTGGGAACGAAAATTCAAATTGCCAGAATATGTAATTTAAATCTTTCGATACAAATTAACGATGAAAAATTAGAACGTGTAACAGAAGTTAAAAATCTCGGTGTAACAATTGATGAAGATTTACGATTTGAAACGCATACTCTTAATATAGTTCGTAATTGTTTTTATCGTCTTAAAGTTTTATACCAGATAAGAGATGCTCTCAGTAAAGACCTACGTATAAGGCTTTGCGACTCGTTAGTATTGTCTAAGTTCAATTATGCAGATAGCGTAATTGGACCTAGGCTGCTAACACGTACAAAAAAACTTATACAGCGAGTTCAAAATGCATGTGCCAGGTATTGCTTGGATATTCCGTCCCACGCGCATGTTACTCCTTACATTAATAACGCACGGATGCTCAAAATGGAATACCGAAGGCAATTGCACCTTGCTACTTTATTATTTGGCATTGTTAAATTTAGAACCCCTATTTACCTATATAACAAACTACGATGGTCCAATGAAACTAACAGAAATTATAGCACCAGATCTGCAGAGTATATGTTGAATGTGCCGTTGCACCGAACACAAGCATTCCATGGCAGTTTCCGTTACTCAGCGACGAAGTGTTGGAACAACCTGCCGCCTCCCTTTCGGATCCTAAAAAGTGTAAATACATTTAGGATCAAATACAAGCTATATTTATTAAATTTACAAATACAATAATTATTAAAATATTACATACTATATATATACATTTGAGTGAGAGTGATTTGATTTGATTGAATGTGCGCGTGGTTGTCACTACAACAGCGAGTGTGGTTTAGTGTATCTGGGCGTGTGTGTGGGTGTCTCTGATTGTGTGTGCTTGCAGATATAACGTACTAAAAATAAGCATATCTTATTACCTATTCATTATGACCCAATCGCATTCTATGGCAGGTTGGTCCCTCACGCTGCATTCATTCTTTGAGGCGTATAAAACATGCTGATACGGAAGCTGCTCGGTGTAGGTTCTCAGTGAATAATAAAATCATTGGCGAGTTGCGATAGCCTGAAAATTAGTCATTGGATCTGTTTAGATATTTTATTATCCCACTATTTCCATTTAGTCTGTTTTCTTATAATTAATTTAAATATATATCATGTTATTTTATTATCTGTTAAATACAATGTATACATAACTTACCTTTTAAATAGATAGCATAATTACGAACATATTGTATTATTATATAAAAACATCTAAAAAAATTTATAAACTCGTGATGCAATTAATATTAAAGGCACGCGTCTTCTCGTTGCCGTTGCACGAGGCTGACTAAGTAGTGAGTACACAAGCGCGTCCTCGTGCCATGGTTTGTTGCCGATTCTCATAATTATGCCGATGTATAGTATATTTTTAATTGTATTTGTTATCGACGTAAAATATAGGATCGGTTTGTCACTGCACGTCATAGACAGGGTACCATTGAAAAACAGTGTTAGGTGTACTCGCCTAACTAACTGAATGGTCCACCCTTTTGGGACACAACATTTTGTTATTATTGTTTTGTTTATGTTATTTTTAATTATTTTTTTTTATTTAGTATTAGAAGTAATTTTTAGAATTAAGTTTTTAATTATGTTTAATTTTTTTATATTATTGTTATAGTGTTTTGTTTTTCTTTTAACTATAATGCTTTTTAATGTTTATGTTTTGTTTATGTCTGTTGTTGTCCCAATAAATTGATTCTTTCTTTCTTTCTTTCTTTCGCTTGTTTGGATACATTCAATTACATTTACAAATGGTATTTTATTTTAATTTTTCAAATTATGAATATTATCGCTGCTTATTACTTATTTCTAATTTTTGATGATGTAGTTGATAATATGTCTACAAAAAAAATTTATTGAAAGATTATTTAAACCAACAATCACTAAGCAATAGGAAACAAATTTCAATTTACTACAAAAAAAAATATATATTTATAAAAGAAAGGCGTGTTAGTTACACTATTTATAACTCAAGAACGGCTGAACTGATTTGGCTTTTGGTGAGGAGGTAGCTTAGAACCAGAAGAAGGACATAGGATACTTTTAATCACGTTCCCCTGGGACGTGACATCAAACGTGGTGTAACAAAACGCAACTGAAAGCAATTTATCACTAAAAAAACCAGCCTAGCAGGTTCATTTGTTTTGAACGCAAGTGACAGCTAAACGTCATGTAGTCTATGGTTAATAATAGTTGAATTATGAAGTTGACCGGTTGATTTGATTGTTTCGAGTTTCTATTAGCTTATTGTACCGATATAAAATCTCAAACGAAACAAATTTTTCCCGACGAAGCCGTAATGCACCTAGAATCTGAAACATTGCGAGTGAAACGACTGAAGAAGAACAAGAAATTGCGCGTGAAGAGCACCGCGTTAGTATAGCTCGACTTCGCGCTTCTCAATCACACCAGCAAAGCGAGGCAGCCCGTGAAACGGCTCGGATGGTAACGCGAAATCGTCGAAAAAACCTCTGAGATCAGTTATAGATACTTTACGACTCACAAGAAGAAATTTATCAAGTACTGATTTGAATCGAGCAGCGTTTCGATACGATTGCAGCACTGATTACGGCGTGCATACTAGCGTTCGCATTGGGCCGATGGACGTTGTTTGCGAGTATTGTGGCGCATTGAAGTTTTCCTGGGAAACGCCAGGATTGTGCTGCCTTAGTGGGAAAGTAAAATTGTCATTATTGCATTCATTGCTTCATGGCGAAACACCCGATTCACGACATTTTCTAGCAAACATTCAAAAATATAATGGTTGTTTCTAAAGGACATCATTTGGGGCTGACATTATAGAAGAACGAGGATTTAATTTTAATCTGCGTTATTTGTTCTTGCACCAGATAATAAAACAAAAAATATTGTCTATCACAAGGTGCTTCAATAAACAGTAGAACCCATACACTAAAATACATGGCCAATAAAGAATCCTTAAAATACTTGCTTTATTTATTTGCCTACATTAATTATCCTAATAAAAAATTGTTCTTTATGGCGGAACAAAGTTTGCCGGGTATATATATACTAGCTATATATATATAAACGCTACACACTCAACGACTCCCTTGGGACAGTTATATCCTGAGTCGGGTGTCCGGAACCATACACATTGACAAGGACAAACACACCCAGACTGGAAAACATGTATGGTCAATACAAACATCTGCCCCAAGTGTGGATCGAACCCGCGACGTGTGGCGCTAAAGGCAGGTTCGCTACTGCTGCACCACAACGTCGCCAAAAAATATATTATATTTTGATAAAATTACATCGTAAGTACTAATTTCGGAGTGAAAGTCTATACGTCCTTATAATGTTGATGTTGTAATTCACTGACTCATCAGCACATAGTAGTTTTAGTTTCGTAGGCAGGTATTAAAAAACTATGTTTTGAAAGTAAAGTTAAAAAGTGTATTATGTGAAAAATAGGGGATTACATTTATATAAAACTCGGTCAACTTAATTAAAAACTTTGTACGTATTTGCATAATATAAACATGAAACTTAATTTAGCCTAGAATCATACAAAATTATAAAACAATTTACATAAAATGTCCAACGGCAATTCCCTAAGTGTTTCTACTGCAAACGGAGCAAAGATGTAATTTTGATTAAGTGGCGAATTAAAAATATAATAAATTCCCGTAAACCTTTATAATAGACGAATAAAAATTTATGGAGTAATAGACGTAAATAGTTGTAAATATTAACGTCCATTCATCAGCTCTAAGAAAGTACGCAAAACCCACAGAGTAAATAAAAAAGTCCATTTTACAAAACCTCAGGAACAGCACGGTGGTCTTGGTATACTAAATGCATATTTTTGATTTATTAGAGGTAGAATTATTCGATACTGAAGGTCATGTAACAACATAACAAAAGATTAGTAAAGGTGAATCTTCGAATTAAGTTAATTAACTTAAAACAATATTAACATACGTAAAAGATACATATATATCAGATTTATGTTTTAAACAAACACATATTGGGATGAGCCTAGACACCTGTACTAGTATTAACTGTGTCACAGCTGCCATAAATAGCTATATATAATATACAGGTTTGGCATCTTATTTATTTTAAAACTATCTATCATATAAATACACTACATAATACCAGGCGCACTGCGGGATACCACCCATATCTGGTCGATATACCTAATATCCGAACTATGCGCTTTCGTTCGTCATTCATAATGCGCACGGCCAGGGATTGGAATGCTCTTCCGGCGTCTGTATTTCCGAATGCATACAACCTGAACCTCTTCAAGGTACAAGTACATAGGCTTCTCTTGAGTAAGCTCGCTCCAACGTAGACCTCATCTAAGCTTTCACGCTCGATGGAGGTCAAGAGCTTACCCATTTTTAAATAAAAAAAAAAAAAATATATCATCTTGTTTATAAAATTCTCGTGTTTGACCGATTTTTATTAGATTTTATATGCATATTCAGTAGGTCTGAGAATCGGCTATTATCTATTTTTCATAACCCTAAATGTTAAGGGTGGTCCAGCCCAAATTTTTTTATTTTATTTTTTGAAAAAAAAAAAAAAAAATAATTTATATGACGTGGCATTAATAATACATCCAACCCAAAATTTTCACCCTTCTACCATCAACCCCTATTTAAAAAAAGAATTTTCCAAATCAGTTCATAAATATCGGAGTTCCCAGGTAAAAAATATAGATGATTAACTAAATTCGAACCTAAAATATCATCGCCAGTTTTTTATTTATAAACTAAGCATTCTCATGCACAACAGCATGACTATTAATGCTACAAAAACTACATGTTATGAAATTTCAGAACTCCAAGTCTTGTTCTTATATTTATTATGAATTCTTTTTGAATTTGAGTTGGATGATAATACTATATAAAATTTCATGATATCTCTTTGATCGGGACACGAATCGAGAGAAGTAATCTATGGCTAAGCTAAATTACGTTATCTTTTGAATTAAACGATCAATATCTTAAGTCTATTACTTAAACGTAACCTCGTTCTTGTATTATCTGATTTTGCTAATGTTACGCATAAAAAGTTCTATTACAGACCGAATAAAGTTTGAGTTTTGAACACTGATTTGATAAATGTTCAATATCAGAAGTAAAGATAATATTGTAATAGGAATTTGTTAAATATGCGCAGTGATTTCGAAGCTTACTTTCCGCAGCTAAACAAACAAAGCAACTTCATCAATCAATATTTGACTGAATTTTTTTTTGCTAACCTTTTCAAAGTAAGAGAAGAATCTACTATTATATGCAAATTTATATTCAATTTCCTTATGCTTGAAATAAAAAAGCAACTCTGTCTGTCTGTGTTTCAAGCTTCAACGCCAAAACCACAGAACCCATTTTGATAAAATCTGGTACAGAGTTAGACTAGACCTTGGCTTGATATAGGCTAACTTTTATTGTAAAAATATCTTTTTTTAGCTGATATTTTTTGTTAAATAAAGCAATGATATTTTTCGGAATCAGAAACAAATTTCAATAACAAAAAATTTTTTAAATATTTTGACTGTATCTAAGTACATATAGATACGTTATACGAGTACGTTATAATAAATATAAAAATCCTTTAGACAAAATAGAACTTAGTTTACTTAGTAAACGCTTTGATAAATTAGCAACGACCCGGTATAACAGTTACATAGAAAAAATTGAAGATGAACTCATAAAAACCCTAAGCTTTTTGGACTCATGTTAAGATAAGACGTGGTGGGACAAGCATATACCCTTCAATAATGACAGATGGCTTAATTTCTACTTCAGACAGCACACAGATCTGTGAAATGTTTGCTTCACATTTTGAGTCTGAGTACAGTTTCAAAGATAGCGGTAACTTAGGAACCATTTCTGAAATGCTTCATTTGCTACAGATTAATAGTCAATGTCTAACCGCTCCTGTACTTGAACACGAGACTATATTGAAAAAACTTAAAGGTCTAGATTGTAATAAAAGTGCAGGGCCAGACAACATCCCCCCCATCTTTATTGTATCTTGTGCAACACAACTAGTTAAGCCTTTACATTATATTTACAATAAGTCATTATTATTTGGCATGTTTCCCACTGAGTGGAAAATAGCAAAAGTAGTGCCAATTTTTAAATCTGATAAGGAGGAACTTGTGAAAAACTACAGGCCAATCTCTATTTTATCTTCGTTCGCAAAAATATTTGAGTCACTTATTTGTCCATGTATTCAAAGACATCTTAAATTATACATAAGTAATTACCAGCACGGGTTTGTTGAATCGAGATCTACCTGTACCAACTTAGCCGCATTCACAGAATTCTTAGTACAAGCGGTTGACTCTGGCAAACAAGTAGATGTAATATATACGGACTTTAGTAAAGCATTTGACAAAGTTTCGCATAAAACTTTGATTTATAAATTATCTGCTTATGGAATATCTGGTACATTGCTTAAATGGTTAGAATCATACCTTTGTGATCGAAAATTTTATGTTGTGGTTAACGGTTTTAAGTCATCTATGGGTAACATTACTTCTGGCGTGCCTCAAGGTTCCAACTTAGGCCCTGTACTTTTTAACTATTTCATAAATGACTTACCCCATTCTCTCCAAAATTCTAAAATTTTCATGTATGCTGATGACCTCAAATTTATGAGGATTATAAGCTCCTCAGAAGATGTTAAGTTGCTTCAAGATGATTTAAACAGAGTAATTATATGGTGTAGCAAAAATAAAATGCTCTTGAATCCAAAAAAATGTTCTCATATAAAGTTCTCAAGAAAACATTACTTGACATGTTCTGAATATTACATCGGTAATGACATAATTAAGGAGGTCGATAGTTTACGGGATTTGGGTGTTACTTTTGATAAAAAATTAACATTTGTCCCCCATATTGAAAACATCACCAAAAAAGCGTCCAGAATGTTAGGATTTGTTTTGAGGAACGTAAAATCTTTTCGCCAGAATAAAACCAAAATAATGCTTTACAATAGCTTGGTTCGAAGCACACTTGAATATTGCAGTGTTGTTTGGCGACCGCATTATGCTATTCACTCTTTGAGATTAGAGCGTATACAGAAACGTTTTCTTTGGCATCTGTCCTACAAAACAAGAATGGCAAAAAAGTCAATATCATATGTCACACGACTACAATATTTCAATATGAAATCTTTGGAATTCCGTAGAGACATATTGGATGCTTTATTTATATGTAAAATAATAAAAAATAAAATTGATTGCCCAGAATTACTATCTCTCCTTTCTTTTCGTGTTCCATTACGACCTCCGCGTAAGCCAATAACACCCTTTTGCCCACCACTTAGAAGAACCATTTTAGGTAGTACCTCCTTAATCCCTAGGTCTGTAAAGATAATTAATAGTTGTAGTGATGTGTTAGATGTACATTCAAATTCATTAAATGTTATTAGAAATTTATTTTATAAACAGTTTTCATCCTGATCCCTTATTTGTTTTTGAGCAGAACGTTTTTTGTTATTGTTAATTTGTTTTGATTTTTTGTTTTTATATAGTTTAGTTTTTGTTTATATATATTTATATATGTACATATTATAACGCATGTGGTGTTTATCTGTAAGTGATTGTTACATTTAAGTCTTTTTTTAAATTTATTAGTACATAAGAATGTGTCATTGTAAACAATCGTTGGTAAACCAAAATAAATAAATAAATAAATAAATAAGTAAGGGCTTAGGTGTATCCATGCAATGTCCGCAGTCTAATAATTGAAAAAATAATTCAGGAGGGCTGTT
Source organism: Hestina assimilis (assembly GCA_023373885.1). NCBI lineage: Eukaryota > Metazoa > Arthropoda > Insecta > Lepidoptera > Nymphalidae > Hestina > Hestina assimilis. Next base: position 15,863,975 of record CM041747.1, on the reverse strand, counting down.
TGCACTATAGTTAATGAGATAAATAGACAGACTAAAATTAACTTTTTCAGAGTATAGTTTAGAGTATATATAAAATAAAAAAATTACCAGTCAAGTGCGTTGTGGACCACGCACAGTTGAATGTAAAGGGCAGCATAAATAAATAAATAAATAAACGCTACACACTCAATATATATTAATATATATAATAATAACTTTATTTCGACCAACAATGGATCATATGTTGTTAGTAATACAAGTATCTTACGCCTATTTGTTAGTAACTTCTAAAACTTATTTAACCAAAGACAGGATTAATTTGTCAGCACGTGAATACGATAGCAGTGGTTCACATACAAACAACTTCTATTAACAAATGCTCTCAGGATGCCACTTGAGCTGTAAAGAATTCTGCGCAACAACGATGTGCACTGCTTTCGCATAATGGTATACAAACAACACATACGCCTCGGCAAACATCCCCGATGCACTACAAAAACGAGGCATACACATTAGCATCCTGAAAGCATTGTTATATTGTACACGCAGGGCGTTGTACTGTTTCCGCGTATAGTCTGCCCACAGGCTGCTAGGGTAAAATGTGGTGCAGTAAGCTCTGAAAAGCGTTATTTTGACTGGCATTGAGCAACGAGCAAACCTGCGAACAACCATATTTGCCCTAACAGACAAAGCCCTTTTTTTTTACTTGGAGAAATGCAGTTACGCACTCGAGCGCCGGGACGGGTGCAATGGCGCAAGAGGTGTATGGACTCAGAGCCGAGCTCCTCTACCCACTAAAACTCCAAGATCCCATCTGGCGCCATAGTGGGACGTCGCGGGATCACCGAAGCATTCAACCGCGACGCCCCGGCGCTTGCCCCGAAGGGCCCGTCTGGGGCGGCAACATAGTGCCGCCATACATACATAAACAGACAAAGCCCTGCGTTCTCTCTCAATATCTGCATTGTCTTTCAAGTCATAGAATACTACATGGCCAAGATATTTAAAGCATTCAACTCTCTTTAGTGGAACCCCGTGTAACTTGATTGCAGGTACAATAGATGGAATCGATTTTCCCCTGGCCTGAAAGACTATGTATTCGCTTTTCTTACAGTTATAGACTAAGCCATGACGTTTGACCCACAGACAGATACACTCAGCAGAACCATGTCGTTTTGCGTAACTAATGTTATTAAGACAGACTCCGTCAATATGACATCCGACACGAGTGCTACTGAGCGTCAGTATTAGGGCATTCACATACAGATTAAACATTTTGGGTGAGGTCAGGCCACCCTGCCTCACCCCACATTCCAACCTGTAAGACCTTGAGTAGCTCTCTGACCATCGCACAAAAGTAACCTGATTTTTATACCAAAACTTAAAAATCCTGTTGATATCTTCAGGCATGCCAGTGAGTTTTAATTTCTGCCATAAGATATCGTAATTAACCAGGTCAAATGCCTTGGATAAATCGAGAAAACAGGCGTAAATGGGTGATGGTAAGGTTATGAAGAACCTTAACGGTTTTAAAAATAATAACGAATTAAAACCGACCGCAAAAATAAGTTGGTAATTTCATAGTAATTATTAAAAGTAATATGAAAAACAAAGTTATGGGAAAAACTTATATATCTCTTAAACTTATAAACCTATCTTCTTCAAACTAAATGTGGATGAAAGTTCATGTGGTATTCTACAAACTCAAATTTTTCCAGAATTTTAAATCCCATAGTTCAAAAGTTAGAGGGAGGGACACGATTTTTACGAATTTAGGAGCTAATATCTCAAAAACTACTGGCTTAATGAAAAAACTCAAAATCAAACCTCTTTATCATTTTAAAAGAACTATCCAAAGATATCTCACACATTGCCATACGTTGAAATTTTTTTTTCAATCGTCAGTTACATGTATGGACTGTTACCCTTAATTCATATATATATTAAGATTTTATTACAAAATCCTTGTGCGGTTCATGGAATACACCTAATTAGTAAATTTCGTATAGATAGAGTCAATGGTCTCCGAGTAAAATGACTGTGACATACGGACGGACGGACGGACAGACGGACAGACAGACGGACATGACGAAACTATAAGGGTTCCGTTTTAGCCATTTGGCTACGGAACCCTAATAAAAAAAAACACTTCTTATAAATCAAAATCAAATCAATGGCTTTTACTTAAAGCATACTCTTTTACTAAATTAAACATTATATAGAGCCTATTACAAAACTGGTATTTTTATTTCCATTCTATAAAGTTTCATTCTTGGCAAACTTTCTCATGTAGCTCATGTCCATTTTTTTTTCATTTCATTTCATTTGTCGCGACTCTGTTCCTGGTGAGAGCCGTCGCCCGTCCTTTTTACTCTTTTCTTGATCATGTCGGCTGACACGGTCTTGAGGTCGTAAGCCCAACCAATTTTGGCCATTGAGTCAATAAATAACTTCGTTAAGTTCAATGAATACTCCCCAAGCTCAGCTGTTTTGTAGTCCCATGGAAAGGTGTGGTGGTAATTGTGGAAACCTTCTCCAAGTGCAAGCATCGATACTGGTTTGGCATCAACAGGATTGATGTTCATGTCATAAGGCTTGCTGCCCCACTTATGCGCTGCCGAGTTCACTAACCACGTTACGTTTAAAACGTAAACGTAACGCAAAATGGTACAAACAAAGAAACCGTTTCGCAGCGATTCTCCCCATAGTGTGGGAATATAAGATGGTAAAACGAAGCAAGTCAAGGGCATCAGTATAAAGTAGTACCTGAAAAAAAAAGAATGCTACCACATTATTATGTTTCGTTATATCTATATATATAAAAATCAATCCCTATATCCCTTGGTCACGCCATCACGCGTGAACGGCTGGACTGATTTCACTATATTTTTTTTGTTGTGTTTGTTAATGTCAGGAGAAGGTTCTTAGTACAGAAAATATTAAATATAAAGTAAATTTTAATTTTAACAGTAAATACCAGGTTTGTATGGAATCGACGGGTAGGGAAGTTCGTATGGAAAAAAAATTATTACTTAAGGTAGATAGTTTATAAGTGGAAGAACCAAGAAAGGAATTAAAAGTATCGGGATAAACGGAACAATTTACTATGCACCCAGATGAAGTCGGGGCGGGTCACTAGTTTTTAAATAAATAAGTTCATGAATGCTAGTTTTCCCTTAGAATAATACTTTAGTACTCTGATATTATATTTCAGTCAAAAATATACACTTTATACTAACTTTTTCTGAAAGCGTAGAACAGGATCGGCCCAGAGATCGCTCATGTCAATAGTGTGTCCCTTCGCCTTTATCTCGGGATGCTTCCTTACTAGAAGCCAGCCGACGTGCGAGAAGAAGAATCCTCGTGTCGCGTTGTGCGGGTCTGCGTCGGTTTCAGAGTACTTATGGTGCATCCTGTGGTCACGTGCCCAGTCCAATATTGAATTCTGTCGAGAAGAAATATTAGGCTATAAAAAAATAAATACCAATTTCAAATAGATACAGTTTTAAATCGGTATAAATAACACAAAGTGAACTCAATGAGTTTTATTCTTTGTTATTTTTAACAGAAACTTTAATAGACAAATATTATGGGATCCTATTCGCGACCGTTGCCGTGGCCCTTCCCTTATCAATAACTGTACATTACGATTGTTACAACACGATTTCCTTCAATCACTCATTTGATTCTCACTTTAATTTTCTTTGACGCGATCTTAGGTCATAGAAATAGCGTTATGGCTGTGTCAATAAGAACAAATAAATACATTTAAAAATATGACAACTTACGTTTAGGGTTATAAAATTTAAATAGGGTTATAAATAATATAGTTATATTATAAGACTGGTTGTTTGAGCAAAACCATGCTAAGATGCCATGAAAATATGGATTTATAATTCATACTTAATGAATATACATAAGTAGATTGATTGATGTATTTCGTGCATTCGATTGCTTAATATCTCATTGATCTAAACTGTCATATCATCGGCTTGATGATCAGTCAATGGAATGGTTTCATTACCTTAGCCTACGTTACCAATCATCAAAGCTTTTGATACAGGATGGCATTCATTTGGTATCGGCTCCAAAACCATTAAGATGGGAGTAACTTTTACACGAGCCTAATTATATTTTAATATAGCATCTTGTTCTCATGTCTCGCCTTATAAAAAAAAGCCCTCATGCTTAAAATTACTACTCGTAGGAAATTTCAGTTTCCAGCTTGATGTTCGATGTCATGAAATATAGAAACCTGGAGTATTTGTACTCAAATTGAATTTTTCGACATATCGTAATCGGTATGGTGGGGACCATTTCCCGCACAGCACGTTCACCTTAGGTGAATCATATGTTTGAAACTTGCTTTAAGTAGTAGTTTCTGACACCAAGCTACTAAATGTTAGAATAATTAGTATATAATATTTTTTCTTCTAGGATATCTTCTAAAAAAAAACGTAAGTTATTTATTCCTTACTTGAAAAACATAAAATTTGGCCTTGCTTTAGTTAGGGAAGTTTACATGCGCACCGTAGCATTCGTTAATTAGTTGTTTGGACGGACAAAAAACTATTGAATACACAATTATTATAATAATATTTATCTACGTGCGTAGTCATGTAAATATATCTTATCTATTTCAACATATAATTTATAAAGATTGCAAGCTGTAATACTTTCGTACTTTTCCGAAACGAGTGTATTTTTTATTATATAATTATATTCTCCGTTTGCCCTCGTGCAAAATAATAATATCGGTGTTTTGCTCTTTTGAGTAAAATATACTGAGAAATCGCCCTATTGTCTATAATAGGAATAGGACCACGTCACTGATATTAATGTTAGTGAGTTAGTGACACTCATTACTTACTTCCGTTGACACTAACATATTTTGTGGCCCTCTACAATTTTCTTCCAGTCATTGCGAAGCAACACCAGTGACACTCATAGCCTTACTATATATGAACCACTACAGACAAGCATACGGACAAAATATTTACGTCGCGTCTCGTCTAGCTTCACTTTTCAAGAAATATATGTGAAGGGTCCACTACAACCCACGAATACGCTACGCACGACTTGATTTGACGTCATTAGTACACGCTTGGCTTGCTCAAATATGTTGTCCACGCTATGCACGTGCTACACGAAAGCGTGCTTAGTATCAGTACAAGACGTGGGACGGGCAGAGAAGCCATGTTAATATTCGTGTATAGCATGTACTTCAGGGGATATTTCAGGGGATAGACCCATGTTGTCATACAAACAAACCCAAGCAGCTAACACGTGTCGCGTAGCCGTGCAGAGCCCGCGCCGCTGTGAGGCCGTGCCTTAATTACTGATTTACTGCTAACGTAATTTTGAAGAAAGAAAGATAAATTTCACTCACAGTCTTACCTGAAATACAGAAGTATTTAAAATTGTTAGTAGGATGCGCAATGGTAGTTTAGCTTTATATGACTTATGAGCCCAAAGTCTGTGTGCACCCGCCGTAATGCCAAGGCCGGAACAAGGGATAAGTATTAACCCTGTTATAAAAATACTAAGTTTTTAACAGAGTCCATCTATATAGATGAAACGAGGTAGTAGAAATGCAGTAGTCGTATACGTTAAGTGCTCATTAATACATTCTATCATTATATAATTGATCCATTTGAAACATTGAAAATAATATTGTACCTACTTCCAATACCTAATATATATATTTTATATATAAAGTACTGGGTACTTACCAAATGCACAGGTCGTCCACATTACTTTTGTTACAGAGAGATAAGCTCCATATACTGCTGCGGTGTGAAGCAAAACAAGGAGAATAACATTTCTCCAAACAATCTTCCATTTTCTTTTGCCTGTTGAAAGCGCAAAGATCGCAGAAGCGTCTTTATTGAAATCCGATTTTGTCCTTTGCCCTTTATAAGTCATTTCCTTCTGTAGATGAGATAAAAAAGTAGAAATCTAAACTTATTATTTATAGATATGTCCTTCCATTCTAACAAAATGTTAGTGAATGTTTGCACATTTTTTCGGTATTTAAAGGCCGGTCCTTAGTTTATAGTAAGTCGATGGTAGAAATACATTTCTTTAGTTGGTTAGCATGCAACGCATTTCAAATTCTAACTATTTTCAACTATGAACATTTTAAAGTTAAAGATATTAGAATCGATTATCACGGAAAACGTCTACCATACCTCTTATTGCAATATATTTATACGGCATGCTCATATAACATCTGAATCGTTTTACTACCTGAATTAACTTTGATCGCAATAGAATTGTTACTAAAAGTTCATGGTAGACCCCCTGATTCTATTACTACGCATTCGATGCGTTCGCTATTTATGATAATATTATAATGCTTTTTGCAGTAAATATCAAAAGAAAAATTAATAATCTTTATTATATATTATTCATGTATATCAAGAAGATCGACCTTATTTCATATTAGCAAGCTATTTGAAGTATAAAGTGAAGCTATCTCTTTCAGCATATAATGAAAACACTTGAAGTGCATCGAAAGTGCTTTATAAAAGAGTTTTAACGCTATAATTTTTGGTATATTCTTCATATAAGGCACCTGCTATGCTATTAATACTATCAATTTTTACATGTAGTACTGAAACGGACGTGATCGAAAAAAAACTAAGAAGCAACAAAAAAAATAATTTGGACAGAATATTTTCTTCAGAAGTCTAAGTAAAGTATCGAAACAAAAGGCACAAGATAATTTTGAAAAAATCAGATACCTAGCTAATGAAATAAGTATGTAAAATTGTTAACAAAATATTTAGTAATCTTTTGGAACATATTAGAACAATACTGATAATGTATTTTACTATTTGCGTTAATTTTACTCAAATTTAATTCAATTCAAAATTTTTTTCATGTATTTGTTATTCAAAATAAAGTTACAAATATTCTTTTTATAATGCACACTTATGTTCTAAAATTTAATTTAATGTAATCTTCAATACTCACCGTTCATTTAAGCACCAATATTTATATTATATATTATAGCACTACAACTAATTACTAAATTGGTTAATTTACTAAGTCGGTTGCGATCAGATTTAAAAGTCTCGAAAGACTGCAGAGGGAATTTTGTTAACACGGATTATATATTGACTTCTTCATCTTATTTGCGGCTAACTGCTTAAAGCGAACTAAAATAATGTACGATCCGGATTTTTTTTTTCTATTTGTGCTACTACTATTACGGTATTTCACTGATTGTGAATCTTCTATAGCAGTAGCAAAAATATTCGTTTATAGTAGAGATTCAATGTAATTTTATGAATACTATTTTATTTTTCAGGCTATATCATAATTATTAAAAAAAAAAATCCTTATTTACCAGAACACTGGCCAGCAACAACAGCATTCCGAAAATAGTGACTAACTGCTTTTACTCTCCAATTATAAAGCATTCTGTGGAGAGAATGACTAGTTAAGAAACGCCTACCTTGTTGGATCATTTCCTGAAAATTTCAAAATGTGGTTAGCTTAAAATAGTATTCATAAGAATGTTTCACTAATATTTAGAATGAATTTTTGTTATCTGAATAATGGAATTAAATTTGAAATTAAAGGCAGCCTCGCTACCAACATGCCACCAAGTCACAACGGTGTATTGAGTATTCAAAAGTGGTTAATATAAATAATTATAAGCCGACCCTCCCTCACTTCGCCAGACCCGTAAGTTCAGTAAGCGGGCAAATGTTTATAGAATTACCTTTTATTAAGTTACTAGTACCTGGAGAACTAAAGACCGAGCTTTTTAAATTGATAAATCGTTTGTTTTTTTGGAAATTATTTTTAGATACAAATTAAATTATGATTAAATATGAATAATATTTTTCGATCTTACCGACGTGATAATAAAAGATATCTGGACTCGAACCAGGGTTTCTGAATCTTAGCTAGATCGATTTATCGTTCTCAAAACTCCCTGCATACTAAATTTCATGTAAATCGTTGGAGCCGTTTCCGACATTCAGAATATATATATAGAATTGCTCGTTTAAAGATATTAGTTTTGACTTTTTTTCTCGCCACTTGGCAATTAAATTAATTTTTTTTTATGAAACTATAATCTTCCTCAAGTAATTCTTAATATTTTAATGTTATACCAAAATCATAATAATGTGCCATAATTTTTTTCGTTTTTTTCGTTAATTACCTTGTGGTTATGGTATAACGATTTTAAATGATTAGAATACCTGTACAAGAATATAATACAGTAAAACTAGCATTTGCCCGCGGCTTCGCCCGCTTAAATAAAGTTTCCGTTTCAAAATTTAGCCCCTATTTCACTTTTTTTGTTGACAAAAAGTGGCCTACTTTCTTGTTCAAAATCCCATCTATATTAGTATTAGATTGAATAATAATAATAATAATTCGTCTAGATTCCACACGACCCATGTTATCGAAATTCAAATATTGTTGTTATCCTACGGGAACTTAACATTTTCCCCGAATAAAAAGTATCCTATGTTTTAAACCAGGTAACAATCTACATTTCTATGCCAAAATCCGTTTTAGCGCGATTGAGTAACAAACATCCTAACATACAAACTTTCACATTTGTTATATTAGTAGGAATTAGTAAGATCCTCTATGCTCACCATTTTCTACTGATAAACTATTTTTTATTTGGAGGGAACAAACGGACAGAAGGCTCACCTGATATTAGGCGATTACGGCCATCCATGAACATCTGCAACACCACAAGGAATACAGGTGTGTTGCCGACTTTTAATATGGAACTGGTTATACACCCGCTGACCTCGGAACGCGGCTGATGAGCTGTCTCTTCACAAGTTTTCCGCCAACGTAAGGAGGTAGCTACCAGGCAAATATTTAAGCTGTACCACTAGCGCAACATACATAGTATACAAGCAAAAATTTAATTTTATTTAATTTTTGCCTTAAAATATAAATATTTAATTGACTTAAACTTATTTTTACCAAAGTTTAAAAAAATTTAATATTCATTAAATTGTTTTTTGACTAATTTCGTAGACAAAAAGATACGTCACTGTTTTCCTATATAATAAACTTAAACTGAGATTGTAACTTAACAAATAATGAAACAAATCCAATTTTCCAAATGACTGTCAATCTAATTTTTTATATTGCTATTTGTCTCATCCTGTTGGTAATCCAATTTAAATAAACGTCATAAAGCATTTCTTGCTTTTTCCTACAAGTAATGAAATTTTAGGTTGTATTTTTCAGGTTGGTATTAAGTTCGCAATCAGAGCTATCCAAAGACGTGCCTTTTCTACATTCGGCCCAAAATAAACCGAATGGGGATGCCATTCGGTTTCACTTTTTGCTCTGGATGTGTTTGTCTTTGTCTTTGTGTATGTTTCTCGACGCCTGGCACAGGACATCACTATCCTAATGGGGGCCATTGAATGTGCAGCGTTAATTTATTTTGACCCACCAGAGACGAATTCTTATACTATATAATATAATACTATTTTATATTTAACACCAGCCAAAAATAAAAAGTATTTATTTGTATAACAAAATAAATTAATAATAACATAAAAATTTTATAAGCCATCTTTTCCACCTCTGCATAGGGACGATGCCGCGCCGCGAAAGAGAAAGATAAAACTGATCTTCTATGCTCTCTCTTTGCGTCCAACTCGACTACGTATGACTAAAGAGAGTCACCACCGACCATTCAAAGCACTCCTTTGCTTGGACATTCATAAGTCGAGTTGGCCCGATGGAATCCCGCCGATTGTATTGCAGACATGTGCTCCAGAGTTGGCGCCGGTTTTAACGCGTCTTTTCCGGTACTCCTAGTCATCAGGTGTCGTCCTGAACTCATGGAAGACAGCTTTAGTGCACCCGATACCTAAAAAAGGCAACCGCTCGGATCCATCTAATTATAGGCTTATTGCCATTACCTCCTTGTTCTCTTAGATAATGGAGTCCATTATCAACTGCTAGCTCCTAGAGGAGCACCAGCTGGTCAGTGACCGCCAGTACGGTTTTCGTCGAGGTCATTCAGCTGGTGATCTTCTAGTTTCCGGACACATGGATGGTCGGAAGTTGAGTTCAAAGGGACTATGGGCTTCCCAAGAAGTTATGCAAATGGATCACCATCTTTTTGGCAGATCGGAGCATCAAGGAACGGTGCATGCTCAGACTTAAAATTCATCAATGCTGGTACTCCACAAGGCTGCGTACTGTCCCCTACTTTCTTTCTTCTGCATACCAACGACATGTTGGAAATTACCAGCATTCATTGCTATGCAGACTACAGCACTATAAATGCTATATATACCGGCCGCGCTAATTTTTCTTGGGAAGTCGAGACTATTCTAAACAAACTCTCGGACTGGAGCCGACAAAACTTAGTCCAATTCATCCCCAAAAAGACACAAGTTTGCGCGTTAACCACTAAAAACACAGGAATATTTGGTGTCGACATTTCGAAAGTCGTTCAGTTCCACAGTCAGTTGGAAAGAAAGGTCAAATTGACCTCAAAAAAGCTTGGTGTGCGCAGCAAGGCGAGGCATAGTGCCTCGTTCACGGCGGTTCATCGCCTACAACTATGCAAGACGCAAATTCAAACACACGTGGAGTACTGCTCTTATCGCTCGAATTGTCGACGATTCTTATCCTTCGGCACTGCGTAGAGATGTTGGATCACTCTGAATGTCTATCGCATCTATCACGGGGAGTGTTTTGAGGAATGGTTTGGATTGATCCCGTCCGTGGAATTTCACCATCGGACATCGTGACAATTCTCGAAATTACATCCTTACCACCTCGATGTCTGGAAATCCACAAGAGCGCGATATAGAAGACATTTTCTTCCTCGCATAATCACTTTGTGGGATCAAATTTCACCGGCGGTCTTTCCGAACCATTGAGACTTGGGAATCTTCAAGAGAAAAAAAGAGCCTATTCTTTCCTTAAAGGTTACGGTGGTAGTTAGTCAGTTCGGCAACGCACCTGCGTGCCCTTTGAAGTTGCAGATGTTCATGGGCGGCGGTGATCGCTTAACATCAGCTGAACCTCCTGCCGTTTGGCCCCTCTTACATAAAAAATGATGAAAGTAGATACATACTGACAATTACATTTCCTAAAAAGTGTACATACCTCACAAACTAAGTACACTTTTTATAACGGTTATTCAAAATTTTAAGAAATTAACTTAATCATTTTATTTTTCTCAAGCAACCTTTAGTCATACACCATTTCAAGGTAGAAAGTATTAGGTATAAGCTAAGGAAAAAACATTATCTTGTGACGTAATATATTTAATGAGGACGTAATGTAGGGGGCGAACGCCACACATATTCTGTAGAATACAGGTTGTGTAAACATGCATAGTCGTGCCCTGACGTAATCAAGTTATATACATAACTATATAAATAAAGGAATTTTGTTTTTACTGATGTAGATATTAAACAAATCAATAAATAATCCACAAACAAATAATTACTACATATTTGCTACATTCGTTCTAACGTCACATATGTAAGTACTTATAAATCAAAATTATTTTTATTCAAGTAGAATTTTAAAAAGTACTTTCAAATAGTCAAACGCTACCGACTGTTCGGAAGGTTGATTCTATCGAGAAGAACCGACAAGAAACTCGACAATTACTCTTTTCAAATATATGTAATTTACAATTGTATTCTTTCATATAAAATTTGGTTCTTGAATGAGATCCAGCAATATTAAGAGTCCCAAGCATTTTTATCGGAAAAATATTCCTCTAACGAATAATAGGCTTTATTGATAAGTTTATTTTTATATACATTTGGAACTTGCTCGTTGGCAGTTCCAATAAGCAATCTGGAATTTTGTTGAAAATGCGAATACCTAGCCCCTTTAAAGAATTACTGACCGTTACGCAGACGAAAGCTAGGATTACAAAGTTTATTTTTGTTTCTAGTGTTAATTGAATGTACATCGCTATTTTTGCTGAAACACTTTAATTCCTAATATATAAGAGGTTATAAATTAGCTATATAAATATATATAATAATAATAAATATATATAATAATAATATATTAACCGTATAGTCTGATAACAGTGACAGTTGTAACAAAGTCTGGTAACAGTTTGTTAGACGTTCGTGACAATAAACCAACCAATAAAACAACCGAACCCAAATGAATCAACAAAAAATCGTTGTTTTCAAGTTGTAGACATCTATGCTTGTTAATATCTGTTAAGATTTTGCAATCTACAATGCACGGAATTACTTATTTATTATGTTACAGTTCTATAACAGTACAAATAAAAGATGCCTAAGAGACCTTAATGTCATGATGGATTTCAATAAATAGCGTTAGTAAAAAAAAAGATTATAGCTGACTTAAACTACCTCAGAAAAATTAAAGTACTTTTCGAACAAAAAAGTACGTAAAACGAAATTGAAGTGTCTGTCCACACAGAGGCAGACAATAATTTTAAAGTTGATTTTCTTATGTAACTACCATGTGGACGCAAATAAGCAATACCATGTCAACCCACAAAATTGAAAAAACTGAGTTATATATGCAGAAGTGTTGGTAAATGGCTGACGAACATTTTTCTTTAATATTTGTAGGGTTTTAAGCATTAAAACTTCTAAAAAAGCCATTTTTTATCATGCAATTTTATGTATTATGTTAAACGTTTTGGGTTATATTATATACGAAATATGCAGTTTGTATACTTATTTTTGTGAAAATAAGTAAAATAATTTACATAAATCTGAAATTGCCAAAAACTTGACCAATACATCATATAAAGCGAGTTGTTCAAAATTTTCAAACGCGTTTTTCTCGAAATGACATTCGTGTGGGTTGACATGGTATTGCTTATTTGTGTCCATATGTCCTTTCATATGCATTTAGTATAAAGTCGTTAATTTCGAATTACAAACGGACAACATTATTTAATTTAATTTTCAATGTTATATTTTTTTTTTACATCTTTTAGGTTTAGCCGTTACACTTGACTTAAGACCTTCCTAGACCGATTAGAGTAAAGGTAATGTAAAACGTGTACAAACTATACCTATAGCGTAGCCTATACTGTGGCTTAATTTAGTATGGGTCCATCTACATAATAAGCCTATTCCCACGTAAAGCCTTATGGAAGTGTTATAAGTCATGCCTTAAAAGCCAGAATCTTAGAGGATAGATAAAATAATATACAATTTATATGCAGAATAGATTTAACTGTAACCAGTTTCGAATAGTCTAATGTAATAAAAACAATTATCTTGAATATTAGATAATCCGATCAGAGTAAGTTCTCTTCACCATACAGGCATGTGTTCCGGTCTGAGTGTGCTTGTTCTTATCATTGTGTATGTTTCCGGACCCCCGATACAAGTCGACATAGCCCCCATATACGTAGCCAATCCTAATGGGGTCGGTTGAGTGTGTAGCGTTTATTATTTATTATTATACCAAAAATCTCTAAAGACTGTAAAAGTAACAAAGTACTGCTGTGTTTCGTGAGATGAGTGAGAGAGCCGGGGGCTCAATCTCCCACCCCCTCTATACCCTTCATTTTTTCCCTTCTCATTACTTTCCCACTATCTCATGGGTCGGTAAAGCGTATGTGAAACTTCAAGCGTTCATAATTTGCGGTAACTGCTTACTAAATAAAAAACTAACCTATGAAAATGAAGTTTCATTTTCATATTGAGTTTAAATTATTTTGACGCTGTAGCGCCTTCTATATTTTATTGGCAAGTCCTTGATAGTATAATTATTTTTATCAGCATCTACAGGAGTAATTTAAAATGAATACTTGTATTAATTACATAATATATGAGGAAATAAGCCGTAGTATCGAGGTCGAGGGCATTAAAAAGTTCGATTTTATATATTTTAGACTGATGATTTAAAAAATTAAAATCTAAGTTAATAAAAAAAACAACTTCAAAACAATACTAAACAGCAAAAAAAATTGTGTGTGCGATTCACACACGATAGAAGTGAAACTTCAGTAAATCGACAAAAGAATGAGATGAATATATATAACAAGGTATTAAAATATTCACAAACACTGTTAAATAATAACACACCTCGCTGACTTCTTACTAAAAAGCTGTAATACGCAGCCGCATACAGTGTACAGTAGTATTAGCTCACGTACTTTTCACCTATACTAAGACACGTTAAATGCTCAAATACAAGCAAGTATTAAACAGTGTGCAATATACATACACACCGACATTTGCTCTCTCGCTCTGGCTAACTAAAGCATGGCGCAAAGAGGAGAGACCGATAATATAAAACAGTATGTATATTTCTGTCTCATTCTTCCTACACATTTTTGTATTGGTGTCCCTTAGCTGTCGTTTTTTCCGTTGCATCTGGTTTAAAATCACAACGACTCTAAAGAAGTTTCACTTCAATAAGATAATATTTGCTTCAGAAGTTGATGCAAAGTAAAATATCGGTACAGGCACCCAAGTCGGTATTTTTTCTAAAATTTATATTTCATACTTTTTAGTTACGGATTATTTTTATTCTATAAGCGAACATATTAACATAAAAAGAAAAAAAAGGTGACTTGAGAACCTCCTACTTCTTCGAAGTCGATCAAAAAAGGAAATTCTTTGTTAAAGAATGATACTCCCAATGAAGCTCTCAACAAGGTAAATGACTATTTTACCTCGATAGGAAATAAGTTGGCTAAACGAATACTTGATAAAATGAGTTCATGCGAGCTAGATCTGGCACGTCAAGCGGGAAGTAATTATTCACCACCCCATTCCATGTCTTTTGCACCTACGGATGATTATGAAATAAAAGATATTGTTGCAGGACTTAAATTGCATAGTGCACCAGGCTGGGACACTATTACATCAAAAATTCTAAAGCAAAATATTTCATCTCTTGCCAAGCCCATTGCCTATCTATGCAACCTTAGTCTAGAAACAGGTATATTTCCGACAGTTTTTAAAAAAGCAGTTGTCCGCCCGATACATAAGTCTGGTGATAAGACGGAACCATCAAACTACCGACCAATTTCTTTACTTTCTGTGTTGTCTAAGGTATTAGAAAAAGTTGTTAGTAAAAGAGTAATAAGTTACCTAGAAAATAATGAATTGCTTAGCAAACATCAATTCGGTTTTAGAAAAAGAAAATCGACGGAAGACGCTGTGTTAACATTAACTTCAAAAATAGTATCGTACCTGGATAGAGGTGATAAGTGTATAGGAGTCTTCTTAGATCTTCAAAAGGCTTTTGACACCGTGTCGGTTCCAATACTTTTGTCACGTATAGAAAATATGGGCTTGAGAGGTGTAGTTTTGAAATGGTTCACAGATTATCTTTCGGGCAGAACACAATGTGTAAAAGTAGCAGATATCATGAGTAATGAGTCAATTTGCAAATTCGGCATCCCACAGGGTAGCACCCTCGGTCCTATATTATTTCTAATTTACGTCAATCAGCTAAGCAATGTTGCTGCTCTGTCAAATATCGAAATAATTATGTTTGCCGATGACACCGTTCTGATGTTCCATGGGGATAACTGGAGCACAGTGTTCGCAACAGCTGAAGATGGCCTTCCTAAGGTCTCAGCTTGGCTTGAGGACAGCTTGCTTTCACTGAATACTGAAAAGACCAATTATATATGCTTTAGTAAAACACTAGTAATTTTAAACTAAAAATGCATACATACCTTGTAACCGGAACGTTGACAAATCCACCTGTAATTGTGTTATACTTACCAGAGTAGATTCCGTGAAATACCTAGGAGTCTTAGTAGACGATCGGCTTAGCTGGAACCTGCACATTGCATCGTTATCAGCAAGAGTTAGAAAGCTGATGGTCATATTTAAAAGCTTACGCATAATCTTTGATAAGAAACTATTAATTCAAACCTAGCCAGCACTCTGCGAATGCCTTATTAGATATTGCATATGTGCATGGGCTGGCGCTAGTAAAACAATATTATTGCAATTAGAAAGAGCTCAACGCGCTATTTTAAAAGTAACTCTTTCCTTGCCTTATAGGCATCCCACCACAGCGTTATATGAACAAGCTGGTGTACTAAGTGTAAGAAAAATATATATTAATGAAATTTTGAATAAATATCACAAAAAATGTGTTCCATATTTTACATGCCGAAAGTAAATACTAAATATGCAGGTAACTCTGCTCTTAGGCGTATGGTCGATATATATAATATGCACTACTCAGAAATTGATTTGTTCAACTTGTCAAAACCAGCATTAAAAAAAGCGATAATAAATAAAGATAAGATAAAACGCAATATATAACATTAAGTTCCTGATACACACTAACATACACACACACACACCCATACATACACACACGCACACACACACACACACACAAGCGCGCGCCCCGGCACGCACGGACTAATACGTTGGATTCTCATCTCGATATTTTTAGTTTTACTTTACGTCTTCTAGTTTTTAATCATTTATATTAAAAATAATATTGTGTAATCCTATATTGGTTTTAGTTATAATATATAGGATACTTTATATAATAAATTATGTATGTAAACTGTTGGATTACCAAATAAAATAAAAATAAAATAAAAATAAAATATTTACCTATAAATAATTAAAGAACCATAAGATTTCTGGTGGCCCCTAAAATAACCAAATTTGGACAAAAGCATTACGAATTCTATGCTCCTACTATTTACAATAAATTTAATACTCAGTTTAAAACGACTACATTAAATAATTATGAATTTAAAAAAAAAGTGCTTACCTGGTTGAAATTGCTGGAGTACGATGATACAGAAAATCTGTTAATAACACTTAAATAAAAATATGTATACATGCTAATACACACACTCACCCTCACACATACATACACTAACACTACACACACTAAACACACCCACGCAACCCACACAACATACACACTCTTACCATATAATTATTATTATTAAATAAATAGCAACTATTTTCTAGGAAGGTTAATTTAATTTTTTCTTCTTTTTTGTTAACGTTTTATTATTATTTAGTCAAAATGATTAATTCCTAAGGGCATAAAAAATGTAATGATGATGATATTAAGGGGAAGAAACTGGCTTCTGCAACACAGCCCTGCTAGTGCAGAAGTCTGGGTAATCCTTCTTATTTGTAACATATTTTTGTGTCCAATAAAGAGTTATTATTATTATTATTATTGTTAGATGGTTGCCGGTTGAATAAGAAATTCCACATCAAAAAAGTTTTATTTTAAAAATTAATATTAATTATAATTAATATATTAGCAGAGAAACTTGGTAGCTTTTATCTAATTAACTTACTTCCAAACAAAATGAAACCATATCATTGTTACGGTAGCCCATATACATTTTATTTACAAAGCTTATTAAACACAGAAGGCATTTGTTTAGAAAGAATATAACGGTATGATTTCTTTGTCATACATACATTGTAATGATTTCAAAATTTATGACACTTGCGGGTCATAAAATAAGGCACTGATTACGAGTTTTCATTGTTATTAAAATTACCGCTCAAGCGCAGTCTATTTCAATCTGCTTGAAGCCAGATATAGGAAGTAGTACAGCTGTGATTTAGTATATTTCTTTTGTATGTAACTTTACTATATATATATATAATATTATGTAAAATTTTATGTATGTAAGTATATTTCCAATTTTTTTGAGTTGTTAGTTACTTTGAGCTTAATAACTGGGACAACTTTTATAAGATAAAGCTCGGAATAAAAGTTTGGCTTTCCGCCAATAACACTTCTTGTCTATCCGGGTATTACGAGCTTTACTATTTCTGCAATTACGAGTACATTCTTATTTGCGTTTGCTTTTATCGTTTATTTCAAAGACAAAAAATTCTAAGTGGGATTTACAAATAAAATAAACTAAAACCATGAATGAAATATGCAAGGAGGCATCTGTCTTAGGTGCTCGGTATCTTCTTAATTGCTATTGGAACCAACCCGCTAACATCAAAATTATACCTTATGAACAAGCAGCCGACTATTAGTTGTATACAGTACTTTATTTTCAGAAATTAACAGACTTAATGTTTAAATTAACACAAGCATTTTAATTTATGCAACATTTTAAGGGTTGAAAGAGCCGTTGTAACATCAATTTTATCCGTCCAAATGGTATCTGATTACAAAGATAATAGCTTTAAATTTTGAAAATAATGTGCTCCAACTTGGTTTTTAATATCGAAGGTACTCCAATTCAAATTACAAGCCTTCAATATTTTAAACAACTGTCAAGATTGGCGAAAGTTATTTATTTTCGAAATGTCAATGTTTTTCACTAAAGGAAAATAATATTACTTTTATTACATTTATTTAAACGAGACGCTCATAGCCGAGTGCACCCACTGATCGGTAAACGATCGGTAGTTTTAGGCGCGGTCAGTCACTAGGTGGGTGATCGCATAGTGGTATTTCCACCGAGCGTCTCCGTGCTTCGGAGGGTACGTAAAAAGTCGGTCCCGGCTGTTGACAATTTGACAATAGTAGAAGTCAAGTCAGAGGCCTATACGGGCGACCTGAACAACTCTGACACTAGGTTGGCCACTAACCACTCGATAAGAATAAGGAGATTTGTTTAAACAACTTAATAAGGATACCATTACCTTAAAGTAAAATGTTTATTAGCATAATTATTATTTCCAAGTAGTAAATAAAAAAATGTTAAAACATATTTGGACGCAAATAAGCAATACCATGTCAACCAACAAAATTGAAAAAACTGAGTTACATATGCAGAAGTGTTGGTAAATGGCTGAAGAACATTTTTCTTTAATATTTGTAGGGTTTTAAGCTTTAATTAAAACTTCTAAAAAGCCATTTTTTAATCATGCTATTTATGTATTATGTTAAACGTTTTGGGTTATATTATATATGAAATATGAAGTTTGTATACTTATTTTTTGTGAAAATAAGTAAAATAACTTACATAAATCTGGAATTTCCAAAAACTTGACTAATATATAAAAAAAAACATATAAAGCAAGTTGTTCAAATTTTTCAAACGCGTTTTTCTCGAAACGACATGCGTGTGGGTTGACATGCTATTGCTTATTTGCATCTATTTATGGAACTGATATTCCGTACCTATTACGTCTCGATAAGTCAGTCCGTAAAAATATAACGTGTTGTCAGTTTTAAAAAGGGAAAGTGATTGTTGAACTTTACTGCACACATTTTAGGCAGCAGGCTATGGCAAAAACATTAATTTATTTAAACCAAAAAAAAAACTCAAACTAGTATTGGTATTAATAGTAAGTAGTAAGTAGTCAAGTCATACTCCTCCCAGCACAAACCGGCTCGACCGGGGAGGTACTACCATCTCACAGAAAATCGCCGTGAGTAACACTCAGTAGTGTTGCCCTTGGTGCGATGAATGAGAACGCTGGAAGAACAATCTCCCACCCCTTTGTTTTTTTCCCTTCTCATTCCTTCTCTTAGGTGAGCATTGCGCCTGTGATACTTACCAGAAGATGAACCAGTTGCTTGTTTTCCAACTGTCATGACATAAAGAAAAAAAACGGAATTATTTATTTATTTATTTACTCAGAGACATACCCAGGGAGACTTCACAGTTACCCAAATCATCTCCCTAGGCTATAAAATACAATCAAATATTAGTGTACTACTTAACTTAATAGTAAAATTAAAAAATATTAATAGACGGTAGCGCAAATAGCTTGCGTCGACGTGCAACTACATAGCCGTCAGGTACATGCAGACAAATATACTTTAAAAGATTTGAGTTACTTGTTTTTCCTTGGAATAAACTGAGTACGTGTGAAAGCAAAGCTAAATTTCGCCTTAATTTCAATGTATAATAACCAGTCATACCAAGCAGGAACATACTTGGATATATTGTCGGATACCCTACCGAATATCCGTATTGCTTTCTGTAAAGCCAACGAATGAATTTCTTTTAAATTTTTTCCAACATATCTATATATTTAAATTCATGCGGATTCCAGACGATGGCATTGCTCTCAAGCTTACTTCTTACATAAGCATTATATAAGAGCTTAATAGCGGAGATTGATTTAAAATGCTGCGATTGTCTCAGTACAAAACCCAAGGTTTTATAAGCTTGAGCGCAAATGTATTTAATATGAGTACGAAAAGTCAGGTCTTCTGATAAGTTTGTTCCTAAATCTCTAATTGTGGTGACCCGCGTCACGTTTGAACCACCCAGTTGGTAATTTGCAATTAGTGGCGTTATCTTACAGTTATACGTGATTACTGCACATTTTTTTAAACTGAGAGATAAGTTATTCTGTTCACACCATTGCAACACATTGTCGATATCTAGTTGTAAGATCATAGCATCAGAGAAGGTCTCAACATTATGAAAGATTTTTATATCATCTGCAAATAACAAGCAATTTCCATGATTTTTGGCAAATCATTGATAAAAATTAAAAATGCCAATGGATCGAGATTGCTGCCCTGACTAACACCGGAAAAGGTATAGTAAGGTTCTGAACAATGACCCCCATAGTGCACGTACTGCCTCCGATTTCTCAGGTAACTTGAGAAAATTTTTAATAAAAATGGTGTAAATCCGACTGAAGCAAACTTATTTAGAAGAATGTCATTATCAACCGTGTCAAAAGCTATAGTAAAAAGTAGCTGAACTTCGATAGAATTCATTGAACAAAGTAAAACAGGCGACGGTACTTACCAGAAATAGAGGTCCCCATTACGATGATTTACGTAAGCCATTACAAGATAATGTTGCCCAAGATTGAATTCTAGAAATATGAATATGGTCTTTTAAATGCCGTCTATATAATTATTAAAAACGTTTTATTAGTTTAAATAACATACACATAACCTTTTTATTTGTTACATGATATTTAATTACAATTTATTGCATTAAAATAACAAAGTTTAGTATTCCTGAAAAGGCTCTTATCTACAAAAGTATTATAAAATATTTTTTAAATTGAAATAAAGCTTTGTAAACCTGTTAATACCTAATTATTTTCTTGTATTCATTTATAAATATTTTTAATAGAAATGAAGCTAAGTAAACCTGTTAATACCTAATTATTTATTTAAAATGTAGGGGTACTGCGGGAAGCAATAAAGATAATTATTATTATCAAGTAATTATACATTGGTATACAATACTTAGTAATTTATATAATATCAAATGACATTTATTATCATAGATAGCCGTTTTAATTAAAAATATAAGATAGCGTTTTCCCTTTGTTGTGAACAACTAGCAATCAAAACTTTCTCTTATTGACTGTGCTTTGCTTGTTTAATGGCTCGTACGGTGTACCATAACCTAATAAGAAAACTCTTATTAATAAATTCTTATCCAAACAAAAGGAATACAACAATAAAGTCCATTTTAATCAAAACTTGGGACAATTATTGTATGCTCAATTAAAAAATATTCGATAGAGTTAGGCCGAAATCTTTCCCTCTTAATGACAATGTCAGTTACAGTATATAGAATGAAAAATAAATTCATATTTTGATACAGTAGTAAAGTTAATGATTATCAAATAATAAACAACAAATATAATAATGAATCGTGAATATTAAATGAAATGATGAAACTTTAATGCTTTGAATTATTTTGGGTTTTAGATCTAGATCTATTTAGATTTTTAAAATGAAGGAGGTTATAAATTCAGATGTTTTAATGTATTATATCTTTTCCTTTTATTTACCGATTTTCATAATCTTATCGCGTTTCAGCCGTCCTCGCAGAGTGCCTTTTTTTCATACCTAAAAATCGAGTTTAAAAAAAAATATATGAAAATATTTATAAATAGAACACGGGAGTCGTAATTCAAATTATTTAAAAAAATTTATTATTTCAAATATTGAACACACCAAATTTTGGAAAAAGACTATGTCTGAAAAAGGTGTGAAATTCCACATATCAATTTAAAAAAAAAAACTTATTGTATTACTCAAAATTTCACATAATATAGAAGATATAACGATTGTCTTGAATACAATAAACATAAATTTTGGAAACGAGATTGTTCCTTGAAGGATTTACGTTTTTCGTTATGTTTATCACGTAACAATCCCACTTTGAAATATAAATCTGTTTTTCCTTGTATTTTTATTTTTTCCTTAATCTACGAAATGTAGGTCAACGTCAAAATACAAAATATCTTTTTAGTTTCCTGACAAGTAATTTTTTCTGTACCACAGATATATACAACCATGCGAACTGACTGCAAGAAAGTAGCTACCTATAGACATCAGGTACACTAGATTGCGCATCTGTACGGCGTAAAATGATAGGTGTTTAAAATTTAAGCGCCATCTACAAATTGTCTGAGAACTAAATAATATATTACGCATGCGTTACAAAAACCTTGAATTCAATAATCAATTGGTAATTTCCTTGTCCCTATTCTTACTCTTGCCTTCGCATTATGAAACGTTTAATTCTTTTTAGTTCGAAACAATTCGTAGTTGGCGCTAATTCGTGCTTTAATAATTTTTACCAATGTCAATATGGGAAGGCAGGAGAAGAAGACGGAAAGAACAGGGAACAGAACGAACACAACTTACTTACCGTCGAAAGGATCTATGATGTTGATCGAATGAATCCGATTTATCGATTATTAAATCTATGGAAAAGTAATCTCTGAGACCTGTAAGCTAAGTATACTGCAAGGCTCTAAATATAATTCTAAATATAATTTTAAAAAAACTTAAAGTATTGTTCCGCCTACCGCAAAGTATAATATCTTCCTTAAAATCTTCTACCCAAGTGAAAATTATTTGCACTATCTAAACAGGTATTTTAATTGTATTCGTATAAGACATTCTCAAGTAACTTTTTTCAAGACAAATTACATTTTTACTTGACGTTTTCAAACTTTATATTTGTATTGTAGCAACGTAGCTGTTTCTTTACAATAATTTATAGTGGTAGATAGTTTAATCGTGGATTTTTATTACTATATTACCGAATGCAAAATAACAACGAATTGTATTTTTTTTTAATGGTGGACCGCAACTACACCGGACTGTGAGCGTGCTAAGACAGTGCTAAGACATATTAGTATGAATAAAATGGGCGTAATGACTATATTATTCAATAGTTATTAATTAAATAATTCGAAAATGCATTATATTCGTGCATTTTTCAGTATTTAGCAAGGTTCAGGGTAGAGGAGCTGCCCCTTACTCCTACCTCATTACGCCCTCCTTCTTCTTCTTGCCTTGTGCATCTACAGCAAGCTGATCCATCCTGGGTTGTCCCTGGTGAAAAATTCTGTGCATTCAGTTGATTCTCCACAGTGGTCCACCTAGAGACTGGTGTTCTGCCTCGTGATGTCGGCTGGGTGTTAATGTTGAGTAACTGTATTTACAGAATAGCTCTCGTCTAGCCCCATTACATATCCGTACCACCTCATCTTTTATTTCCCAAGTATTTTATTTATTGGGAGCACTTTAAAAGATCCCCTGATGTATTAATTTCGGTTTTTCTCCAAACGCGTTACGCCATGCCCAGCATAGCATCTTCTGCTGTATGCAGTTTTTGCTCAAGTTCCTGGAGAGTATCCCAATATTCCACTCCAGACATCAAGGCAGGTTTTACAGGCGTTTTGTAGAGTTTGCCTTTTGTTTTAATTGGCATTTTAGCATCACACAGTATGCCGTTTAGCGATCTCCATTTTAAACAAGCTATAATGTTAATATAGTGATTAGAACAAAAGTACAACAAAAGGTCGTAAACTATAGATCGTAAAATATAATTTTAGTGGGAATTGCAGCGGGGCTTGTAGCGCTTTAGGCAGATTCGCTACCGCTGTGCCACAACGTCGTCATTAAACAAAGACACTTTTTATTATATTATTTTCCTGAGATATACTCTCTATTACAATTATTATATTCAATCGATTATAATTTATGTAGCTCAATTGCATTCATAACATTTTTTTTTTCAGTAAATAAAAATAAAAATTCAAATATAACAACTATAGTTTTATTCAACCATACCCTTATCGACTATAACAGAATAATGCGACATAACTAACAATAATTCTCTTAATTTATAAGCTACTATGTATTTTTTATGTATACAAAGATAATTATATATTCTATTTATACAAAAATATACAAAACAATTTTATAAAATTTTATGTAATGCATAATTCCTTTTCTTTTCCGCAACTGCAGGATTATAATTAACTCTTATAGCAATTCAAAATTAATCCAATTTAGTTCTGACATCCAGACTTTATCATTATCAAAGCATGACGTAAAAATATATATGTCATAATATATAATGGACGACATTTTAATTGCAATAATAGTTCATGGTAAGCCCACTGGTTTTATACAATATAAAAATAGAATATATCAATCAAAATTATCATAAGCATGTATGTATATAAATTCAAGTATTATGTGTTATATTTTAACATTCAATTAACAATATAAATATAATAGTATTGGAAGATATTTTTGGTATAAATAATAAAGGTATCTTGCAAATCAGGTAAAGGCGTCGGGATGTGACGACCCCATCGCCCGCTGTTGGGATAACCTCTGTCACAACAGAGATTATTCCACCAGTGCAATCAGTCACACTGGTGGTAGGTCTTTTGTTGCAAGAGGCCGGCTAGGTAAGTACCACCGTAGTGTCCAATATTCTGCCGCCAAATAGTAGTGTTTAAGCACTACTGTGTTCCGGTTTGAAGGGCATTGTACGCTAGTGAAATTACTGGGCGAAAGAGATTTAAGAACTAATATCTCGAGGTTGGCAACGCGTGAGTGGCACCTACTAATGGTGCTGCAAGCGCTCATAGGCTGCGGCAGCCACTTACCATCAGGTGGGCCGTATACTTGTTTGCCAACTTCTAACATAAAAAAAAAACTGAATTGAACATTTCTATAATTTTGCCCTGAATTGTTGAATCTAAAATTATAACATTGTACATACAGTAACTAATTGCGACGCTTATTTGCATCATTCATACACGTCTCAGAAAGTATTTTTATTTTCTAGAGTGTCTTTTATTATTTACTTCAGAGCATTTTTGATATTATTTAATTTAATATGTATTTAAATCGAAAAGTTGCCATTATAATGGTTGAATTTCCCAAAAAAAAAAACATTTAAATTACGGAAAACGAAAACACAGAATTGAGTTATGTAAGAGAACAAGAAATATCAGTTATTTGAGAACTTAACGACGATATAAAAATGGGTTTACATAAAAAATGTTCTTATAAATGTCATGTACGTGACCTAGCTAGAATTTGTTTGTAAAAGAAAGTGTTTGCTAACTCGTTACTATCGATCAATACTTTTATTAAGTTCTTTGTTCTAGCATTATTCCCGGTATTTTATTTTACCCAGGGTCTGCTTATTACTCTTATCCAGATTTGACGGGTTACTAGTTTTTACACGGAGCGATTGCCATCTGACCTCCGCATTCCTAAGGGCGAAACAGTAACTCATTGGATAAGAGCCATTTACTTATCAAGAGTTAACGATTATCATCAGATTTTATGTTATAACAACCGGGACCGACAGCTTAACGTGCTCTCCGAGGCAGGGCGGGGAGACCCACAGACAAACGCCAAGACCGAGACAGAAATTTAACAAACATCTGCCCGAACGGGAATCGAACCCGCAACCGTTGAGGCTAAAGGCAGACACGCTACCCACAACGCCACAACTGTCACTATTATATATGTATACTTTTATTAAGTTATTGTGTCTATAGAGCAAGAGCCCAGGCCGGTCAGACCTTCGTTATTTTATAAAAGCTGAAAGTTTTTCTGTGCGTGTCCCCCATACACCCCTATACAGCTAAAAACGACCAGCGACTTGAACCAGCGACTAGAGCTTGGGTAGTGGTTACTTAGGCAGGTATCAGATATTAAAGGTGTCTAAATATAGTACCTTAAATTCGTTAAAGTATAAAAGCTAAATTGTATATATTTTACTTGGGGACCTATAAAAATAGGTTACCTCGACAGCCGGCACAGTTTTAATGGTTTTTACACCTTGCGAGACACATTGAAATCTTGCTCTTTGAGCTCTTGAGCTACTAGAGAACAGCTAAATATAAGTTAGTGAGTGGTGAGCGTACTAATTAATATTTACCATTCTTCAACTTGCTCCCATATACACACAAACCACAGCCGAATTATACAATTTCATAAACCTTTTAACAAAATTATTTATAACCCAAAACTAATTTCACAACGTCCTAAAAATCGATTGGTTAACTTTTGATTCACATTACAATTTTTTAATAATAATGTTAATATACAATTTTATGTAACACGTTTTATGTATTAAATATATAACATTCCATAAAATTTAAAATAGCGAAAATATTAACATGTATGTAGATAAACACTAACCCAGGGGTTTTCAAATTGTGCGTCGTGACGCCCACATTCGTCGTAATTTATAAGGGCATTGTCAAAAAAGCAAAGCGTTCAACATTAGATTCACAATACACACAAACAGACAGACACACAGTATACAAGTTGAACTTATAACGTCCCTCTTTTTGGGTCGGGGACTTAAAAATAAATACGTGACAAAAAAAAAACACTTGGTATATTTTATTTATTTTACAACAAGCGACCCGCTCGGGCTTTGCACTGGTATAAAATATATAGCCTATGTCATTCAATGAAAAATGATTTAAATCGATCCAGTAGTTTTGATTTATTCATTACTGCCCGTGGCCCGCACGCGTTAAATGTAATTATTTACATCACATTAGAAACCTCAAATATTTTTTTTCTCTCCACTATTTGAGGATGTTATTATACATATAAACCTTCCTCTTCAATCACTATCTATTAAAAAAACCGCATCAATATCAGTTGCGTAGTTTTAAAGATTAAAGCATACATAGGGACAGACAAAGCGACTTTGTTTTATACTATGTAGTGATTAGCATTAGTACCTATTATCTTTTTAATTATCTTATTTTATCTTAATAATTACGATGCCAAAACCAAAATTTTGTATCCTCGCTTACTTATTACATCACGGAGATAAACTAAATAGATAATTTTAACAATCTAACGTATATCACTTTATTCAGTCCATAATACATATATACCTAACATTGTAAGAAAGCAATAAAGTCTATCTTATAATCTAAACCCACCTTACATATAATATTAACATTTGGTATTAAAACTCATTAATTAATCGTCTAATCTTATTAGAAATATTTTTTTAATTTCGAGAAAATGTCTTTATTTTCTATTGCACTATACTTTGGTATTCAATAAAAATGAAATAAAATACCACATTGACATTTGATAAAGCGGATAATGGTTGACAATTATTTTTAAATGGCTTTGTTATAAATTTATTTGAATTAAAAAAAAACATGTAGTATCATAGCTACCAGGGCTTCAGAGCAGCACTTTTGTTCGACCATTTACGGCATTCAAAAAGCCGAACGCGCGTATACGGGCTTATTCCGGCTTGTACGCTCGAACCTTTTGTAGGGAGTGACAGAAGAAATATTTTTTTTTGGAGTGTCTATTACTGTTGGACCTAGTGGCCTTGACAGCGTCACCGGTGGGGAGGCCGGGTCTGGAGACTTCAGCCGGAGAAGAAATATTGTGCGCGTAAGAGTTTATAAGCGAGTCAAATCTCGTACGAATTGGGGCGCGCCTATACGAGCTTCGAAAAACGATCCCATACTCTAGTTTAAAACGCTGGTCTGAAAGCGTCCTCATTTTTTTTAGTACTATTTCAACAATTTTATACAGAAACATATACGTTAGACTTTATTTACCAACTGTTTTCTTGATAGTTCTTAAGATTACTGAGTAAGTAAAAAATGTTTATAGATAAACTCTTTGCATACATATGGCTTTTTCCAATCAACAGAAGTTGAATGAAACAGTCAACGAAACTACGAAAAATATAAAAATATCTTAATTTTTTTTTCGAAATTTGTAATGCTGTTGGCCCTACTGGCCTTGAGAGCGTCACCGGGCGGGGGGGCCGAGTACAGAGACTCAGCGGTGATAAAGGCGCAGCCCTCAAGGGCTCAAAGATCTTAGGTTACATACATACATTTTACCATAGCTATTCGGGTCATCATAGTCAGTCAAAAACTTCACTGATCAAAGGAATTAAAACAATTTCATTTAAACCACAGCTACTAAAAGAACATTAATTTAAAAAGAAATTATAAGTTATTTGACTTCTTTAGAAACTGAATGTAAACAAGACTTCCATAAACGAAAGTTTGCTAATTTTTCAGCCGACCACAGAGTTGGTGACATCAATTTCTCATTATAAATTCATTTACTTTATTTTTTTTTAATATAAAACTAAAAAATGTAGTAATCTAGGTCTATAAAACCTTTTATCATATTCAACCTCTTCTTATTATCAACTATTTATCAATTTATTCAAATCAAACGCTATACAATGTCTGACCACTTCCTGTGAACATTAAAACCATTTAGTTTAGGGCAACCGTTCGGATTGGCCTAAACTGACGTGTCTCAGGTAAGTCCGCCTATATTACAGTTGACTTGATACAAAAAGGTGGCTAGCTCTTCTCCGCTCAGTTCTTGTTCCACTTCTCTCAGGCTGGAGTTTGAAATGCTTCGTGGTGACGTTAGGGAATCCGACTCTTCGCGCAAGGGCTGCTTCCAAAGCCACCTAGTGTTTGGCACCTCAGTTACGATGGAGAGATCTCGTCGGTGGAATGACTGAAAAAAAAAACTATACTTTATTATATAAATTTGATAAAATTATCCTTAATTTTACTTAAAATCAGATTGTATCCACTATTCTAAAGCTTATTTATTCAATAACATTAGACGAGTCAATACGATTTTTAGTGCAAGCAAATTAATAGTTTTTTTTGTGTATTTTTGGTCCTCGTAAGAAAAAAACATTAACAAAGTTTCACTATTTCATGTTAATATTGAATTAAAACTAAATGACTTAAAATTGTTCTACTCATGAGCGTTAAAACAAAACTTTTCTTTGAATAACTACAATTTGAATCGTGGCCCCATGATACGTCTCTGCTGAGAGTTATAAGTAAGAGGTATTTTTCCATATTCAACGCACGAAATGTCTTGTGAAACGACAACTGAACAACTGAAGCACGAAATGAAAAATTCTGTTATTTAGATCTCAATTTTCTCCTCAGAAAAGTATCGTAGTCCTATGAACCAAATTGGTATTTATTTTGGTATTTTGGTATTTGGTCATTTTACTCAAAATTGGTTCGCGACAGACATTATTAAAAACAATCAATTCTCTAAAAAATATCTCTTCAGTTTTGCAAGCTTCATGATATACAGTTAATATATATTATTGGCGCAAAGCGAAGTATACAGCTATGGAACCCATTTAAGTATTTAATAGGTTGGATTAGAGCGACAATATTCGAAAAGCTGTCATTCTAACGAAGCGTCACTCGTTACTTCGTCCAGAAAATCATCTTCGTACCGCACAAGGACGAATCGTTGAAGTCCGATCAAATGCTGAGCAATTTATTGTTTTATTTGGTAAAGTGATTAAAAACATTGTTGATTATAATAAGTTATTCATAATGTTTCTCATTTCGATGAAATTGATAAAAGCTCAAGGCTATCCTTAGCTTATTTTGATTCTGAGTGAATGAAACCACAGGCTTGGTTTTTATTTTTATAAGTAACTATATATTAAATATCAATATTAAGTAATAAGATTATTAGAGAGACGGTAGACTTTAAATATAAATTATAGATATATAAAAACTTGCGATTGCACTTTAATACAGTTACAAATTTTGAAATTCTATAAAAATATTTAAAGAGTACTATTTTCATTTTATTAGTATAGTATTGGTGTAGTCTGTGTGACAAACGTTTTAAAAGTAATAAAGGAAACGTATATTTGTGTTTGTTGTTTATTATTGACAGAGAAAAATGCTCAAGACGTCCGGACAAAGTATTTCGCTATTATACATATCTATGTATATGTCTATCTCCGTTCTTTACACTGTTTGTACAACAAAGATATTACTTTTTCTGAAAATCTTGTGTTGTAAACAATATTTTTAGGGTTACGATTTTGCTATTTGTGTTAAAATTTCGTCATATCGCTCTGTCTGCCCGTCCGTCTGTCTGTCTGTCCGTCCATATGTCACAGTCATTTTACTCGTAAACTATTGGCTCTTTCTATACGAAATTTAGTAAGTTTGTGTATTCTATAAACCGCTAAACAAATTTGTAGTTAAATCCTAAAATATGTAAAACATTAAAAATAGCAATCAGTCCTTAGTTGTTATTGAGGGTTGAAAAAAAATTCAACGTATGGTAACGTTTAAGGTATCTAAAGATAGGTCTTTTAACTGATTACTAGGTTTGATTTTGATTTTTTATTAAGTCATGGTTGTTAAGATATTAGCTCCTAAAGTTATAAAAATTGAGTCCCCCTCCCACTACTTTTAAACTATGGTATTTATTCTGAAAATTATGTAGGTACAACATCAAAACAACTTTAAACCATATTTATTTATACAAAATTAAGAGAGATATAAGTTTTCCCCTCATTAAAAGATATGTGAAAAACAAAGATATTTTTGTTTTTCAGTAAAGTATTATGAAAAACAAAGTTATCTTTGTTTTCATATTATTTTTAATATACTATGAAATTACCAACTTATATTTCCGGTTATTATTTTTAAATCTTTTTCAGCATCAGGCTACGAAACCCTTTAGTTTCGACTGTGCGTGGTTCACAACGCACTTGACTGGTAATTTTAATGACATTCCGACGTCGGTCGACGTCTTAAACAGAAATTTAATTAACGTATTTTACTTTAAATATGATATTATAAGTAAGCCCTTTAAATAATAAATTTATAAAGTAAGTATAATATATGTCTTAAATATATATTATTCCAAAGAAATGTCCTATCATAAAGTACCCTTTTACAACATCCATTAAAGTAGAGAAACGAGGACGTGTCGCTAGTTTCAACTAAGTTGTTTGTCGTTATATTTGGGCGCATTTCGTTTCTTTAAATATTATCCTTCCCAATCCGACCCGTCCGAAAAACCGAAATGTGAACAGGGTGTCAATATCGGTACAAATGACGACGACGGAGGTTCGGCATCACCGATAAAATATAACAATGCCTTTCAATAAATGTCTTTTTACAGAATATTTTCCAAACGAAGAATACTTTTTCCATGTGTTGGGTTTGAGAGTAATGTATAAATATTCAAAAACTAATATTGAATTGGAATTGAGGGTAATTCGGAATTAGTGAGTTGATAATATTATGCCGGACTCGCTGAGCGGCGGTCTGGTTGTGGCGACGATCGAGTTCGGACGTTTGCTAGTGTGAGTAACGTTTTGCAATATAATGTTTATGCTTATTTGATATTGTATAAAGTAATCTAAAGGTTTTTGATGTTAATAAATTAAGTACCGATTTGTAGTATTTTTCTATAATTATTATTGAGTTAATCTAAGGGTTGTTACTCTAGTGTATTACTTACAGTTGATGGATATGACATTATACTTTATAAAACAACAAGGGAATGGGTTTTTTTACACATGCATTGACTTATAATAAACTAAGGACCGCTCTTCTATACAGAAAAATTGTCCAAAGATTTGCTGGTGCTTCTTCGTAAGTTCTCACTAACGCAAAGAAACAAGTTACACGCTTACTTCATCCGCGACGGTCGAGGAAGCAAACAACGAGAGTAGCATGCGATTTCGAACCTTATTCCCTTGTGATAAAGTTATCCGTAACAATACATACTATATTTATATCGCTTATCGGCTAAATTTCTTCACATTTGTCGGTAGATTAGTTGTATCACAACGCGACAGCTATTCAATAACTTATACAATAACCAACAGTAATGATCCATAAATAAATGTGTGTAATTTTTTTTCAGGAATTTCTTGAAACAATAAAATCATATTAAAAAAGGAATGCATAATGTATACAAAAATATTTGATCGTAAAATATTATCTATTTTGAAAATATTTGAAATAAATCACATACTAAAAGCTACAAGCTAGCGTTTTTATGTATTTTTAAAAGGATGTTTTCGGTCACGAACACTCGAAATTACATTCAATTTATTTATTTATAAGCCTATTTCGATACTTAATTACGAAAACAAGTAAACTCCATTATCGTGATCGAATTCATTATAGTCGAAATGTTCTATTAGAATTACAATAATTGATTATTCATCAGCTGGTTCAGAAAAAACTTACAAAGGCTTTATATTCTGATTGAGTAGCATACTAAGTGATAGTATTATATTGATTTAAGTTATTTTACCGTAAATATAAAATTATTGAATAACTTGAGATGTGAAAACCTATCGTGCCTGTTAGTGCTTAACTGACAGTCCGCATATTAATAATAGATAAAGGTAGCTTTGTTAGGACACCAAACTGCGGCAGTTTCGATACCGAATGTGAATAATTTAGTACGTAGTGGATAAAGTAAAATATAGCTTTCAATATTTTAAGAAGACACACTGGCGACGACTAATGATTTTTTTATAATACCAAATTTAGCGAACATGCATACCCGATACAAAAGAGGTGTCGTAGCCTATGATGTAATTTAGCTATTAAGCACTTTATTTATTGTATTTTCAATGTAATCTTAATATAATGGTATAAATTTTAACATTCTTCACCATATAAACTTACGTGTGCCAAAGCTCACTCTTTCCCGCTAATGGAATTTTCCAAAAAAGGGGTCCGAAATTTTCTGTTTAACTTTTGGATAGCTTGGGTTCCATGCCCAAAGGGTAAAACGGGAAATTTATTAATAAGGATACGCTTAACATCACAACTGTCTGTCTCGTGAACCGTGATAGTTAGACAGTTAAAATTTTCACAAATGTATTTCTGTTGCCGCTATAACAAAAAATACTAAGAAACAGAATGAAATAAATATTTAACGGGTCCCCCATACAACAAACGTGATTTTTTTGCTCGTTTTTACTCGATATTGATAACAGCAACATGTAGACGCGTGAAATATTCACAGCATATTTAGTTATACATATATTCACTTTAAAAATAAATTATTAAAAAATAAATAAAACAAATATTTAATAAGGTCAGCTCCCATAAAAAAACATGATTTTTGTCGTTTAATTATGAAATAATGGTACGGAAACTTTCGTGCGATAGTCTGACTCGCACTTGGCTGGTTTTTAAGTATGACTAGGACGCAAACTCTTGCCGCACTTAACGCCTGGTGAGCGTGAAAACGTATTTTTCGTGCATTAATGACTACTGAACCTGCAATCACATGCATGTTCGACGTCAATTTAGTAAAAATTTTTATGATACTAATAATTATTATTACCTATCAATATCGTATTCTGAAAATTCTGCATTAAGTGATTTTAAAAATAATATAATGCAAGCAATACCTAAATATTGCCTAAATCTTTAAAATTATAGTGTTTATCTATCTAATAAATGTATACATAATACATGTTTGAAATTCTATGATGAATACTTCAAATAATATTATATTTAATTTTTTTATTATTATTTTTTAAAGGCAACACACTCAACGCCCCCTATTAGGATAGTAATATCCTGTGTCGGAGTCTGGATACATTCACAATGACAAGAACAAACACACCCAGACCGGAAGACATGTCTGTACGATCAATGCAAGCAGGTTCGACGGAGCATATGCTCCGAGCGGGAGTCGAACTTGTGACCTGTAGCGCTTTAGGCAGGTTCGCTACCGTAGTGGTATATAGTACCCACTACGTCGTCAGAAAATTAATTCTGGAAAAAACTATAAATCCCATGAAAAGGATTAATATAGCGAATATCCGAACGCTACTGTTGCCAAACGTTAATTACTTAATATTTTAAACCTTTAATTGATTTATACTAACCAAATAGTTAACTAAAGAGTTTCATGTAAAGCCAGTTTTTAAGCCTACAATAAAATGAATAGTAATTATACATAATTATATACCCAATACAGATAGT
Organism: Hestina assimilis; assembly: GCA_023373885.1. NCBI lineage: Eukaryota > Metazoa > Arthropoda > Insecta > Lepidoptera > Nymphalidae > Hestina > Hestina assimilis. The sequence goes on along the minus strand of CM041747.1, from coordinate 15,830,007 downwards.
ATCGTAAATGATAATTACATATAAAATTAAGTAAATAACTAAAGTAACTAAAGTAAGTAACTAAATTAATTGACATCAGCTTTTGAAGCCGGTATATGAATTCTGTATTTATTTTAATCCGAATCTCTCTCAAAGTTTCATCTTTAAACTTATAATAAAATGTAAATTTCATGTCTGTACATTTCAGAGTTTTTTTTGAACAAAAATATTGCATATAATTATAACCAATAACCATATTCTTTTAGAATCATTTAGTCTGTTTCATTATAATCCGAGATCATAGTTTGAATTAAGTATATGGAAAGAGCACGCAAACTTAAAGCGAGGCTTTTCACACAAACTAAAACTACTCAACGGGTTTGGATGAAATTTGGCACGAAAATCCGAGCTGGATACTTTTTATCCCGGAAAATTTTAGGTTTCAGTGGGATTATCAAGGCGAAGTTGGGATTACCAATGCGAGGCGAAGTTTTAAAAAAAATTAGATATATTTAAATTCACAATAACTTTTTACAAGGATTTTATGTTCCCGTTCTAATTAAAATAATATTTTGCCACCTGGAAATTACAACAAAGTGGAATATAAAGTAGCGTACTAACAAAGTTCGTTTTAACTACAAAACACGTATTCGCATATTAATAATGTTTTTACTAGTTCTGGTTATTGGGTTGTATAATTATAAACTTATATATATGTGTTTTGGGCTGGTTATGATATTATTACTATTTAATTGTATTTAGATTAGAAACGAAACGGCATTACAAAAATTTTAAATAATTTACTAATAGGTAAATACTAGCTAATCAACCTGACTTTACTTCCGTTTCCTAGTTTTTAAGTATATTTTTTGTACATAAGAAACATAATTGGCAATTAGTTAATCTACCAAAGAAAGTCTCAATTGTAAAAGCACTTTAAAATTTAAGATTTAAGTATATCTTAGAATTCCGATAATTAATGGAAATAGATTTAGTTGCGGAAAAAAAGGGACGCGCGTAATAACGCGATAATAACAAGGCTCAGTCGCATTTCGTTATATTAAATAGCAGCTAACGACCTTTTTTCTATACTATTTATTTGTCTTTATACTATGTTAATAATTTAATTTAGAAGATACAGTAATTAAATTATTTACTTAATTCCATTTACACACTATATAAAAAACCATTTATATAAGAAAAAATCACGTTTGTTTTTTCTTTAAGAAGTTTGAAGATGTTTAGAATTCCGATAATTAATGGAAATAGATTTAGTTGCGGAAAAAAAGGGACGCGCGTAATAACGCGATAATAACAAGGCTCAGTCGCATTTCTTTATATTAAATAGCAGCTAACGACCTTTTTTCTATACTATTTATTTGTCTTTATACTATGTTAATAATTTAATTTAGAAGATACAGTAATTAAATTATTTACTTAATTCCATTTACACACTATATAAAAAACCATTTATATAAGAAAAAATCACGTTTGTTTTTTCTTTAAGAAGTTTGAAGATGTTTAGAATTCCGATAATTAATGGAAATAGATTTAGTTGCGGAAAAAAAGGGACGCGCGTAATAACGCGATAATAACAAGGCTCAGTCGCATTTCTTTATATTAAATAGCAGCTAACGACCTTTTTTCTATACTATTTATTTGTCTTTATACTATGTTAATAATTTAATTTAGAAGATACAGTAATTAAATTGTTTACTTAATTCCATTTACACACTATATAAAAAACCATTTATATAAGAAAAAATCACGTTTGTTTTTTCTTTAAGAAGTTTGAATTTTCTTGGCAACCACTAACATTATTGTCCATGGCTGTACCTGCACGGACGACCGCCATTTTAGTTCAACTTATGTACCGTGAAAGCCGCTAAGATGATAATGAAAGAATTGCATCGCATCGCAACGTCGCTCACGCAGTCCGATGAGACGATTGATTAGGATGTGCTCAGAGCATTTCTTTATGTGCCCGATAAGGTCCTGAACGGTGGTTTGGCTTTACAGAGGACCCCATATAAATGGAATTTACTTTGAGCCCCCGCTAGACTTGACCTTTTTCACAGCCGGGGTCTCAGTATTCGCTCGAAACGCAATCAAGACCAAGCGCCAAGGGCAATAATACACTTTCAGAAATTGTAATATGTCGCCCCCAAAGGATTTTGAGATAAAAGTCAGAGGACAAAAATAAATATTCACTGATTGAGTTTTAAGGACACAAACATACGGAAACTGATAATAACCACAATTTTATTGTTATTAATTGAAGACTGATTTATTTTATGAATTAAAAAAACAGCTTTAATAAAAATTAAACTAAAACTGGCCAAGAGCGAGTCTGACTACAAAAGGCTTTCAAAATCTGAAAAATTGGGTTTTTTTTTAAAAGAATGTAAAAGCATGCATCAACCACACAAATTTAAATAATATATATTGAATTGAAATAAAGAAATTCTAATATAAAATAATAATAAAAAAATTATCATTTAGGGACGTATCGATTTTAAATAATCCAGTAAGCCTAATAAAGACGACGTTGTGGCGCAGCGGTAGCGAACCTGCCTTAAACGCCACAGGTCGCGGGTTCGATTCCCGCTCGGAACATATAATATGTTTGTATTGACCATGCAAGCATATTATTATTTAACCTTCTTATAAAAAACCCTAAACAGTCTATATAGTACTGATTTTTGAGGTATAATGGCTAGAACATTCAAATTTGATGAAACTATAACTCTACCGTTTTTAAAATTTGGCTCCAGAACCCTAAAAATAAGAAAAACACAATTTTGATACTTTTATTTCCGTGCTATGTAATGCGAATTAATTTCGAGAAATAATTGCGGTAGTAAAATTAAAAATTACTTTTTAATTTGATATAAGCAATAATAATAGTACTAATGATAAGAAACACTACTTTTCAAAAAAAAATATAAGATGGCTGGCTGGGAGTGATCACAGGAATGGAAGGATCAGACCCTTGCGCTTCCCTCTGATAGTGCGCACAGCAGTTTAGGCCACACCGTATGCCGGACCCTGGGCCACTTACCATGGATACAATGATTTTCTACCCTGAATGTCCATGGTCCGAGGGCACACCCTACTTAAATATCAGGGTATCAGGGCTGAGAGGCCGGCACTATCAGCGACATCAGGTAAGGAGAAAAATCTCGATTAAGACATAAAATATGGTTGCAAAATGCATACAACTAACGTCGTCACCACCAAGAACTAAGGAAAGACATGCGATACAATAGATATGCTATTTCTATGTCGGAAAAACTTCTTGCTCTGTATCCTCGTTAAGACTATAATGATGTAATAAAGGACGTAATAACCTTCATGGCAACAGACTTTCACATAGTTTAGGAACCTCAAATATATCTATAGATTATGTACTACTGTACCTACTGCATGCTATAACGACTGAAAGAAAACTAACTACATAAGACTATGTAAGTTCTCCCATTGTCTATTTCACAACTAAACTCTTTTATCTATTAAAAAAATGTCCTTTTCGTCCTAATTTCCTGTCCTAATTTAATGTCCTAGAATTTAATTGAAATTATTCATAAATTTAAAAATAAATTCTTTTCTTTATAATATAAATAGTGAATTCATAATGATGGCAAATTCAGGCAACATGGATAGGGAATTTAAACCTTCAACAAGACCCAAATACTTACGACATTCGGTCATTAATTAATCATTCATACAATCAGTCATACACACTCGTTCCTGTTACACAATAAACTATTTTACTTCATATGTAAGTATAAAACACTATAGTTACTGGAAAATAAGATTATTTTGCTTATTCATATATCCAGAGAAATGAATAACTGAATGACGAAAGCGGAAGCCAATAGCTTAAGTGCCTTTTCACACGTGCCGGTTGCCGGGTATCCGGCAGCAATGTATATGGGCATGTATGGAAGCTTTCACACGTACCAGCTCAATTTGCATTTAATTTATTCAATTCATTTGGATGTGACGACCCCATCGCCCGCTGTTGGGATAACCTCTATCACAGCAGAGATTATTCCACCAGTGCAATCAGTCACTCTGGTGGTAGGTCTTTTGTTGCAAGAGGCCGGCTAGGTAGGTACCACCGCAGTGTCAAATATTCTGCCGCCAAATAGTAGTGCTTAGGCATTACTGTGTTTCGATTTGAAGGACACTCTACGCTAGTGAAATTACTGGGCACAGGAGATTTACGAACTAATATCTCGAGGTTGGCAACGCGTGAGTGGCACCTACTAATGGTGTTGCAAGTGCTCATAGGCTTCGGAAATCACTTACCATCAGGTGGGCCGTATGTATGTTTGTCAACTTGTAACATAAAAAAAATGCTTTTAAACGCACCGGCAGCAAGTCGCCCAGGTAAAACAATAGAGAGAGTATGCGCACGTCGTTTATTTATTTAGAAAATTAAATTGTACTGTACCTAATCGCAGTTACAGGATACGAATTTAAGTCGTGTGAAAGCGAAATGCGTTACCGGACAGTCGGCACCGAATACCCGGCAACCAGCACGTATAAAAAGGCATTAGCCGACTCCACTCCGTTAAGGCGAGAGTTCGTTCCTGACCGCCTTGGGTTGTTGAGCTTATTTGGAGGGATAAAAAAAAGGTGCTAAACTCCTTCCTGCTTTAGCAGTTAAATACTCCTTTTATATCATATTGTTAAGCGATATGTTGTTAACCACAATTTTAAAATAGTTATTGCAATGAGTATTGTTTCAAGTAATAAGAATCGTAATTATTCATAAATTTGCACATACTGAAATTTATTTTAATTCGTGAAATTTAATTTGGAAAATATAAAGTACAAATAAATTATTGACATTTTGTGGTTAACAAACGCGTGTGGTTAACAATTTGTCCCGGCCGTATATTTTTACAGTAGTGGGAATGTTTTATTAATTAATTTAATTAGGTTTCGAAAAAAAAGCATTACCTGGGTCATCCTTTATTTCTCAAACAAAATTCTATAATTTTTTTTAGTACATTACCTTCATAAGAAAGAAATAAATATGAAGATAAATATGAAATAAAGACACGACCAAGTTTTTAGACGTCGGTTCTTAAAAAAAGGTTCAGATTTTCTGATTTTAAAGCCACAGGTACCCAGGTTGGGTATTCGTCTATAGTTTAATAAAAATAAGGGTTGGGTAAAATCGTTTGTTATAGTAAATTTATCCTTTAATTTTGACTCGAGTATCCGCAAAATCGAACACAATATAAATCATACTCTAATGTATCTATTCTGAGATCACTGACGTTAATAAGATTGGATTAGTTATGAATGTCCAGTACTATAATGAGCAGCAAGTCGTATACTTTATTATATATTACTAACAGCTATCGTAAACTTTGTTTTTAATAGTGTGCAAAGTGGCGTGTAACTATTGTGAGATCTTATAAATTTACGTGCTTTATAAAATAATATAAATACAGAAGCACAGAAATGTTGACCGTTGTTACGTGCTTGTAGCGAGTTTGCTTTGAGCCTCGATGGTTTCAGTCTGGGTGTTCGTCTTCGTGAGTCTGCCCACATTACCTCGGAGAGCACATTAAGTTGTCGATCGCGGTTGTTATTATAGCATCTGATAATACTCGTTAGCTTGATAGGTAATTGGTTCTTATCCAATGAGTTACTGGTACTGCTCTATGATAAAAGTAGTAACCCGTCAATTCAAGATAAAAATTCAAGCAGACCCTGGAAGGCCCTGAAGGGCCCTTGCTGGGAAGAAGGAGAAGAAGATATATAAATACAGAAAAATGTTGATAGCGTAATTATAACCAGTAATTTTTCCCATATGAAGCAGAACTACCGTGAACCCAAAGCTAAAACGTATGTTCTTTGCCTGACCTCACCTGCGCTCTGGGTGGCGCTTCACAGAGCTGCGACGATGCTGTTGATAGTCGCGAGAGCAGCCGCGGGTGATGACTCTGACGCTGTGTCACTCTGATGGAGGCACGTTGTCGCTGTGACGCCAACAGTGCGCTATACGTTCTGTCAAGTCTTGGGCCGTCTCTGCTGCACCAAGTTGACAACGTCATCTGCACACAATAAATAAGACCACATCTTAACAATTTATTCAACGAAAAATAATTGATTATGTCACAAAATTGATTATGTAAAAATGACGCTTAGAATTGATGAACTAAAAATGACTAGCCTAAAGCCGGAATTATCAGCACCAATATTTAGCTGGATGGTTTTGGACATACTTATGAGCATCGTATGCTTAAACATTTGTAAGCACCCGTAAGCAATCTTCAGCATCCCTAATCCGTCCCATGCGTACGCATAATATATCGAGTGTTACACATAAAAACATTTAAAATAGAAAAATACGAAATCCTAACCGAAGGTGGAATGACAATTGATGCGTACGCATCCTCAAACAATATAGCTATTTTCTATAGAGAGAATCCTCATCGATGCTGATAAACGTAATTCAGAACTAAAGTAACAAACATGAGTAGCCTCTGAGTGCTTGCGACAACAATAGTGGCACATCCATAGACTTATATTTATATTAAACGATGGTTTATCTTGCGGATCAAAAAAACAGATTTCCAAATAATAAACAAATTACAAGAAATCCGGAATGATTGTAGTCATTTTACTGTTCATAAACCACACGCCTCATAAATATCACGGATAATGCCTTTATAGGATAGGTACTAATAAAATGCTTTGCAGTTCGTGTCTGTACATTAATGAATATTATGAAATATGATAACGAAAACAATTTGAACAAACAGGAGAGTTTTGCTCTGAGCATGAACTGTTATGACTTTTTCATTACTTACTCACGGAACCACATTTTTTTACTGACACTTAATATACTCTTAAACGAAACCGTGTAACAAACAAAATTACCCTTAAATTTACCGTTATTACTTTGGAGTATACCTTCGTAAAGCATTTTTTAGTTTTTAATCAACCCTACACACCAACCACCGCCCCCATTAGGATAGTAATACCATGTGTCAAGGGTCTGACACAAAATTAAACCTACTTGTAGAAGTGTATTGACAATTCAAAATATCATTATTTTTTTATTTATAAAGCACAAATTAAATATGATGTTTATTAATTATTTTCAATTTCATTTCATAATTCTAAATGAGAGGTATTACAATAGATTATTTCCCTAACAAAACAATAAAATCCCGGCATGATAATTTGATTGTAGGTTTATGAGGTTGGAACGACCCAAAGTCAGGGCTTTCACCAAAAATAGTTTAGATTTATGAGTGACCTTTGCTAGACGCAATAGGGTTGTTAGATGACGCGCGTCGTGATACGCTTTAGAATAGATAGATATAATAAAGAGGAAAATTCCAAATTTATTCTACTTATATCTTTTTTGTTCATGGTTAACTTTCCGAATAAAAAAAGGACTAGATTACAAAGTTGATTGAATATTTTTTACGTGTGTACGTTCAAATATCTCATCCGTTTGGGTACTGATTTTAATTAGAATTATGGTTTTGTTTACCATATATGATTGCTTTATTACGTTTCGACATATCTGATGAAGGGGATGTAGACCGGCTCCCTACCTTCATCGGTTTACTTATTAGCTATGGACATATTATTTGTTTCTACTTTCTGTGGTAATCTCAAATAAATATTGTTACTACAAAAATAATACGAATAAGGTTCAATGATATAAGTTTCTTTGCAATCGTTTATAAACGTTATGACGACGTTGTGGCGCAGCGGTAGCGAACCTGCCTTAAACGCCACAGGTCGCGGGTTCGATTCCCGCTCGGAGCATAATATGTTTGTATTGACCATGCAAGCATATTTTCCGGTCTGGGTGTATTTGTCCTTGTCATTGTGAATGTTTCCGGACCCCCGACACAGGATATTACTATCCTAATGGGGGCCGTTGAGTGTGCAGCGTCTATTCTATCTATTTATTTATAAACGTTATGTTTTTAATCAGACGTATAAAAAATTACCAGTCAAGTGCGTTGTGGACCACGCACAGTTGAATCTAAAGGGTTCCGCAGCATGGTTATATAATAATAATAATATATATAATATATATATAATAATAACTTTATTTCGACCAACAAGGGATCATATGTTGTTAGTAATACAAGTATCTGACGCCTATTTGTTAGTAATTTCTAAAACTAATTTAACCTAAGACAGGATTAATTTGTCAGCACGTAAATCCGATAGCAGTGGTTCATATAGAAACAACTTCTATTAATAAATGCTCTCAGGACGCCACTTGAGCTGGAAAGAATCCTGATCAACAACGATGTGCACCGCTTTCGCATAATGGTATAAAAACAGTCCACATACGCCTCGGCAAACATCCCCGATGCACTACAAAAACCAGGCATACCCATTAGCATCCTGAAAGCATTGTTATATTGTACACGCAGGGCGTTGTACTGTTTCCGCGTATAGTCTGCCGACAGGCTGCTAGGAGTAAAATGTGGTGCAGTAAGCTCTGAAAAGCGTTATTTTGACTGGCATTGAGCAACGAGCAAACCTACGAACAATCATATTTGCCCTAAAAGCCAAAGCCCTGCGTTCTCTCTCAATATCTGCATTGTCTTTCAAGTCATAGAATACTACATGGTCAAGATATTTAAAGCATTCAACTCTCTTTAGTGGAAGCCCGTGTAACTTGATAGCAGGTACAATAGATGGAATCGACTTTCCCCTGTCCTGAAAGACCATGCATTCGCATTTCTTACAGTTATAGACTAAGCCATGACGTTTGGAATAGTTCTCACAAAGACTTAGCAGTTTTTCTAACCCACAGACAGATGCACTCAGCAGAACCATGTCGTTTGCGTAACTAATGTTATTAAGACAGACTGCGTCAATATGACATCCGACACGAGTGCTACTGAGCGTCTGTATTAGGGCATTCACATACAGATTAAACAACTTGGGTGAGGTCAGGCCACCCTGCCTCACCCCACACTCCAACCTGTAAGACCTTGAGTAGCTCTCTGACCATCGCACAACAGTAACCTGAATTTTATACCAAAACTTAACTTTTGTTGCAAGAGGCCGGCTAGGTAGGTATCACCGCAGTGTCAAATATTCTTCCGCCAAATAGTAGTGCTTAGGCATTGCTGTGTTCCGGTTTGAAGGGCACTCTACGCTAGTGAAATTACTGGCAGAGGAGATTTAAGAACCAATATCTCGAGGTTGGCAACGCGTGAGTGGCACCTACTTATGGTGCTGCAAGCGCTCATAGGCTACGGCAACCACTTACCATCAGGTGGGTCGTGTGCTTGTTTGCCAACTTATAACATTAAAAAAAAGATGTCTTGGGCCTTTGTGTTGGAAGGATATCATTCTATTTTGCTAGTGGAAGAGCTTAAAATGCCTGGTTAGCTACCCCCGTACATACGTTGGTAAAAAACTCGTGAAGTGGCTTATAACCAATTGTATCCTGGCAGAGCGTAGACGAGTGGCCTGCCTTTCGGTTTTTTATCGGTTACATTTCGGAGAGTGTGCGGAGGTTTTGCCTAACCTGATACCCTCTTCCCCGTTCCATCACCGAACAACTAGGCGCGGCGAGCGTTTTCACCCTTACGTCGTAGACATTCCTCCTTTACGCACGAAGCGGTTTGCCTCCTCTTTCATTATGCGGACGGCTAAGGAGTGGAACTCTTTGCCGCGGTCAGTTTTTCCAGGTTGCTATAACCTGGACACTGGACCTTTAAGGCCAGAGTGAACAGACACCTTCTAGGCATACATGCTCCATCTTAGACCTCATCTTCGCTTTCCACTAAGCGAGATTGAGGTCAAACGTAAGCCTATTTTGCATTAAAAAAAAAAAAACAAAAGAAAGGCGGCAACGCATGCATGGCCTCGTGTTGTAGATTTTAATAGGTGGCAGTAATCGCTAAGCATGAGGTGAGCCTCCAGCCAGCTTGCACACTCTGACATAAAAAACCTCGTTCCTCCACAAGTCACGGGGACTGACTATTGAACCGGTCGTAAGAAACCTACACTCGAGGCAGATGAGATGGGGCTCAGATGTTTAAATCAAATACACATCTACATCTAAGTACTGTCTATTTGAGTCTCTCAAGCGTGCCTTACTGTGTATGTTAAGCCTTTGTTTGGTAGACAATTTATTCTTGTCCAATGAATTTCAATCTCGAACAGTTGCGTAGGTCAGCTAGTGGCCTTGTATAAAAAGCATTAAATTGTGAAATAGTGATAACGGTAATAAGCAAACCCTGGGAAATTCCGGGAAAAATGCTCGGAAGAAGCGATAAACAAACAGTAAATTGCCGTAAAGAATATCCTTACATGAATTATGAGCGTAATGCCGATGGAAAAATATTGTGAAGAGATTATATCTAGATATAAAAGAAATATTTGTTTGTAAACTTTTTTGTTGGAAACAGTACTTAGAAACAGCAGCGAGCCTTCAATATTTTACGGTAAATCTTTATTGGATTTAAAATATTTTTCTTTATATTTCTGATAATTCAAGTTTTGTATTTTTTTTTTTACCTCTTCATATTATATAAGATGTCAACAACAAAAGGCGCAGTGCCAATGTTGCAAATATATTGAGGTCTATCTATGTTTTTATCTGTGTGTTCACGTGATTGCAAAATGGTGACGAATAAAAAAATTAACACTAATAAGCTATCACACTTTATAGGTATAGTTTCATTCCCAAAGTATACACATATTTTGTCACTACAATAATTGATTTATTATTATATTTCATTAATAATAGATTTAAATTTTATTACGTTTATGAAACAAATGAATAATATAAAAAAAACTATGGTGCAAAGGCGGCCTACGAGTAATAACTTCTAGACAACCCTGTTTTTAGATGCAAAAAAAAATGTAATAATGTTTGGAAACAAAACACTAATACTGCTTTGTGATATTTAATTAGCGGGTTGTCAGGTTATTACGACCTAAAGGGCAGGGTATTATACTAGGAATAATTTAGATTTATAGGTAACCTTTGCTAGTCGCAATAAGTGATAGGTCCCCCGGCCCACGCGCTGTGGAACACTTCTGGTGAAGTAATTAAATTTAGACTGCAGTAGCATAACAATTTAACTAGAATTACCAAGGCTTTTTTATTGCTGATACTTTAAAAAAATTGTGAGGGAAAACGAAGAGAGAAGATTTCATATGGTAAGTCTAATGCTTCAAAACTTTCCACAGTACAAGTAAACCTATTAATACCGATGTCACTTGATACAACGTTGTGGCGTTGTGAGTAGCGAGTCTGCCTTTAGTCTCGACGGTTGCGGGTTCGATTCCCGCTCGGGCAGATGTTTGTTAAAATGTGTCTCAAATGGCTTATCTTTAAATATAAAAAATGTTCTACCATAACGTTTACTAGGAAATCTAACCAAATTTTGTATGATTATTGTTTGTTGGGAAAAAAATAGTTAGGGTAACCGAGGTGAGGGACTTGGGAATACACTTGGATAGTAAACTGTTATTTGACTCACACATAATTAATATAAAGAAAAAAGCATATAAGATGCTTGGATTTGTTTTACGTTCTTCAAAAGATTTTAAAAATGCTAATACTTTAGTAATTCTTTTTATCTCCCTGGTTAGGTCTCAATTAGAATATGCGTCATCAATTTGGAATCCTCAATATGCTATTTATATAGATATGATTGAGCAAATTCAGCACAAATTTAAGAAATACATATTGAGAAGATTCGGTAGCATAAACAATTGTAATTTAACTTCACTACAGTTGCGACGTGAACAAAAAGACCAATTATTACTTTATAAAATTATTAATAACATAATAGACTCTCCATACTTGTTAAGTAAAATATCATTCTGGTGTCCTAAAATAAGTACTAGAAATAATAAAGTATTTTCAATACCAATCTCTAAAACCAATTATGGAAAAAATAGCTTTTTACCAAGAGTATGTACTGTTTATAACAATAAATACACCCACATTGATTTGTTCCGTCATAAGGTTACTCAATTTATTTCCGCATTAAGGCAAAATGTATAACTAGTAATAAGTACATCATGTTTTTGATATAGTAAATTTAGAATATTTAGAACACGTTTTAGGTTTTCTTTTTTGTACCATAAGCTAATATGTTTAATACAATTGTTGGTTCGTTATATATTCCCACACTATTGTATTATATTTTTAGTGAAAACTTAATTGGCTAATGTAATAGCTAAGCTCTTTCATTGTTAAACTGTATTTAAATGCTGTATGTTTTCCAAATAAAACAAAAAAAAAAAAAAAAAAAAAAAAATTTGTGTTTCCGTCTGGGCGTTTGTTCGTGTGGGTCTCCCCACCATGCCTCGGAGAGCACGTTAAGCTGTCGGTCCCGGTTATTATCACATAACATCTGATAACGATCGTTAACTCTTGATAAGTAAATTGCTCATATGCAATGAGTTACTGGTTCGCCCTTAGAGTTGAGTTGAGTGAAGAGGTCAGATGGCAATCGCTCCGTGTAAAAACTAGTAACCAGTCAAATCCGGATAAGAGTAACAAGCAAACCCTGTAAATAAAATACCGGGAATAATGCTAAGACGAAGAAGTCACTTGACACAGGTAATAAGGAAGATCGCGTATTTGACGTTGTTGCCTTAATCAATTTATACAAATGATTATATCTAACATTATAATGATTAATAAAAGTAATTAATTTTTTAATTGAAAGCTACTGTACATATTAAAACTATTAAATAACATATAAGATAAAGTTTCTCAAAGTTACTCTTAACTTAATGTCTTTGGTATTATTTTCATACGTTAAAAACATTTAATATAATTATTCATACATCTATTTATTGTATTCATTTAACTCCTTTTTAAGCAGGAACGAAGTTAGATCTTGTGAAGCCTCTTTGGATTTGCGACTTAAACAATACAACTCTACCAATACATATATAACATACGTTTGTTTTTACATTTTGCAGCCGTAAGAAATGGGGGGTAATATTTAAACGGGAAAGGCGATAAACATCAAGTAAATTGCCGTAAAGGACATGATTCCGTAAATTACGACCCTAATCCCGAAAAACTTTTTGTTAGGCGGTTTTTATTCCCTAAAATAAAAGAAATCTGTTTGGTACATATGCTAAAAAACAGTGTATTACGTAATATAATTTTATTATATTTGTGGTAGGACTTTTACTGCAAGAGGTCGGCTAGCTAAGGACCACTGCGATTCGATTTGAAGGGCACTGTAGCTGAGATTGTTAGTCTAAGACAGTAGCTAATAAAATAACTGACCAAAGGAGATTTAAGAAGTAATACCTCGAGGTAGATAACGAGTGATTGACACCAATGAATATATGCTACGACAACCGCTTACCGTCATTAAAGCCGCAAATTACGGGAATCGCAGTATAATCAAATGATTCAAACAATTCAGATTGTGCTTCTCTAATACTATAAACATAAAAAGTTACTGCTTCTCAGTTTTTATTCACTTTTAACGACTAAATGGCTGAACGGATGTTGATAAAATTTAGTCATGAGATATCGTTTGAACTTTCGGTAACGAGATAAGAACGCATAAATTTATAAGGCGTTTTGATTTCTATTAAAAGAATATATTTGCAAACTTATTAATTTTAGAGATAAAATAGGTGATAATTAGATTGCATAATATGATAAAAGTATTTTAAAAATGTACTTAAAAATAACAAACTCCCCTCTTTGTTAGCATGTAACGAAAAATTATTTTGTACTTGGAACATTTTAACCCAATGAAAAATTAGGGATGATATCAGAAAAACGATTTCCAATATGTTAATCTGGAAATGTATCGTATCAAAATTTACTACGCCAATTTAACCCCTTTATGTGTACTGTACGTAATATATAAAAGAGCAGGTTAAAAAAAAGATATCGCGCAGCGTCAAACCTCGATAAAAAAACCTTTTTTTTTGCAAATGTATCTGAACAGTGAATGGTATATTCAGCTATTTTAATACTTTTTGTGTGATTAAGCAAATAATACATAAAAGCATAGTATATACATTCTATATACATTATGTATAACAAAATTTTTAAAGAAAATTTAAAAATAACTGTAAGCACTATTATTAGGTATTCATTTCGTCTTGTTCAAGCGTCTCAATTCTTCAGATCAAATTTTCTCGAGAAGTCGTCTAAAGAGACAGATATTTATCTCACAGAGCGAAAATTTAAAATGAAACCTTTAAAGTTTCATATATTTTTACATCAAGTTATTTTCCACAGATTCTCTCATTTTATTCAGATTTGATAACAAAGTATTTGTATCATTTCAAATCTTAGTCTTTATGGCATTAATAAATCTAATTTTAGCCCAATAAATAACTTTTTTTATATAAAAACAATAACATGAGATCATAAAAATTAGGTATTTAGCCCCCGATTATGTAACAATGTTGATGACATTTTCCGGCCCCCCGTATGTACGTTCTCCTGTCCGTCCGTAACAAGGAAATTTGTGTTTGCGGTATTCAAATGACACGATTGTAATCCCTTCTGATCTCGAACTCTACTAGACACATGCAGAGCTATTATCCTATCCCAACAAATAAAACGAAATTGTAAAATACATCGCAGACAAAACTTAATTAAAATACTTCAAGTGTTCTGAATGTGAAGCTTTCAAAATTATACAAAAAGTACAACTCTAAACCCACGATTATTCAACGTTTTGCATCTATCACGATATCATAATTAAGTTTATAATTACACATATTAATTAAGTCTTACACTTATTGTAAATCTAATTATTTTGCAAAAAACTCATTTGCGACTAATATAGTGAAACGAGAAAATTATATACAAAACTTAAACGGGAAGAACTTTCGCCATTGTATCTTTATTCGTTATTGCAGTTGGGTTACTTGGAGGAATTCGTAGTAGTTAAGAACTACATCACTTGTTTCGACCTTCGGTTACAAAATACAAAAGTTACCAGCATTATTACTTGAAAGAACATTATGTAGTGAAGTCCTATCATTGATCGTTTACTTTTGTTAATGATAATCATAAAATAACCAAGCAGCTAAAATCTAGACTGGTTATATTTTTTATTGATTAAGATATAAAAAGAAAAACTTATTTAATTAAATAAATCTAAAATTAAAGATAGTTTTTGTCTAAATAAATTTAATACACAATTTTATTTATTACATGACGGTTGGTACACAAGCGTATTGTCCACCTGATGGTAACCAGTCACCGCAACCTATGAACGCTGGCGATACTTGAAGTAGGGTATCATATGCGCATTTTCAACCCAAGCGATAGGAAGGAAAGGAGGTAACGGGAAAAAGAAAGGGAACGGAGGGGGTGGGAGATTGGGCCTCCGGCGCTCTCACGCATAGTAAAAAACTCAATAATAATGAATTTTCTCCCCGTAGAGTGTTCTAATAAATTGTAAGAACTCGGTCTCAATAAGATCGATCGAGACTCGGTTAATGAACGTAGCTTTTTAGGTGCAAAACTGTAATTAGGAAATAATGTATAGGAATCAATTACTTACTCTTCAGCAAAATAAGGTATACATACCTACGTAATACGTACGATTTCGTATTATAAAGTTTATTAGCTTGCGGGTTTAGATGCGTTAAATTAGAATGACAAATGACTGTTTCGAACTCCTTGCCACCCCACCATTTTACACCCTTATTGCTTTGCGTACTTGCCTACAATATGCTAATTTATTGACGTTTATAACTTCTCCGCACCTTATGATCGCAACATCACTACATAGTATAAAACAAAGTCGCTTTCTCTGTCCCTATATCTCTATGTATGCTTAAATCTTTAAAACTACGCAACGGATTTTTATGTGGTTTTTTTAATAGATAGAGTAATTGAAGAGGAAAGTTTATGTGTATAATAACATCCATTAAATAGTAGAGAAATACTGTTATTTTTGAGGTTTCTAATGTGATGTCGTAAATAATTACATTTAACGCATGCGGGCCACGAGAAGTAATGAATAAATCAAAACTACTGGATCGATTTTAATCATTTTTTCAGTGAATGACATTGGCTATATATTTTATACCAGTGCGAAGCCTGAGCAGGCCGCTAGTAATTTTATATAACCTTCCTTAATATACAGATAATACTATAATTTTCAAATAAAACTGGTAGTCTGGTTGTTTCTGACATTAGCACGCTCAAACAAACTCTTCAACCATACATATACAGTACAATTGAATTACTTAAATGTTACTTTTATTTTACAATAAAGAAAATTCTAAAACCGCGAAGATATCGCATACAACATGAAATTCAGATGACTTGGGAACCTCCTCTTATTTGAAGTCAATTTAAAAAATTAGAAACATTTTGTTAAGTATATATGTATATTGTATATAAACATAATAATACCTTTTAAAATCTAAAATAATTATGCAGAATTTGATTGTCATTTTGTCTGCTATTATTTTAAGAACAAGATATTTATTTCCAAATATATTTTAAAATCATTATAAAACTGCCATAATTCATAATAAACTCATTAATTACCCTCACAAAAGTCCTTCTGAACATGAAATATATTATATTATATTTTTAAAATTAAAAAAGTTTTAATGCCAGCGTTGTGTCATAACGATAAAATGATGTTGAGATTAACAGCATATTGACCTCTATTAATATTAAACCAGACAAGTGCGATTTGGATTAAGAGCACTATGGTTTTCAGGCAAAAAATTAAAAATTGTTTTTTTTTTTCAATGTAATGTGTCACTTTCATTTTTTTTTAGTACTCTCTTTTGGTAGTTGAAACCATGACTCACCCGTTTTTACCAATTTAACAAGAAACCCGAAACACTACACACGAACAGCACACAATACAATTGGATATTTCTGTTTATCTGTAATATGTGTAGTAAAATGCAAATTGACTTTATTTTCGGTACGGTTTGCGTTCACCAAGGCAAGCCAAAACGGAAAATGCCCAAGAAAATTCCGAGACAGTTTCTATCCTTTGTAAATGTTACTCTTATTACTGAGGCCGACTGCAATAAATGTCACAACCTAAGTGTGTCAGAGAGAATCTCTCAGTATTTATTGAATTGTTGTTTTAGTCTACGCCGAGGGAGTACTACTTGTGATTTAATAACGTGTGGCTCGTAAATGGAAATTTAGGTTAAAATATATATGATTTGATTTTGGGTATTTCTTCGCTTATTAGTTTATACTCTCATTTAACGAAAAGGACGTAATTTTTACTACCCATCGAAAGTTTACAGCCTGGAATAACACTTAACTTATGCATTTTCTGCTTAAATAATATTAGATTCCAGTGGGGTTATCATAAAAAGAAATTGCAGGACATATCCACTTAAAATTTGTATAGATGTAGAAAAAAGTTTTTGCCGCTATAATAACAAATAATAAAAACAAATTTAATTATACCCCTTTAGGGATACTCCCTTTAATGAAAAGGGATACCCCCTTTAATTTTACAATAAACTTGGTATTTTTATTCCACGTCCATACGGAATCATTTGCGTGTGAGGCCGAAACGCATGCTTCTGATGATGGAGTGGACCTTCGAAAAAGTCTATAAATATTATGGCGTTAATATAATTATATATAATAATTTTATGACTTATTTTCCAACATCAACTAAAATAGATAATGCTAATATCTTATGGATAAATTAATTTTATCTACATTAAATTATCTAAAATATAAATTGAAATACTGTATGTTTTATTATATAATATTATGCAAAGATGTAAGAATACCCAAGACAGAAACTTTCATGTAGACTTAGTCTATATTGAAAAAAACAAATCAAGCAAAAGTAATATTCTCTATTGAAACAGGCTTACAAAGAACTTCAAAAAATATAGAGATTTTTATATATTCGTCGTAAATTATTTTTTGAATCGTTTTACAAAGTTAAGTCGATTAATATTATGACGTAAATATTTTATAACTTTGATTTAATAGTGCCCTATCATTTGAAAACGTTGCTCCACAAAAGTATTGCGGTGTAGATGCAACATTATAACAATCTATGCATACGATTAAAAAGATTTATTGTAATAATTAAATTTAATATTTACTCACCTTAAATGCGTTCCTGAACTTGTTCGACATGATGTTGTAGAGAAACGGGTTTATCGCCGTCGAGAGAAAGTAGAGAACGCCCGACAGATAAGTCAGTACAATATACACCTGTAAATAAGGTTATAATTAAAAAAAGTTAAATAACGGTCAATGACAGTCAGTATATCTACATATACATTATACATACATTAACTCGTAGCTACTTAAATTGAAAAAATCATTAATTTAAATCAATATAAGTTTTCATAAAAATCTGAAAAAATCTGCTAAGCTTCGCACTAATACTAGCTTGATTTGAATGAAACTTGTCATGTTCAAATCTTCAATTCCGAAATGAAGATTATTGGCACGTTTTCTACTATTTTTTTTCCATAATTATAATGACACTCAGATATAATGGTGGTAGATATTCTGCCGACATGTTTTATTTTTCACTACTGTGTTTCGGTTTGAAGGACACTATCTAGTGAAAGTAGTGGGAAAAGGCGATTTAAGAACCAATATCTCGAGTTTGGTATAACCGCTTACTGTCAGGTGGACCGTATGCTTGCTTGCCAAATAAGTCTCATAAAAAGTTGGCATCTCGTTATTGCCATATTATAGTGAGTACCATAAATGATTATTCTTGTGGGAAATCTTACTATGTACTCGCCGTAGTTCTTTATAAAATGTTTTCTGATAAATATTTTTTAATGAAAATAGCTGTAATGATATACACCTCAGTCTAGATGTTCGTACGTTATTTTTATAACGTACGTAAGTGCTTTCCGATCCCGTTATATTATTAAAGAATCCCAATGGGGGCCGTTTAGTTCATAGAGAATAACAGAGCGAGAATTCGCATTTGTTTATCCACTATTCAAACAAGCTGGTATTTATACAACTTTTACCCACACTTATTTTTTTAGGTTTTTGTTGATATTACTTACTGGTTCAATAGAATTATCTCATTTTTGTTTACTTTTTCCTACAAACTTTCAATGTTCATAATCATAGAATCAAATTTCTTCTGATCCAAATCGTATTGTTAAAATTATTCAATATTAAAAAAGTTCGATTTGAATCAATTATGTAATATATTGTTCGGCCTATTTTATTTTTCAATTTCAAAGTAGCTCTTAAGGTATAATTAAAAATGATTATCAATAGCTTACAAGCCAAGATGGCTCAATGGATAAACAACATAGCTTTTAGCTGAGTTCCTCTGAGTTTTCAAGTGCCCAATTTGTGTTTTAAATTGATCTCATCTCATCCTTGACTTTGAGTGAAAACATCGGGAATGTACACACATCAATCCTTTTAGTAGTTGGCCACCAGCAAGGGACTTAGGACTTAAATGCCCGCCTGGTTAACTACAACCGCACGTTAGTAAAATACTCGCAAACTGACTGTCAGGCAACTTATGCCCAGTTGCCTACCTATCTGATCGCCGTCTAGTGTTGCAGATGTTCATGGGCGGCGTTAATCGCAAAACATCCTCCTGCCTCTTTGCCCCTCTAACATAAAAAAAAACCTGTGGCACTCAGGGACTGCCGCGGTAAAGCTATGGCACAGCATTTTTTATAAGCTTATGCAATACATAAAATCTTAGCTGTTTTTAAAAAGTTAAAATACAAATGAAATCAAACATTAATTTCAAACTAATAAAGATACAATTTCCTCTATAATTCAAAATTTTATTGAAATAAAGTAAGAAACTTCGCAACTAATTTAAAATATTGGAACGTAAGTACATCATTAATATATACATTTTATATGGAACTTTATCTTTATAGAATAATCGAAAATTCTTTGCATATATAAGAATTATGTGTAAAGGTTATATATTATTTTTTGAAAATTGATTGTTGGTGTTTATGGCATATTATTTAAAGATAATTTTCCAATACATTTAATGAGGTATTTGCTATAATTTTTCTTGTGGGTAGTGTTAGGTTTTATTTTCGGTACGGAATTTCTTGAATCGGTCCCCGCGCTCAAAGCCCGCGATAAAAGCTATGCAATAGCTTAAAAATTTCGACCTTAAAATTTACGTCCATTCACAGACAGGAGAAAGTAGAAAGAAAGATAAAGATTATCGAAGATAAAAGAAATGGTTCATAGTACGCATTACAGATTCAACTATAAAACAACAAAATCATTCCATTAAAAAAGGTCTACAAACCTAATCTTCGATAGTTTTTCATTCTATTTACAAACAAAGTCTGTTTCAAAAGTAGGCAAACAAAACTATCACTTAATTTAAAACTTTGTCTATATATAGTTGGTTATTTCGTAAGTTTTTTGCTTGGACAATCTTTTGTTACATGGACCATATTATAATATATTGTTATTAGATTCAGATCATCTAAATTACACCCTCAGTTCACGGGCAATGGCATCTGCCATTACTGCCAAGCCCAGTCTGAATGTTATTTCTTGTATTTCTGGAAGACATTAAAACATAAATATATTCCATATTCATCCTAATAGATTGTGTGTGTATTACGTTTATTAATTACTAGATTATATCCGCAACTTCACTTCTCTGAATTACAATTCTATATAAGACGCCTTTATTGTATAATAAATCATGAAATCCCCGTACAAACTTTCATCTTCTATTTAATTCCCCTTAACTTTTGTATTCGCAAGAAAAAAATACTTATGTCTTTATAAAAATTTTTATCAATTTATATAACAAAATTTATCAAAATTACTTTTGTGGTTTGTATGTGAAATATAAACGTACCAGGTAGAGCGAGAAATATTATTCGGTATTATGTTATAATTTATTTATTGTACTTTAACATGACAACAATGTGGTTAAAAACCTTTTCTGAGAATTTGACAGTGTAATAGAAATAATAAACTTTGGTAGGAAATTACCTATTTATTGTTCATCAGGTACTATGGGCACCTGGAGGCTTACTATTAACTTGTATTGCGATTCAAATGACGACTTAAACTGAGCTACATCGCTATTTCGGAACATGAGATATACATATATCTATACGTCATATTTCATCTCCGATGACGTCCTTGGCCGTGGTTCGGCTTCGCAGGAGACACCTAAACACGGAATCAAATTTGAGCCCCGTACTCGCCCCGCTCGGTGACCCTGTCAAGGCCAGTAGGGCCAATAGCAATACACATTCCGAAAAAAAAATCATACGTCATGCTCCTATAAAAACTTAATCGATTTACTGTGAGAATTGAATTGGATAGATTTCGTCGTTATTTGAATCGCAATAACAGTTAATGGTAAGCCCTCTGATATTTATGCAGAAACTATTACGGTGTAGGTAGGATTTACATAAGAGTTAAAATCAAATCCCGATAAAAAAACACCAGTAGAAATATACTGCACACGTCATTATCTGTGTTCCCGGACCCTCCATAGAGGATATTACTATACTAATCGTGGCGTTGAATGTAGCGTTTATTAATTTTTTATCAATTTATTTATTGAACCAGGATTATTTAACAGTTATAAATCGGACATCCATGTTAACATCAGCCTGTTTTCCCAATGCATCAGCTAATTCATATTATAAAATCAGCAATATCGAGGGTCTGAAGCGTGCCCGTTCTTTGATAAATCTGTGTACCTGATTTATCGAGATACCCTTTATGTACAGCTTGCACGTGCGTGGCATAGATGAATGCCAAGTCTTAAGACTACCCTAGAAAAGAAAAATGCGATTACAGACACACTTTATTCGAAATATACCGGTGATATCTTAAGGACCTAAAGGTAACCTTTAGTATTCCAATATTATATATTCTTTATATTGTTAACAATAGTTATTCAACTAGACCTTGGGTAAAACACCAAGCTTAAGGCTAGGATTATAGAAGAAGAGATAGTTATTTAATATTTGTCATATTATATTAATAAATGTTTTAGCAAAATTATAGAAATAATTAACGTGGGATTGACCGTTTTGAATTTATTTTCTTAAAAGCTGAAGTAAATACATCGGAACTGTTACGGCTTCCCGGCAAGACATGCCCTTCGACATTTTCGAAAACATGTGGGGCTGACTAAATGTAATGCTAAACATCTTAAAATTAATCATATTTACATATACTATTGATGTAAATATGATTAATTTACTATTTAGTAATTTTAATGTTGGTTCTTCCCTATGAATATTACACTTTTATGTCGCCATTCGAAACTAAGAACTGCTTTCTGAATAAATTGGGTCATTAGCTCTTATATTTTGAAGGCAAAAGCTCCTTTTTATCTCAGGATATCATTAAAAAAAATTATATGAGAAATTAAAAGAAATGTGATAAACACAAAAAAGCACTCTAATTGATAGCCTTTATGATCTTAT
Organism: Hestina assimilis; assembly: GCA_023373885.1. NCBI lineage: Eukaryota > Metazoa > Arthropoda > Insecta > Lepidoptera > Nymphalidae > Hestina > Hestina assimilis. The sequence goes on along the minus strand of CM041747.1, from coordinate 15,807,612 downwards.
TCAAAAATTAAGATATGAATATAATATTACTAGCGGCACGCTCCGGCTTTGCACGGGTATAAGATATATATAGCCTATGTCATTCACTGAAAAAATTATTAAAATCGATCCAGTAGTTTTGATTTATTTACTGCCCGTGGCCCGCAAGCGTTAAATGTAATTATTTACGACATTACATTAGAAACCTCAATTTTTTTTTTCTCCACTATTCTTATACATATAAACCTTTCTCTTCAATCACTCTATCTATTTAAAAAAACCGCATCAAAATCCGTTGCGTAGTTTTAAAGATTTAAGCATACATAGGGACAGAGAAAGCGACTTTGTTTTATACTATATAGTGATAATTCTATTAAACATTGGACCTAATCTTCAAAGTAAATAAGTTGTTACTTCTCTTTTGTTGTACATTTTCAATTATGTAAACTAATTACCAAGAACTCTTATAACAGTAATGGAATAAGCTGTTATATATTTTGTAAGTTAATTTAAAATAATCTTGATAGTAATTTGTATTCAAAATTACGATTATAGAAATTTATTCGTAAACTGTAGCGACTTTAGCTAAAAACATTAATCACATTATTATAATTGGTGGGTCGCTCCCGGCAGATTAGAATACAGCCTCTCCATTTATTCCCGTAGGAATCGTAAAAAGGCGACAGGAGTATAATTTAGCCGAATATCATTTATGGAATGTCCTCAGAGAGGGTGCCTTTTAGACTTAGTAAACGATTCTTTTTCGTATCCTTTACTGTTGATGGACTATACTAATGTGAGTCAAATCTCTCAGTATCCACCGCCTCAATATTATCAGGTCTTATGGCTCTCCAAAATATTGTCTTTTGGTTAGGATTACCACTGTTTCTGGAAACGCCATCTCCTACCAGAGGTTGGCTATCATTAAGGCATTTTGTAGATAGCACGGGATAGGAATCTTTTTTGTTATGTCGGACTCCTACGTACTAAAATCCTACGGTGTTCTGCGGAACGTCCTATGTCGGGATTGTGGGTGCACTTACGCAATCTTCCACGATTCCGTCGGCGTTTGTCCTTGTTGGGGCTCCCTTTATGAACTTTTGAATGTGCGTACAGAGCACTCTACTTGCGATGAATTATTGCTTTGCCGTCTCTCATAGTATGAGTATATATTATATAGTTTAGATAGCATTGAAGATACGAGCAAGTGACTGTATATATATATATATATATATATATACGGGTATGGTAAACTATATTAGCATTAGTAAATACCTTAGCGCTGTATATAGTAATAGCGCTTAGCCCTGTTCCACTTTCGTCAGAAAAAGTAACTTTTCGACCCACGTGAAGATTTCACTTGGTTAGTCAGAAAAGTCTACAGGTTTTTAAATCTTAAATACTTACTTGTATTGTTGAGATTATATTTATTGATATCTAGATTAGCTTGTATTATTTATTACTATAAATTTATAAATTTATTAATATAAATTACAAAGTTGGCAAGTACGACCCAACCGGTGGTAAATGGTTGTCGTAGCCTATGAGCGCTTGTAAAACCATTCATTGTTGCCACTGACGCGTTACCAACCTCAAGATATTAGCTCTTAAATTTCTTTTGCTCAGCAATTTCAAAAGCTAGTGTCTCTCAAACCAAAACACAGTTATACCAACTCTTTTGAACCACAAAAGATCAACTAAAAGTGCCTCTTGCAATAAAAGGCTTTCCAACAGCAAAATATAATATATATTTTTTATATTTAATTATTAATGAAAGTTAGCACTATTTATCAGGAAAAACTTAACGCGATAAAGAATTTCTGTCAAGTGATCGCTCAAATTTAGATTTCAATTACCAAAGATTGCCATATTATTTAGGTCCCATTGCCTGTAACGCCAGTGCGACAAAGTCCACCTCTACATGGTTCGATTTGTCACCATGGCCATTAATATTTTGACAAACAAGCGTTATTTAGTGGTGATGAACTGGAAACCATTAAGGATATCCTTGAATCCATTGTTAAATTCCTGTTTAGTGTTATTCAATAAATCAATGATGTTGACGAATAGAAATAAGAATATACAGTTGATATAAATGTGTATATATTATTATGTATGTATAAAAAAGGGAAAAGATTTATACGTTTTGAAGCCAGTACATGTATAAAAAGTAGTGATAATAATTTAAGTTACAGCTCTAACAAAAAGTATAATTAATAATTATACATCTACAGAGAAACAATTATCAAGACGCGTACTTCTATGCGCAGCGATATGTGAGGGTGCTTTCATCGACGGTTTCATGTTCCTTTCGCAAATGAAACAGCTTAATGCGTGAATTAACTCAGATTGAGGTAATTCAGTCATTATTACGGCTAATAAAATCAATATATTGATGTATATATTTATGTTTGTGTCACCGTTGTTTCTTTGTGGGTACCGAATCTGACTCGACTACTCTTCGATTCCCTCTCGGGCAGATGTTTGCATTGATCTTCTAAATATCTCTTTCAGTCTAGGCGTTTGTCCTTGTGGGTCTCCTCACTCTCTTTCGGTCCCGATTGTTATCATAACATCTGATAATAATCGTTAACTCTTGATAGGTAAGTTGCTCTTATCCAATGTGTTAATCGTTCGACCTTAGTGGTGCGGAGGTCAGATGGCAATCGGTCTGTGAAAAAACTAGTAACTAGTGTCAAATCCAGACAACAGTAATCAGCAGACCCTGGGCAAGTACTCCAATAATACAGGGAATAATGCTAAGAAGAAGAAGAAGATATATTTATGTTTATACTAACGTAGATACGGTGTTCAGCAACTTATATTGTATTTGTGGTTTCGGAACTACAGCTTCAACCCTATTTAGTAAATATATTATGTAATATTATGATTAATATTGTTGAATAAATAATTGGTGCAAATAAGTTTTTTTTATCTATTTTAATATTATTAATAATGCGATAACTAATGAATTCAATAAGATTTATTTATCTTATAAGTTATTATATTGCTTAGAAGATTTTGTTTTTTAAATGAAATTTATTTCTAGGTTTGACAGAGTAACAAGAAATATAAGCATCAACAGCAAGGCATGAATACGCTAATATAATATAAATCTTTAAGGAACTGTTTCTTATAAAATAATATTTCACAAGTTGTGGTATATGCCGTAACGCCTTATTAAGAAACAAAAACAGGTTTCGGAAGTTTAACATGTAAAGTTTGAGTTTCCCAATTAGCTTAAGGCTACTAAGCAAGTTAGGTATTTTGATTGAAAGAGAATACTGTGCGGGCGCATAGACCAAGAACTCCTCTAACCTATCTCTTTCCATTCCTCTCCTGCTCCTCCCTTCCCTCTGTTGAAAAGACAATTTTTACACAATTTGACACTTCTGGTGTTTCCAAAAGCAATCGCTTACCAAAATTTTTTTTTCTTCGGAATGTGTATTGCTGTTGGCCCAACTGGCCTTGACAGCGTCACCGGGCGGGGGGAGCGAGTACAGAGACTCAGCCGTGATAAAGAGGCAGCCCTCACGGGGGCTCCAATTTGATTCCGTCCTTAGGGTGAAACTTACCAACGAATGGCCCGTCTTGTTGCCATCGTCTTGCCATCGACAAAGCATTAAAAAAACCAAATGCTTATGACTACGCAAAAACAAGTGAATATACGACTGTTATATACGCAGTCCACAAAGGTGTGCTAAAAATCTTCAGCTGCAAAAATTAGTTTAAAAATCATTGTCCAAAAAAATATGTTTGCCGTCACTAAACACCAAAATGATATGTTCCATTATAAAAATACACAAAAAAAACGTTTAAATTTTTACCATTTTTACTTTTTCTATTACAAAAATTAGAAAAGAATAAATACCAACTATTAAAAGTAATTATAAAATTTCGTTATTCCCCCATGTAATTATGTAGTGTTAAGGGTTTTCGTCTAAATCGTATGAATACAAAAACAGGTTGAACGTGATAAAATTGTAAGCATTCTGTTTTTTATTTGGCACCGATACCTTAAAAAATCGACCCGTACCTAATTTTCTCGTTTATCAGAAAAACAAAACAAATTCTTTCTCACATTTCACGATTCATAAAAAATATTGTAATAACGTCAAAGAAAAAATAATATGCTTTCAATTTTGTGTATAACGACTTCTTGGGCTTCGATGATATTTTCAGGAAATCCGTATTACTTCCGTGATCGAAGCAACGCAAAGTGATTATTTTTATGTTTTATATTGTGTATTTTTTTTTTTTTTTTTTTTTATGTAAGAGGGGGCAAACGGGCAGGAGGCTCACCTGATGTTAAGTGATCACCGCCGCCCATGAACATCTGCAACACCAGAAGGCATGCAGGCGCGTTGCCGACCTTTAAGGAAAGAATAGGCTCTTCTCTTGAAGGTTCCCGAGTCGTATCGGTTAGGAAAGACCGCCGGCGGAAGTTGATTCCACAGAGTGGTTGTGCGAGGAAGAAAATGTCTTCTAAATCGCGCTGTTGTGGATTTCCAGACATCGAGGTGGTATGGATGGAACTTAGAGTTTTGTCGCGATGTCCGATGGTGAAATTCTACCGGCGGGATCAATCCAAACAATTCCTCAGAACACTCTCCGTGATATATGCGATAGAAGATGCAGAGTGATCCGACATCTCTACGCAATGCCAAAGGATCAAGCCGATCGGAAAGGGCTTGATCGTCGACAATTCGAGCCGCTCTACGTTGGATGCGGTCAATTGGAAGTAGCTGGTACTGGGGAGCCCCGCCCAGAGGTGAGAGCAGTACTCCACGTGCGGTCGAATTTGTGCCTTGTAGAGCTTTAGGCGATGAGCCGACGTGAAGTAGTGCCTCGCCTTGCTGAGCACACCAAGCTTTTTAGAGGCCAATTTGACCTTTCCTTCCAATTGACCGCGAAACTGAACGACGCTCGAAACGTCGACACCAAGTATTCCGATACTAGCTGTGGCAGCCAGACTAAATTTAGTCGGCCCCAGTCCGAGACTTTGGTCAATGTAGTCTCGACTTCAGACACAAGTTTGTTCCGGCACTCAATGACGTTAGAAATATTAGCGCGGCCAGTGTATAAAGCGTCCACAGTGCTGTCGTCCGCATAGCAATGAATGTTGGAAATTTCCAACATGTCATTGATATGCAGAAGAAATAAAGTAGGGGACAGTACGCAGCCTTGCGGGACACCAGCATTAATGGGTTTTAAGTCAGAGCATGCACCGTCGACAACGACCTTGATGCTCCGATCTGCCAAAAAGCTGGTGACCCACTCGCATAATTTCTCAGAAAGCCCATAGGAAGGAAGCTTCGAAAGAAGCGCCTTGTGCCATACCCGATCGAAGGCCTTCGCTATGTCCAGACTGGCCGCTAATGCCTCCCCCTTGGACTCAACTGCTTCCGCCCATCTATGAGTCAGGTAAACTAAAAGATCACCAGCTGAACGACCACGACGAAAACCGTACTGGCGGTCGCTAATCAGCTGGTGCTCCTCTAGATACCGCAGGAGCTGGCAGTTGATAATGGACTCCATTATCTTTGAGAACAAGGAGGTAATGGCAATTGGCCTATAATTGGACGGATCCGAGCGGTTGCCTTTTTAGGGATCGGGTGCACTAAAGCCGTCTTCCATGAGTTCGGGACGACGCCTAATGAGTAGGAGTACCGGAAAAGACGCGTTAAAACCGGCGCCAACTCAGGAGCACATGTCCGCAACACGATCGTGGGGATTCCATCAGGCCCACTCGACTTATGAATGTCCAAGGAAAGAAGTGCTCTGCGAACTACACTTTGCCGGAATTTAACCTCCGGCATCGTGGTATCACACCGCTGGATTGCCGGTGGTGACTTTCCTTGGTCATCCACAGTCGAGTTGGACGCGAAAAGAGAGCACAGAAGATCAGCTTTCTCTTTCGCGGCATGGGCCACCGAATCATCGTCCCTATGCAGAGCTGGAAATGATGGCTTACAGAAATTCCCTAAGACAGACTTGGCGAGGGACCAGAATGCACGTGTACCCGAAGGAAGACGCACTAGTCTCTCGCCAATTCTGCCGATGTGCTCCGACTTTGCTTTGGCAATAACTCTTTTGAAGGACCTGGAGGCAGAGTTGTACTCCTTTCTAAGTGCGCTGGTATTTACATCACGAGACGTCGACGCCTTAGCCCAGGCTTGGTAGCATTCCTGTTTTCGGCGAAGCGCCGTTTTACAGGAGTGACCAAACCAAGGCTGTGACTTGCCTCCGATGGGCACTGCAGAAGCCAGAACAAAGAGTTCCATGCCCTGGAGTACCACATCGGCGACAGAGTTGGCCACGACGTCCGGATCATCCGGCGAGAAGCAAATCTGTCCCCATGGGTAGGACGCAAAGAAAGAACGCATCCCATCCCAGTCCGCCGACCTGTAGTGCCAAACGCGCCGGTAGCCCACGAAGCGGGGCCGTGCTGGGCGCGAGACCGACACTGTACTCCGAACAAGGCAGTGGTCCGACGAGCCTAGAGGAGGATCGACGGAAACCAAATAGTTGTCCGGATGAGAGGTCAGCAGAAGATCCGACAGTGAAGGTGTATGATCCTCTACATCTGGGATTCGCGTAGGCGAGGTTACCAGTTGTGTCAGATCATATGCCAAAGCAAAGTCGAGAACAGATCTCCCCGCGTGATCGGTGGTACGTGAACCAAGCCATTCGGCGTGGTGGGCGTTAAAATCGCCAAGAATCACGATCTCAGCGGATGGGATCTGTTGCAGCACGGAATCTGTAGCCATTTGGATGTGCTCAATGAGTCGGTCAGTTTCGGCATTTCCGCTATGGGACCTATAAAGGCACGCGTAGATTCGCGGATGGTCATCGCAGTCTACGCGCAGCCAAAGAATCGATAGATCCCCTACTTCAAGGCTGCCGAGGCGACGAGAGCAGATATCCTCTCTGACGTACACGCACACACCAGCCCGGGGTACAAAGGAATGTTCCAAATTGTATCCCGGGTAGGAGAGGAAAGAAGTATCAGCCGGAGAAGATATCTGTGTCTCTGTAAGGAAAAGCAAGGCCGGCTTCGCCGTCTCAAGATGGTGGTGGACGGCGTTCAGGTTGGAATTTAGCCCCCTTATGTTGCAGAAGTCCACAGTAAGCGTGACAGGGGTAGCCTTAGGTAGCCTGCTTTGTTTGCCCCGAACAGTGTTAAGCACAAAATTGCCACCCCCAGAATTCGGAGGGCAGCCTGGGTATCCATGTTCAGGAAGGGTTCGTCCTGAAGATGGACATCCAGAGAGGGATTCTCCACAGCAGAAGCTGGTGGTACCCTCCTGGGGTAAATATACCAAATTCTGCACTTTCATTGGAGGGGGAGTGTGTAGTGGGCCACCGGGACTCTCACTCACCGTACGAAACGCGACAATTGCCACTTTACGCCGGTTTTCTGTGAGAGAGTGGTGTTTCCCCGGGCGTGCCGGCCCAATTCGGCTGCAGCAGGAAGAGCTGTGCAGCGTGGCACTACCACTAGTTGAATTGACTGATTGCACTGGTGGAATAATCTCTGATGTGACAGAGATTATCCCACCAGCGGGCGATGGGGTCGTCACGTCCCGACGCCGGGAAAAATATAATATTATATATTACATTTAATATTATTTGAAATTATGTATTCTATTTCCGTTATTTCTTCTATAACACACACAACGGCCCCCATCAGGTTAGCAATATTCTAGGTCAGGAGTCCAGCAACATTTACAATGACAAACCAAATAAACACCCAAAACGGAAAACATCCCTGTATAGCAAACGAACATCTGCCCCGAGCAAGAATCGAATCTGCAAGCTATGGCACTTAAGGCAGGTGGAACCGCTATGCCACAACGGTCATAATTTCCGAAAACATATTTTTCTAACATAGTTACTTTTGTCATTTTGTTTATTTTATTATTCTAGAATATACTATTGTTGCTTCGAACTAAATTGTCTGTCTGGTTAGCTACCGCAATACTCTAATAAAAACTCGTGAAGTGGCTGCCTGCAGCCGCGTTTTGAGGTCATATAGCTTATAAGTATAACCTATATAATCTTATATAAATAAATAAACAGACAAATTCTACGTACTCCACGGAATCCATTAGGATATTGAAATCCTGTGTTTTTTGGTCTGAAAACACATACAAGAACAAAGACCACACACCTAGACCGAAACATGATTATGCCTGCATGATCCATACAAACATCTGCTACGAGTAGGAATCGAAACCAGCGACTTGTAGCATCTAAAGCAGGTTAACTACCAAATCAAATCAAATCTTAAAGATCAGCAAAGCACCTGTAAGTCCTCTGGTGTTGCAAATGTTAATCGTTTTACAAGAGGTAAGAAGAAGATGAAGAGTAGAGTGTCAGCTCTTATACGTGTTTGCCCGCTGGATGGATGGAGTTGATTGGTGCGTTTTTAAAAACAATCCAATTATTATTAATACATTCAAAAGGTGTTATATATAAAATTAACTTAAGATTTGAAAGTACATCAACCTTGAGGGTCAATAAACTTTTTACATTGTTAATTATTTTTTTAATATATTATGAATATAATATATTTTATTGGTGTAGGAACCGCAATAAGCTTGTCAGCATCGATGTGGAAAAAATGTATTTAACCACAATTTCATACTTTTCCTTGTGGAAATTAATTAGATCAGATTACATTTCAGAGTTATTTTATTTCAATTTATACTGCTGTTGGTTATACTAGCCTAGCAGCGGTATCAAGCAGAGGACCGAGTACTGAGCCTTCCTAGCATTATTATTCCCCCATATTTACCTATGGTCTGCTTATTAATCTTATTCGAATTTTACAGATTACTAGTTTTTACACGGACCGTATGCCATGTAACCTCCGTAGCCCTAAGGTTGAACTAGTAACTCATTCGATAAGAGCAAATTACCTGTCACGAGTTAAAGTTTATTATCAGATTAATAACGTCAAGCTGTCGGTCTTGGTAGTTATCACATATCTGATGATAATTGTTAACTCTTGTCAAGTAAATTGTTCTTATCCAATGAGTTACTGGTTCGCCCTTTGGGTTGCGGATGTCAGATGGCAATCGCTCCTTGTAAAAACTAATAAGTTATCAAATCCGGACAAGAGTAATAAGCAGATCTTGGGTAAATACTCGTATAATAACGGGAATAATGCTAGGAAGATACATATGCCTGTTTCGAGCATAGGTAGTTTATTCGACATGCGCGCTTCTTGTTGCGCATCAAGGAGTTGAACGGGCGTACATAGCGCCTTTACCGTCTTCAAATTAAGAGTTTCTTAATTCTATTGATTCTTTTGTGTGCTAAGCGATATCTTTGCCGTTTGTAAGCCGTTTATGATTGTTCTTCGAAGGATAGAGGAGAATATTTTTAACCCGAATCGGAGTAATGTAATGTGTTGTTCAGTACAATAGACTAAAGATCACAAATATTTAAAGTACATTTTTAACATAAGAAATAAAGAAAGTTTACCTTATAAAATGTATCGGTGGGATGCTCCAAATTTTTCCCGTAAATCGCTATAAGCCTTTGCACATGAAATGGTGCCCAGCAGAGGAAAAACGACAGCGCCACCGCCACTGAAAAATAATTTCTCGTTGAAAATTGAGAATAATGTTTCCGCGAATAGCTATTATATTTGAGTAAAAACAAATTTATGGCCCTTAAAGGCACTTTACTCAACGAAGACTTAGGCAACACCGTTAGCTGGTGAGAACGAATTCAGATATTTCGGTTTTAATAGGCATATTAAACAAACACTTACTTATGGATCTATGTAACAGCCGTTATACAAAACGAGTCTGCGGCCGACAAGTACATTTTTATGTTAATGGTCTATAAAACAAAATACTCTGTGAAATAAATACTCGGCTCCATTACGCTATACGCTTTATTGAAATATAATTATTATTAATCTATTACAATAATTCCTAGTTAAAGCATTGCGCGCTAGAACAACGGTTTCCTGGAGTCCAAATCCAGTATTTAAAAATGTTTAAATGTGATTTCGATAGAGCTTAGATCGAGTCCAACGTTTGTTTTCGGTTTTAAATTTAAATCTCTCTGATCTAAATCAACGATGAGCCATTTTAAAACAAAAATATATTGTTTCCTTTTATTTAAACCAAATAAAAGAAACAGTTTAATCATTAATGAATGTTGAAATTCCATTGATTGATTTTTGATTAGCAGAATTGGGCTCCCGGGGACCGCGAACAAATAAAAATACTATATGACTGCTGCGTGGTAATAAACGTGTTTAAAAAATAAACAAGCAAACTGTTTTTCTTCTGTATGTTCACTGATTTTTCAGAAGTGGAACAACCTAGTTTATTTGTTTTCAATTTGGGACCCGATCCCGATCCGATCCCGATTTAATGCTTCGTAATCTAACCGAGGATATTAGAGATAGATTTTTTTTTTCTGATAGTGATTTTGCGACTGGCCCAACGGGTCTTAACCGTGTCACCGAGAAGGATAAGGAAATCATCTTGCCAAAATATAAGAGCTAATTATTGATCCTTGATTACTAGGAATACGGTTCTAATGTTATTGTACTGACCACTAAAGTCAATTATAATTATAATAACATAATAACATGATTATTAATTAATTAATTAATGAGTAGTCTCCTACAAGATCTCACGCACGGTTATATATCCTATATATAGATATAATTAAATGGTATCACTTTTTTGGTAGTAAAAAATCACACAAAATATCATAATTCTGTAATATTGATGACAATATAAGAGCCTCACATAAAGCGAGAGGTATTAATTTCCTCAGACATTTCAAGCCTCTTTGAAACGTCTGTTATAGAATACAAATTACGAGGCTAGACATCAATCGAAGAGCAAAAGGTACTCGTCTATTAAAAATGTAATGTTATACGCGAAACGCTCACTTACATAGAAAATATTAAATTTAGCAGCGAGAATTCGAGAAGTATATATTTTTTAGTAATTCACAGTCTCAAAGGCAAACAAAGAATGAAAACGTCTGCGATCGTTTAGATTGTATATTACTCAAAACGATTTTTATCGAAAATACTTTTATAACTATAGCTTGAAAATTTGTTCATAATTTTACTTAACCAGCAAGTCTTCACTCCTCGTTACAGTGTTTGAAAACCTTTATCAAGATTGTACCTACGCTGAAAATTATATTTCAATATGATTTAAGTATTTTTAGAAAAATAGTCATTGGCTTTTACTTTTATACTTTCAATTATTTAAAGTTAAATTATTTATAGTTAATTTATAGCCTTAAGTAATAAGTTAATCAATAGTCCTTAGGACAATAGTCCTGTATTTTTCTCAAATACTAAAAAATATAGTTTGAGTTTTTGATATATTTGGATTCATTTTCTTAGCTTATCGATACCCCTATCTTTGATAATTTTGACAGAAATGAAATTGTAAAGGAAATTAGATAAAGCCACAGCGAAGCGTGCTGGGCTTAGCTTAGCTAAAAAAAGAAAAAATCAGCACTTAACAATTCCAAGGGAGGACTTTCCTTCCTTCCTCCCCGTCGGATCCGGTTGTTATCTTATCCACTGAGCTACTGGCAGTCTGGCATGTCATGGTACTGGTATGCTTAAACTATAATTGAACTGTTTTGCGTAAAAACAAGAAACTTTTCAAAGCCGGATAAAAGTAACAAGCAACACTGTTTAAAATACTAAGAGAAAGAAGTTGTTTTTGTAGTATTCATTTTATTTTAAGGTGAATCGCTTGACTAGTGGTGTTTGTTATGCCTTACATTCTGTGATGACGTAAGATTGATTTAATTAGATCGCATCGGTAGCCCAATTTAAGAGCCAATTTTGGCGCCCTTCTTATTTTATCCATCTACACTCAATAGCAAATTCTGTAACGACAAAAATGTGGATTATTCTTTACTTTATTAGCTCGAGTATGATACAAAATATTTTTGAGCAGGACTTGGCTGATTATTATACAGTAGGTACTGTTGCGTTTCGTGCTATAAACTAGAGCGCCGAAATCCCAATCTCCTAACCCCTCTGTTGCCTTCGTTTTCTCCCTTCCCATCGTTCCTATCCGTCATGATATAAAAAAACACAGTATGATTTTACTCCAGAAATTTACATGGAGAAATAAAAAAAGTTTAGCCATGGAAGTCGGAAAAATTCAAATTGTATACGTGCGAAACCGCGCGGAAAAAGCCAGCTATGGTAGCTATTTCAGACGTAATTACTTGGGTCGGTAAAACTTTCTTTAACTCAATTACGTGTAAAAATGACGCGCTTGGATGAAGTAAAATTTCCTCCATTTCCTTTATTACATCATTCCTTTTAGTTAAATTTTACATTAATAATAATAAATAATTAAATTACCTTATTAACTGCTCGACATAAAAATATATAGGTATCTTCTAAATAAATTATATTCTGTAAGAAACAAAGTCTTCCCATATTAATAAAAATGTTGTATCATTATTATTAATATGACAAGAATTTATAAATTATAGCGAATTTCAATGTAAAAATATTACGTAAATCTATTTACCCGTAAATTTTTCGGTAAAGTAATCAGTTTAATTTATACTATTATTTTACAAAGTTGAAGAGTTTGTTTATTCTTTTTTAACGCTAAAAAGAACTGACAAATTACAATAAAAATATCCCTTAAATTTTGAAATTTATAGAGAACATTGTTTTAGATTTAAAATTTCAACTCTCTACCATTAACGGTTCCTGAAACGCTAGTAGATGGACGGACGGATGGATGCCTAGCGGAGGCTTAGTAATAGGGTTCCGTTGGTACAGAACATAAAAAGTATCTTCGAGTTAGTCATTTGTTTTAGAAATGCGTATAATCACATTTTTATGAGTAGCAGAACCTTATTTTTTTAAAGAATACTAGCAATGCTTTTTTAATAGCATTACTAATATTCCTATTGCCAATGCAAATAAGCTCGAAGCTTGCGCTAGGAGTGGGTACGACAATAGCCCAAGAGGGTCAGGATCGAACCTGCGACTCTCGCGTTAACTGAGCGAAGTCGGCCCATCTACCGTTGAGCTATTAAGGCTTCAATTGTTATTGTGCATAGTATAATCTGAGGTCATTTATGGAATATTAACCTAGCAGTATCCTCACTTTTTAGATAAAGCTGTCAAGGAGCGTAAACGCTGGAGGTAAATAGAGCTTAATAAAAACTTTTTTTTATTTCATGACGGATGGCTAACAAACATACGGTCCGCCAACCTCCTCCTGGTAAAGGAAAAAAGGAAGGCAACATGGGGGAAGGGGGTTTGTTGGAGATTAGGCCTCCTGCGCCCTCACTCTTCACACGAAACACAACATTACCGATACTACACCCACAGTCGAGCCAGCCTATTTATGATTGAAGGATGATTTTTGCTTTCTTTTAAGAAATTATATTTAAATAAGAATAACTTATTCATACTTTGTTAATGAGAAATCAACATTTGTGACGAATGAAATATAATAATAAAATTGTCATGTTTACTGATAATTATGACTTATGACTGACGCGTAATTATTGCTGCTCGTGTAGCAGCTTTTAATTTGACTTATTTAAATATGGATGTACTTTTTTTTGTTAAAAATTATTCAATTAATTATTCATTGCTGTGTAATAAAATTCATTCCCATCATTTATATTGTTAATGTCGTTTAATTATACATTTTAATTTTTAAATGTATAGTATATTAACCGACTTCAAAAAAGGAGGAGGTACTCAATTAGATTCATTTCTGTTACCTCGGAACTCCGACATTCATAAACTGATTTAGCAATTTCTTTTTTTTTGCTTTAAATGGTATGCTTCTTGTTTACTCCTATTTCAATTTTATTAAAAAATACCTGAGAATTAAAATTTAAGGGATATAATTTTTATAGGCTTGAATTTGTTAGAATCAATGTTTTTTACCTCAGAACTCCCACATTTATGAACCAATTTAGAATTTATTTTTTTGTTTGCATGGACATTTATAAGTTGCTCTCATAAAAATTTCATCAAAATCAGTAACTTTTGGTTTTTGAAGCGAAAGAGCCAAAACGACGGGAAAATGCGCTCCCTTTACAATAATTAAGATCGCTCACCATAAAAGGCTACGCATTAAATTTTTCGAAATCATATATTTAACTAGTATCAATTAATGAATTAGCTTCTGAAACAAAGAAAAGAGAGAAGTTTGTTATAAATTATTTATGTACTAGCGGCCCGCTCCGGCTTCGCACTGGTATAAAATATATCGACTGTCTTTCACTGAAAAAATGATTAAAATCGTTCCAGTAGTTTTGATTTATTCATTACTACCCGTGGCCCGCACGCGTTAAATGTAATTATTTACGACATCACATTAGAAACATGTAATTTTTTTTTTTTCTTAACTATTTAATGGATGTTATTATACATATAAACCTTCCTCTTTAATCACTCTATCTATTAAAAAAAACCGCATCAAAATCCGTTTCCTAGTTTTAAAGATTTAGCATACATAGGGACAGAAAGCGACTTTGTTTTATACTATGTAGTGATATCGCATTGACATATGATTGACTTGACGACCCTTATGACCGACGCACAACGGTCGCGGGCGATTCTCGTTTGGGTAGATGTTTGTAATATAGTAAATGCCTACTTTAGTCTGGGCGATTGTCCTTTTGAGTCTCGCTACCGTGTTTCGGAGAGCACTCGGTCCCGGTTGTTATCATAACATATGATATTAATCATTAACTCTTAATAGGTACATCGCTATTATCCAATCAGTTACTGGTTCACCCTTAATGTTGCGTAGGTCAGATGTCAATCGCTCTGCTTAAAAACTACAAACCTGTCAAATCCGGATTGCAGTAATAAGAAGACCAAATACTAGGAATAAGAAGAAGAGGATCAGGTTAAAAAATGATGTACTAGTAAACGTGAACGTAAATAAACGTTGCACACTCAACACCCCTATTAGGATAGTAATATCCTGTGTCGGGGTCCGGAAACATTCACAATGACAAGGACAAATACACCCAGACCGGAAAATAGGCTTGCATGGTCAATAAAAACATATTATGCTCCGAGCGGGAATCGAACCCGCGACCTGTGGCGTTTAAGGCAGGTTCGCTACCACTGCGCCACAACGTCGTCAAACTTTAAAGACTTTTAAACAACTAGCGCAGCGGTAGCGAGGCTGCTTTAAGAGCCACAGGTCGCGGGTTCCATTCCCGCTCGGGACAGATGTTTGTATTGAGCTAACTGGTCTGGTCTAGGTTCCGGTCTTAGTGTATTTGTCCTTGTCATTGTGTATGGTTCCGGACCTCCAACATAGGATACTAATATCCTAATGGGGGCCGTTGAGTGTGTAGTGTTTATTTATTTAACTACATGAACACTCACCCAGCATCCTAATGACCCGTCTCTGTGAAGCGCCATTTCTGTAACGCGGCGTACCGTCAGGACGTTCGTTGCTCTCAACCGAACTTTTCTTTACAGGATGCAATATATGAGACGAACGCAGTTTGACACCAATTAATACATACAAAACTGTTATTAATGACATCGGCACTACGAAAAACACGAAACTCGATATAACGAACACTTGATGCACACCGTGACCTTTTACAGTACAGGCATTTATTTTCTGTTCTTTCTCTATATAAGTCACTATACCGAATTGCATCGCTTGAGGAACAGCCGAACATAACGCACAAATCCATATCGCTATAATATAACGCACTGCTCTTGATAACTTAGACATCGTATGCGACATAAATGGACGGCATATTGCAATGTACCTCTCTACTGTAAAAGCTGTTATTGTCAAAACTGTCGCGTTCGCTGATGTTTCAGATATCAATCCCACTGTGATACACAGCGCTTCGCCAAGAGGATACGAGAGTGGGTTCCATAGTCGATGTATATCGAGTGGTAATCCGCATACTAAAAGGAGTAAATCAGAGATCGCTAAGCTGAAGAGGTAAAAATTCGTAGCCGTATGCATCGATCGGTTCCGTGCTATAACAACACATGTGCTTATATTTCCGAGTACACCAAAGATGAAAATAACGCCATAAATAATAGTAAGTGGTACTATTATGTTGAGGGAATCAGGCTCGGAAAAACTTGATGTTTGTGTTTCATTTGTTTCGTTGAAGAGCATTAATTCTTCCTCGTCCAAATCCATTTTCACAATGCATTTACCTGTAAAGAAATATGGAATTATGTATCTTTAGCTTTAATTAAATATAATACATGACGAAGGATGTCAGGTAAGTGAGATAAGATTTGATGCGAACCACATTTATCTACTGCTAAATTTACGAAAGTTATTTTGAATTTACATTTTCGCTATATAATTAGATATAAAAAACGAAGAAGTATAAATTAAATTTATGCTATTTTTTGTTAATTATTCGGATTCTCAAAGTTAATTATTTATCTTTCAATACGAAAAAATACATGTACCTACAGAGAATATATTACACTACCTGACTAGATAGTGTATCCTAAGCCATATTCATTCGTTATATAAAGGCTACTAAGAGCTGTAGTTTTTTCGGTTAAAAACGTTTAAAATTAAAAGCTTTTTTATTTGAGTTGTTTAAAAAAAATACTTTCGAATCGTCAAGGTTCGGATAGTTGGTGTTAAAATCACAAACAACCAATGTTTAAAATAAATAATAATAATAAAACCTATAAATAACTATCATATGCATGTGAATCTGTCTATATGGACTTCAGAATTATGCTCTACTCAGCGCCAAAAAAAAAAAAGGAGAAAATCTGATGATACGATTTCTAACGTCGCACAGAGTAAATTGCGACACTAATCGAGGGCTTAATAGATTTCATCATGTACTTCTTCTTCATCCTAGCATTATTCCCGGTATTTTTATGTACCCAGGGTTTGCTTATTACTCTTATCCGGATTTGACAGGTTACTAGTTTTTACACGGAGCGATTGCCATCTGACCTCCGCGAACCAGTAACTTATTGGATAAGAGCAATTTACTTATCAAGAGTTAACGATTATTATCAGATGTTATTGATAATGGCTCGGAGAGCACGTTAAGCTGTCGGAGCTTAACGTGCTCTCCGAGGCACGGTGTGGAGACCTACACGAACAAACGCCCAGACCGAGACAGAAATTTTAACAAACATCTGCCCGAGCGGGAATCGAACCCGCAACCGTCGAGACTAAAGGCAGACTCGCTACCCACAACGCCACAGCGGTGTCGAGATTTCATCATGTACATATATACATAAAGAAGAAGACTGATCCACGACAAAATGCGCTCGGAGCGCTGCCTCCATCTCCGATGACGTCCTTAGCCGTGTTTCGACTTCGCAGGAGGCACCCTAAGGACGGAATTAAATTTGAGCCCCCGTGAGGGTTGCCCCTTTTTCACGGCTGAGTCTCTGTACTCGGCCTCCCCGCTTGGTGACGCTGTCAAGGCCAGTAGGGCCAACAGCAATACACATTCCGAAAAAAAAACACGATGAAACAATCTTATATAATATTTATATCTATATCACTTGAAATTAATTTAATAATGTTTTATTATCCCACCGTGCAGTCATAGAAGCGTGACGCTAATACCAAAAAGTCACACGTTTAAAAAAAATTAACACATAATATTATAGCATTATTGAATAATTTAATTTTGCATAATAATGGATATTTTAAATTCAAATTTTTAAGATAATCAAAATAAAATGAAAGGTTTTCCCAAACATTCTAGGTAATTAAAATTTATGAAAATGATTTTTAAAACTAAAAATAACTCTGAACCACGCAGAGTTATTTTTATGTAAAAAAATATCAAGACTTCCCCTTCTTGATTTCCATTATCTTATAAATTTCAATAGAGGTACAGGTTTTAAAATATAAAAATCTTGCTTTTTTATTAAAATAAAAAGAAACAAATTTTATAAAACAGTATTCTATATAACACTAATAAAAAGTCCTAACCTATATTAAAAATTCAAAAGTGAGTTTGTATGTTTGTTTTTGACGCTTTCACTCCTAAGCCACTGATTAAATTATGATGAATTTTGGTATAGATGTATGTAAATGGGACCATGGAGACAGTTATAGGCTACTTTTTGTCGCGTAGCTAAGACAAGTTTGTATTTTACAACCAATTATTTTATATCACATTAAAGGTACTTCATTAAAAATCTTGTTGTGGTTACAATTTAAAAAATAAATATTTATTGTTTTACTTTATGTCTGTAACGTCTTTATCTGACGATATTGTGGCGGAGCGGTAGTGAACCAGTACTACTTATTATTATTTATCGTGTGTATTTTATTTAAGTAATAGAATGTAGTTATTTGCATGTATGTTTATTTTATATCAATACCGCCCACCATTTCATGCGATCTCCTATCCCTAAGGTTGTCTGGAAGAAATCGCTTCTAAGCGATAAGACCGCCTTTTGTGCAAATTTAAATTTGTTCATAGAATGTGTGTTATCTTTTTTTTTTAATTTTGGTGTACAATAAAGTGTGTTCAAATAAATAAATAAACCAGCCTTGGGTTCGATTCCCGCTCGAGGCAGATGTTTGTATTGACCACACAGGAATGTGTTCCGGTCTGGATTTTTCCTTGTCCTTGTACATTTTTCCGGATCCCCGACACAGGATATCACTATCCAAATGGGGGCCGTTGATTGTGTATCGTTTATTTATTATTTATCGATAAAGCACATAATTATTTTATTTATTTTTTTAAAGATATTTTTATTTCCTCCCTTTTAGACATATTAGTCTATTAGAGCGAACAGCTGCGCTACACATCATTGGCTGTAGAATAATTTCGTTATATGTTGCAGTTAAACCGGCCGTTAGCTGGACAGCCGGCGAAAATTCAACGGCGCATAAAATGAAGTAATCGTTATTGCTTTAGGACATTAAAAATGTGGTTACAGTCCGATTTTTTTTTCGTCACTACTTTCCCGATGAGGGACGAAAAATATTGCCAGCTAACCACCCTACTATAAAATAAGTACCGGTCCTTCCATAGGGAAAAATTGTTCAAATATTCGCCGGTGCTCCTTCGTTCGTTCGCACAACACAAAAACAGAGCAATCTTTCGGCATTTTGTTAGTACGGGAGGGCCAGTCAATCTATAATAAATAAAATTGAAGTGTCTGTTTGAAAATCAACTTAATAGCGTTTTCACTTTAAAAAAAAAAAAATTTCTGTCTGTTTGTTCCGGATAATTTTTAAAACGGTCCAGCCAATTTCAACGGGACTAACAGATAGCATAAGAAATAACTTAGGTATTTTTATTGTAGTAAAAGGGTTCGGTGGCATAAAGTACAATCGGTACACCACACGAGCGGAGTAGCGGGCGCAGTTGCAATTTTGCATGAATGTTGTTGTGAAAAAATTATTTAAAAAGAATTACAAATCTTGTAACGAAATAAAAACAACTTTGCTTCGTATTTCCCTACAAAGATTATAATTCTTTAACATTAATTTACATTTGAATCTATGTAATACAACAGAACAACAAGTTTTTTTGTTTTCCGTAATGTTTTTTCAGTTGTATGATGGTCGTTAGGTATTTCGTAGTTTACATTGTTAGTGTTGTTCCAAATTCAAACAAAGACAAATAAATCTGACATTTATTATTTATTGTAGCAAGCATGTGATGTTATATTCTTCACCAGTAGCATAATTTCCACTAATTTTCTGATGGGTGTCTCGTGACTGGCCGGTCGTATACTACACTCCATGCAACCCGGAATCGCGATAGTGTCGAGGGTCAGTCGGATCGCATGACATCATACCTATCTTATTTAAACTGATCCTAGTTGTTTACCCCTGGCTTTCTGCAAAAGATCTTTTCGGGGTTATTTAATCCCCAAGGCCGCTGTAGCCTCATCCAATTGTTTCCGGCTGGGTGTATGGTTATACCAACAATGATTGGTCATCAGAGCCTCGTTACTTATCTTGCAAGGAGGACCACGGCCTATGCTACACCAAGCGATCTATATTTGGTATGTTAAGTTGACATGAATTTGATCAATTTATGAAAAACCAGGTATAATACTTCTCTGCATTTGACATATAAAATTTTGTGAAGTCATCGTTAGAGAAGATTTATCTTTATTGTAGGAGTAAAAAGCAACGTGTGTCACACAGAACGAAAAAATAAGTAATGTTTCGTTGAACATAGGTTGTTAAAAAATAAGAGGCACCAGATGCGGACCTTTTTAACAGATGGACAGCAGTTAAGCTTATTCAGTTTTCCTAGATAATTACATTTTCGGATGTTTATAATTAAATAAACAATAGTACATAATATTTCACTTGTTTTTTTTTAAATAATAAAAAAGTTATGGTTCTAACGTATGATTTTATTGTTTATGGAAATCTCTTATCTCTCAAGTGTGCTTTGCAGGTTGCCTTTAAAAACATTACAAGATTACTGTTTTTAAATTACCTTATATGGACGCAAATAAGCAATACCATGTCAACCCACACGACAGTCATTTCGAGAAAAACGCGTTTGAAAATTTTGAACAACTTGCTTTATATGATTTTTTTATGTATTGGTCAAGTTTTTGGCAATTTCAGATTTATGTAAGTTATATTACTTATTTTCACAAAAAATAAGTATACAAACTGCATATCGTATATAATATAACCCAAAACGTTTAACATAATACATAAATTGCATGATTAAAAAATGGCTTTTTTAGAATACCCAAATAACCCTACAAATATGAAACAAAAATGTTCTTCAGCCATTTACCAACACTTCTGCATATATAACTCAGTTTTCAATTTTATGGGTTGACATGGTACCTATTGCTTATTTGCGCCCATATACAACCAGAAGAAAAGACGTCATGACATTATCAAAGCCCATCTTTAACAAACTATCACTTTTTTCTAACATAAAAGTATTTTTGTTACTTGATATAGTTACAAAGTGAAAAGCTAACAGATAAATCAAACAAACTATCCATCCTTCAAACAAACATTCGATCCCAAGGGAGCGAGAGGGCGCGAAAGGCGTACACGTGTCGTTTTCACATATCAGAAGTAACTAATTGCTTAACGTTACATCACTATTAATTTTACTAATTTATGAGATATATTTTCTAAATGTTACAACTATTTATCACCACGGATGTCTAAACGATACTATCAAAAGAGCTCTTGCCATATTCGACGTTGCTGGTCTTATAGAGCCATGTGGACTTAGTCGAGATGACGGTAAGAGACATGATGGCTTGAAGCTGGTGAAGTGGACGGGTCCTTTTGTGGGACGCCACATGTATTGACACACTAGCCCCGTCTCATGCCAGGGGGACGGTATTACAGCGGGAGCCGCTGTGGAAAAGGCTGAATTCAGTGAGCAGCGTAAGTATTTATCACTTATTCTAAACATCATTGTGCCGTTTGCAGTAGAAAAACTTGGGCCTTGGAGCGTTAATCCTAAGCAATTTTTAAAATCTCTTACACCATGTGTCATTTGCCTCCATGGGTGATAGAAGGACTAGTTTATTTTTTTACCCAAATTTTATTTAATTATAATTGTAAATGTGGTACTTACACAAAGTTAATTTTGAAAAAATAAATAATAAAAAAAAATTAATAATGCTGTATTTTGAAATGCTTTATTTTAAAAATTAATGTTTGAACAAAAAAAATTTACTCTTCGCCACAATAATAAATTCCAATGGTTCTTTTTTATTTATTTCATTATCTACATGTTTTATTTACGTTATTTTGACCTTCATATAAATTGGTACTAAAATTGTAATCGACTATAAAAGACGAACATAAAACGAATTCGGTAACCGCTATTCAGTGTGAAAGATGCTAAACGTTAAAGATTTTTTCCCTGTCGCTGATCAGATCAACACAAAATTTAGGGCAGCCGGGATGTGATCGCTTTTAGCGATAGAGCTCGATTTGCCCAGCAACTTACTTTTTATATAAAATTAACGTCGCGTACTGTGAAAAGTATACAATTAAAACCCCACAGCAGATCGCAAAAGTTAATTTAGTAATACATAAGTAATTTAAAAAAAGAAGATTAAACATTTAATTTGTATATACTTTCTATTTTTAGTTTGAATGCCTATAATATTCCCCTCGATGAATTTGTTCAGAAATTTATTTTAAGTCGTTGAATTGGACGCCAACAATCTACCATTATATAGACCCAGTGACACTCGCGCAATAATGACGAAAGTAACTAAACTTGAAACTCTGCAATTTAGTACGGTATCATATTCTTCTGATCAAAATAGCTTACTGTGGAGCAATTATCAACCCTTAGTCATAATTTTACATGAGATCTCACTTTTTTTTTTAGTAGAAGAACTGCGGTGCGACATTTGGGGTTTTCACATTTATTGCTTTTGATACATTATTATCAATAATTTCTATAAATCGTCTCAAGGTTCAATAATTAATCAATAAAAACGATAGGTACATATCGACTGCACTAGAATAAGAAAATGCAGCCGAAACTGGTTTTGTACTGATTTAAAAATCGCTTACGACATTTTAAACTCCCGATAATGTTACATTCCCAAATTTCCAAAGGCACAAGGACTTGATAATTTTAATTAAAGTTTTAAACTAACTTTAGTATTCATGCACTCTTCAAACTTTAAAAAAATCTATCACCAAATAGCGAACATAGGGTCGACGGTTTAGGTTTACGAAATAAGTTTTAGTAAAATTTTTGTATTAATGTTTCAACCTGATGTGAAATCGCATTCCCACCAAATCGAATGTAAGTGGTCTATTACCGATTTTTTTTTTTTAATTTAATTATATTGCACTCATAAGTGACATGACTCAAAGCTGTTTAATAAAAATTCATTATTTCTTATACATTATTATTTACAGGTACTATTAATTATGTTCTTTTCCTCATTGTTTTATAAAGCAAACATGCTTTTTAATAAAATTAAAAAGTCGAATGCTGTTTCCAAAAAAAGCAATAAAGAGTGCATGACAATGCCTTTAATAATAATGGGTAACACTCCAATTAAAGTACTTAAATATTTTAATTTTAATTGTCAGATCACATTTTTTATAGTAAATATAAAAGAAATAAAATAAATTATTAAATGAAACAAAAAACCCAACTGCATTAATAATAATTCCTAAAAATGCTAAAAACAAGCTCTATAATGACTACTATAATATAAATATTACTTTAATGTTAGCAAAGGTACTGCAGACGGGGACGAGCATTGAAATAAAACATAATTATTATATTTTTCCGGAATTTAAGCACTTCCCTTTAAACTGCATCATCAATTTACAAATTGATTGATCAGCTTTATTATTATTATTAATAATTGACTAGGTATATATACATATATATATATATATATATATATATATATATATATATATATACAGGAGAAGGCGTGAATTACTTATAAGGGCGAAGCCTAAGCCCTTCACCCTAAAAGCTATTTTTTTGGCGTTGTTTTAAAATCGTAAAGGGGCACTAAGAAAGTATTTTTTGAAATTCAACCCTCAAGGGGTTCAAAAGGAGTTAAAAGTTTTGTTGGAAGTTCATCATTTTTGAAATTAAAATCATGTAACATTGTTTTTTGGGGAACTATTAACACATTTCCTTTAATCCTACCCCTGAAGGTGTAAAGCTTTATATGAAAAAGAAAGGAGTTGTTTCTGATCAGAAGCTAGTTATAAGTAATATAACTTATCTCTCTGCACTATGCAGGTCTAACTAGAATGTCGATTATATTTTTGGCAAGTTCTATCCCACAAGCTTGTAACTTATTTCGAGCTAGCATCTGCCCAAGACTTCGTCCGCGGTGACTTTAGAATTGGCTCATACATAGTATAATTCAATCATCGATATCTCGAAAACTAAGCAATATACCGAAAAACTTTATTTTTACTTTTCGTCTTATTTTATCATCAGATTTTAGCTCTGAGCGAACTGTGATATTCCGCTTTGAATATCTTTGCTTCTGCGGAACCCATGTCAAAAAATAATGTAGCCTATGTCACTCTCACAACTAAGACGAATCTAATGATACCCCATAAATCGATGTACGTCCAAGGGTTTAGCCTACATTGTATACATACATTTAGGCAGTCGGCTAAAAATAATCTTAAAGATCGGCTTAATTTTTTTTTAAGACACCGATTAATAAAAATTCTGGAACGATATCAACGAATGTTACATACAAAACCATCCTTGGTACTAGAAACACATTATATGTGAACAAAATGCATAAAAACCTGTAGTCCGCGACGAGATTGCTCAAATACTCACATAGGTAACACCTATACACATAACTAATGGGAAATATATTACCATTTGGAATAAAACATAAAATATTTTTAATTAAACCACAGAAGTGCGAGGCCAACTCGAACCAAAACGATTGTAACGCCGATCGCTGACTACAAAATTAGACAATAAGTAAAACTTATCATTTACTGTATGGGCTTTTACAAATTCACAGCTCTCTCGCCCCCTCGCATCGCATCTGATCAATTTGAATTTGATCCCTATAAACATGGACATCAAAAATATACGACAAAGTCAGCGTCATCAGTCGACGCTACATGGGCCCTTTCATGTCATACATTTGATTAGTTCGCTCGTCGGCTTGGCAGGGCTTACGTTACTGCCGACTAATTTTCCTTGAAAATCATTGTTATTTTCATCAAAACTACCGATAGTAGTCCAGTTTCAGCTTGTTTTTTATACAATTTTCGTTATATTAAATAAATAATAATAAACGCTACACACGCAAGTCCGAAAAACACCCAGGCCGGCAAACGTGCCTGTATGGTCCATACTAACATTAGTCCATTAGCGGGAATCGAACCAGCGATTCTGTGGTGCTATGGCTGGTTCGATATTGACATAATTTTTTGCTTAGGGCAAATATTCGTAACGGTTACACATTTCATTTAATAATATTTTTAATTTATGAGTAAGTAATCCCAGGATAAAGAAATAATTTCGTAGTACTAGAACTAATTATTACAATCGCTCAATCCAAATCGATCTTCTATTATTCTATCCTTCTTGAGGCTGCGTTTCCACTAGAGCTGTGTCAGGATGCGTATCGAGGGATTTGGTAGATGAATGAACCGATTCTACTGGTTCTTACAAATATATCCCCCGTATGCGTTCACGCACATCTGTACACATGACTACTACAGTCATGCTTAAGCGGTTTTTAAACAGTTGAAGTAAACCGCTGTAATTTAAGATATTAGTTAAGATATATG
The DNA here is from genome assembly GCA_023373885.1 of Hestina assimilis. Taxonomy (NCBI): domain Eukaryota; kingdom Metazoa; phylum Arthropoda; class Insecta; order Lepidoptera; family Nymphalidae; genus Hestina; species Hestina assimilis. Next base: position 15,782,362 of record CM041747.1, on the reverse strand, counting down.
TTAGTGATTTTAGGTTTGATAGTGTCAATACGAACAATTTTTTTTTAGTATTATAAGTTGGCAAACAAGCATACGGCCTACCTGATGGTAAGTGGTTGCCGTAGCCTATGAGCGCTTGCAGCACCACTTCTAGGTGCCACTCACGCGTTGCCAAACTCGAACTTAAATCTCCTCTGCCCAGTAATTTCACTAACATACAGTGCTCTTCAAACCGGAAAACAGTAATGCCTAAGCACTACTATTTGGTGGCAGAATATTTGACACTGCGGTGGTACCTACCTAGCCGGCCTCTTGCAAAAAATGACCTACCACCAGTGTGACTGATTGCACTGGTGGAATAATCTCTACTTTGACAGCGGTTATCCGAACAGCGGGCGATGGGGTCGTCACATCCCGACGCCGGTTTGAACGTAATATTATTTTATTTACAAGAAAACATAGCGAGTTTAATTTATTAACTTACTATGAAGCGTTTGATTCAAATCAAATTAGGAATCTTAATGAAATCAAATTAGAAGGTGAGCAGGTTAATAACGCCATTGAAAACACCTTTTGTACGCTACAATAAGTAAAATCAGTCTGTTTGTAACACTTTCTCCACTAAGAATATTTGCAAGGTATTCTTAGAATACAAATATATTCTACATTGATCATCCTAAAACAAGTACTCGTTTCACTATTAAGTATTAAATAAACCATAACGGTTACGTTAAATAAAACAATGCATTCGCCTGTTACCTTCATGCTGGTTCACCCTCATACAGACGATTTTTTGAAATAAATAGTCGTATTATTCCAAAAAATACGTTTAGTTTTATTGCAATGATAAACCACTGTGGGATAGCTTATGTAATGGATTTTATTAAAATAATTATAGAAAAAAGGAAAAGAATTTAGTCGAGGACACTGGACTATTTTAGTTTGTATTATCGAATAGTTTTTCTACAAAAGGAATGATTGAAATCGTTCTAAAAATATTTACAGACAGAGACAACAAACACATTGATATGGATAACAAACAGGTTATAATGCATTAAAATTTAAAGCAACCATACCTCTTTATACAATAATTATTCGACCAAAGTCCACATCCATCAAAAAATAACTAAATATTCTCGAACTGATTGACTAATCCAAGTCAAATGCATTATTATTCTTAAAAAGTTATTTTCAATACGGATACATAATTATACAAAATGTACTAAATAAATGTAATTATTTAACCATAATAAATAAATAAACGCTACACACTCAACGGTCCCCATTAGGATAATTATATCCTGTGTCGGGGGTCCGGAAACATTCACAATGACAAGGACAAACACAACCAGACCGGAAAACATGCCTGTACGATGAATACAAACATCTGCTCCGAGCGGGAATCGAACCCGCAACCGTTGAGGCTTAAGGCAGACTCGCTACCCACAACGCCACAACGGTGTCCATGAACACCATGGTATTTTTTTATTAAAAAAATAAAGACTTCAAAACTAAATAGCAAAAAACAACTATTTTCTAGTTTCCATAGAACATTTTAATAATATTTTCTTCAGAATATGTGCTAAAAAAAGGGCCGGTAGGAGTCGGTGGACTTCTGCTTTTACTTTCGATTCTGATCTACTATCATTGTAAAGTGCTGGCTTGCCTTCTCTATTAATTTCCATATCATCATCTTTATTCCGCATAGGTACTCCTAGAAGCAATTTGAAGACCGTTCTATCGTGTTTTAGCGTTTTTAGGGAGGCTGTTTTATCCTTGAATTACAGGTCTGGGCGTTTGTCTTTTGAGTGAGACCACGTATAGCATCGGTCCCGGTTATTATATCATAGTATCAAATAATAATCGTTATCTCTTGATAGGTCATTTCCTCTTCCTCTTATCTAATAAGTTACTGGTTCACTCTTATAATTGTGGAGGTCAGATGGCAATCTCTCTGTATAAAAACTAGTGTGATGTCAAATCCGGATAGAGTCATAAGCAGACCTCGGATAAATACCAGTAATAATGCCAGGAAGGAGAAGAGAGACTGCTATAAGCAATTTTAAAAGTGTGCTGCCAATTCTCCTTCTCATTGTACGGATGCAACATGTTGATACCATTTAGTAAAATCGAAAGTACTGAGTTTATTTAATCACCATCACAGTTACGTCCATAGTATCGTGAGCAATATTCTCCTCCTTACAGTAATTCTGGAACTCATTAGATGTAAGCACAGCATTTATATCTGATATTTTCTCATTTCTAATTCATTGCGGTGTACCAAGCGCCTGAAGTCGCCATCTTCAGAAGTAAATCCATGGTTTGGTAAATCCGTCAACAGCAGTTAATATGTATTTGTAATTCTTATTTGTTGACATAAGCGGGCCAACATGATCAATTTGGTATGTTGACAGTGGCGTTCCTCCTCTATCTAACGGGTTTCTGTATCCTTCCTTTTTCCTCTTTTATACGATATCAATATGTATTCACACCTATATCTAATATTTTCTTAATTTTTCTTTTCAGGTCTTCAACAAAATATTCTTGGTTAATTAATTCTTTCTGACGTTTTTGTTACAGTCGAAAATAAAGTGTAGTTTTTTTGTTAAAAATCGTTACGAAAACAGTGGAATGGATAATAAAAATTTATGTTTACAAAACATAAGGTTGACTGCGCCTTACTTATTAATACAAAGGTAACCTTGCCATAATTAGACTCATCATCTGGTCAACCTTCAATTTATTCACAAAAAACTTAACCAAAACCATTTATCTCAAATAATTCTAGGTTTTAATATGATGACAATTAAAAAAAATTATAAACCGGCTTTAGATACAACCAGTGATTTATATTAGGCATACTAGGCATGGGCTTTAGGCACCATCACAGAGAAGGCATCGCCTTCTTAATCTTCCAATAAAAAAAACTAAACAATAAAACATATTGGGAAAAAGTTAGTGATCAATCAAAATACGAAACGAATCTCTTGCTATTACAAATGCTTGTTTACGATAAAGCAGAAAATATTAGATGCATTATAATCACTTCTTCGCATTAGAAATCATGTACCTACTAGTAGTATTAGAGATTTCGCTATTAAATAGTAAAAGAAACAACATTTTAGCGTCTAAAGAGTACCTTAAAGATTGTAACTATTTTCCTTCAAATAAAAAAGAACAATATAACATAAAAAATCTATAGAACAATTTGCTATTATAAACTAGTGCAACAAAAAGTTAAATCTGGAGCTATGAATGCAGTGATTGTGGTAATTAACGCATATTCTCTCTAACGAAAAGCTCCGATTTGTGCTGCGGAGAGATCGCATCAACACATAATATGAAACCAAAAACGTAAAGCCAATGTTATAAACTAGAATCATTAAAATCAATTTAACAACGGAATATTTATTAAGTACACAGAATATACAGAAAAACAATTAGGCAAATTGAAAAGTTTCTTTTTTTGAAGACTGCTGAAAACTAAGCTGCTTTTGACGTCTCATAATTATTATTAAAAGATGCTAAGGCACTAGTCCACGAATAGGTTTTACCAGTCACAACGCCTAGTCGGTGCCGGATTAAACTTATAAATGAACATCGCAGGCTTGTTTACGCCCTAACTTAATAATTTGAATAATAATTGGGTAAATATAAACACAAAAATGTGTAGTAACAAATTTACAATATGGATTAGACTTACAGTGGAAATTTTTTTTAGTGAAATATTTATATATTTTTTTAAATTAATGATTTTAACTCTTACAAAATCTCGCATCGTGTGTACATCAAGCGCATGAAGAAGTTATATAATTATATTAGGGATACACACTACTTTTAATAGACCGTCGTACCGAACCGTGTGCCGGGCCTTCTTTCGCCAAAAACCGAGCACCGTCACAATCCGTCGCTTTTTGACCGGACTAACCGTACACCGGACCGGTGGTGGCGGCTAAAATGCGGTCGTGTATAAATACCCTTATTTCTCAATTCAATTAACATACTGCGTAATAGGTCTAGGGGTCTTACTTAAAGGACCTTATCTTAAGTACAAAGTGACGGAGCCTCTAATTAATATATTTCCATAAGCCCGTTGTTATTGTAAGCCTGACACTAGTAAGGGTACGCTATACAAAGTTAAATTTGAAATATTTAAAGCGAAAATGGACGTGGCTTTAGGTACATAAGTAACCGGACAGTAGTCACAAAAACAAAAACCTTATGAAAAAAACCGCGACCATATCGTCACTAATAATTTATTAATTAAATCATTACAACATTCATAAAAAAATATAATCAATCAAAAAATATCGGATATGTATATGAAGAAAAGGCACAAAAAAACTCCTAAATTGAGAACCTCCTTTTTTAAGTCTCTGAAAATATAATACATGACTTCACTTCTTTCTTTGCCTGAATCCAAGAGACTATGTAGTATGCATAGTAAGGCGTGACTGTGCTTTTAGCCTTCTATCACTAGTATAAATAGTAAAATACAGTATTTCAATTTTTTTTTACAAAATAATGCTGTTTAAATTCGATTAGTTATCAGGCACATATTTGATAAATCCATTATTGTAAAAAATATTAAGTAATATTTCTATTAATAAATATTTATTAATATTTAAATAAATATTTATTTTAAAAAATATTACTTCAAATAATAAACGCTACACACTCAACGGCCCGCATTAGGATAGTGATATCCTGTGTACGGGGTCCGGAAACACATACAAGGACAAGGACAAACACCCAGACCGGAACATATGGCTGCATGGTCAATACAAACATCTGCTTCGATCGGAAGTCGAACCCGCGACCTTTGGCTGTTGGATACCACTGCACGTCGTAAGTTTCGAATCAGTATGCTTTTTTGAAAAGTCTGTGATAACTATATATTATTAAATGAATTTCACACGCCATCATGAGATTTTTATGTTTATAATGAACAATGATGTAATTATGTTTTAATTGTATTTGATGAATTACTTTGTGAAAATTAAATTAAAAGTTTGGAATTTTTTTTAACGTATACAAATTAAATTTAACTTTAAAACATTAATAATAATGTTTAAATAATGACTAATAGAGTAATATTATTATGACGACGTTTTAAAAGATTTAGTAATTTTTCTGCCAAACTCTATTAACAATTTAAGCACCCACATAAAATTATAAGTGCATATCCGGCCACGCGTTGGTAATAAATAATTCTTTTTATACTTTATTTATATTAAAATATTTCACTCATTAAAAATCACACATTAAAAAATCCTTAAGATCGAATAAGTAGCTTGGAGTTTATAGCGTACTAACATCTAAATCTATTAAAATATTTTTCTTCTAACTATAACGTATGAACGCTCGCAACTCTAGTATTATCACAATCATGTCCGCACTTTTCGATTCTTGGATAGGATGAGAAGAAAAGGAGAGGGAGAGTAATAATAATAATTAATAACACGAATAATTTGAAATTAAACGTGACTCTATTGACAATTATGATGCGTGATTAGAACAAATAATTTTGCAACTATTTCAAAACACAGAAACGCAAAACTAATGAGATTTTTTCAAGGATTTGGTACCAAATGCCCATTTAGACGATTTCATTGTAATTCATCACTCTCTCTGTAATATCTATAATTTTATGTATAAATATATTATGCCTTTCTCTTCTCCCTAACAATTTAGACGGCTGTTTTATCAGAGCGTACTTAATAATTCAATCCAGGTTTGACAGGTTAATTAGTTTTTACACAGAGCGATTACCATTTGTCCTTCCCAATCCTTTAAGAGTGAACGAGTAATTATATTAAAATTTGTACCAAGAGAAATAATGTTATTTAATAATAACCGGGACCGGTATATGGAACCCTTAATGGTTTATCATAGGTTATGGCATACATATCCAACAACCCCCAACCGCAGAGGTAAAACTCTGCGGTATCCTGGGCTTGTCGTGCCGCGGGGGCTCAGTAGCCGGGAGTAATAGTCGATTGTGCAGGAGGCACCTTCGGCTACCCGATGAAGCGAACAGGGTTGCCGGCTTCCTGAGTCTTTCGACCAGACTCGGGAGTCGGTCGGTGGGGCCTGCAGGCCCACCCGCGTATACGCGGGAGGTTCACATATGTAAATAGTGGAAGTGTGCTGACTTCTTGGGCTTACCCTGGATGTCGGCCGGTGGGGGCCGTAAGGCCTCGGAGTTGTATATATGTATATGTTTATATATATTGGGGTTTTGCCGACTTCCTGGGTTTTCTCGGGAAGTCGGCCCAGACGGAGATCGCAAGGCCTGAGCGCGTATGCGCTAGGGGGGTATTTGTATATATGTATATATTTGGGTGTCGCCGGCTTTGTCAGTTTACTCCAGAGTAAACTTCCCGAAGCTGGCCCAGGCGGAGGCCGAAAGGCCTAGGCGCGTAAGCGCCAGGGGTGTATAATTATATATTTATATAAGTATTATATGTATTATTATGTATATATGGTGGCAGTATGTTGCCACCCAAGGCGGAGGCCGAAAGGCATGGCGCCTTCGGGCGCGGATGTATATATTGGTATATAAGTATTAGAATGTAATTATATGTATGTATGGTGGCACTATGTTGCCGCTCCTGGTGGGCCCCTCCGGGCAAGCGCCGGGGCGTCGCGGTGGAATGCGCAAGCAAACCCGTGGCGTCCCACTATGGCGCAAGACGGGACCTTGGGGTTTTAGTGGGTATGGGGGCCAGGTCCTATAAAGACCATTGCACATGGCCTCGAGTCCCACACTCCCCGCGCCACTTTTTGCCATCTGTTCCGGCGCAAGGGTGCGTAAATGCATTTCCCAAGTAAAAAAAAATACCTATTCAACAAAAAACAATCATCAATATTTGTGAACGTTACAAGTATAAAAACTTTTTGACATTAAAATGGGGCAAACGGGCAGATAGTTTCGCCTGATAATAATCAGCTTCGCAACATCAGGGGAGTGACGGACCCGTGCAGACCTTTAGGAAAAAGTTATGTTAAAACTGATGCTTAAACACCTCCTAAATTATAAAGCACGGAGAAAACATCAGGAGGAAGATTATTAGTTTGCAAGTACATGGAAAAAAGTCCTCATATGGACCTCAGTTAAATATAGCATTTTATAAGTCACCACGTAACTTTCGACATTATCGCAGTTTGCAACAATGACGATATGTTAAGATTTATGGGAGTAATTTACGACCGGCATTCATATTGTCACAATTCCATAAAGGCCTTTAATAGATTTGACCTATAAAAAATATCAATAATGGTATAACAAATGTATTTACTGCGAAATAGAACTATTCGTAATATGACGTTATTCACATGTATAGAGAAAGAACAATGGGACTATTATCGTAAAATTGTGATTTGTTTGCAGTTTGCAGTCTAAAAATATTAATCTATATGAGCCATTCTTAAATACAGATGTAGAAAATAGCTAGATTTTCGCGTACACCCTATTGAAGTAGGTATTAGGGAGCAGATTCCAAAATTGCAAGGCGATCGCATGCGCTCGGACGCGCGAGTCACATCAACCTAGTAAAAAGACTTCTACCGCCAGAATAGCTACAAAAACCATTCAGATTCATTATTCGTAGTTTGGGGAGTTTTATTTTAGATTATAATCTCCGAAATCTTTTCTGTTGATCACAAAATTATGCGATCAACATGAAGACATATACCTTGTTCAACAAAACGCGCCCGGTGACGCTGTCAAGGCCAGTAGGGCCAACAGCAATACACATTCCGAAAAAAAAAAAAAAATCTACAAAACGCATCATTTTTAGTTGGATAAAAAGAAGCTCAGTGGAATATTTTAAGAGTTTAAACGCTTCTTCCAAAGTAATGAGTTTTTTTTTAAATGACTTGAAACACAAAACCTTAAATTGCAGTTAGTGTGGCTATAATCAGACTCAAAAATTCTGCATTATTTTTGGGATACTTGTACCACGCATAAGAAGGCATTTATTTATAAATGTAATAAGGTAAGTTATATTTGTTATAGCGTATGCTTCTTTTTACTCCTTGTTTAGCTTTATCAGATTTGTTTTAATATATATTCAATGAAGACTCTTAGTATACACAGTAAACAATCTTTTTACTGTTTTCATAATCCATATCCCAAGAAATAAGCAAGCAAGATTTACATCTAACATTTACACGCTACTATTTTACTTATTCATACTTAATACATTTCTATGATTTAGAATAGATGATAGAATAGATTTCAATGGTTTCAACAGAATATGTATTTGATTAAGATAGATAGAGATGATCCCTTATAAATTACTTGTTGATCTAGACGAAGACATCGTAGATACATAACGAAATCGAAGTATTAAAATTAAGCTATCAATTAACAGGATAGAGACGCTCATAGCCGGGTTCGCTCACTGATCGGTAAACGATCGGTGGGTAAAGCAACTTTAGGCGCGGTTAGTCACTAGATGAGTGATTGTATAGTGGTATTTCAACTGAGCGTCTCCGTGCTTCGGAGGGCACGTAAAAAGTCGGTCCCGGCTGTTATCAATTTGATGACAGTCGTTAAGTCAAGTCAGATGCCTACGGGCGACCTGAACAACTCTGACACTAGGTTGGCCACTAACCACTCGATAAGAAGAAGAAGAACAGGATACACACAAAAAGTACGTAATAAAGAACACAGATTACCGTATAAGCTACTAGAAAAGTGTTAGCTGACAGACTAGTACCACTAACCACCGGCCAAGTGTGTGTCGGACTCACACAAAGTATTTCATACACCGTAGGATAAAACGACGAAGCTTCTTATAGCCCTTAAATTTTTAAATATTTTTTTATTTGATGTAATAGGGGCCGTAGAAGTTCACAATTTAAGTATTTAACTGATTATCTATTACAGTTCGTCAGTAACAGAAAAAATCATGAGAAAAAATTATGAAGTCAAAAATATCATGTTCATCATATCTCTATTTTTGATTGTTATTTTTAGTATTTATTGGTTTAGCGGCAACTGAAATACACATTCTAAAAACAGTTCAACTATCTACCTACTACGGTTCATGAGATACAGCCTGCTGCCAGATTGACGGACTTGAAAGGTTTACATTACCCCTATTTCGCACAAAAATATATTTATCGTGTATTGTATCGACACACATAAAACTCATTTGAAGAGTACATTAGTTTTTTACCTTAGACAAATTAGACCTTAGACAATTTAACAACAGCATACCTCATAAAATTGTTTCTGATTGCGTTCACAATCCCGTAAGTAATAGGAATCTTGCCAATTTAAAGCCTATTATTGCTTTTTAAGCAATCTTTTTTTTTATGTAAAAGGGGGCAAACGGGCAGGGGGCTCACCTTATGTTAAGCAATCACCGCCGCCCATGAACATCTGCAACACCAGAAGGCATGCAGGCGCGTTGCCGACCTTTAAGGAAAGAATAGGCTCTTCTCTTGAAGGTTCCCAAGTCGTATCGGTTCGGAAAGACCGCCGGCGGAAGTTGATTCCACAGAGTGGTTGTGCGAGGAAGAAAATGTCTTCTAAATCGCGCTGTTGTGGATTTCCAGACATCGAGGTGGTATGGATGGAACTTAGAGTTTTGTCGCGATGTCTGATGGTGAAATTCTACCGGCGGGATCAATCCAAACAATTCTTCAGAACACTCTCCGTGATATATGCGATAGAAGATGCAGAGTGATCCGACATCTCTACGCAATGCCAAAGGATCAAGCCGATCGGAAATAGCTTGATCGTCGACAATTCGAGCCGCTCTACGTTGGATGCGGTCAATTGGAAGTAGCTGGTACTGGGGAGCTCCCGCCCAGAGGTGAGAGCAGTACTCCACGTGTGGTCGAATTTGTGCCTTATAGAGCTTTAGGCGATGAGCCGACGTGAAGTAGTGCCTCGCCTTACTGAGCACACCAAGCTTTTTAGAGGCCAATTTGACCTTTCCTTCCAATTGACCGCGGAACTGAACGACGCTCGAAATGTCGACACCAAGTATTCCGATACTAGCTGTGGCAGCAAGGGAGTGTTCTTAAAACAAGGAGATACGACAAATGGTGATTTTTAGCGGTTAACGCGCAAACTTGTGTCTTCTTGGGGTTGAATTGGACTAAATTTAGTCGGCCCCAATCCGAGACTTTGGTCAATGTAGTCTCGACTTCAGACACAAGTTTGTTCCGGCACTCAATGACGTTTTCCCGAGAAATATTAGCGCGGCCGGTATATAAAGCGTCTACAGTGCTGTCGTCCGCATAGCAATGAATGTTGGAAATTTCCAACATGTCATTGATATGCAGAAGAAACAAAGTAGGGGACAGTACGCAGCCTTGCGGGACACCAGCATTAATGGGTTTTAAGTCAGAGCATGCACCGTCGACAACGACCTTGATGCTCCAATCTGCCAAAAAGCTGGTGACCCACTCTCATAATTTCTCAGGAAGCCCATAGGAAGGAAGCTTCGAAAGAAGCGCCTTGTGCCATACCCGATCGAAGGCCTTCGCCTTGGACTCAACTGCTTCCGCCCATCTATGTGTCAGGTAAACTAGAAGATCACCAGCTGAACGACCACGACGAAAACCGTACTGGCGGTCGCTAATCAGCTGGTGCTCCTCTAGATACCGCAGGAGCTGGCAGTTGATAATGGACTCCATTATCTTTGAGAAAAAGGAGGTAATGGCAATTGGCCTATAATTGGACGGATCTGAGCGGTTGCCTTTTTTAGGGATCGGGTGCACTACAGCCGTCTTCCATGAGCTCAGGACGACGCCTGATGAATAAGAGTACCGGAAAAGACGCGTTAAAACCGACGCCAACTCAGGAGTACATGTCCGCAATACGATCGGGGGATTCCATCAGGCCCACTCGACTTATGAATGTCCAAGGAAAGAAGTGGTCTGTGAACTACACATTGCCGGAATTTAACCTCCGGTATCGTGGCATCACACCGCTGGATTGCCGGTGGTGACTTTCCTTGGTCATCCACAGTCGAGTTGGATGCGAAGAGAGAGCACAGAAGATCAGCTTTCTCTTTCGCGGCATGGGCCACCGAATCATCGTCCCTATGCAGAGGTGGAAATGATGGCTTACAGAAATTCCCTAAGACAGACTTGGCGAGGGACCAGAATGCACGTGTACCCGAAGGAAGACGCACTAGTCTCTCGCCAATTCTGCCGATGTGCTCCGGCTTTGCTTTGGCAATAACTCTTTTGAACGACCTGGAGGTAAAGTTGTACTCCTTTCTAAGTGCGCTGGTATTTACATCACGAGACGTCGACGCCTTAGCCCAGGCTTGGTAGCATTCCCGTTTTCGACGAAACGCCGTTTTACAGGAGTGACCAAACCAAGGCTGGGACTCGCCTCCGATGGGCACTGCAGAAGCCGGAACAAAGAGTTCCATGCCCTGGAGTACCACATCGGTGACAGAGTTGGCCACGACGTCTGGATCATCCGGCGAGAAGCAAATCTGTCCCCATGGGTAGGACGCAAAGAAAGAACGCATCCCATCCCAGTCTGCTGACCTGTAGTGCCAAACGCGCCGGTGGCCCACGAAGCGGGGCCGTGCTGGGCGCGAGACCGGCACTGTACTCCGAACAAGGCAGTGGTCCGACGAGCCTAGAGGAGGATCGACGGAAACCGAATAGTTGTCCGGATGAGAGGTCAGCAGAAGATCCAACAGTGAAGGTGTATGATCCTCTATATCTGAGATTCGCGTTGGCGAGGTTACCAGTTGTGTCAGATCATATGCCAAAGCAAAGTCGAGAACAGATCTTCCCCCGTGATCGGTGGTACGTGAACCAAGCCATTCGCCGTGGTGGGCGTTAAAATCGCCAAGAATCACGATCTCAGCGGATGGGATCTGTTGCAGCACGGAATCTGTAGCCATTTGGATGTGCTCAATGAGTCGGTCAGTTTCGGCATTTCCGCTATGGGACCTATAAAGGCACGCGTAGATTCGCGGATGGTCATCGCAGTCTACGCGCAGCCAAAGAATCTATAGGTACTTCAAGGCTGCCGAGGCGACGAGAGCAGACATCCTCTCTGACATACACGCACACACCAGCCCGGGGTACAAAGGAATGTTCCAAATTGTATCCCGGGTAGGAGAGGGAAGAAGTATCAGCCGGAGAAGATATCTGTGTCTCTGTAAGGAAAAGCAAGGCCGGCTTCGCCGTCTCAAGATGGTGGTGGACGGCGTTCAGGTTGGAATTTAGCCCCCTTATGTTGCAGAAGTCCACAGTAAGCGTGACAGGGGTAGCCATAGGTAGCCTGCTTTGTTTGCCCCGAACAGTTCCAGAGCGCGCAAAATCGCAAGAATTCGGAGGACAGCCTGGGCATTCATTCTCAGGTGGAGTTCATCCTGAGCATGGACGCCCAGAGAGGGATTCTCCACCGCGAGCGTAGGTGGTACCCTCCTGGGGTACACAAACCAAATTCTACACGTCCATTAGAGGGAGGGGTTAAGTAGGCCTCCGGGACTCTCACTTACCGTACGAAACGCGACAATTGTCACTTTACTCCGGTTTTCTGTGAGAGAGTGGTGTTTCCCCGGTCGTGCCGACCCAATTCGGCTGCAGCAGAAAGAGCTGTATAGTTTTGCCCATAAACGCTTAAAATGCTTTTGGTCAAATCGAGTTCAATGTCTCTATGGAGATTTTCGTTGCACACATCCAGATAAAAGGCCGAAGACATGCGTTAAACGCTTTTGAATTATTGATTATCAATTATCCTTTTTGGCTCCTTTATTGTAATACAAACGAATGCTTCATAGGTTGTAAAATATTTGTGACATTAGTAATAGACTGGTAATAACGATATTAGGAACATTTCTTTCCCTGAGCATAATACGATAAGACCGTAATAAATACAGCGCAGCAAATCTGAACTAATAATGATCTCAGCTAATAATAATAAATAAGCAAATATTTGTTTTATAGTTTGTTACGACATAACTCAAAAACTACTTAAGCGATTTTAAATATTATTATTTGAAACCTGTTATCTTTACCGTGTAACATCGGCTATATTATTTTTAAAAATTATAGATAACCTAAAATGCATCAATGTAGTCCAAGGTATCAAAATGTTGCCTTTAAAACTCATTATTTTGTGTTCGAAAACTATTGACGATGTATAAAGTAGTGTTTGAATAGAACTCATGGTAGCTCAATCAAATCAATACTATGTAAAACCACTCCTGTGGTTTTATCAGTATTCATTTTAAAACAAAGTAAGCTAAAAGTGAAATATTGAAGTAACCATCTTTGTGACACTTCGTTAGAATGACATCTTTTCAAATATAGTCTTTCTAATCCAACGTATTAAATAGGTTCTATATTCGTCATGTGCCAACATATGTGTTCAACAAGTTGTATGACAACGCGAACACCGATACATTGACAGAAAACAGTGTTTTAGCTATATTTGCAAAATCACAGTAATATAAACAAAATTGCATAACATTTGTAACAAGTTATAACTTGCGATTGAGGCGAGAGTTCAAGCCACTCCGTTTTTACGGAATAACCACATACGAAAACGCAATAAAACATTCCGTTTTTAATCAATTTTATTTCAATATTACAAACGCAAACCTTCTCCAGTATGATTTATCAATATTGTATAATAAGTATATTTATTTTAATGTAAAATATTTCATTTCCTTAAGCTAAAAATAATTTAATAATTTTGACCAGACGTTTTGAAGAGAACGTTTTATGTTTTAATTTCTTTCAGATTTGAGAAATTACTACAGAGTCCGTGATAAGATACTCATGAACACACATGGGATCACCACGAAAGCATCTGTAGACGATGAGGCGCAGCGAAAGCAAACCTGCCTTTAGCGCCACAGGCCGAGCGTTCGATTCCCGCGCGGAGCAGGTGATATGTTCCGGTCTGAATGTGTCCTAAACCTCGACACAGGATATCACTATTCTAATGAGTTGCTGCGTTGTTGTTGGGTGTAGCGTTGATACTCTATCCCGCAAAGAGGCATCTTAGAAATGCTTTTACGAAGGTCGGTGATATTGCATAACTCACGCAATAAACAACCCTTCAAACCCTTTTGCGGGAAACATTATAAATACAAAAAAAGTTTTATAATATGGAAACCTAATACTCTTGTTTTTTCCATTGTAACTACGAACGAAGACTAAATGTTAATCTAAAATATATTCACGTTGTAATACTATGTGTGTGACTTTATTTTTCATTGAAATCGGTTCAGCAGTTTTGTCGTGAAAGCGCGACAGACAGACAGTGAAACAAAGTTACTTTCGCATTTACAATATAATATAAGGATTATAAACAGTTTAACGCATCATCTGAAAATTCAAAACAGCATTATACTATTGCAGAAAGGTGACAAACCAGAAGGTCAGTTTAAAAGCAAGTACTCTAACTTATATTAGGTGAGATGGGGGGTTGAAAAACACTATCAGAAAGAAAAAATTAAACGAGCCTCAAAGTAGTTACATAATAACATGTGAAATCTCACCTTGATAACAAGCAACATTAACATTATATGTATATATGTAACTAGCACCGCGGCCGCTCATTGGTCAAATGGAAGAGCGCGCTTCCGCAACTTGTTATAGTGCGCTTCAATAAATAGGACTGGACTTCACAATGACAACGAAGTAAAAGTAGCGTTAGCACAGTAAATCATAATCCATAGATAATGATTATGTTAAAATAAAAAAAAATGTGATTTATTTATTTATTGGGATAACCAAAACACATTCAATTTAAGGAATATTTTATCGTAATAAAATAATTATGTAATTATATTAGGTCCAACTAATAATATTATGTTATCACAACTTGAGTAATAAAATAAAATTAATTTAAACTATATCAATTTTACTAAAATAATATTAATACGTATCAATAAAATTCGAAATAAAATAAAATTAATATGAATTCGAAAATTTCAAATAAAGTCTCAGAAAAAACAATTACTTAACTGAATATAAAGATACATTGTCTCACTGACTGTTAAATGAATAGTAGTACTTTTCTGCTGACACTGCGAATAGCTGTTATAAAAAAAATTCAAAATATAAATTTCGGTAGATTACTTTCGGATTTTTCAGTCCTGTTCTTATTTGAAACGTCCTTATTTATTATAAGGACTTCTCTCCATTTCAGAAAATCGCTACCACAGATGGTAAAAAAGGAAAGGTATGATGTTAAATATTCAAAAATGCGAAAAGGGGGCTGAAGTATTACATATCCGGTTATCCTACATATAGAACGAAACGCAATAACAAGGATACCACTTCGCGTTGGTATTCAGTATTATATTCTTTCAGTATTACTTCTGCCATAATGTTATATATATATATATATATATATATATATATATATATATACATATATATATATATATATATATATATATACCTACTTCACGATACGTTTGCAGGTTCACTTTAAAAAATATTGTTGTAGGTAAAGTAAATACCTTAAAGATTATTAATTAATTAATGATAATTAATTAATTCTAATAAGAACTTATTCAGATAAGCCTACTTGAAAAAGGTAATAAATCATAGTAAAAAGGAAAGATCTAATAGATGTTTGTTAAAGTTTTTCATTATAGCCTCCATTTTATTTTCCTGGAAATAAATTTTCTTTTATCAAATAAAATATTTTTGAAGTTCGACTTCGTAGAATTTTAAATTTAATTATAAGGAGTTCCTTATTTCTAACATAAAGTTGACCTTGAAATATTTTTCCAAGAATATAAAGAACAAGGGAAATATACATTATATAAGTGAATACTACACACATTTTATGTATATAGATGAAAGGCTACTTTTTCCGTGAAAAATAAACTTGAAGTCATGAGTAGAACCTAGATACCAGTGGGCACAGGACCGCGGAAAAGGATGACAAAAAAGAGAGACCTTTATCAAGCAATGGGTGAAGTCAAGCTGCGGATAGTGATGATTATGATGATGACGATGATGATGATGATGATGTTAATGATAATGTGGATTATGATGATGACTATTATTTGATGCCTTACGTCGTTGATACTTAATAATTGTTTTTTTTTATTTCGATGATTGAAACACATTGTTCTAATTTCACGCAGATGTCATCATAAATAAAAGATATAATTTAACGCCATAACGACTGAGAAGATTATGGAGAAACTTTCGTTTGTAGAAAATTTTAAAATAGTCGAGGCTACTGTATATCACGTATGGATTTAATATTAGAATAAGAAAATTATTAATTAATGAAACCAAAGCGAAACGAAATCGACTTGCTGAGAAATAATTAGTATTCGACTTACAAACACAACACAATACAAAACTAAATTTACAAAAGCAATCTTTTGTTGAATGTAATGTGAAAAACCAATTGCACAGAATCGCATCCACTTTTAGAATAAAATTACACAACGCAAGCTGATACAAAAAGGTTAACGTGAGTAACTAAGCTAGTAGAACAAACAGTTTTCCAATTAAAACGTGCCTTAAAAATTTAGTTTTTGGAAATATTTTTAGCATTTTAAATAACAATGTTTTTATTGTTGCATTGTGTGGATGACTACTAGAAAAACGATACATATATTTTGATTATTATTTGTACTTATATAACATGTTTTACATCGATTCTCAGATGTGTGGGAGCATTGTAACATCTTATAACAAAATTAAAATTCCAATGTGAGAAATTCTTGTGACAAAAAATGTTGCCGTTGCTATGTTGGGTATTTTAACAAATAAATCCTTAAAATACCAAAAACATGCTATTTCCCACTACTCGTACTATGAATTTGCCCTCATGAATTATGTTTTTTATGCAATAATATATACAAACTAACAGCGCCCACTGTTCTGCTCGCGTTGTGTACCGATTTTTCTGTATTAAACGGATTTGTAATTATTTTTCTAAAATAAAATTAGCTCCTTATAATATCAGCTATGTGCCAGTGATGCCCAGGTTAAAATCAGTTCAGCCATTTCAAAGCTCAGCCGGAACAAACCCTATATACTTTCATATGCATTTAGCGTAAAGCTGTTAACTTGGAATGACAAACAGACACATTAATACAAAATAAGACAATAGATATTATATAATTCGTTCCCCATGGAAACTTCTACCTTCTGTATCACCTTCAAGTTGAGTTATCGCGACGAAAAGCCTATAATCATCTCCAAGGTCTCGTCTATATATGTACCAACTTTCATCATAATCGCTTCAACAGGTTAGGTTAGCGCACTTCGAATTTATGTTATTAGTTACCATGATAATAAGAGCTGAATTCCATACCATACAACGTTTATAGAATAAATAAATAAACGCTACACACTCAACGACTCCCATTAGGATAGCGACATCCTGTGTCGGGGGTCCGGAAACACATACAAGAACAAGGACAATGACACCCAAACCGGAAAATATGCTTGCATGGTCAATACAAACATATATGCTCCGAGCGGGAATCGAACCCGCGACCTGTGGCGTTTAAGGCAGGTTCGCTACCGCTGCCCCAAAACGTCGTCAGAATCAAAAAACTCGTAATATATTTTTTTTTATGATACTAAGTTGGCAAACAAGCATACAGCCCACTTGATGGTAATGGACATAGGTTCTTAAATCTCCTAGGCCCAGTAATTTTACTAGCGTACAATGCCCTATAAACCGGAACATAGTAATCCCTAAGACCTGACTGCCTAGCCGGCCAATTACAACAAGAGACCTACCACCACTGTGACTGATTGCACTGGTGGAATAATCTCTGATGTTACAGAGATTATTCAAACAGTGAATGATGGGGTCGTCACGTCCTGATGACGAAAATAGTCTTTCCGTAATTTATTTATTTTATTATAAATATTAAATATTTTAATCCGATTTACGGTGTACTTGAGATATTACACCAAATTCTTAAATGGTACCTACTTTATTAAGTAAAACGTCAAAAGTAATTAGCATCATGCTACAACGCAAAAAAATACAAGTTCATAAAAACATAAATTATTAATTATCTTATTTCCTAGACTCGACACGTTACAAACTATTTTTAGTAATTTATCTAAATAATCTGAGAATTACAAAACTATTATAAAATTATTATTATTAATATTAATATTTAAAAATAATATGTTCACTCGATAACATTAATCATGATCAGTTATGGCAGCTGCAAATGTATGTAAATCGATATTCATACAATGTCACATAAATATAAAACTCATTTCGTATTTCAATTACACATGATTGACCATATGAGCCTCTATTTTTCGAAAAACTTGTACTATGCATGTCTTATTTAGGAAGACTTAATTACGCGCTAAATTTATTCGGTTGTATTCTAAACAATGAAGTTAATTTGTGACTAACTTCGTTTCATTGTGTTGGTGCTGAATTTACGAAGGAGCATCAGCGTTTCTGAGATTTTTCGAGCGTGTAATATATAGCGAGTCTATGTACTTACTATTGCTTAAAGAAATATCAACGAATTACAAAATAAATGTATTTATTTTATATACGTTTTCCAATTCTATTTTTAGTTAAAGTTATTCTTAGATTTATTAATTTCAGTTTAAAAAAAGATACTAAAGAGCAAGCCGTCCGGTTTGCTCTTTATAAAAAAAGATACTAAAAAACAAACCGGACTAAAATGCAAAAATTAAATTGAAATATGAGGGATTAAAACTATAAATTTACAAAAAAAAAACGCAATATCCTTAATTTAATGATTTTAATAAGTATTAAATACAAAAATATTGATTAACAAAAAACATCATTATAAAAATATGGGATACTTAATACCTTACTTATTGCTTTCTAAGAGTAGGTATTATTTATGTAAGTATATTTATTTATGTAAGTAAATAAAAATACTTATTAAAAACATGGTAAGTATAACACACTTTTGTAGCGAGTAGAGAGTCTTTAGCCTCAACGGATGTGGGATCGATTCCGCTCGGGTAGATGTTTGCGTTGATTTTACAAATATCTCTTTCGGTCTGGGCGTTTGTCCTTGTGGGCCTCCCGTCGTGCCTCGGAGAACACTTAAGCTCTCCCTCCTTTTGTTATTACATAACATCTGATAATAATCATTAACTCTTGATACGTAAATAGCTCATATCCAATGAGTTACTGGTTCGACCTTAGGGTTACGGAGGTCTGATGGCAATCGCTCTGTGTAAAAAATAGAATCTTGAATCGAACTGAATGCTAGGAAGAAAAGGATATTACGAATCACAATATATGTATATATGATTCTGATTTAACGCGAGCTTAGACCATTTAACACATTAACGTGACAATAACTAGTACACAGGATGAAATAAATCTCAATGGTGTCTTCAAGTAAATAACAAAAGGCATCGATTATAATGCGAAATTTGAGTTAATAGCCAAAAATAGAAAAAAAAACGCTACACACTCAACGGCAGCATTAGGATAGTTATATCCTGTCAGGGTTCCGGAAACATACACAATGACAAGGACAAACACATCCTGACCGGAAAACATGCCAGTATGGTCAATACAAACTTCAGCTTCGAGCGGGAATCGAGACCGTGACCTGTGGCGCCTAAGGCAGGTTCACTACCGCTGCGCCAAATCCATATACCATCCAACATTGATTTATTCACTATATAATAAAGACCTGCCCTTACAAAAAAAATAACAAATATTTTATTCGATGATGTTGTAAGCTTTTGACGCTAACTTCATTCAATTTCGTAAGACTAGGGGTTCCGTTAGTAACTTTTGGGTGCTGAATCCTGAAAATGACGGTAATTTTACCTTTAATTCAAGTACAGTACTCCGGTTTCGTTTTAGGATTACGAAATATGAGCGCTCTTGAGGAAACTGCAAAGGTCGATTTGATGCTTGGTTTAAATTTTATAGAAGCCAACTACTGGTAAGAGTATCCGCGACCAATTAGAAATTATTATTAAGCTATTTCTAAGCTTCAAATAAAATAAAAATTTAAACTAAAGGGGATTCCATACGAAAAACTTCTTTTTTTAATTCTACGGTGGTATATTTTTGTGTGCGAGTCCTACACGCACTTGGCCGGTTTCCATCAAAGATAAAAACTTACCTTAGACGCACCCACAAAAGATACGTAATGTCATTGACCCTTGTGTTCATGACATTTCTAAGCATAAACTATGAGATAAGTACTACCACTATTCACTATTACGGGGTCACGTCGGATGGCCGAGTTTTCTGAATTATCTTGGTTTAAAAATTCACGTGAAGTACAAGATTGTGAAAATGTCTTTATTTCGTATATTCTTATTTGTAAGAAGATAGACGTAAGATCCTTGCTAATTTCTCTTTGCCTTTTATCAAAATGTTAATAGTCTATAACTTTTAAAGACCATTTCTGTAATAAGCTTACGATAATATGCTTCAGCCGTCTGAACGATTTTTCATGAAGAAACTTTAGATATGAAAACAAAGAGAAAACTAATTTTCATATTAATAAGATCAGGTTTCCAAAGTTAAAAATCTTGAAAACTTATAATACACCCGATAATGATCAAATAGTTTCGTTCTCTGACTAGGCTCAAAGTAACGGACACAGCCCTGAATAATAAAACAAATAAGGCTTGTAAAGAAAGATTGGTTTTATTTTAGAATGTTGTTCTACATATATACAGCCAATGAGAATTATGCCATGCTATATTTTTATAATGTGATTTTAAGTAAGAAAGCTTTGTATAAGAAAACATGAAGCTAGCTAGAAGCTGAAAGCATAATACACTTATCAACTATTAATTTATTAAAATCCAAAAAGAAAGAAATTAAATAAAATCTGTCTGATTGAAAATTCCTGATTTTTGAAGCCGGCTAAAAATCGGTGTCAGTATAAAGTATAAAGTAAATAAATAAAAGTGAAGTAATTGCCTGTTAATGACCCACTGCTGAGCAAAGGCCTTTTAAGGAGAAGGATTGTGACCCCAATCCACCACGCTGCCCCACTACGTCTATACATATACATATTTCAGAAATTCTACCAAGCCATGCACGTTTCCTCACGATGATTTCTTTAACCGTTAAGCTCGAGACGAATTCGATTTTCCAAAGTAAATTCACATATTCTCAATCATTTGATATCACCCCCACAAGGCTTACTAGCACTCGTATACAATTGAAAATTTTCTCGTATATTGTCATGTGTCACTCGACGTAGTAAAATAATAACTGAATCCAATAAATCAGACCATTTACTTCAAGTTATAAGTACATAAGCCATATAATTTAATGAGAGAGAGGAAGTGTTTTGTTTTATATAGTCTGTTAAATGTAATTTGAACCCTGCGCAGTAACACGTTTTTGGGTCTCAACCGTATGCGGTATGAAGGGGCCGCGTTTAGTACACTCGCTCACGGTTGTTTTAGTTCTTTAATAATAAATTATTAAAAAATAAATTAGTTTTGTCAAGTGTGTTAACATTTATTTCAAGATAATGCCTCGACCACAATCAACGTAAGGAGACGGGAAAGAAGGATGGTATTTGACGTTTATAGTTATTTTTTAAAAGAAAATAATATAACTAATTCTCTTAATAATACTGCGGAAGATACGAAAAAGTCTGTCTCACTATTAATAATGTATACTAACTTTTTTTATTATATATAGGTACCTTTTTTCTATACTATTTATTGGTTTTATTCTATTTAAGTAATAAATAACGATAATAGATACATAAATAATTGAATTTAGAAGAAATAATAACTATATTATAATATACATCATTCCGTTTTCCCATTTTATAAAGAATCGATTTAAATAAGACGAAACCAATACTTTTGTCTAACATTTTTGTCCATTATTGTACCTGCGCAGAAGCGGCCATTTTGGTTCAAGTTACATTTAAGGAAATATACTAGCGACACGCCTCGGTTAAAATCTAATGTTGTTTCGGTCTCTATCACTGGATCTCTCTCTCTCGGGGCTAATCTGAAGATTGCGTGAATATTTCATTAAAATTGGCTCAGCTATTTTGTAGTTCATCATAAACATAGCCAAATACATACATAGATTTTTATACACATATATAAAAGATAAGTAGGCTATAAGATTATACGAAATAAGTTTGCTTGTGCCACCTCATTAGAGACTACGTCTTTTTGAAAAAATATTGTTACTGACTTAATTTACTGTAAATGTATGACAATGTTTTTTCAAGTAAGTTCAGCGTCCGAGTGATGTTTTTGTTTATTTGTTTATCAGCAACAAACCACCGTTATAATTTCCTGGAGATATACATAAGCTGCTTTATCGCGGAATGCTTTTTAATGAAACATGCAACCCATGTTGACATGCAAGAAAAAATTAATTAATTTAGAAATACCAAAAAAATACTCATTACTTTTATTACTTAATACATAATTTCAAGGTCAATTCAGAGTAAAATAAAAATAAGGCTGTATACAAAAGATAATTAAATTATATTGAATATTATAATATCTAAAATATTAAAACCAAATTCACTCAATTTTAATGTACAAAACAGCGGAGGGCTCAGCTTCGGAACTGGGGATACTGATATAAAAAATGTGGGCGTGTAAACGGCACAGAATTTTATCGGTAGCATAATATTATAAGAAACCTACAGCTATGTCTAACAGTAGACACTCATAAACCAGAGACTAGTAACAATAAAGCGACGGAGGAGGGAAATTAACACCGCCTCGAAATATATGAATAGTTATAATATATAAAGGCGTCGGGATGTGACGACCCCATCGCCCGCTGTTGGGATAACCTCTGTCACAACAGAGATTATTCCGCCAGTGCAATCAGTCACACTGGTGGTAGGTCTTTTGTTGCAAGAGGCCGGCTAGGTAGGTACCACCGCAGTGTCCAATATTCTGCCGCCAAATAGTAGTGTTTAGGCACTACTCTGTTCTGGTTTGAAGGGCATTGTACGCTAGTGAAATTACTGGGCGAACGAGATTTAAGAACTAATATCTCGAGGTTGGCAACTCGTGAGTGGCACCTACTAATGGTGCTGCAAGCGCTCATAGGCTGCGGCAGCCACTTACCATCAGGTGGGCCGTATGCTTGTTTGCCAACTTCTAAAAAAAATAAAAAAAAAGTTTTCCGGAATTTATCAAATTACTATCAATGAATTCCGGAAAACTTAGTAATTATTTTAATAATTTAGTTTAAGGTATTATTATGAAAACACTATGTATACCAAACGAGTAAATAATATGTAAAACAGTAATTGCTATCACTATATGTAGTTTTAAAGTAAAAAAGACTGTCCAAGTAATATATAATAGGTAGATAGATATATAATAAAAATACATAATAAAACGAAGTGTTACTCATAGCTTAAAATTACTATCATATTGCTATGGAGATTTGACCGATATAAAAATTTTAACTAACAATTTGTTTACAATATTTGAACGTTTAAAAAAATAGGCGACCGACTATCAAATGCCTATGCAGTAACTACACAAAAACTACACTAATGTTGTGAGGACGAATTATTAGTTATAATACTTTGACGAGTTTCGTTCACTGTCTATAATAATTCTTTTACTAATTAATAATGAAACTATATAGAGCCAATACGGAAGCATACCCTGTACAATACGGAAGAAGAATAACAAAAGAAAAAAAATTTTTTTAACCAACATTAAAAAGAGGACGTTATCGACTTAGTTAAAGTTTATTAAGCCAATAAAAATAAATACTTAAATTTCATTTTCCCAAAAAACAACACACGAGTGTGTACAACGCCAGCCATAGTCGGAGCTACAATAAATTGACACAAAAAATCGAGTAATGATACAACAATCACTAAGCGATTATTTCACACGACTCCAATTTAAAAAAAAAATAGGCGCTCATAGCCAGGTCTTCTATGTCACCAACCGATCACAGGGTTGAGCAGCTGCTGTATGCGGCTATGGATATATTACAGTATATATATATAAAAGCCTCAATAGCTCAACGGTAGGAGGCTCGCTCCGTTAACGCGAGAGTCGCGGGTTCGATCCTGACCCCCTTGAGCTATTGTCGTACCCACTCCTAGCTTCGAGCTTATTTGGAGGGGCAATAAGAATATTAGTAATACCTTGAAACAGCATTGCTAATATTCTTTTAATTTTTATTATATATGTAGATTATCGCAACGCTTCAACGGGAACATAAAAACCGAACAAGTAGGTGTCAGCCATATATGTAGTATTCCGTACCACTGTAGGACAAAACTATCAATTTGTATGGGGACCCAGTTTATTCTTTAATTTTATGTATTTGTATTTTTTGTTGTAGCGGCAACAGAAATATACATTCTGTGAAAACCTCAACTCTACATGTTATTATCGTGAGATACAGCCCGCCGACAGACGGACGGAAGGACGGACGGTGGAGGCTTACTAATAGGGTTCCGTTAGCAGCCTTTGGGTTACAAACTCTAAAAAAGTTAGTCCAAGCTGTTTGACGATATATATCTATTTTCGTGAATACGTCAATTTAGAGGTCTGTATTGAACGACAAAAACAACTGTGACAATAGGATGGCCGCTGGCCACCAACACGATACGTATACTATTGTGGTCAACTACTTTTAACAAAATTTCATATTATATTTACAACATTTTTAATTTAAGATATTTGATTTAAAGGTGAGGAAACATATTTATTTTAGATTAGAAAAAAATAACCTACGAATTTACAAATTATTAATTAATTGATATATGTTCTTCAATAATATTGTATTAGCCACGAGTATGTGGTGTTTATTTCAGGTTCTAATCAGATCAGGAAATGGTATGCGATATCATATAACTACATTTTCATTCGCTTATTATGGAAAACACGAGTTTCATTTCAATACGATAACAAATATTGCTTGGCATGATATGGTAAATAGCTAATAAGCATTTGGTAACGTTTGATAAATATTGAATTTTGTGGTTTAACCGGTCACATCAATAATTTTATATAACAAAATAAAAATTATACAAATATAATAATAAGTATTATATGATAATGACAGTACAATAATAAAAATTAAACTAAATATTGCTTACCTTAATCGATTAAATATAAATTATTGTTTAAAAATTTACTTATCAAAAACGAAAGTATAATAGCACTTCAACACACACGTAGAAGACAAGTTTTTTAACGAATGTTTTAATATCATATCACTTAAATAACTATTTATTTGGTTCATATTATTATACGTAGTTAAAACGTAACTGCGAGAGCAAGGTTTCAGAGCTACAAAACGGCTGTACCGCACGTAGTCAACGCGAGACTACTGACTAGTACAGCTGACAGCGCGCTTACACTCACCGGGACCCAATACCCATAGTGAAGTTCAAAGTCAATTCTGCCTCTTGTTCCTGTCCGAAAAAAATGTCAGGATGGATTCAGTTTAGAAGTTTCTTTACATCTTATTGAACAACACTGAGCGTGGGACCTCGAAATTATGTTCCGTATTAATATAACAATAGATTTTAACTTAAATCAACGGAATAGAAAAAATTCAGTTATTAAATATTCATTAAATTTTTGTTCCTTATTTAAACCCGATTGTAGTTTTTATTCAATCAGCAAAGCATTAAAATACAATAGAACATTTGATTTATCGGCATTCGTTTTAACTACACTTCCACTATTTACTATACCAATAGTAATAAATTATAATTCATTATTTGGAATTTAACGGACATAAATATTGAACGATAAGGCTTCGTCCAAACTGCCGGCTTCGGCAACTTCGCAAGTGGTTAAGGGGTGTGATTCATCTTTCACATTATATAAGTTTTAAAAAAATGATTGTTTTTATTTAAAGAAAGGATACTCAATATTATAGAGTTGCGTTTTAATTGCTTTCAATGGTCTCGTTTAGAATGTAAGTTAATGCTCCAGACCAGACTAATATAGTACACTATAGTAAAATAAATTGAAGTAATGAATGTCATTGTGATTTTAAAGTGGCAACGTAATAAATAATGGGGGAACTGAAAAATTATTGATATTGTGGTGGTAGATGAAATAAGTTTGAGAGCCTCTGGTCCAAGCCAACAAGGTCAATTCAACGAGACTGCACCCTTCAGGCGCGACGGAGTTTTTAATAATAAACAATTTACAAAAAAAAAAAACATATCAAATATGGGATTCATTAATCAATCCCAATATTCCTAAAAGACCGCTCTACAAATTTTTCTTCGCTTGCACCATGGCATTCGCCCGTATGGTGGTCTTATCCAGTTTACACTTTTGTATATTTTTTAAATAATTTCATAATAGTAATTTCATTACTAGCAACACAAAATGTTTAATTTCAGCGGGTCTTCTTACTTCGTCGACAAAGACCACGGAGGCTGTCATCTTAGAATTAAATAAATAAAATGAAATAAATGGAATTAGATACCGGATATTTCACTTAACAACTGAGAACTTTGTTCATTAAAGTTCCACTCCGATGTTATTAAACACTAGGGTGATATTCCCACAAGGGGATTTTGACGTTTAAGTAGATAACGACACTCGTATTTAATTATTATTTATTAACAAATGCAGATCGTGATTGACCCTTATTTGTGAAGACGATCAACATTACGGCCCCCGTCCGGCGCAATTGCAATCACGTTCGGTGGAAGCATTACTAGTTGCCCACGGTTTCGCCACCGTGAATAACGTCACACATTTATTTAAACAGAAATAAATATATATTCATACTCTTAAAAGCTAAATCAAAATCGATTCAGTAGGCTAGGATTGAAAACGTACAGACAAACTTACTTTGACGTTCACAATACTAGTCTGAATAATATTAATTAGTCTAGATTTCATAAGACCTATAGCGATATTCAATGTCTGTAGTTCATTACCTAACATTTTCCGGGATAAAAAAATACCTTATAAACTATACTGTACTAATAGTTTATACCTCATACACACACGTGTATTTTTTTTTATTTCATGACGGTTGGCAAACAAGCATATGGTCCGCTTGATAGTAAACAGTCACCGCAACCTATGAACGCTTGCGATACTTGAAGTATCACAAGTACCTTGCCAACCCAAAGAACAGGAGGGACGGAATGAGAAGGGAAAAAAACGAAGGTAACAGAGGAGGTGGAAGATTGGGCCTCCGGCGCTCTCACTGATCGCACGAAACGAAACAGTACCTAGTGATACTGTTACTTGACGCCGATTTTCTGTGAGAGGGTAGTACTTCCCGGTCGAGCCGGCCCTTTTGAGCTGTGAGAAGCATGGCTCTACTACCGTAATGTGTTTGAAATAAGAAAATAGGATTACCCGAGAGACCGTTTGTGAGAGTAAAAAATGATTAGTCATTCAGGACTATTGTTTAGCCTTACCTAAAGCGATAAATTGCAAAGATAGCTCATTACGTGTATCGCCGTGAAGCGATAAGGGCAGCATATAAACATACAAAGAATATTAAGATAATAATAAGCCTCATTTTTAATACCAATAGGTTGGCTCATAAGGCATAGAAGAAAGCAGTTAATATAATCTGTTTAAAGTTTAAAAGTAATAACAGCAATAATATGGGTGCCCACCACAGGTAATACAAAATTTCGTAAAAAGGTGTATCCTATGAACCGTTAAACAATTTTGTGGTGAAATCCTAACTTATTTAAAATTAAGGGTAGCAGGTAGTAATTAGCAGTCCATAGATGTAACTGAGGGTTGAAATAAAATTCAACGTGTGAGGTATCTTGGGATAGGTCTTTAAAAATAATAAGGCGGTTTGATTTAGACTTTTTCAATTAAGATTTTTCTTTATTGTATGGGACCCTTTTCTAAAATATAGGTAGCCTAAGTTATAACATCAGCTATCTGCCATTAAAAGTCCCACTAAAATCGGTATAGCAGTTTTAGAAATTAGCCGGAACAACCAGAAAGACAGACAGACAAAAAATTGTTTTTTTTTTATGTAAATGCTGTATATAAATACATACTATCATACGCATTTAGTGAACAGCTATTGTATAATTACAAACAATTTACTTCAATTTTATTTATTTGTTTATATGTATGAATAAGTTTTCTCATAACTTTGCCGTAACCTAGGTCTCCCATAAGTTTTCCAACAACTAACAAACTACCAACTTATTGTTATGGTCCATTTTAATTTATTGATTTAAAAGTAAAGTCCTAAAGATTCTTCATCATCATGCCGCGAAACCCTTTAAGTTTCACTCCGCGTGATCCACCACGCATTTGACTGGTAATTCATTCAACCGATGCCAGCTACCTGGCGTATAGACTGACTTTACCTAGCCAGAGGTCGTCTTATATAAAGTTCACCGAATTGTGGTCTCCACTCAAGAGCACGTGTACCCCATTAATTATTAAAGGTCTTGCGACTAACGTAACCAGCCATCTGCCACTTCAGGTTGTTTTTACTATGAAACTAAAATTTTCCAATGAAATCTTATTATATAGAAAAATAACACTTTCACTTTAACTTTGTTTACTTGATATTTTTCAAGACAAAAATCAACATAGCATTAACAAAATTTGGCAACCTAAATATTGAGATAAGTCATTACATAATTTTTATCCAAATTAGTAATGAAAGTGTGAAGAAAAGGGTTCTTGTCTTCTTGATAGGGAACTATGGCTGGCTGGCCACGAAACGCGGCTGACGAGCAGTCACTGCCCGAGCTTTTCACCAAAGTAGTACATTTAAACCTAGCGGCTGTGGATAAAACCAACGAATATCGAGCAATCGATTGTAAGCAAATTAGCTACTACTGCGCTTCGATTTCGAACATTGAAAAAAGTTAAACGGTTACAAAGATCTTTAGTAATAAAAATCCGAATTTTTCTTACATTTAAGCATTCCGACGTATATTAGGTATATAAATAGTTATGTAAGTAATTATGTTTAAATCAGTCAGTAACCTTCACGCGCTACCTGCATCGCTGTCAAACAAAAAACCATTATAAATAATTTAAATACTTATGAGAAATCTTAATAATTATATCATTATTAAATATAATTTTAAAACATATTTTTTAAATAAAATGTACTTTAAACATCATCATCTCGATTTTAGGCATAGAAGTCCATAGACTTACATAATATACTATGAATCGCCCATTGAACTAAGTGAAAAAATGCCACCGACTCGTGCCCCTTCGTAAAAGATCATAGTTCTTCACTCGACCGTATCTATTCTTTACAAATCGATGTTGAAGTCTATCTCCAATATATATACAACAAAAAAATGTATATAATATATAGTAATGCCCTATTAATGTTATACTACTGCAAAAGTTTTGTCTTCTATTAGCCTGATGGTAAGCAGTTGTCGTAGCCTATAAGCCTTAACACCATTCATTTGTTACATACAAATCAATCAATCAATCACGCGTTGCCAACCTTCAGATATTGGTACTTAAATCTTCTTTGCCTAGTAATTACATTAGCTACTTCAAAGACAGTAATTCAAAACAACTACGCCTTTGCAATAAATGGTCTACCAATAGATAATCCCAATCCCCTAGAAACAGACAACAATTACAGGTCATACCAAAATTAGGTCAACTGCAGTGCCATGTGCGAAAACATTAATTAGCTCAAACAGTCGTCGGGCTATACATCAATCTGATACGCCATGTTACTTGTGCTGCGGTGAAATATGGGATTGTACGGATTTAAAAGAACGTTTGGTTAAAATTTATACTGCGAAAATAGCAAATACGGTTTTTAGAATTCCGTACCCAAAGGATACCAACGGAATCCTATTACTAAGTCTCCGCTGTCCGTCCGTCGGTCCGTCCGTTTGTCACCAGGATGTATCTCACGAACCGTAATAGGTAGAACCTCGAAAATTTCGCACAGTTGGAATTTCCAAAGATCGTGTACTTTTAAACCCACTGTAATAAAAAAATAGAAACAAATTAAATTTCAAAATAAAAGCGGTCCTCATCCCAGTAACTTATTTTTTTACTCTACGGCAATACTGAACCCTTTTTGTACGAATCTGACACACACTTGGCCGCGTTTATATGTCAACAAAAATTTGTTTTTTTAATATACTTAATTTGTCTTCAAGTGAACAAATATGCTTATTAAAATGCGTGTATATAGGCCATAAACGAGTTGAAGCTTATCGCTTACGTTTCGAGTTTCCCAACCTTAGCTTTTGTCAAAGAAATAGGCAATATTTTTATTCATACTCTGAAAACGGACGTTTCTCTGTGCAGTCACGCAACTGCATCGTGATAACGTAATTTTTGTTTCGCTTCTGAATATGTCTATAAATATCTACAAATTAAGGGTTGATTTTACCATAAAAAAGCCAAGATTTGTGTGTTAAGTTGTTATAGATATCGTTGATAATGTTAAATCAAAATGGACATTGAAATATCATTATTTAAATCTTGTTTATATTTTTATCATTTACTAAAGCGTAATTACTAATTTACTTCAAAATCAGGAGTTGTAAGGAATCACTAATATGTGAGAATAGACAATTTAAACTAAAGCGAACTAGAACTTCAGGTCACATCCTAATCCAATGACTGTTATATTGAGGTAAAAACGTTATTTTTTTCAGTATTGAGCATCTCTTAATAAAATCAGATATTCGGCATTAACGCCCACGACAGACCACGACTAGTAATATTGCTTCACGTTATGTTTTTCCGATAAAGATTTCTTACTTTATAACTTAACAGATATAACCGAAGCAGATTAAAACCAAATACAATATATTGTGTATAGTAGTAAGTGTTGCAGGAAAAAATTAAAAAAGTAATCGTGACGAGCTAAAATATTATGTCCACAATATTCATCAAAATACGTATTGTTTATAACAAAATAAAAGAAGTGAAGGCAATTGAACATTGATAATTTTGTAGGTCTCATAATTTTTCAGTTGTAAAAAATATTTCAAAAATTATTGTAGTGATATGATTATTAATTTATTACACTCGTTTGTCGTGACAACAAAATGCCTCGTAAATATTGCAAAGCATTTCAAAAAATTGGTCTCAATACATCTCAGCTACGAACACAGAATAGAAAAATCCATAAAGTAATAAAGTGTTCTGAAAAACATTTATACTTTTAAGTTAATTTTTATAAGCTCACACACACATGCTCGTACATATTTATTAATTGAATGAAACGAAAAATCCTTCTTTAGTTTAAAATTCAAATTGCAATTTTAATTTGCAAGATTTCTTCTTCTTCTTAACTTAAAATAATGTTCAGCAAAGATTTTATCAAGGGAAACAGGAAAAGAAAATGTACTATAATAAAGTATTGGTTTTATTTTTTTTTATCGAAAGCTTAAAGATATTTTTGCATTAAGTAGGAAATATGTACATTTTATTTTATTTGATAAAACATTCTTATTTCGTCTCTTAAAGTAAGCCAGCTCGGCTTAAGCAAATAAAATCATCTTTCTTTTTTTAGCAATGGGATAAGATGATACGCCTACATGTGATGGGAAGTGTCTTTAATACATTGAGAAGATTTATATTTGTTGGAGCTAACCACAGAATAGAAAAAAAGAAAATTCAACCGTAAATCGAGCAAAGATATTTTGAAATGAAAGCCTTTTTCATTGGAATGGCAAAAATGTTTAGATTCTGCAAAAGAAGAACAATAGTGCGGAATCGTATAAAAACTGAAAAATAGGTTAATGCTTAGATAGTAACAGAGGTACTAAAGAAGGATACGTGTGTACAACCGTGCGTTGAAGGCTTTGTGTAACACCAGATGGATTGTTATCTGTTCATACCTGAGACGAACAAATAAAAATAGAGAGGTGAAGGAAAAATATTAGGTTTATCAAACGAATATGCAACATCAAGGATGTTATTCTATGTCTATATTATGTAAGAAAGCCTAGACTTAGTCCAACCGACCCAGCCATCCACTTCTATCGTAAAAAATCTACCAAAGATCTGACTCAAAGATAACTACTATCTTTCTCATTAAATAATTTCAAAATGTGATTCTGTTCTTAATAAACTGTATTTATTAACTTTAGGCATAATTATATATTTTAATTAAAACCTAATATAATTATTCTGTGAAGTGAAACGGCAGGCTGGTGTTCATGACGTTGTAATTTTTATCACGGATACGTCTCATCATATATAATTAATATTGCTGAACAAGCATTTATGAAAATATTGTGCTTGTAATACGGAGAATAGCCTAATAAAAACGATAAGTAATTAAAAATCTCCCAGCAGTGAACATACAAATGAAAGTAATCCACTGTATTGTACCGGTTCGGGTCCGCTTTAATGTGGTCCATAATGCCAGATGACTCCGATTATTACGTACATTTATCAAAGCCATTATTGTCTTACAGGATCCTCATTTCAGATACAATTAAATTAATATAATACGTCGTAGGAGGAGGAAGAAATTCACAAGCCCCGATTTAAATTGTGAAGTTATGGATGATAATAGATATTTCGTAATTATGTAAATTGAAGAGTAACTTTTTTGTATATATATATAAAAATATAATACATCCCTATTTTGTAATATTGTTAAGAAATCTTTTCCTATGGCTGTGGAAAGGCTAGTCAAGCCAACCGCTATATACATTCCGAAGAAAAAATATAAGAATTTTGAATATCAAGAGATATATGGCAGTTTTCACGGACCGAGACTTGTTGTATACTTGTAATGAATGTTTTATTATCTCGACTGCTATAATATTTTAATAGATAGGATTCAATTTTTTTATTGTTAAATAGCTGAATGAAAAGCGATTTTCAATTTATCGATATGGATTCTTTTTTTTTTCGTTATTTATCGAATGCCTTTCAAAAGTAAATAAATTCCATAGTTACATGAAATATGTCTACAGATTTATATAACCTTCGCAATCTCATATCCCTGGAAAATATGATATAATAAAACAGTAACGAGGAAAGGAATCAGATACATCCCGCGTTAGAATCCTACAGAAAAGAGTTATGAACAGACTTATTATATATGGAAAGACTCTTCCATAAAAATAAAATATCAAAGACTCGCTGGTGCTTCTTAGTGAATCATCATCATATCATCAACGCCACAAAACGAATTTAGTCACAAGGTTGCAACATAATCATATTAAGTTAACGTGTGACATTTCGAAATTTTTTTAATAAATTTGACGACGTTGTGGCGCGCAAGTTGTGGGCTTGTATTGACCATATCGGCATTTATTCCGGTCTGGATGTGTTTGTCTATGTTGTTGTTTATGTTGTAATGGGGGGCGTTTATTTATTTATTTTGTCTTATCCAAAAATGAAACAATTTAATAATTTCTTCAAAAACTTTATAATTAAAATATGTCTAAAATACAATTCAATAAAATGTATATATGTCTAAAACAATAAATTTGGAATTACGGTTAATTCTTAAAAATACAGACCCGCCGTATTAAGTGGTCCATTAAGATTTATGAGCTAAGATCGAAGCAAGGGCAGGTCACTTATATAATATAAAACATTTCAATAGAATTAAAAACTAAGTACCCCTTTTCCAGATAACTTGGAATTATTCTAATTAAATGCAAAGCTCTTTTAATTTAGAGGTCGCTGTAGAACTAATTACTGTAGAAGCCTAAATTAGAACTTAATGTAAAAACGCAAGCGTATTTTAACATTAGCTTAGAATATTTACTCAAACGACTTTTGTATAAACATATAATATACATACAACAACAATACCGTAGACAATGAACATGATAATAAAAACATTATAGATTAATAATATAAAAGTTTGTGGATTTTTTAAAAATTAAATATACACAGTCATTCGTGACCTGAGCACAAGATTTGTTTTATGGAGCTATCTCCAAAATTCAGACAGACTTAATGATGCCGACCTCCGTTAGGTTATGGCACTTCAAAAGCTTAAAGTTTCTTGATTTTAATAGTATTAAATCTGTTTATGGCTTATAATCATAATATGATATTTATAATACATTATTTATCATTCTAAAGAAAGACTACTTATTTTGAATTTATTTATTTATTCGCAAGTCATACCCACGGAGACTTCACTTATCACTACATAGTATAAAACAAAGTCGCTTTCTCTGTCCCTATGTATGCTTAAATCTTTAAAACTACGCAACGGATTTTGATGCGGGTTTTTTTAATAGATAGAGTGATTGAAGAGGAAGGTTTATATGCATAAAAATAGTGAAGGAAATATAATAATTTTTGAGGTTTCTAATGTGATGTCTTAAATAATTACATTTAATGCGTGCGGGCCACGGGCAGTAATGAATGAATCAAAACTACTGGATCGATTTTAATCATTTTTTCAGTGTATGACATAAGCTATATATTTTATACCCGTGCGAAGCCGGAGCGGGCCGCTAGTATACTATATAATTTAAAAGATTTGAGTACGTGTGAAAGCAAAGCTAAATTCAGCCTTAATTTCAATGTATCATACCCAATCATACCAAGCCGGGTCATACTTGGATATATTGTAGAGTATCCTAGCGAATATCCGTATTTCTTTCTGTAAAGCCAAAGAATAAATTTCTTTTAAATTTTGTTCCACTATATTATATTATATATATTTATTTATTATATTTATGAATATAAAGGTCAAACAAAAACACGTAAACGTAATAAAAAATACAATTTAAACAAAGGTATTCAAGAGAAAAGTAACAGCAACCGATCATTACTTTAACCTAAATCAATTGTCTACGAAGCGAATTTATTACCAATGAAATTGAACAAATCAGTGGGATCTTCAGTCGGATCTTGGTCGTCGTGGAAAACCAATAAGTGACTTAATTAACTCTACGTATTTCATTACATGTCATTTAACTAAATTCATTTCTCTTGATTTAATTCGTAAACTTAAAAAGTACTGGTAATTATTAGATTTCCAAAAACTGTGTCCTCACAAGTCCAGTAAAAGTCGTGTTTTTTTTAATTTCATAACTGTTGGCAAACAAGCATACGGTCCGCGTGATGGGAAGCAGTCACCGGAAACTATGAACGTTTGCAATACTTGATGTGTCACGTGTGCACTTCCAAGGAACAAGAAGGAATGGGTTAGAAGAGAAAAAAGGCAAGATTTAAAGAGGTGGGAAGATTGGGCCTCCGGCACTCTCACTCGTCGCGCAAAACGCAATAGTACCTAGGGCAGACGACTCTAATCCACCTGATGGTAAGTGGAAATGAAGTCCAAACGCGAAGGCGGCTAACAGAGTTGCGGAATGCAACCGTGTTAGTCAACATCGCCCTGCCTACTCGCAAGATGCATCTTAACGGCAATTTTCTGTGAGAGGTTAGTATTTCCCCGATCGAGCCGACCCATTTGTGCTGGAAAAAGCATGGTTGTACTACCGTAATACAGGAGTATATGTATAATATATAAGAAAAGACTATTTTTGGAACGAAGTTCCTTATCGCGCGTTGTGAAAGGGGGCTAGACGGAAAAATTCTTACGAAAAGTTGTCACGACACTTTTTGCTATAGTAAGCTATTGTAAGCTGTGAGGCGTCGCATGTGTCTCTGTCTGTCTCTCTCTCTTATAGAAAGCAAGCCAGATATTTTCATTTCTATTTCGCATTGAACAGTGTGGTGTCGCGACGATTATTTTTGTTGAGTGTATACAAGTTTTTTGTAAATAATAAATAATGTTAACAATAAAAAAAATATTATTATAACTTAAAAAAAATAAAATTTTATTACAATTCAATCACTAATTAATCGAAAGGAACTTCGTTCCATCCGGGTGTCCCTTGACACCTCTCAAGTTTTTATTTTTTTTATTTCTGAATATATATGTCGCATACCAGAAGTGAGGTTATTTAAAATAAATATGCAGAACCGCTGAACCTATATAGGTCATCGGTTCTGCTATGCTTTTAAGCACAATAATTAGCAATAAGCTGCATATCACATTTTGATTTTAATTATTATGAGATTAAGTAACGTAATTTGATACTAAATTCACACATATTTAAACAAGAAGATTTTAGGAATGAAAAGCAAGTAAAATAATATTACAATTTTTAATAAAAGTGCCATACAGACTACTTACAGAGTTTATGGCCGAAGACGCGGGAGCAAAGTGATTTCACAACACAAATCATTTGTTCGACGTTCAACGGAAGTTGATGTTACAACATATTTTAAAAAGATAAACTATTTCTTACATTCGTTTTTGAATAATCTCATTACTAAAACAATATTTCAAAATTACTTCGATTTTTATAATTTTTTCGAAAATACAATTAAAGGCCAGTGACATAACCAAATAATTCGTATTCGCGCCGACATATATATATATTATTCTTAGCCCCGCTAGCCTTGCGAATACTGAGACCCGGCCGCTAAAAAGGAATAGCTTTCAAGAGGACTCAAACTTCATTATTATTTCAGGGTGCTTCGAGACTGAACCACGGCTTAGGACGTCATCGGGAATAAAGATAAGAGCTATGTAATAACTTCAGACTAAGGACTATTTAAGAAGTGAAAAAAGTTTTTAAGAAGGCTTCATTCAATCAATTTATGTTTTTACTGCAAAACAGGCTATTTTATGAATAGCATGGATTTACGAGTGGTCTAGCTTTTTAAGAACATTTTGAAACCAGAAAGTCAAGGATTCTGAACCAAAAAAAATATTACACTACTACGGCATTACTATTCAGAAGGATGACTTGAATAATGGATCTCCAGTGTACCTTAATAGATATAGGAGTTTCACAAGCTAAACTCATACTAATTAGGAAAAACGAGCAACTACCCTTATACCTACTTGTAATTATGTAATATAGTTTACTTGCATTTATTGTAGTCTTTGTGGCGCAGTGGTAGCAAACCTGCGATAAGCGCCACAGGTCGCTGGTTCGATTCCCAATCGGACCAGATTTTTGTATTGACCATGCAGGCATGTGTTCCGGTCTAGCTGTGTTTTTCTTTGTCCCTGCGTATGTTAGTGTGTAGCGTTTATTTATTTATTTATTTTGTCTATTTGCCATTTTGTATAATAAGTTTAACGTTTTCGCTCTTGTAAACTTTTTCCCTGTCGAAATTTATTATTAATATTTTTTTATAACCCTAAAAATTTGATACCATAGTAAAAGAGTCATTAAAATGTCTACGAAGCCCGAGGAAAGCGAGGGTGAATAGATGGCTTAGAACTATTAAATGGAATCTGAAACGAACACTTCAAGTTTATGCCTGCGTCTCAAAAGTTATGACGGGTCACATTACGAAGCAAATAGCTAATATTTATAAAACTGAAATACTTTCAATATAAAATATTGCATTTATTTGTTGAAAGGCACAAAAACCGACGAAACAAACATTGGGGGTTATAATTTATTGTGAAAAAAATATTATTATCAATGCGAATGTAATTCTGGTCTCTGTATGCCCACTGAACCGAAAAATAATAAAGAAAAAGTTAAAAAAAAAAAACGAAAACCTAAATTTGGTACAGAGGTAGACTACTAGAGTACTGCAGCCATTTAAAGGATAGATTTTGAATTCCGTGGATCGTCGTGCTAGATGAGATCTAGATTTTGGAGCTTTGTAGTTACCAGTGTCCAGTTGCAAATGAGTCTTCATTGGCAACTGGACACTGGTAACTACAAAGCTCCATAATGTAGAACATCATCGTAAGATTGACTGTCTATCGAAATTTTACAAAATATATTTCGGGGAATGTGCTCAGGAACTATTTCATTTGATTCCCTCGTTTTCTACAAAATTGCTAGGCATCGCAAGGGTCTGTACCCCTACATAGTTGACGTGCTCAAGACACTTACAGCGTGAACATTCAAATCATGAGTGAATAGGCATCTTCTGGGAAAGCGAGATTCATCTTAGCTATGTCAACTCTTAACATCAGGTGCTAACAACAGCTAACCTACATACTTAAAAAAAAATTCTCCATACTTATTGCACAAACAGACACTAATGGGCAACACTACAAATCAAACATATTTTGACAATTTAAACTTTAGTCGGCTTGTCAGCTGTCTACTGTCCAGTGTCAAGTTTCCATGTGACATTTAAATTATCAACAATTCTTGAAAGCAACAAGTAACAATTTACAAAATATTATATTTTTAATTATCAATAAAAATGAATAGATAACTAACTCTTAAGGATAACTTTTTAAATCATGTTTAGTTATGATGTCAAATTTTTAACGAACGACGAATCAATTTGTTTAAAAAACAATGACTTTAAAAGTTTTAAGTAAGTTCTAATAGCAAGATTTTAACTTTACGCATCTCACTTTTAGTAAATTATTAACTGTTTCAACTTTACACAGATATGAGACAAAGAAGAAAGTTGTGGATTCTGTAATAGATCTTGGAAAAAGAAGTTATTGTGAAAAACGAGGCGGATATTGGCGGTCACCCAAACCTCGCCAACTGCGACAGTTAGAATCAAAGTTACACGATGGAAATATAGTCTCATGTCAATGGATCAATGACTCTTTAGTTACCCTAGTGTTTTCTTCTGGTGTCATAACTTACCTAACAATTAAACACAATAGCTTAGATGTAACACAGATATTGTTTGATAGATACTGTATAGGAAAACTGAATGGACAAACGGTAACTGGTGGTACGTATAAAAACACTTGTAATTGCTCCATTTTAGCCATTGACATACAACAAACTGAAGACTGGCCGTTCCATATAGAAAAAATGTCCAAAGTTATGTGATGCTCCTTCATAAATTTAATGAAACTAAGTTAGTTGCATGCTAAATTTATTCAATTATGTTGTAAACTTGTGATGCTAATTACATTTAAGTATATATTGTAAGCTCGTAAGTAACTTCATTTTGTTGCTTTGGTGTGAATTTAAGAAGGAGCACTAGCAAATTTTTGGGAATTTAGTTAGTATGGAAGGGCATATCTACATAATATAGTAAGTCAATGATTTTATGCTCTATTATTTTTTCTTTAATTTTTTTGGTTTATTTTTATTTTATTTCAGTTGTTTTTTGTAAAAAACTTTTATTATTTATTCACAATGAAAAAGTGGCTACTTTAATCACATTTAGAAAAAATATTACCAATCAACATCCATGTCAAATATCAGACAGAGATCCACACTTTCAAGTAAGTTCAACAAAACTATTTTTAAAAACTAAAATAGATTTATAAAGAAATAATTATTTTATAAAATTAAAACTGAGTAATAAAATATACAAGAGCATAGAGATAGCATTAATAAGATAAACTTGAGGAATTTAACCAAAATTAACGTATTAAAGTTTATAGAAGACTTAAATTATTTTGCTCTAAAGTAGGGCCATCCAAGCCATTGTGCTATTTATGGTGCTGTGTGTGTGTTGCCACTTTGTGTCAATGTTATTTGTAAGTTGTCTCATCTTTCAGACAATAGAACTAGGTGGGAGTGCTCGTCGAGCTGATAGAAGAGTATCATGGTATGAAAATACTACTAATGTAAAAGTATTAGTCTGGGGTGCTACTATATCTGAACCAGCACCATGGAGTCCTGTGCTTGAAGACCACGCTAACTTGCATTTGTACCAGATCAATGGGTAATTACAATTCTTGGTAGTATATAAGTATGGTTTACATAATAATATAGACAGAATAATCCATTTATCTACTGATAGTATGCCTTTTGTTGGATGAGGTACCACTGAAATGGCAGATATTCTAGTAGGATACTGAAGCTAGTAAAATTACTGGATAAAGAAAATTTAAGAGCCAATATCTTGACACTTGGAACATCTGAGCGACACCTACAAACAAATGGTGTTGCAAGTGCTAATAAGCTACAACAACTGCTTACCATCAGACGGGCCAAATGCTTGCTTTCCAGTTAATTACATAAACCCATTTCTACCCATTTGTTTAACGTTAGTGATAATTGGCATTGAAATGACTAATTTTATTATGCCTTCTTTTTCTTTATAATCAGATTGTGATCTCAGAAAGCACTAGGTGATTTAAACTTGTGAAAGTTATGGCAGGTTTTATGCTTGGTGAGCAAAATTAGCTGATGATTCAAAGGTTTATTAATTTTATTCTCTATTGCAGGTATCAAGTAACCCTTTTAGCATATCACCAATTAGAAAATGAAGTTCTACTTGCTGAGCTATCGCATAAGCATGATAATATTGTCCACATTGTAGAACAAATCACGTGCCATAAGGTATGTCCAACCGTATATATTTTTTTTTGCAACTATGTATACTAGAGTCTGATGGGAATAAATATGAACTGAGTTAAAAATAATGAAAACTTACACTTAAAACTGACTTTAAATGCAAAGGATTATAGATACTGCTACCTCCCAATAATATACTGTGAGCCTCTGTCAAGCTTACCAAATAATCTATCGTCCATTCAGGTTGAAAACTGGAAGGTAGTACTAGTTAAAGATTCTATATTAAATTGTAATAGATAATTAATTTGAATAAACCAATTAATATTTTATTTTTCTTGTTTCTGTCTCGTCAAACAATAAAAGCTGATAACCTTATTCTTTATTATTAATTTCCAAAAAAAATTGTGATGAGCGTAATGTTTTAGTTTATAGTAATATATTATTATGTTATTTTATGTATGAATATGATTATGTATGATAGTCCATAAGGTATTTTATGTAATAACAATGCTCTCACCGTCCTATAAGAGTGTCTAATACTTCGTCCAATTACAGACAAAGTAGTTCCTTAGTTCAAGTGAGTAGAAACTTCAACAAACATTGTATCAGTATGAACGTGACCCATTTGTAACAAATATTGCATTGGCTAGGCAGTGCTTAAACCTCTACTTCTTCAATTAATTTGTTTTAAACTTAATTTAATTTTTCTTTAAAACAACAATTACTTTTGTTTAGTGTTAGCTCTCACTTAAATTCTTTTGTTCCATTGTATATAAGTAAAAACTTGTTATGGGCTTACCATCATGTAATTAAGTTAATAAGTAATGTTTTATAGCTGTAAGTTTTCTATGTACTAAATAAATAAACAATCTATACATATATGTAATTTGACTATGGCCCTTGATGCCTGACAATAAAGGATTAAATAAAATTAATTATATTCTTACAAACATTGGATTATGTCTTTTAGAATGGTGTCAACTTAGCGTGGATACGATATGAAGTACCTCAAACAGACAAAGTTATTAAACTATCATCTCTAAATGAAAGCGCTACTAAAGTATCGTTGCCGACACCAGCGAGAGTGGTCAAAAGGTCGCCTTGTGATTCGAGGCTTCTAATCGCTTGTATTGATGCGTCTATACACGTAGTTCATCATATAGCCGGATTGACTCATACTACTAGAGCTGGTTTTGTAAGTATTATATACTTTTTGTTTTTAAGCTAGTGCATAGCTTTTATTGCGGGCTTTGAGCGCGGCGACCGAATCAATAAATTCCGTAACGAAAATAAAACCTAACACTCCCCACTCCGCCTACCATGTAGCTCTGCCAAGCGTTCGCTTAACGTGTATGTATATGGTACGACTGTACGAAGCTCGCACGGATCGAGACGAGCCGCTCCGAAATCGGACGTATACTTTTTATTTAATTTATTAATTTGAATATATTTGTAGACTTTATTTACTCTCTTCACCTTTATTGAATTCCAATTTGAACTGAATAAACGAACCCTGCTTAAATACTATATCCTAAACTAAAATATTCTGGCCACCGCGATGTAGAAATGACAATTTCTGTCGTACTGCCATCTAATATGGCGTCAAACTACATATGTATAATTAGTAGAAAATAGTTTCTAGAATATTATTTACATATTTTATTATTATATAATATTATAAATTAATTAATTCTTATTTAACCTTTATTATTTTATTTATTATAAATTAATATTCAAAAAATCATTTAAATTAATTAATAAATTAATAATAATAATTAATATATAAAATGCTATGCAATAGCTTTACCGCGGCAGTCCCCGAGTACCACAGGTTTTTATTTTTAAGCTTTTTATATACATTTTGCTGTATTTTTATAGACTTTTCCAAAGTTTTTTTATTGAAAATGTTATGACTTCAAAGTGCATATTTCAATGATGACTTTTGAATAAAAAAAAAATATTACTCGATTAATTTTTAAAAGAATAACAAAATTCATCTCCTATTAGGTTTGTTCCATAAAAAGAAGGAATTTTAAACTTTT
Source organism: Hestina assimilis (assembly GCA_023373885.1). Classification (NCBI taxonomy): domain Eukaryota; kingdom Metazoa; phylum Arthropoda; class Insecta; order Lepidoptera; family Nymphalidae; genus Hestina; species Hestina assimilis. Next base: position 15,740,229 of record CM041747.1, on the reverse strand, counting down.
ATACTTTTATTTTAAAATTTAAGAATTTTATACTTTTCATTAGATTATATACTTGAGAATAATGAGTCGCTCCGAAAAAAAAGGAATTTTTCTCCTCGCAAACTATTAATTTTAGCTTTTTTTTAGCTGTATTCTACAGCTGAAGCTTACATAGCCTTCACAATAAAACTGAATATTTTCAAATAATAGATTAAAATAGGTACATGAAAAATACACGTCTCAATATGTACTTCTATTTTAGAGTGCTAAATATAATTCTAAATTCGTTCAGCTGTACTTTTCATTATATAAAGATTCTCAATAGCACCTTACAATATAATTAATATTTCATTAATTAAATGTATTGTCTATCATTTGTAATTTGTATGTTAATTTATTTTTGATAAATTCAGATCGCCACAGATGTTCAGTGGACTGGTGAACTGATAGTTGCGGTAGAGGAGGCCGGTCGTCTGCAGTGCTTTGACCGAGCCTTGTCTGTACTGCACCATCACACCAAGTGCCTCGACCTGACCACGTATATGAGGTAAGCTCATACATCATGGGGTAGAGCTAAAAAAATCGGTAAGTAAAAAAATTAACACCTTCTTGACAAAAATATATTTTTTTATATTTATAATTTTTTGAGTAAAATAAATTAAGAGTAAAAATTACTGCGGTTTTCTTCACGAGAAATACTGATTGGCTTAGGTCAAAATAGTTTTTTTTTTTTGGTATTTTTTTATAATATGGAGTCTTTTTAGACATGAGTACATTTTTTGTCCGTATTATTACACAACTTTAATAGATTGTAAACAAAAATGATTTCGAAACAATAGTGAGTTTATGAAAATAATTTAAATAGGTATTTTGAGTTCTTTTGAATCATCATTTACGTTTCCCGACCCAAAAATCTGGCAAAAACATTAGTTACTTTCGGATTTAAAAACCAAAATAATTAAGCTTAAATAAGTAAAAATGATTAAAACGACAAAAATGTTTTTTGTACATAATCCGTCCCATTAATCAAGAAAACTTGAATGATTTACGTACTTGTAATGTGAATGAACCCTAATTAATATTACAAATGCGAAAGTAAGTCTGTTTATTTCTTTTTTTGTTTCACTTACACACACCTAAACCGTAAACCTTGTAGGGTCGTACTTTTTGTCGCGAAATTAAGTTTGATGCGGGTTAAATAGTGGATAAAATTATTAAAAGTGTCTTATTAAAAATCGTTAATCACGTGAGCGAAGCCGCGGGCACAAGCTAGTAGTTTATATAATCTTTATTAAGTTGTTGATTTAATAGGGATCCAAAACGCATCCAGTTCCTAGCGACACGAAGCTTAAGGGGTGGACCGATTATATTGTCGACACTAACTGGAGGCCCCTTGGTGTTGCTCCGAATAACGCATGCACGTTTGCTTACGGTTTGTATTCTTATTTTTTACGTTTTGGTGATAGGCCTTTTTTGCGCGAGGCCGGCTGGGTAGGTATCGCCACAGTGTCAGTTATTCTACCGTAAAGTATACTGTGTTTCGGTTTGAAGGACACTGTAGCTAGTGAATTTACTGGGCAATTTTTTTTTTTATGTTAGAAGTTGGCAAACAAGCATACGGCCCACCATTAGTAGGTGCCACTCACGCGTTGCCAACCTCGAGATATTAGTTCTTAAATCTCGTTCGCCCAGTAATTTCACTAGCGTACAATGCCCTTCAAACCGGACCACAGTAGTGCCTAAGCACTACTATTTGGCGGCAGAATATTGGACACTGCGGTGGTACCTACCTAGCCGGCCTCTTGCAACAAAAGACCTACCACCAGTGTGGCAATGGAGATTTAAGCTACTAATAGTGTTGCAAGCGCTCATACGCTACGGCAACCGCTTACCATCAGGCGCGCCGAATGCTTGCTTGCCAACTTGTAACATAAAAACAATGTCTATGATTATAATACGTAAATATATTTTATAGTTTCATTTCATCGTTTGTTGAATATATTACAGGCATGGATACGCTTAAATCGTTTTTCAAACGCGGTGGCGTTGCTCCGGTCTCTGGATTGGGAGGAAGAAGGAGCGCAATGCTTGCAGGCGACGAGCGAAATAGTGCGCGGAGCCTTGCGGCGAGGCTTGCTAGACGAGGAGGGGGAGAGTGGAGTGCAGATGGCCCTGGGAGCGTACCTAGCACCCAGCGCTCCCCTTCCCCCCGGAGCCGCCAAGTACGCCCCCGCTGTGCACGACCTCGCTAGGAAATTCTTCCATCATTTACTCAGGTGATTATAGATTATGCTATTATCTTCTTTTCTAAAACAGGACGGTTGACTTGAAGTATAAAATGCGCGCTGCCAACACAAGGGAAAGAAGGGATTAGAAGAGAACAGAGGGGATGGGAGATTGGGCATCCGGCGCTCTCACTCCTCGCACGAAACGCAACGACGACCCAGTGGCGTGCATTAAACGTAGGCAATTAAGCAATGCTTACCTCATTAATAGACACCGTTGTGGCGTTGTGGGTACCGAGTCTGCCTTTAGCCTCGACGGTTGTGGGTTCGATTCCCGCTCGGAGCAGATGTTTGTATTAATCGTACACGCATGTTTTCCTGTCTGGGTGTGTTTGTCCTTGTCATTGTGAATGTTTCCGGACCCCGACACAGGATATAACTATCCTAATGGGGGCCGTTGAGTGTGGGGAGTGTGAGGCGTTTACCTCATAAAAAATCAAATACGCTATCCTTACTGAAATATTATATAATAATTTAGTACATTTAGCTATTATTACAACAATACTATTTTATTTCTATTATATAGTATACTAGCGGCCCACTCCGGCTTCGCACGGGTATAAAATATATAGCATATGTCATTCACTGAAAAAATATTAAAATCGATCCAGTAGTTTTGATTTATTCATTACTGCCCGTGGCCCGCACGCGTTAAATGTAATTATTTACGACATCACATTAGAAACCTCAAAAATATTTTTTTCTCCACTATTTAATAGATGTTATTATACATATAAACCTTCCTCTTCAGTCACTCTATCTATTAAAAGACCGCATCAAAATCCTTTGCTTAGTTTTAAAGATTTAAGCATACATAGGGACAGAGAAACCGACTTTGTTTTATACTATGTAGTGATGTGCGTCACTGCTACGATGTTATTTAGAGGGGCAATAGGAAGGAGTATTAGTAATGATTTGGAAAAAGCATTGCTAATAGTCGTTTATAAAAAGTGAAATCCCCTTAGACATGGGCGTATAGAGAAGGCCCTCAGCCTGGCCGTGGACCTGAGCGCGTGGGACCTGTTCGCGGACGCGCGCTGGGCGGCGCGGCGGCGTGGCGCGGCGCAGCTCGCCGAGGAGGCCGCTAGCTGCGCCGCCTACTATGCTAAACTAGATCGACCTGGTGAGATCATTGTCACTTAACCAACTAGCTCTAATGGGGGAAGAAGGGAGGGGGCTAATGGTTCTTTTGCATTTTGTGTTGGTAGCGAAAATTCCTTTAGGTCGCGGGTCAATTCCTGCTCGAGCTGGATATTTCTATTTATCTTACAAATAATTCCGTCTCAATCTGTGCGTGTCCCGGAGAGCACGGTGTTCGTCCCAGTTGTTCTTGATACGATAATTTGCTCTTATCCAATAAGTTAGGTTTGCCGGAGTGCGGAGGTCATATGGCAAACGCTCTGCGTAAAATCTAGTTACCTGTCAAATCCGGGTAAGAATAATAAGAAGGCCCTAGGCAAAATACCTGGATAAAGACTAGGAAGGAGTTATAACTAATATCCCTCCCAACTAAGTGTTTAGCTGATGTTAAGAATGGATTCGAGAATATGCAAAGTGGAAAAGAATCAATCTGTAACTTTAGTATTGCTTCTAATTTTATTCCAGATTCTGAATGTTCAGATTCCTGTTCTCAATGTAGCTCTCATTCCTATACCGGTTCAGAGGAAGAATCGAGCACATCCTCCAAAACTGCTAAAACGAATCCACCACCGTTACCCAGAATCCCACTACCCCCACACTCATTCCTCACAGTTCCCATAAATCAGACCGACACATACACAACCAGTAGTATTCGACCAAATCTACATCAATATTTAGAAAGAGACAACACTATTTGGGGAAAAACTATCCGTGATGACTCATACATCGGAAAGAGAGAGCTTTTAAAGCCATTTAATCCTCAAAATATGAGATGGAATAGTATGGATAATGTTCTAAATATTCAAAGAACGATCAAAAATTCTCCAAGTTATGGAACACTGCGGTTAAACGCCCAAGATGAAAGAAAAGTCCATTTTAAACATTTAATACAATCAGAGTTAAAAGAGGAAATGGCTAGTGATGTATATAGTAACAATGTGCCATCGAGTAATATTAATTTCAACGGAAGATACCGTCAAGATAACTTTTGGTCTGCTACCAAACCTGAGAAGAACAAAGTCAAGTTTTCCGATACAGTGACCGTCGCCGTTGTTCCGGTAAGTAATTCTATCTTTAAAATTTTAATTAAACGCAAATGAATAATGTTTGAATTTGTATACATATCTTTTTTGTTATATCATTATTACCGCCGTCCATGAACATGATGTTACTGATGTTACCCACTGATTGACCTCGAATCGCGAGTGATGAAAAATCACTTCACGAGTTTTTCACAAACGTACAGTAGTAATTAATCATCTATCAAAAGCATATGACCACCGCTAGGATTTGCCGATGTCTTCAAATTTATTTCACGATATGCAGATTTCCTAACGATGTTTTCCTTCACCGTTAAGAACGAGATAAATTGGAAACACAAAGCACTTGAAAACTAAGAGGTTCTTGCCCGGATTTAACCCGTAACCTTCGGGTAATTCTGCGTGATCTATTCCTTGTGCCATCTCGGCTTTAAGGTAAAGGCGTCAAGACCAGTAAGGCCAGCTAAGGGCACGTACCCATAATACGTGACCCGTTCAAAGGGAGGAGGGTTCTTAGGTTTAAGTCACGTGGTCAATACAGATGAAAAATATAAAGCGACGTATTTATAAAGACAAATATGAACCTAATTTTTTTTTCATTTTCTGATTGAAAAAAAAGTATTTTGAAACCCTTTGTAATTTATTTATAAATTACTATGTGAAAACTACAGGGTTAGGGGGCTGTCTTTACATATCCTACGGTTGGTCACTGAGGAGGGGAGTAAAAATGGATCACCTAGTATGGGTAATATACCCATTCTTTAACACTTAACATTCTTCATAAAACTCTTCGCAGGAGAGCCCAGGCCCGAACCCGGCCCGCGAGCTCGCCGCCAGCCTGCCGCTGTGCGCTCCGCACAAGTACCTCGCCGCCTTCGCCCCTCAGCCCCCGCACGCGTCCCACGCCCCGCAGCCCCCGCCCGGTACTACGCTCGACTACGTCGAAGTGTGACGCATGTTTGTGTTAACCCTTGCACCTAATTACTTCATGCACACTACACTATCACACACTATTTATTATATATATATATATATATATATATATATATATATATATATATATATGATTATATATATGTATATATATATATATAATCTATTCGACATATTACTGTTCTAATCTGCAACTCAGTTTCAGACAATTTTGCCCAAGGCACATGGTCCTGAAAACTTTTATTCAATTAAAACTAAAGCATGAGTCGTGTGCACAAACATATTGGAGTATTTATTTAAATAATAACAATCAATTGGGTCGTATAAAAAACTATTTTTATAAGGTTTATTTTTTTATTAAAAATATTTTTAAAGAATTTCAGAATAATATTTTGTATGTATATAACCAGTGCACGAATGCATGCATACAATTTAATGCTATTGTATATCTCATAGATAACAAAAATTATGAATAGAGGATACTATAAAACAATCTCAAAACAAACAAACAGTCTTAAATCAAAAGTGAACTCAAACATCGGAACTCGATGGCGCGTAGTTCACGGTGAGTCGGAACTCGATGTCGCGTAGTTCACGGTGAGTCGGAACTCGATGTCGCGTAGTTCACGGTGAGTCGGAACTCGATGTCTCGATGTGACTCGATACACGAGCCGCAGTGAATATAAAGGATGACGAGTAGTGAGATGGGCTGCTGCATCGAGTGAGAATGACTGCTAAATTAATATCGTATGATTAGTGGCCGACCTATTGTCAGTTTTTTATATCAGATTTGACTTACCGACTATCAACAAATTAGTATACTAACTACTGCTCTCCGAAGGACGGAGACACGGTAAAAATACCAGTGTGCAGGCACCCATCTGTAGATTAAGGTGCCTAAATGCATGCTCGTGCTCTGACTACTATTAATGTTTCGAAAGTTGTATTTTCTCATGGGATCAGCACTGTGACCATACCATATGTTAGGATCACGACAGGGTTACCAGTGTCGAGTTATACAACAGTTCGTAGAGTGGCGACTCAAATGTAAAATGAACAGCTTTACTTAATCATACAAAAAACCTACTTAACATACGCGTACTTAGACGGATTTGTAGTTGATACCTCGTCCCTTCTAGGTTGTCATAATGAAGTTATTTTTAAATAAGTGTACTTAGATAATATCCTCTATTCATAATAAATAAATTTCATGATGAACACTAGGAGCAAAATATTTTGTTTTTTATATCATGACGGTTGGCAAACAAGCATACAGTCCGCCTGATGGTAAACCGTCACCGCAACCTATGAACGCTTTCGATACTTGAAGAATCACAAGCGCGTTGTCAAACCAAGGAACAGGAAGGACGGGATAAGAAGGGAAAAAAAGAAGGGGTGAGAGATTGGGCATCTGGCGCTCTCACTCATCGCACAAAACGCTACAGTACCTAATGATACTTGACTCCGATTTTCTGTGAGAGGGTAGTACTTCTCCGGTCGAGCCGGCCCTTTTGTGCTGAGAGACGCATGGCTCTACCTCCTACCACTAATATGACAAACAATTATTTCTTATAAAGTCCACGAAAACTTGAGAATGGGACACAAAAGAAATTAAAATTTAAAAACCAGCCAAGTGTGAGTCGGACTCGCACATAAAGGGTTCCGTACCCCGGTAGATTAAATCAAGGTTATGTAAGGGGACTTTTATTTTGAAATTTTTGTTTAATTTTTTGTTATTATATCTGCCATATAAGTACAAAATCTATGAAAATTCTAATTATTTATATATTACATTTCATAAAGTACAGCAAAAAATATCAAAAAAATAGTTTCCTGCGTAGCGTATTGTAGCGCCAACAGAAATACACATTTTGTGAAAATTTCAACAAAACCTACGGTTTGATGCAAACCGCTGACAGACGGACGGACAACGGAGGCTCAGTAATATCCGTCGGCACACGTTGGGTACGGAATCTTAAAAAACTGAAGGAAGTTAGTTATTACTAACATACATATTACTACACAAAAGAATAGACAACATATTTACTTTAATAGAAGAAATTTCAAAATTATATGCTACATTATGATTTATGTTTTTATTACTTTTCAGAAAAGGCCAATCCACAGCCTCCAAAAATCAAAGTGGTCCATTTTGGGATGGTATAATATATAGTCAAATATATTTATAAGTTATATTTTCCGTCCAACTCTGTCTAAGCTTTAATGATAAAATATTGTATTGAAAAAAGTCTTTTATGTATAAATAATGTAATAAATTTTAATATTCTCAACTTGAAAGCCATAACTACCTCTTCAATTTTTAGGGTCTTATATTTTCACTTCTGGTGTCATCCATTATTGATAAAGAATCGTTATAAATATATACAATATTATGTTGTAGTTATTATATATTAAGGGTATAAAATGATTTACTTTTTTTAGTTATAAGAATATGATATTAAAATTTTTTTACATATTTATTGGCTTTTATTTTGTATACAAAACAAAGGCAGTGGTTAAAATAGAAAATGAACACTAATGGTGTTGTTCTAATCCTATTGTTTATGGTTGGCAAACAAGTATACGGTCCATCAGATAGTAAGCAGTCACGGCAATCCTTGAACGCTTGGCCGCTTGCGATACTTTAAGTATCACATGCGTGTTGCCAACCCTAAGGTTAGGAGGGAGGGGATGAGAATTTAAAAAGAAAGGGAACAGAGAGGGTGGGACTGGTCCTCTGATGCTCCCAGTCATCGCACGAAGCGCAACAAGATCTAGTGATACTGTTACTTTACACTGATTTTCTGGGAGAGAGTAGTACTTCACCGATAGAGCCAGCCCATTTGCGCTGGAAGGAGTATAACTCTACTATAGTTAAAATACCAAAGTAGATGATATTTTAGCTCCTTACATTTTTTATAAAGCCTGTGTTGGAAATATGGTTGAATATTTTTATTTTGTTTTTCAACAATGTTTTTTATTTCTTAAAATTTTCACACCAATCATTGTGACTTTGATTTAAATTTATACTTAAATTCTTATTTAAACCAAATTTAATTTTCGTATATTTTCTAAGCTATAATATGCCACTGCTACTATAAATTCACTGACAGATTTACAAGAAAGTTATGACCCTGCATACATTGGATATTTATCAGATTGAAAGAACTAATACTTCTATATTACATTCCTAATATATAAGTATATATTATAAGTCACAAAGTAGAAAAAACTCATAAGTTAAGGCTTGCACTTACCTGATTAACTCTCTATAATCAAATAGATTTCGAGCTATACCAGATACAATAATGCATTTTAGCATTTGAAATAATAAAGATTTATTTTAAATTAAATACTATTACTGATAATATCAGAATAAGATTAGAAACTTAAAATGTTCATTATATTTAAGAATTGAGATGATTTCAAAATTCATAATGATAATAACTTTTTGGTAAAAAATTTTAGTTGTGAATCGCAGTTGGCTATGATAGGTGTTTCGAAAAAAACCTGTGTTACAACCACCAGCTTTTTATCTCTATATTAATATTAAAAGATATTTAAAAAAATAAGTATATTTTGTCCTTAATTATTAAAAATTATGGTGTTTCGATTAGAACGAGATGAAGGGATGGTTGGAAACATATTATAAATATATGGGATATTTGTAAGACATTCAAATATGTTTTTAGGAATGATTTAAAAATGAATTACAGAAAATATGATTTTCTTTTTAGTTATTATCTCATTGTCAAGAAAGTTTTTAACAAAAAGGGAAATTCATTATAGGGCAAACTTTTTAATTAAATTCACATGAGGACTTTACAATATGCTGTAAAAGACACAGATTTAGAATCCTTATCTCACTAATAACATCTAATAAATTTCAATACAAAGTATCTATGTTTTAATTAACTGGTGATTAATATCATCGGAGATCTTTGCTACAATTGCTAAATAAGCAAAAATATGTAATTTTTATTTAAATTAGTGTAATAATTAAGAAAAAAGAACCAAGCTAGAATACTTTTGCTAGTAATAACAATACCTAGTACGGTAACTAGTAATAACTACAGAATGCTATTCCTAGTAACTGGTATTATTATATCATAATACAAAAATTAAATTTTAATTAAAATTTTGTGGAGATTAAGATACTAAATTTGAAGAATAAGAATTTGACCAATTTTTCACTTTTTATTTACTTTTTATATTTCCAAATTAGCCACAGTTACATATAGAATGAGAATAATAATTTAATCCTTAAGCTTCTTCTTGGGGCGCAGATTGTTGGTATGTCCACACTTGGTCTTGCGGCAGTTGGTTGCACGTGGGTGAAGGCGGGCGTAGCATTTGCGGCAGATCATTTTGTCACAATTGTACTTCATAGCCAAAATACGGAGGGAAGGTTCAATAGTACCTGAGAAAATAATAAGTTGTTTTAATAAGTTGTTTTTCTTTAATTTCCTCATTTACATTAAAATCTTCAGGCAGAGTAACATCTAACCTCCACGAAGCCTGAGCACAAGATGAAGAGTAGACTCTTTCTGAATATTGTAATCAGACAAAGTACGGCCATCCTCCAACTGCTTGCCAGCAAAGATCAAACGTTGCTGGTCTGGTGGAATACCTTCCTTATCTTGAATCTTGGCTTTAACATTTTCAATGGTATCAGAGGCTTCAACCTCAAGAGTGATGGTTTTCCCCGTAAGGGTTTTCACGAAAATCTGCATTTTGAAGCTGAAAAAACAGTTCCAGTTAATAAATAGTCTTTAAATTTTGAGTTTTGATTGATGTCTAACAATGAAATGAAAATAGAAAAACAAAATCAAGGAGTCCTCGTCAAGATGTCATGCCACGCGGATTTGAATACCGAATGTTACTGACAAATGAACATCGTAAATTTGTTATTATATAGTATAGACAAGAAAAAAAGTAATTGGCTCTTACGATTACGGTTAAAAAGTATGGTGTTAAATATATTTAAAAATTCTTGTTACTAACCTTTTCGAAATGTGCTCGAAGAACTGTCAAACTTACACAAAAAGGAAGATTCTTAAAAAAAATATTACCTTGTCAATACTCCAAGCAAACACAGATAACTTATATATCTTAAAGCATAGATATAAAGCACAATGGATAGTGTATCCCTTATATAGAATTTGTTAAAAATTTAAAGCACACCCATGAAGTGGTTCAAACTAAAAAAGTAAATGGTGCATCTCTGAAAGTAACATTAAAGAATGAGGCTGGGATATTGAATATTAACATTCAATATTTTTATAATATGTAGGAGAGTTTGGATTTGTTCGGACTGAACTCCGTAATTGTTATCAATATATATAATGTACTTTGGGAGTCTGTGGTAATCGTCACGTAGGCCACGAGATGTCTTCCGCTAGGGCGGGCAAATACATATTTAATTTATAAACGATTTATGTAATAAGTTAATTAAACCTTATGGTGTAAATATAATAATATACTTAAGTTTTGTAAATAATTATATATGGTGTATTATTACATCGATCCCACAGATATTAAATATACATATGCCATGCATAGACTTAAGTGGTCCCGGCCCTTCCATACAGACAAAATTTCATAGACTCATTGGTGGCCATCAGTAAATTAAACACCAACGTTCATGAAAAATCATAACCGATAATTAAATAAGAAAAATATAATATTTACATTTCATAATTTTTAGAAATAGAAAATTTTAATTTTTTTTTGGTTTCCATACTGTTTTCTAAAAATTATAGATTGTTAACTTGTTTAGGTTTCTGAATATTGAGTACATATTACATCGCCATTTTTTATTTGTCTGATGATTCGTATCTGACATCGTAAGCATAGATTGACGCAAATAAGCAATACCATGTCAACCCACACGAATGTCATTTCGAGAAAAACGCGTTTGAAAATTGTGAACAACTTGCTTTATATGAATTTTTATTTTCACAAAAAAAAAGGATACAAACTGGATATTTCGTATATAATATAACCCAAAACGTTTAACATAATACATAAATTAGATGATTAAAAAATGGCTTTTTTAGAAGTTTGAAATCTTAAAACCCTACAATATTAAAGAAAAATGTTCTTCAGCCATTTATCAACATTTCTGCATATATAAATCAGTTTTTTCAATTTTGTGGGTTGACATGGTATTGCTTATTTGCGTCCAGATATTACATAATACATACGCTAATGCGTATATAAGCTTACGCATACTTAAGGATACTTTAATGGCTTATAAATAAATAAATAAATGCTACACACTCAACGGCCCCCATTAGGATAATGATATACTTATAAGCGTTTAATATCGAAAATTATGAAATGCTAATCAATGCTGAAATGGGACTCGAGTGTACGCATCTTCATATAAAATGGCTATTCTCTATACAGGAAATTCGAATCAATGGCTGATAATTGTAATCCAAGAGGGTAAAAAAAATTGTTGTTATTTTATGTAATTTTTTAGGATGATTTCTAAGGAATTTAGGCCATTTTTGGAAGTTTCGACTGTAGTTTAGGCGTAAATATTTTTAGAGTTGGTAGCACTGTTCAAAAGTCAGAACGTTATCGATTCTTATTGCTCTGTGGTTATCGATATTTCGTAGGTACTTGACTACTTGCTGTACTTGTTTCGTAACAGGGCAGATTTTCAACCTAACTTTATTTGAAGTGATTCGTAGTTCTTTTACGCTTCTATAATGTATCATCAACTAAGCAAAGTTACTGGAAGGTTGGTTGCAGCCTCCAATCTACAGAGTCCACTGTTCCCAGTTGTAAGTACACTACAATTTTTTTTCACATTTTTATTTGGTTAGATAAAAGTATTAATCGCAATTCTTACTTATTACTAGGCGCCAATTGCCCTGCAACGAGTGGACCCTCCGGCTATTCAGTACAACACCGCTCATCTCTCCACTGTGACTGAGGCTTCCGCCTGCCCTGCCCCTGGTTCTCGACGGCTGATACCTGGCACTAACATCCCCTACCCCCCTGTTCAAGAAAGCATCAAGAAGAGCCAAGAACTGTTCCAGGTAACTTAAGGAAACAAAAATTATAATCAGAAAATTATTATTTTGCCAAAAAAATTATTATTTTAATATTTTTAGTTAATCTATCAAACTGAATTGCTTTAAGTACAATGTAATTATAACCAAACATTGTTTTTTTCATGTAAAGACTGTCCGTAGTAAAGTAGTTTGAAATAAATATTATAAAGTAGCTTTAAAAAAATGCCATTAATGTTTTTATATGAAACAGTTATTTTTTGTTCATCTTATTATTGCCATAGTACTATATGTATAATTACGCATTCTCAATTATGCATACACTATACACGTTAACAGTCCCCATAGAAGCTCTACAAAAATCCATATATCCAGGTTTGATGATTTATATTTTTCCACCATTATTCAATGTCCATTAATTGACAAAATAACAAAATATATTTTATTGACCCGGATATACTAGTGTATAATGGGTACTCACATATAAGATTTTTACCTTTTTTCTGGATATTTATAGTATTGAAATCAAGAATAATAACAGAAAAAAATATAAGAAGAATCATAGAAGATTCTAATATTGAATACAAGGTAGTGGAATCATTGCATGAGGAAGAAGATCAAGAACAATTAAAAATTGACCTTTTTTTACTTGCTATTACATCCACATGAAGAAAATCCTAACTTGACAACATACGTTACACAAACTCAGCGGATTCATGGTCCCTGTACCACCGGACTGTTAGCATGTTAAAAATGGACAAAATAGAAAAATAACTGTCACATTATTTTTCATTTCATAGAGTAGATTTATTTCATATTGCAAACTATACAAAATTTATTTTTTTCAGAAAGACAATGATCTACCAGTCTTCCTAAAAGGTGGAGCATTCGATGGTATTCTCTACCGTTTTACCATGTTGCTCTGTATTGTTGGATTAGTTGGCATCGGCCACACTATTTACATCCACGCTGTACCCAGGAAGCAATAAATAAAATAATGGTATACCTTAAATTATGTATTAGATGTTTCTGTTAAAATAGAAGGAAATAACTACAAGCTTTATGTTGTTTTATTTATTATTGTATATTGTTAAGAAGATAATATACAAGTAAGAAATGTTACAGAATTTGAATAAACCACAGACAAATTAAAGGTTAAACCTTTAATGTAATTTTTTTGTTAGTCAGTGAAAAATAAAATGTTATTGAATTTACGTATTTGTTTTATTTATCATATTAATGTGTAATTTAGATTCATGCTAAAGAAATTATTTATTATAGAAACTTAATACTTATATGCCACCCATTCTATCATTAGCAACAATAAGTGCTTCTTTATTCCATGGAAGTTAGAGGATAATTACTTACAAAACGAAAACTCTTATGAAAATTTAGTTGCCCTTTACGCCACAGAGCTGCTAAAGAAATAGACAAACCAATAGATATAGAATGAGAAGTTAGATCCACAGACAAATAAGACAAAGCCTCAGTAGCCCAACGGTAGACGGGCAGACTCCATTAACGCGAGTTTCTTGTTGGATCAGGACCCATTGTACTATTATACCCGCTTCTAGAGTAGGTTACAAGCTTATTTAGATGGGCAATACTGTTAAGTGTTAGTAATGACTACAAAAAGCATGGCTAATATTCTTAAAAGAAGAAAAAATAATAGCTGGGATATCAAAGTTCGTATACCGAACAAATGGTGTAGGATTTATTATAGACGCATAATTATATTGGTTTTTGAATTATATTGTATTTTGGCCATCTTGTAAACCCTTACATTCAAGTAGTTCTACTATTTATTTTAAAATATAATAAAACACAAATACTTATATTTGTGAGCCAACGAAAGAGAAGTAGTGATAAATTATTATACCAAATTCCGTCTTTCGCGACTAGGTATTCCATTATCTTTATTCACGCGCTTATCTATGTATGTCCGCGCATAACTTCAGAGCGACTGCAACAAACTGGACAATTCCTTTTTAGTTGTTCTTTTTAATTGTCTGGACCATTTTTCAACGGGATTAAAACTCTTTATGACTGACAAGATCAACGGTATAAAATTTTACTATGTACCCGGCCAAAGTCAGGACAGGCCGCGAGTAAATTATAATACTTATGAAAAATGCGAAATACGAAAAGAAAATTTGACGTCTATTGTTAGTAATTTTTCCGGCGTCGGGTCGTGACGACCCCATCGCCCGATGTTAGGATAACCTTTGTCCCAGCAGAGATTATTCCACCAGTGCAATATACCTAGGTAGATACCACCACAGTGTCAAATATTGTAACGCCAAACAGTAGTGCTTTGACATTACTGTGTGTGTGTGTGTTTGTCCGGTTTAAAAGGCACTGTAGGGTGGTGAAATTACTGGGCAAAAGAAATTTAAGAACCAACAACTCGAAGTTAGCAACGCGTGAGTGGCACCTACAAGTGGTGCTACAATCGCTCATAGGCTACGGCAACCGCTTACCATCAGGTGGGCCGTATGCTTGCCAACTTGTAACATAAAAAAGTCATTTTTTCAGAAAACATTTTAATTTTACTTTAAAGAATTTTACGCTGCCGTAACACTACATGTTTCATAATCTGCTAAATAATATTTGATATATTATTAATAAAGCGCTATACGATTACTATAAGTGTTCTAATAACAATGTTGTTAAGTTTAGAATTAAATATTAAGTATGAACATTAAAAAAAATGCAATTCAGGTACCGGTAATCGAATATTCAACAATCATAAGCTTAAAAAAGGAAATACGAACTCATTATGAACACAATAATAACATAGCAAAATATATAGCTTGAGATTTTTAATCAGACCTTGCTGCTCACTTGTTTAAGGTTTTCCTTTTATTGATTCACAAATCAAAAACAGAAAAAAGAAGCGCAATCTTTAAATGCGTCTGTAATTACTCGTAGGTATTACGTATATTTATTATAGAGGGTAGTCCGTAATTACATAGGTAACAATTATTATAAGATTAATTATTGATATTTTATCGCTTGGTCATTTTTAATTAGGTACATGGATTTCAAAACAAATTAATTTCAATATTTCAAAACTTTAAATGAAATTGGTGATACACATTTTGTTAAGATATCAATGATTAAGTAACAATTATAATCAGACATTTTCACATAAGCATTAATCATGTAATATTATACTTAAGTCTCTATTCATAAACAAAATATTGTACATTTTCTATTGGCATCTACTGTTGCCGTAATATAATAATCTAGGTATCAAAAATAAACAAAAGTAACTTTGTTACATAAATAACAGGAAAATATTTTTGACAAGTTATCTCAAAATGTAATAATTGCAGCAACAAAATATTATTACATGTTACGATATAGTATCAGCGAACCTATTTTAGATTTACTCTAATGATTTTAAGTAATTTCATTGTAGAGCTATGACGAAAACTCCAAGTGAGTTAGTTACTTATGGGCCCCAATTACGATTTACGAGTATCTATTTTGTTTTAGCTGTAAATTATGTTATAGATTTTCAACATTTGAAATAGTAAAATAGTTTTTTCAGAAAAAATATGATTATGTACCAATCATATCTTCGAAGCTTTGGTGGTAGCAAAAATTAAATATGAGTTTTCGTCCTTTGATCACAGAAATGATGATATTATAAAGCCAATGAACACATTGCTGATGACATTTTTTAATAGCACTGATTAATTATTATCAGATTACATATCATATATTATTATCAATACCTCATTTTGTTTAACAGAAATAATACAATAAAATCGATTTTTATTAAAATATGTAGAAAAACATGATCGTATATTATAACATAATATATAACTACTAAATCGCCTTAATAAAACTTTTTTACATAGGTAGTGCTGCGAAAAATATACCAATCTTTGAAGAATATAATATCATAGAATTCTTTGTAACATTACAATAAAATTAACAAATATTTTTAAACTACTTTCTTCTAATTTTCGATGTAATCGGCTCATAATAATCAATAACAATAAATTATTAAATTCAATAGAAACTTCATTGAATACATACATATGCTACTTATTTCTTATTAAGCTAAATAACATACACTCTATGATGGTTGTAGTTCATAAAAACATAGGAACCGAAATAAAATTTTGTTTTGCCACAAAATAACTAATCAATTTCAACATTAGATCAAATGTTTAAATTACAGCAAATCATATATATATGGACGAGAATGAGATCAATAAGATAAACCTGCCAGTACGTATGGAAAATAAAAGTCTATGTCTCATTTCGTGGAATAAATCAACGTTTGGTGGCAGTAACTGACTAATAAAACTTTTAAACTAATAATTACGAATTTTGGCTAAAAAAAGTTCTAAAAAAATAGTTAAAAGAATAGTTCATAATATCACGGATTTCCATGAATTAAAAGAAATACTGAGGAATTTGATCATAAATCACAGCCTATTAAATAAAATCGTTATAAATAAAGACATAAATTAAGTGAAATATTGCTTTAGATTATAGAAGTCTGAAGTAGTAAGGGTATATGATTATTTTATTGAAAAATCTACTACTATATAGCCCCAATAATATGTCAAGAAATTTTGTAACAACTATTCTATATCATTTCAAAAGCACGATAATATAATCAATCATTACTGCTATAGTATTAATCTAAATAACCGGTCGGGGGCGAGCTGGCAAAGGTGGCGGTGCTCCTTGTCGAGCAGGTACTGGTGGGGGAGGGCCTGTAGGAGGAGGAGTGTTGCTAACAGGAGGCGGAGGAGGTGCACACGTTGGGGGTGGAACGCTATCCGCAGGAGGAGAAGTCGGATTTGCTGGAGGAATATTTCCTGACATAGCGTCATTTTGGAGCGGTGCAGGTCTAGGTGGCGGCGGACGTGCAGGTGTCGATGTTGGAGCCCTGGATGGTACTAGAGGTGTCGGTGATGGAGCTGGAGGCCTACTTGGCTGCTGTCGACGGGGCGTTGGTGGAGCAGAACGAAGTGGGCGTTCAGTTGGAATTTCACCAAACAATGGGATTGTATTGTTTGAACACAAATTTACTTCCGCCCTTACGATGTCGATCCAATTAGTAGATTTTAATGATATAAATAATGGAATTGCACAAGCTGTTATTCTTCCTTTCTGCACTGCCGCTAGTGCGTGTTGCCCATCTCTAAAAGTTATACTTAATGTAAGATCGTCAATGAAGCGTACCAAAGTTACTTCACCGATACTCGCCAATTCTCCCAGAACAGCGGACACTACACTGTCGTCAAAAATAGAGTCTTCATTATCGAATTCATCTAATGGCTGTACAATAATACTAGCATCAGGCGGTCCTAGATCCTTTACGACTTCATAGAAGACCTCCATACACTTTGTATAGCTGACTTGTAAGACTTCTATTTCTAAAATAGCAATCACTGGACGATGATCACTCTGTTTAAGTTCAGCCCGTCCGTAATGTAACAATTTTCCTGCAGCCAACTCTGAAGTTGTTTCTGGATCAATAGTGTATTTTCGACTTCTCCATAGGACACGATCAGTCCATGCTGGAGCCCGGCATTTCTCACTAGTGTCATAGTCATCACTAAATAAATCATATTTATACGTAGGAAAGAAAGTAATTTCTCCTTCAAAACAATTTTTGAAAACTAAATCTTGCGATTTTTGTCGTAATAATTGATCTTGCTCTAGAAGTCTTTGAATATTGTTTTGTGCTGCCAGAGAACGAGTTTCCTCTTTATCAAGGTCAATGCGATAATTAAAATCTCCACACCAAAATACATAGTCATGCGAATATAAAGACCGTCCCATAGGGAAAGCTATTTTTCTTGTAATTTCAGTGTAATCTGCATTACGTTCAGTAACTTGAGACTGTCCTGCAGCAAAATGCGCACAAACAAAACATAGGGATGTTCCATATATAACCAATCGTATTGCTACAGCTCCTTTATTACCAGTTGCACCACCAAGCCCTGTTTTCACAGAATCAAGAGCAACATCTCTTATGTGTGGTATCAAATCTTTTCTTGCAAAAACAAAAAGACAAACTCCCACTAATTGATGACTTGATAATAATGTGTATGCTGCATCTCTCGCTAATATTTTGTCTAATTCTTCACTCCATGCTTTGGCATTGTCAGAACTTGCTGCCATTATGTTACTTGCATTTAAATCAACAATTTCTTGAAAGCCAATAGCAAAAATATCTGATGGGTGATCTTTCAAATTTACTGTGTTCACCAAAGCCGAATTTGGACAATCCAGTAACCAATCTGACAAAGAGACATCTTTGTATGCAAGGCTCCTAAAATGTTTCCCACCATTCACATTGTATGTGCCAATAGTAATTCGTATACTTGTAGGCTGAGTGAACTCATTTGCTCTTCTGCACATTTCCCTAAGTACAGGAGTGGAAGTATGTAATATGTTGGAGGGTAACAGAATCCTAGTGCGGTCTGCAAGTTCAGAATTTAGAGTTGATCCTAAAAGTAATATATCAATAGCTTCCTGCTTTGAATTGTCGAGCAAATTATTTTGTATAGTACGTGCAGCAGATCTAGCCCCATCAATCAATTTGGACCCACCTTGTATGGCACCAGTCCCAGCATAAATTTTTGATACTTCATTTCCATTATTCACCCACATTTGTTTAAAAACTTCTTCAAATCTATTAACATTTTGCTTTTTGTCAACACATTGTAATAGCATCAGTTGTATAGCCAGCATTTCTAAGCCAATAAATGTTTGTATTGCATTTGTTCTATCCAAGCAATCTAAGCAATTAGTGCGAATAACACCCTTTTGAACATTATAAATGTCAACCCCTTTGGCACTGAATATGCTAATATTATCATAATGCTTTTCAATAATTTTCTTAAACTTTGATAGTGCTACATCAATTGAAGACGCTCTAACTTCTTGATGATAATCAAAAATAATCTGAGCAACATCGTCATGAGCAGATTCATTTAGATGTCTTTGAAAAGCATTACTGAGAGTTGCTTCTCCTTCACTACCGCCTATCATACTTGAACCCAAAAGATTCACCACAATTACAGATCCATAATTACGTTTTAACTGAGAAAAATGTCTTTCACATCCAC
Organism: Hestina assimilis; assembly: GCA_023373885.1. Classification (NCBI taxonomy): domain Eukaryota; kingdom Metazoa; phylum Arthropoda; class Insecta; order Lepidoptera; family Nymphalidae; genus Hestina; species Hestina assimilis. The sequence goes on along the minus strand of CM041747.1, from coordinate 15,720,721 downwards.
TAGTTGATGCATCATAACCGCGTGACATTTTCACTTTATGCGAGCCAACCTGTATTCCAGGCTGTTCCCAAAATAAGGGTACTGAGCCTCTGGTTTGAATGTAAGATGCTACAGAGTCATCAATGTATATAGCTTGCTCAGTCTCAACAAAATTGGCAACATTGCCATCATCGTTACAGCCTCTCACATTGAATCTGGTTCCGGCCCTTTCGCAACTCAACCGAGACACTAATACAGCCCTTGCCTGCCTATGACCAACATATATAGTTCTAATTTCAACAGAGCCACACATTGCTCTAGTAAGCCAATCTTCACAATCAATTCCATATCTTATAAGATGAATAAACAAAGTTCTGTTCCAAAAGAATCTATTATCTGGATTAGCTCCTTTGCTTTTTCTTTGGGCGCAAAGAGTAAGATCAAATAAATTATCATTCAATTTTCCAGAGTTCCATGAGAAATAAAAGGTACCAGAATTAAGTAACTTTCTCACTTCAGATACTTTATCTTCACCTTGTGACTGATAGAAAAGAGGTAAAAACTGTGTTTGGGTTATTTTGAAGACTTCCGTATCACCTACCTTGCCAACAGAGCAGCATCCCGTGACGAGAACTAGATATAGCAAGCAACTTTCACCAGAATTCAATTGTAAAACGCCTAAACATCCATAAGCATCAGCAACTTTATGATATTGCTTACGCAAAGTTTCAGTTTCTTGAAAAGACAATGAAACCACCGCTTGAGATTCGAATAATAATGCAGTATCTTTATTTCTATGCTGTAAAATTATGCTATATGGATTAGGCGGAGAAGATTTTTCAAGAACTTTAAATCCTTTAGACATAGCCATTGTGGCTGTCTTAAACTAATTGAAATTAATAAACATCCGCCCCTTTAATGATAGTTGTATAGAAAATTCTATTCTAATTAAATTTATTTAGAGCGCAAGAGCTCAGAACACCAGCCTTCTATCACTTCTGCACTTTACTTGACATTTCATAGTTCTTCGTAAATGTCAATAACGTCACTTTATGGAGCTTCGAAATTTTTTATTCTTATTTGAAGTTGGCTTAGAATCAAGTGTATTAGGTCAAATCATCATTTTCCTGAGATCTAACAATTATATTTAAAATATACCTATAATAATATTTATTTAAACCATTTTACAAAGATAAAAGGAAACATGGAAAATGATCTATCAGTAATAATACCCAGGAGTACAGTAACTGTCCACTACAAGATAATATTCAGTGCTAAATTTAAAAAAAACTAGTCATAATCTTAAAGATCTAATGACGACCAATATGGTGTTGGTATTTATAGCGAGCCTGCTTTAGCCCCGATGGTCACAGTTGAACCTGTGAATTTCCCACTTGGAGCAGATTTTTAATTTGGTCAAATATCTGTTTTGGTCTGGGCTTTGTTCTTGCGGATCTCCCCACCATGCCTCAGAGAGCACGTTAAGCTCCGACAGCTTAACGAGATCTCAGATTGTTATCATATAACTTCTAATAAGAATCATTATAAGTAATTTGCTCTTACCCAGTGAGTTACTGGTTCACCCTTAGAGATTGCGGAGGTCAGATGGTAATCTAATACCTGTAATATGCGGGTAAAAGTAATAAGCAGACCCTGGGTAAATAAGCGGGAATAAAGCTACGAAGAAGAAAAATAATCTAAGTTCTTATGGATGGAACTATTTTCCATTTGACTTTTATACGTAAAAAAATATTAAATACTCTATTTTAATTATTTTTTTATGTAATATTATTTTTGTTCTGACAGGGTCAGCAAAAAATAATAAATTGAATTTTTAGATAAAGTATCGGATTGAATTGAATCGAATATATATTTTTGTGAACATTGAATACAATGTTACATGATGTCTGACTAAAATAAAGTTATCGAAACAGATGCAGGGATTTTGAATAATAAAAAAAATATATAATAAATTGCTTATTGTTTATTTTTTTAATAAATTATTTTTACTTCATCGTCTTTATATTTGGAATCAAGCTTAATAAATCACAGCCTACAAGCTAAAATTAACATATTTATCATAAAGCGCTATAGACGCAGGGGGTACAACGATTTTTCCACTCATACGTTGCACGTACTGGTGGTATATTTCCTTGGAGGCCTTGCTGACGGTGGGCGGGATGACGTCATACGAGCTATCGATGGTGAAGGCGCTGCTCACCGTCATTACTATTTGAATGTCTGGTTTGTATCGAGGGTTGGAGCGACGCTCGAAGTTTACATATCGACGATATCTATTTCAAAATAATCTATTAAATTAACTTCATTTTTAACAAAGAAAATACATATTTAAATACGAGACATTATGTCATAATCATATTCTACCGTCACACAGTAGTGTCTTGACATTACTGTGTTCCGGTTTGAAGGGCACTGTAGGCTAGTGAAATTACTGGGCAAAGGAGATTTAAGAACTAATGTCTCGAGGTTGGCAACGCGTTAGTGACACCTACAAATGGTGTTGCAAGCATTCATAGGTTACGGTAACCACTTGCCATCAGGTGGGCAAGCAAGCATACGTGCTTGTCAACTTAGTAACATAACAAAAAAATATATTATGTTATGAACTGTGGTTGGGACAGCTTTCTTATCGAACCAAACTTCTTTAGAATCGTTGTGATTTAAAATTCGACAATATAACGATAAATACATAAGTACTCGTAAAAAAGGTAGGGCTTTTCCTTGTGTTGCAATGCCAAAAAGAAAAAAATAGTATCAACTGCCAGCAATATTGTCAAATAAATAAATACACACAATTCCAGTACTGTCATTGGTGCCTGGTGCCACTGCTTTTGAGTTTTTCATCGCACACTCACACACATACACTAACACACAACATTACACATTTTTAAAATTTAAAAAAATATAGAAATACTATGACAATAACAACGCACAGTAACATATCACGTTTGCTCGGCTCCTGTACTTTGATACAATTGAATCGTTTGATGGCCGGAAATAGTGGTTTCTCATCTGTTTCCTCCTGTTCCAGCAACTTAGCAACCATAGTGATGGGAGATATGGCCGGTTGGCGGGAACTAGGTGTTGAGCTTGTCAAGTCGTCGTCTGAGGTCGAATCTCCGTTTGAGCTACAGAAAAAAAAACATATTTTGAACTTAAGCCTAGAAATATTTTATATAAAAGGTGTTACTATTTCATCTCTGGACTTATTTTGTAAGTGGGTTTGAACAGCACAGAGATAGTCCATAATTTTAACACATTGGATATTTTTTATCCCGATATATCCAAAATCAGATATCGGATTGGGATCTATGTATATAGCATTAACAATAAAACTTGGATCTCCGCTATGGAGCTAAATACATGCGGCTTGGACATATTTATATTTGTTTGTCAATAAACTCGTCCTAAACTGCTGGACTTTTGATGAATTTATTTGTGTGTAGTGAGATGGCGTGGTAATCGCGTTCTAGGTGTTTTAATTTTTAAAAAGATTTTTCGCATATTATCCACTACCTATCCTCTTAACATTTTAATGTATCATCTCTCCATGTATGAAATGATTCAATGATTTTTTTTATTTTCATGGCAGGACAATAGTTTTTTCCTCTAGTGACATATTAACAGCTAAATTTCTTAAATAACTTGAATAACTTTGACGACTTTGTAGCGGTAAGGAACGTGCCTTAAGCGCTGCAAGTCACGGGTTCGATTCCCGATCGGAGCAGATGTTTAACCATACAGGCATGTGTTCCGGTCTGGGTGTGTATGTCCTTGTCGTCGTGTATGTTTCCGGACCCCCGACACAGGATATAACTACCCTAATGGGGTCGTTGAGTGTGTAGCGTTTATTTATTTGTAACTTACTCGCTGGAGTTGTTTGAGATAGTACTAGATCTTCCACTAATGACCGGATTCTTCGAACTCGGTCCTTTAACCTGTCCAATATAGCGACCGCGTACTACGAACGGGCTTAAGTTCTCATATGCGTTTGGGGCAAGGTCACGTTGTGTGTGATACATCTGCAAATAAATATTCACTAGTAAAGACTTAGCACCGCACTTATATTATAAATGTGAAAGTTAAGATTTTTGCTACAAGCAAATGTGTGATTGCATACAAAAACACCTGAGCCGATTTGGATGAGATTTAGCTCACAGACAGTGTTATCCCAGAAGAATGTTAGGCTCTTATGGGATTATTAAAAAACGATAGATTGTCGTCCGGCTTTACATAAAAAAGTGTAATAACACTAAGGCTGTTTCCATTTTGCCTATTTATAACACATTTTGTACGGAATCGATTCCCTACTTCCTATTTGGCAATGGAGATCTAAAATAATATACATTTTTATATACCAAATTAGAATACACGGTTTAATCATCTAAGAACGAAAACCGAAGATCATACTAAGTGTCCTGATGACCGTAGTTTGGAGCCAGGTCTCACCTTGAACTCGAAGCAGTCAGCGAAGACGGTGTACTCGAAGGGTCGGTTGTACTCGTGGTAGGGGTCAACCATCTCGCGCGCGTCGCCCTGCATGCCTATGATCTCGCAGCAAAGCTTACGAGCCTCGTCCGCGCCGAGCGGCAGTGAGCGCACCACCGACTCGTCCCACCACTGGGTGAGTGACCTACAATGACGATTATTCTGACAAATAAACTTAAAAAAGATATAATATGTGCCTCGTATGGACACAATGATGCCTTTTTTTGAGTCTGGATAAAATTTAATTGCTAATTTTGTAAGAACAATTTCTTGTACCCGTCTACCCGACAAGTAAGACCATGAGTAAAAAAAGTGAATACATATATTATGTTATACTTGAGATTATAAAATGCAACAAAAACACTACACAGTCTACAGTCTTTTCTATTAAAATTACGTCATGCGCAAACAATATACAAGTTAAATTAGTCTATAATTGAGGTATACAATTTTTATCATAGAAACATAACAATGTGCTATAGAATAAAGTACAAATTGTATACAACATTGGCTGCCTATTTAATAAAATAAAAACAAAAATGGGTGCGTGTACTTATGTACGCGAGTCAAATTTTAATTGCATGTAAATAATTACAATAAATTAATAAAAAGACGAGAAGAATAGTCAACTCAGTCAATAAAGCTCAGTTTAAATTAAAAAAATAAATACATATATATTATATAATTCACACTTTCATTAAACTAAGTCGGGAGTTGTGAATGTAGAAACTAGAAACATGTGAATAAATATTATAAATATGAAAACAGTGATCAGAGGCAACGAGCGTTCCAACATGCGAAACTAATAGAGGTTCTATTTATATTTTGTTGACAGCTTCAACCTGTGAATATTGTGTGACGGCAATGCGTGCGCATCTTAAAATTTCACTCATAATTTTTTCATAACTCGCGTAAAGAAGTATAACTTCAATAAAAAAACCAACATTTTATTGTCATGTTAAGCTCTCTCATCAAAATGATTTTTAAATAATCAAAATCGATTAATCCATTGCGATTTTGTAAAACGTTTTATTTAGCAAATATTTACCACGCGTACATTCAATACAAGCAACTAGTTTATTATTTATGTTGTAAAACTAATTGAAAATAATAACGTATAAGAATTGTATTATTTCTACATGTACGAACATTTCAGTAAAAGCATCCGACACTATTTTCGAATAAATTTAGATTGGTCATCGTGACGTCACAGCAACCGCGCCGTAACTTTTGTCGTAGGACAAAAATTTTACCAATGTATATAAAATGCGCCTTCTAAACCAAAATTGGTTATTGTACCTCATTCCGTCTTTACCATAAGGACATACGGGGCACGTTGCCTGACGCTTACATTGAAGCAGGAACTTATGTTTAACCAATTTTTTAACTGACAAAATGTTTGTTTGTCCAAGTGCCTTGTTTAAAACGATTCTATCTACCACGTCAACTAGATATCATGTACATAATTTACTCATACAAATACAAGAGGGAAATGTCGCGACGCGCTCACTCCATCATGTCGGGTGATTCGATCGACTAAAATACGTAAAAATTCCAATGGAGAGTGGAGCAATATTTTTATCAAATAATGTTATAATTGAAATGTTCATATTGATTATGGATAAGAGTTGCATTAGAGTTACATAATTCACACAGAAAAGCAACGAGTGTATAATATACTCGCACACACAAGGACCGTGATGGCACGAGAGCGTCATGCCGTTCGCCGTCACGGCATACTATTTTAATGGGAAAAACATATTAGATGTTATAGACCAAAGAGAAAAAATCTGTCATTTCCTTATTTCGTAAAAGCTTAATTATGTACTAAGATAAGATAAAACAAATATATTATAAACAATTATATACCTCTTATTTGGTATATAAACCATAGTTTCCGGATGATGTAAATAGTAATCGGTTGGGTACTCCCATATCGCCGGTCGACTCGGGTCCGGTATAAATAGTCCCAGGAACAGATTCATAGTGTTCTGTTTCTCCGCGTCAGAGAATGTGTTTGAATAATACCGACTCAGCGTTTGCATGATGTCATTACCGTGGGAGGACCATGGCGCCGTTTTGCGATATGTTTTTATCCTAAAAAGGGGAATTTTCTATAATATTCATGGTCATGACATATATATTAAATAACCATAAATAGGTAGTCAAAGGAGGGGGTCAAAGTCCAATCAAGGTAGTCGATAGAGATCAGAAAGTTAAGAAAGATAGCCCCAATAGGATAAAAAAATTTAGCGCTACAATAAAAAAAGTAAAAATGACTACTTTCACGAAAAATCGACTAAATTAGTGCAAATGTTTTTTTTGGAAAATTGTAGCTTGGTGTCCTTAATATCTTATTTATCTACAACCTCTCCTTTCCTTACTTAGCAAATCAATATCATTTAACATAAAATAATGCAAATTTTAACACTGCAGTGAAGAGCTACTTCTTCTTTCTAACATTATTCTCGGTATTTTATCTACCTAGGGTCTGCTTATTACTCTTATCCAAATTTCAGTTTTTACACAGAGCGATTGCCATCTGACCACCGCAACCCTAAAGGCGAACCAGTAACTCATTGGATAACAGCAAATTACCTATCAAGAGTTGACGATTATTATCAGATGTTATTCGATAACAAACGGGACCAAAAGCTTAACGTGCTCTCCGAGGCACGGTAGAACAAACGCCCAGACCGATACAGATATTTATAACAAACATCTGCCCGAGCGGGAATCGAAGACTAAAGGCAGACTCGCTACCCACAACGCTACAACGGTGTCGCTACAGTGAAGAGCGTATTCGGCAAAAAAAACTCAATGTGTAGAAACTGTATTATAGTAAATACATACCTATGGACAAGTTGCGAACCGCCATATTGCAAAGCCAGTGTGTCGCCGTGATCTTCATACAGTCCTTCTAATAGTCTTACACAATCCGAATCGAATTCAATAACAGGTTCTTCAATTAACCCTAAAGTGTGCAACTGAACAAAAGTTTTTGAGTGTATTACGAATGTAAAAAGTTATATAGATTTGTCCTAACATATAGCTCCATGATATCGTAAAAGTAATATTTGTGCATAATATATGTAAGAGGTCGGTCCCGGCTGTTGACAATTTGACAACTGTCGATAAGTCAAGTCAGAAGGCTACAGGCGACCTGATCAACTCTGACACTAGGTTGGCCACTAACCACTCGATAAGAAGAAGAATTAAAGGCTAACCTGATGAGCCAAAACACATTTCCCGATAGCAAACTGCGCAGTATTCGTCCTATCCAGACAATCCACACAGTTGACGCGAACAAGTCCAGTTTGTAGACGTCCGGCTTGGTGACCTTCAATTCCCATCTCCTCGCCGTAGCCCTTCCCACTTAGGAATATACCCGTCCGGCGAACGACAGTCCGAGCTATAGCGGTTAGTCTGGAAATGTTATAATATTAAATTGGTAAAAAAATAAGTATATATATAGTAGTAGAGCCATGATCCATCCACATGGGCCGCCTCGACCAGGGAAGTACTACCCTCTCAAAGTAAATCGGCGTAAAGTAATAGTATCAGTACTGTCGCATTTCGTGCAAATGAGAGCGCCTGAGGCTCTATCTCCCACCCCCTGTCCCTTTTTCCCTTCACATCATCATCACTTCAGCATCACGTCCTATCGTTTGGGTTGGCAACGCGCTTGTTATATTAAAAGTATTGCAAGCGTTCATAGGTTGCGATGTCTGCTTACCATCAGGCGAACCGTATGCTTATTTGCCAACCGTCATGACATAAGCCAAAAGTATTTCGAACTAAAAAAGTATGATGTCTGTGGGAAAGTAAGTGTAATGATTAGGCTGGGATATTGACCAATAACATTTTTTAAGGTATTGCTAGCGTATGCGTACAATGGTATTAAATAGTCCCTAGCCACTCGTTAGATGGCGCTTCCATTTTAAACACTTTTTTTAGGTTCCATGGCCAAATGGCAAGAACGGAACCCTTATAGTTTCGTCATGTCCATCTGTCCGTCCGTATGTCACAGTCATTTTCCTCAGAGACTATTGCCTCTATCAACACGAAATTTACTAAATAGGTGTATTCTATGAACCGCACAACGATTTTGTAATGAAATCTTAAAATATATAAGAATTAAGGGTTGCAATCCGTACATGTAACTGAGTGTTGAAAAAAAAATTCAATGTATGCCAATGTGTGAGATAGCTTTGGATAGGTCTTTTAAAATGATGAGGAGGTTTGATTTTGACTTTTTTCATTAAGCCAGTAGTTGTTGAGATATTAGCTCATAGTCATAAAAATTGTGTCCCCATCCCCCTCTAACTTTTGAACTATGGAATTTAAAATTCTAGAAAAATTTGAGCTTATAGGACATCAAATAAAATTTCAATCACATTTGGTTTGAAGAAGATAGGTCTACAAATTTAAGAGATATATAAGTTTTTCCCATAACTTTGTTTTTCATATTATTTTTAATAATCACTATGAATTTACCAACTTAGTAACTTTAGTTTCAACTGTGCGTGGCGCACAATGCTCTTGACTGGTAATTATTTCAATTGTGTATGATTCTAATATATTGAAATTTACATACTTATCTAGTACTTTAGCATCTGCACCTTTGTTCATCCTAGCCATGTCTAAATGAAAATACTGAATCGCATGTTCCGGTGACAGGAACTGATTGAGGTACTTCACGGCATTACTTATAACATCCGTCAAAAGAGATTCATGTTTTTCTTCTCTCTCTTTTAACAAGATTCAGTATCATTATAGGGGAACCATAACGCCGCATTAGATTGTTAAAATGTTTTGCTGGTATTTCAGCGTAGGGGTCGGCGCGGTCTATCATAATGGCTGGTTTTGGAACCATTTTAGATATATCCTGTGACCAGAAGCTAGGAATTGAGCCTCTCATTTGAACAAATGAACTAAATCTGCAATATAAATAAACATATTAAAAAAATATATTAATGGTATAAATTATTTATTGGAATAATTATTGATTTAATAATTCTTACTCCCTTCTTAATATTATAAATGCAAAAGTAACTCTGTCTCTCTGTCTGTCTGTTTGTCGCGCTTTCATGGCAAAACTACTGAATCGATTCCAATGAAATTTGACACACAGATAGCGTAGCCTAAGAACATAGTCTACTTTTAGGGGGTGAAAAGGGTTGTGGAAGTCAGATGGCAATCGCTCTTTGTAAAAACATAATAACCCATCAAATCTGGACAAGACTGCACGCAGACCCTGGGTAAATACCAGGAATAATGCTAGTAAGATGATTAATAACTTTTACCTGCCAGATGTAAAAGAGGACACCATTGCATCATGAACAATCTGTTCAGTTTCAACTTCATTGGCAACATCACCATGCATATTGGCACCTCTCTTTAAAAACCTTGTTCCTGCATATCGATTGCTTCTTCTTGCTATAAGTGTCAAATATATTGGTCGTCCAAATATATTTAAATTACTCTGTTCTATAAATCCATGTATAATATAAAGGATCCAATCGGGATGCAGTTGAGAATGTACTACTGATAACAGATGGCTGTTCCACACAAACCTCCATTCTGGTACTGTTCTTACACCAAATTCCAGCTTTATATCTTGTTGCCTTGAAAATATTAAAATTATTACAACTACATATTTCAATACACTATAGATTGAAAATCCAAAGATGGATGACCACAAAGGAGTATTAAAACTGAGTGCCTCCATACTTTAGAGACTACAATACTTCAATACATGTACTCGCTTCCTAAAAGCGGCAGATTGCAGTTATCATAAAAACAGTACATACAGTACAATACATAAGTGTGCAATGTGGCTTTGCAGCCGAACAGGAAGATGCGGATTTCAAATCCAATAGAAACTTGTAATATTTTCAAGGTTATTACCATGATACTAGAATTGTTTTTAAAATTTGCTAATATTTGTTTTACTTTGGAATAAAAATCTCAAGATGATAAACGTGACCGACTTTGTGATTTTTGGCTTAGCCTGAACAGATATATACACTAGGTGGCTACCATTGCTGGGTCGTTTAGTGTTTTACATGTTAATCTATTTATTACTGGTTGATAGTTTGGAGGTAAAATATTACTTACAAGATTATATGTATATAATTAAACAAATTTCAAATTTTAAAAGCAAACTATACCCAGTTTTATCGAGCCTCTCTTGTAACTGCTTCTTCCATGTCTCAAATATATCTTCATCGTCATCTTCGTCATCTTGTTTACAAGTACATTCATCTTTGTCATACTTTAAATTTGACTGGTAAACAGCTGCAGTGACTGGCTTAGGAAACAGTGCTGGTGCCAATTTCCGTGGGGGAGCCATGTTCATTTGTAAAGTATGTGTTATATCATAACTGTAGCTGTAATAGAAGTTCGTTGATAGATCTATAGCTAGGAACATTTTAACATATCTCTGTTCGTCTGGATGTAGAGGTTTGCTTGTATCACTAGGGATATATATCATTGCTGTATCTTCAATTTTATAAATAGAGTGTAAGCCAATTACAGCTATTTTTCGTCTTTTTGTCACCAATATAATGTAATAACCTTCTAAAAATCTTATAAAACCTGAAAAGAGATGTCAAAATCTTTATAAGGCTATAAAATTTCATAAAACCATGGACTACATAAATGACTACATGGATAAATCATCGCATTATAGAAATGTTAGCACCATTTTTTGAGCTTCATTGAACGAGCCAAAAGATGAGTATAATTATGTCTGTTAAATGATTATTGTATTGTTTACACATTAAAGAACATCCTGTTAATCAAAATCACTAATTGAATATTTTATATAATAATATTAATAAAGTAATGCCTCCTACCAACAATGCCAAAAGCAGATACTAGTTTATTTAATCCAGGTGATCGGCCACTCCTATTGCCAAAACCAATCATGTTCAGCAATTGATGTATTTCCTGCTTATTGTATTCAAATTTATCATCAACGAGAATCAGCTCCTTTGAATCTGTTCTATCAATTTTTAGTACACGGAATCTGGTCTGTGTGTTATTTGATCCAATCAGATAAAATCTCTGAAATACATTATAAATATGAAAGAATATAAAATGGATGATAAATATTATTTTCTAGTAAATTAAAATACTTACAGCTTTTGTTTCATAAAGAGCTATTCGCTGAATAGAACTAATAATCGGATGAAATATTAAATTTTGTTTAGACATAGTGAAATATTGTATTCAATAATTAATGCAGAATATCGACTTGTCACTTATATTACGAGTTTCCTTGGTGGCGTTAAAGAATCATATATCACTAAAACATTTCAGTATTACTGTAATTAGAATTACGGTTACCTACGAACACATATAAAAAATAAATAAACTTTCAATGAACATAAAAACGCCTCCATTGAAGCATTATTGACAGATTTTGTCAGTGTCAAACGTCAGTTCACAGTTGTCACTCCCTCCCTTCTCCCTCCACACTTTCTTATGTGCTCATTGGTCTACCAACGTAGCCGGAGCAAGGGCAGCAACTGTCTGTCAAGGGGGCTACCGGGTCAAAGATTTCATCGCGGTCATAAACCCTTAAATAGTCCCCTCTACCGAAAAATCCCCGGTACAACGATTTTACCCCTAAGTATACCAAGGAAGCCCCTAAGTTGGCAGCACATCGAGCTGTTTTATAAGATTTATCCTTTTAATATGGCATTAACGCCATAAGTATCGTAACACAACCAACACAATAAGGCTAAATCTTTTTTTACGCTCAACAGCTTAACTGGATAGAGATATTTCACGTAGATATTGTGTGAGGGTGGCACTTACCGGTCGAGCAGGCTCTATCCTGATTTAAAAAAAAAGGATAATAAATACTCAACTATGTCATGGCCTAATAAATGATGTTCAATGTTCGACTGTATGTATGTTTTTTTTGTATATTTACTGGTTTCTCCGTAAATTGTGAGCCGATTTAGAAAATTCTATTTTTGTTTGAAAGAGCATTCTCGTTGGTCCTGTTGTACCTAATTAGCCAGGATCTGATGATGGGATTTTGGAGAAATAAAGGGAACTCTGCAAAATTTATTTGCACACCTATTGTTATTGGAATTTTTTATGAAAATTTTGCTTGCTCCGGAAATGCACCAACAGATGTTGTGGAACCCCCAATGATGATCCCCCACAGAAACTACGCACTACTAATAAATATTTGATGGGTTGCTTCATAATTAGTTACCTACTACAATATACTAATGTAATATAACTACAATAGTAATTAAGCTATTGTTGAAGCTATTCCTAATTGGTAAGTAAGGTCAACGTGGGTGACGGCGAGAGAAACTGATAAATACTTAAGAGGTTTATTACTGAAATAGAAAAGTTTTTCAGCTCTACGATCTCCTTAGTTAACGGATTAAAAAAGCTATACGCAGTTTTCAATTATTTATGCTGATGACTGCTGGCAAAGTCTAAAGTAGGTACCTATTAGAATAAAATAAGTGCTTGCGAAACCATCTACAGCCTGATTTTATTTTTATTGTTTTTATTCGTCAATATTTGTATTCCTCATGCCAGCACTTTTTATCGGCATTGGGTTAGCTGTTATTAGGATGGCACTGCTGTAGCTGTTAATGTCTAAGAGGAATTTATTTATTGTATATAGATAATTGATATTGGAACATATTTCACAAGGCCAAAAAACACTTACTTTTCTCTCTTACTTCATTCAAATTAAAATAACTTATGTTATAGTGAATCGATTTTAATGATACAAAGACTAATTAATGTTGCTTGAGAATATGCTTTATGACTTTTGTTGTTGACTTTTAATATAAACATAGTACCTACTTTAGCAGCGATTCGTGTATAGAAAAACAGACAGACTTTTTTGTAAAATGATTAGAATGCATAATGTTACAAATTTTAGTCCGTTACAATTTCTTCTCACAAATTGGAAATGTAATTTACATTTTTTTATATGTAAAGATGAGGATCTGCCCGTGACTTCGTCTATGTTTGTCAATCCGATCGCGACCGAACTTCATAGGACCGTACTCCGATCGCGATTGGATAGTACTCTCAAGATTGACTGAAATCAAAACTGGTCTATCTATTTTTCCACCAATAAGGTAGATACACACATAGTCACAATACACACATTGATTTTTACATAGTATAAATGATGTATACCTTACCTGTTAATGAATCGTTTTAATACACAATAGAGTGAACTTCACATAATATCATAAATTAAAATCGTTCCGCTCTGTGTAAAGGGAGGGTTGTTGTGACCTAGTTGAAGCAACTGAATCAACGTACATATCAAACAATTTCACATGTTAAATAACAATGAATTAACTCAAACTATTGCGTTAATACCGTAGACAGTTGTTCGTCTATTCAGAGATGGATACGTTTCGAGGGCAATTACGACATATTCCTATTAAATCACAATTCCTAAATACGAGCTTTACAAGCGTTTCCAAAAGCATTATACATATATATATATATATATATTTTTTTTTTTTAATTTAATATCCCTAAAATTATGTAGCTCTACCTTTGATGCCCTTACAATTAGTCACGTACGAATTAAAAAAAAAAACTTAATCAGTAATTATGAGACATTTCCATTCTTATTATAATTTTATCGCTGGTATTAATTTTTTTTACGCCTATAATAGATAATGTGGATAATGTATATTATAATATATTCACATTTAAACGTGTTTTAATAGAATCTATAATTTATGTACGATGCCGATAACTGTAAACTGACGAAATTATTTCTTAAAATTTTGATAGCATTTTGAGTTCAATAAACTTTGTGTTCAGTGTTCATTTGATATTATAAATTCGGTTTTTTTATTCAAAAAATTATACATTACTAGTTTCTGTCAGCGGCTTCGCCTGCGTGAATAACGATTTCAATACAAACTCCGATCCCTCCTTGATCCTCCCATCATTTTACAAAGTATTAATGTCGTATTTATTTATATCGAATCAACAGCCTAAAAAATAAGTTTCAAGCTTTTGGCTCTGAAAATGTCGATACTTTCATACAATTTTTCATCCCCACTTTCAAACTGTTACAACCCTTTTTTCGCATTAAAAAACCTATGTCCTTTCTTAGGCCTATCTCTATATCAAATTTCATTTAAATCGGTTAAGTAGTGTTGGCGTGAGGATGTACCTTCTTATATTTTCTTTTTATAAAGACATTATGACTTATACTATTATATATAGATATTACTACATTATGGATGAAAAAACTTAAACTAGAAAGTCGTAAAAGGAAGAAGAAACTACTTTCAGATACTTGCAGTACGGCAGTGCTATTTACTTGCTATTTTCAGCATGAATGAGCCTTCTTACCGGGGAAGTTACTATCTACAATATCGACGCAAAGTTATATTACTAATATAAGGTATAGTTTCGCCCAACGATTGCTGAGGCTTCAAAATCGGGTAGGGTAGATATAGACGGAGGCTTTGTTGTTACGTTAGATGGTATAAATAAATAAAAATAGAAAAAAGGCAGATATCAAAAACTAATAAGAGATCCTTTTCGAGGTACGGAACCCTAAAAACCAAAAATATATATATACCAGAAGTTCGTGCTAAATAGAACATAGCCACATTTGGCATTACAACATTCCCATAAAATGGCATTTACATAACAATTTATGGTTTATCTCAAGAACTCCGTTCATTTATAAACCAATTCTTAAATTATTTTCGGTGTAAATAGAAAAATCGTTCCAGGCAAAAAAATAATAACTGTCGGAGTTTTGAGGTAACAAACTTAAAAAATTTACAACGGAATTGAGAACCACCTCCATTTTTGAGTCGGTTAAAAATTATTTTAATCATGTGTCACAGGATTGTTGTTATATTATATATTATTCCTTTTTTATACAATATTCAAAGTAATCTTTTTAATGTTACATTAGTAAAATACTAAGTAAGAATATGGGCTTAAAGTAATAGAATCTGGTCAATCGGGTTATTAAATCACAGACGAACTATTAAGTATGATACATGCTAAGTTTTTTAAAAATAATATATAGGCTAGCGCTTGACTGGTATCACACCTGGGCCTTACCATTACCTCTTATAATGATTCAAAATCAATCCAATTCTATGACAATCAGATTTTATATGAGCATAACGTTTAAATATATATGTTATAATATATATATTGTTTGACATTTGAATCGCAATAAGAGCTAATGGGAAACCCGCAAATGTAAAATGATGATACAGTTGCTAAGGTGGAGCGAGCTTGTCTAGAAGATAACTTTCATTCTTGATTTTAAGGTACCACTGTAGGTCATGGAGAAGACGGAGGTATGTGTTTAATGTGTGTGTGTTTTTGTATATATTGACATATTGTATTTTTATGACGTTAATCTTCGTTCTCATTGTCCATATATAGAGACTGTGAGACACAAGTGTCTTCTAACTATTCCCCCGAGAATGATCTCGTGACGCTTCTTTTACGCAAAGGCTTTTAGGTAGCTAAAGGCCGTTGTAAGAGAAGTCTTTTAAAATCACCTGTCCAAGAGATCTTAATGCTAACGATTAAGAGTTATTTTTATTTATGACTATGTATATTGAAGTTAATTTGTCATTATATCAATTAAATATTTAAAAAAATTATGCTCCGTTATAAGCTCTTGATTTCCGGGTCAGAAGTCACGAGTTTAATTCCTGCTTGTTCTAAAAACTCAAAATTTTCTGCGAAATATCTGTTTGAAAGTATATAATTTATTGTCATATTGTTAAAATATATTTCGTACTTATATAATATTTTAATACAGTTTAGCCATATGTATAATTAAGGATTACGAAAAGTGAATAATTTATTTTACATCTTCAAACGTATAAGTTCTCGAATTATACGTAAAAGGATCATTCTGTTATGGTTGAGTAACATGTCGGATGCGTTGAAGTCGGGTGGACGGCACGCTTTCAGGGTGGGAAGGTGCCACTCCCAGACTCACTCAAATATTTGTGTAGATCCAAGTAGGTCAAACCTGTGGCTGTACTTAGGTATAAGTCATGCTACACATCCATGGATATTACAATTATTAAACGACCTGAACAAAACAGAACGCTATGCAGCTTTATATGTTGACTTAAATATTTGCGGGTATCTATAAAGTAGGAAAGTATTAATTATCACTAAGGATATATTTGTACAGTGTAAATATTGTTCCTTTAGCGTTACGCTATAGGTACGTAAAGCTTCCATTAATGTATTTGCATTCATTAAAATTTTAGGAGCTTGTTACATGATAAATTCATATCGAGTGTATGTGTAAATGAGGCTGTGGGTCGGCTTTTCCGAGTGGTAGTGCAAGATCGGTCGCGCTTGCGCGGGCGGCGCGGGAGGGCGCTGGCGTCGACGTCGCGCCAGTTCAGTGCGCGTCGCCGTACATAACTTACCTGTTTATTGTCTTCTCACATTTTGATGCAGTGAACGAACGATCCCATAAAAATCACCCCGCAGCCATGATTTCGATACCATCGTTTTAAAAACAGTGTTTCAATAGTAGTTTAAGTGATGACTTCTAGTAAGCGTGGATGAATTGCGCGCGGGTAAACAACCGGTTAAGATAGGGAGGCTGCGTCTGCCTTGCGCCCGGCTGTAGTGGAATGCGGCAATTTTAACTACTGCGGACCTCGGGACTCATAAAAGAATTGGGATTAATCGACTGCTCACTTGAAAAAAGGTAAGTTTCTAGTTAGGACATAAGTCATTAAATTAAAAAAAAATGCAAATAAACAAATATTTTCACGTATTTCGGCATTCGATACAAATACCATTATTAATTATTATTTACGGCTGAATATTGATTATTTAACATGCTATTTCCAATATAATTTTATATTGAACTAAATAATTATACAGATGGAACTTAATAATAACTGCGGTTATGCTTCAAAAATGAACTGTTTATACGTTTGGTTTTTACATAGGAAGAACTAATTTTAGTGCAGTTATTTAATTAGCGTTTTCCTGATTTTTTACAAAAAAATAAATGTATAATTCATTAAGGTTAAATATATTGGGTAAGTAATTAAGTTTGTGTCGAGGTAATAAATACCTAACATAAAAACCAAGCAAAAAGTATTTTTTAACTTAAAAAGTGCATTTAATTATTAATCTGGTGACCTTAATATTATTAGGACATCAAGTTCTACGTATATATTTTATTAAACGCGTTTTAACGTGTAGACCGTAATTTTCCCACGCTCATTGTATTTCTAACTCTACTCATTATATCACACTTCAATGGCTTGAAGAAACGGTAAAAACGAAATTTTATGCAACTGAAATTGCATGGATTTACGCAAAAGTCTTCTTCGTAAGGAAAGCTGACATCCGTTTTTCGGATCTTGGATTATACATTGAGTTTCTTTTTTTATCAAACATTTTAAAATTATCGAACGTAAATCGATAAAAATGCCAATTTTCTTTTTCGGGCCTTAAATAAAGTATGACTCCAGAACTCCACTCCATCCAAGATAACTAGTGCACGTTCACGCTTTTAAATATAGTATATAATTGTTACAAAAAATCATGATGATATTTCAGTGAAAGATAAATTACACAATAGTCAGTTGAAGCGAGAACTTGACGGTTACTTAAGTACTTAATTACAACAAAAAATTTGCTTCACTGATAGAAATAAGGTCAATATTTATTACTAAATTATAATCTTGTCTAATCATTTTAACTATTGAGCAAACGGTTTATATAATTTTTTTAAACCACCGATCTTCTATTTTTATCCTAGAATAGATAATAGATTCTTATATACTTTTAGTTTATATGATAAAGCAATATTGGGTAAATAAATATATAAAACCACGCCTGTGGTTTTATTAGTGTATTTTGAATCAAACTAAGTTAAAGATACCCTGGAGCCTTTATGAATTTCATCCAAGTAGGTTAACATTATGAACTTATTGTAACCAAAAATACTTTAAATACCTTTACTAGATAACACAATATATTGCATAGCACTGTAACTACTACGTCGGATTTCAACGATTCGTCCTTTTATATGCGGTACGACAATAATTTTCTGTATGGTGAAATATTGAAGTAACCATCAATGTGCCGCTTCGTTAGAATGACAGATTTTCAAATATTGTCTTTACAATCCAACGTATTAAATTGGTCTTATACTTCGTCATGCGCCAATATACATGAATATATTTTAAGATCACTCAAATACATAACGTGGTTTTTCTGTTTAGAGCAATACTAATGTAGACAGACAAAACGAACAGGAATTCTAATAAAATTTAATCTATGCAATATAATAACGAGGCAGTGATACATCTGAATGCAAAAAGGATTACTTATGACAGATCACTTTCTTTGAGACCCGTCTTCCGTCTCTATACACATCTCAGTTTCTCACGCTACGTCGTCAGTGTGAACGAAAATGCGGTATATGCATTGTTTTGTTTCTTTTTTTCATCGGGGTCGCTTGCAGGGATGCCGGCGCGTTATAAGATCAATAGAGCCTTTCCGCTCCCTTGATTTCTTGTATTTATTAAGCACAGTGGGTGTCTTACTGTTATGGTGGATTCGGTATTCTGGGTTTCGCAACGCTAGATTTCTTTGAATGCTATGCATAGTTCGAGGAATTCTTTTTATTTTAAATATTGTTGTATTGAATTGGTTCAAAAAAACAATAATACGGCAATTTGTTAAAAAGGAATTAAATTCAGATATATTATGTCTTGTAATCGCACAATTTGTATGTTTATTGGAATAATAAAAAAACAATTGAAAAATTAAAATCTATCGATCGAATAATCGATATTAACTAACTCTCATAAATTGAGAAATTTCTTTCTATACTTCTGGAGGCCTTGGCCACAATATCAATATTTATTATTTATTAATTTGGGATTGAGGTCAAAGTACGTACTATATTAAAATAAAAAAATCAGATCTTATCACAATCGCTTAACAAATGGCGTTACTTTAGGACGACCAGAATTAAACTTCCTTCTTTTTAAAATCTGTTCAAATTAAAACCTTGTGTTTGAGAATATAAATTTTCAAAGACTCCGTAACTGTGCTTTCATTGAAAAATTTCTATACTGTACATAAAAATAAAACGGAAAGGTAAAATGTGTATAAAAGGAATATAAGACAATGGTGAGCATAAGGAAGGTCGTATAGATTAACTTTTGTAATTGTACATACTATGCATGTCGAGGGCTTACATACATAGGTACATCAGGCAGGAGCGCCGGAGCGTGCAATTCCCTTTATTGCTGCACTACACGGTACTTTAAATGTTAGGAATAGTGTTGTACATTCTGAATGTGTATTGTATTAAGATTATCTACCGTTATTTTTGTCTTGTATGTATTGTAAAATTTAAGGTTTCAAATAATATCGCAGTAAAAATCTTTTCACCAACGATATTACAAATTTATAATAAGTTCGACAATTTATTCAAACGTTGATAATTGGCATTTACTCTCGAAGCTATAAATTTTCGCTAATTGTGCTATAATTAGATACAAATTCTGAATAATTAGATCTTTGAATAAGATAATAGACTACTTTAACTAACTTATAGATAATTAAGCATATTATTATACGTATTTCGTGTATCATCTAAAAACAGATCAGTACCTTTTCGCCTCTGTTTGTCGAACCATTTTCTTTTAGTTATCAATAAAAAGAATTGGAAATTGTCAATAATTATTATTAAATTTGAAATGTGAAGAAAGAAGAAGAAAGAAAGAGTGAAAAAGAATTGCGTTAAAGATACCTTACGAATGACTGCCGTTTTCTTTTTTTAATAACCCGTATTGCCGTAGCCTAAATTTAGAAGTATATTCTTAGCTACTAAATTTAGAAGTATATTCTTGCATTGCCACTTGACAACGGACAAAGAGGTTGTGGGTTTGGGCCTCTATTGAAATGAAACAACACAAACAGTACAGGTACCGTTATTTCACTTGGATATTATGTGACTTACTTATCTTCCTGGTACACTTATGGTCTTACTTACTATTACTGCCGACACTTTTTTTTATGTTACTAAGTTGGCAAGCAAGCATACGGCCCGCTTGATGGTAAGCGATTCCCGTAGCCTATGAGCGCTTGCAACGTGCCCTTCAAATCAGAACACAGTAATGCCAAAGACACTACTGCTTTACGGTAGAATATTTGACACAGCATTGGTACCTACCTAGCTGGCCTATTGGAACAAAAGACCTATCACAAGTGTGACTGATGGAATAATCTCTGCTATGAGAGAGATTATCCCAACAGCCGATGATGGGGTCGCTACGTCCCGACACCGTTAAATCGTCTCTACTACTAACTCGTATACTAAAATAGTTTGTCATCAAGATAACATGAATTTTTCAACTAGACATTGGTAAAAAATTACTGTCGCAATACAAATAAAAGTAAAAATACTACTGTAGCAGTCGGCTCAGTTGATATTTGAATTGGCCACAGTATGTAAAGTATTTGTTACGTTTTGAGTGAGCACCTATAGGTGCTCGTCTTTGTGTGTTTCCGCACCAGTGGCACTGAGACCTATGGTAGGCCATTATTGAATGATTATAATTATTGCATTACTCATATGGTTACGCGGTTTAATCAATCGTTAATTTCATTATTGATCATTGAAATATTTCATTAGTAGGATATTGTATTATATAATTGAACTAACCACACAGCACTCAATAATTATGTTATAATATCAATATATTAATTTAATATAACCGAGGCTCAGCTAGTAGGTATACAGATTTTTAACAGTTTTTTTAATAATAAAGTTCAATTTTACTTTGTATGCTCATTATGAAATCGAATGAGTACTGACAAACTTGTTATCATCCATCTTGTTTCACCATTACCGTCACTGCTTAGTTCTTAAGTAAACCTCGCATCCAATCGCAGTGCCACCTACCGGATCCCATTGTAAATCGAAAACACCCAGGGACCGCATACTTCTACGGAGGAACATACACGAAAAATTTCATCAAAATGCGTCGAACCATTTTCGACTCTATGAACTACGGTAATTGATTTAAATATCTATACAGAATAGCTGTCCCGGCAACGGCCATGTTTACACTTTCCCTAGACTTCCACAAATACTTCAAAACCTTTTATAATTCTTCAAAGTTAGCCAAATCTAGTCTTATCGTTTTCGAGTTTTAGCGAGATTAGTGAACAGCAATTAATTTTTATAAAAATAGATAAATAAATATAGATATAATATGGTATGCAAATATAATTAACGATGAAACAATTCTAGTCAGAGTTATGCAGAGGATGTACTATAACATGTTCGTTCTGTGACAGTGGCAGCTAAAATTGATTATCGTAGATATGCGATTCCTGCTGAGGACAGTTGATATGTGTACGAGTTTACGGATATTTGCTGCTGGGCGTTGTCCGTGTGAATCTCTCAACCGTGTCTCTTTGAAAACGCTTTAAACCTGGTTTAAAACCTGATAATAATCGTTATAGATTGCGTCGGCAAGAATATATAAAACTATCACAGTACTCTATACTACTAAAAACTGTACATTTTAAAGGGTAAAATTAATATCTAAGTATTTAATTTCACTTTTGTTGAAAATATTTATTTTATTGTCGGTATATTTTCCTTTTTAGTGATTTTTAACACTACAAATTAGCCATATTCAAGTCACGGGAAGGCGCAGTTGTGTTTCTTCCTATAACATTTCCCCCGTTATTTAAAAATCAAAATAGTGTATCGATTTTAATGTAATTTAAATGGGACCGAAATAAATCGCTTTCGGATAGAAAAGAAGCAGCTTTGTAAAATTCTTTTGATGAATCTATGCGCGAAACCACACAAAAATATAAACTTCTGAATTTAAAACCCCTTCTTTTTGAAGTTCTTTAAAAACCAGTTCTGTTTATTTAAACTATGACAAAACATTAGAAATTCCCAAATTCCCTTTAATCAAAAGATAACAACTACAAAATTTCAGTATTACTTCAAAGTCTTATGCACCTCAGATAGGCACTCTACGTCCACAACAGCTTAAGCGATTTACATTACTGAGTACTTAAGTGACTTTTAACAACGATAGAGGTAATTCAATCTACAGAATTTTCATGAATCTTTTGATAGTTTTAATAATACATCCGTACTAATATAATAAATTAGTGTCAATGATAGTTCAGTGAGTGCTACATAATTATGTAGAAAGACGCAATAATAAAGTGCCTCTTAATAGAGACAGTAAGAAAAGTTTATAGACACATTCTTAGTTTTACTCTACTTAGCAATTTTATATATTTTTTTATTAAACTAATGAACTGATTTTAATCAAATTTGGTACAGAGATAGACTAGCTCTTTGGAAAGGACAGGCTTTTACTTTATACTTTTCATTGCGAAAAAGGGAATGGCTTGAAATAAGGATTTATTCTTTGGAAAGGATTTTGACAGCAATATCCTGTTTTGTGAATCCACTGGCAGAAGCTAGTTTATCTTAATACGTTTACACAAATTGAAGCTCATATTATGACTTGATCTGACATGTTAATGAGTATAACCGCGCATTAGGCCTGTTTAAACAAAAATAACTTCCGTCAATGTATGTATATGATACCTTATTCCCAAGAGTAAGTTGATTACAGTGTTAATGTGATAACTAAGCAAACTCCTATATTTGTAAAAGCTATTTACAGGTTCTTCTGGTTTGAAGCGGACCATTCATAAATGAAAAGCAAATAGAAAACTGGTAAAAACCGTAAGGCCTACAAAATTCAATATCAGAAATTTGTTCACTGCTCGTAAAAATTATCATCATTCATAATTCAGCTTTTTGAACAAATTAGTTGTGGAAATGGACAAAGAAAATAATAATAAATATCAGAACGTGTAAGTGACTGTTGATTGACATCATAACTGCGTTTCTGAATCAAGAAGTAACAGCAGAGAAAAATCAACTAGACTATAAAAGCATGTTAAAAAGGAGTGGATCAATATAGATATTTTTTTGAATATTAGAGAGGGCAAAGCAGACTCATCTGATGCTAAGCGATCACCATGAATATCTGCAACACCAGAAGGTATACAGGTGCTTTGTCGAAGTTTCAGATACACCTCATTACACTGGCTGACCTCAAAACGCGACTGCACGTCAGCGAGCAGTCAGACGAACAGTCACTTCAGGTTTATTCACTAACGTACGATAGTAGCTAACCAGGCGGACATTTAAACCCTACCACCCCTAAAATTACTTAAATAAAACCGAAGTTTTTGCTATACTATATAATATACACTAACAAATTCAGTTAGCTTTAAATCAAAGTTGTTATCACTAGTTTTTCTAGAACTCAATTTAATACGCTAGAACGAAATTTAGTACGCTGGGGGTTTCGGGGGTGATAAATCGATCTAGCTAGGATTCAGTTTTAGAAAATGTCGTTTTATCGGTTCGAGTCTAGATATCTCCAGTTCGATTATTTTTTCAGTTTTATGAGGATAATAAAAAAAAAATATATATTATAGAATTCGTAACTAAATATAATTTAAAAAAAACACTTGCCTATAAAAAAATAACTAGCAAAGCTCGGCCATCCAGCTACTTTTATAGGCGTCGGGATGTGACGACCCCATCGCCCGCTGTTGGGATAACCTCTGTCACAGCAGAGATTATTCCACCAGTGCAATCAGTCACACTGGTGGTAGGTCTTTTGTTGCAAGAGGCCGGCTAGGTAGGTACCACCGCAGTGTCCAATATTCTGCCGCCAAATAGTAGTGCTTAGGCACTACTGTGTTCCGGTTTGAAGGGCATTGTACGCTAGTGAAATTACTGGGCGAACGAGATTTAAGAACTAATATCCCGAGGTTGGCAACGCGCGAGTGGCACCTACTAATGGTGCTGCAAGCGCTCATAGGCTGCGGCAGCCACTTACCATCAGGTGGGCCGTATGCTTGTTTGCCAACTTCTAGCATAAAAAAAAAATACTTTTATTTATTTGTATAAATTGCACGATTCTTTTTCAAATGCGGCTAAGGGAACTTATCACCTACAGTTTTTGGATATAGACGAATAGAGAGATATATTGCATGTAGTCAAAGTTAACGAAGCATGGATGTCTGAACTTTGGCGAGGGATCGCAAACGCTCTAAATTAAAATTCACCCTGAATGTTAAAGTAAGGTACAATACAAATAGTTATTTCCTTACGTTTTATTTTTTTTCGTTTCGTTTATTTAAATATGTAAGAGTATTGTTTATTCTATAATAGCATTGGATTTATTCTTTGCAAATTTAATGTTAGACAATTTACTAGTTTTATTTTTTTAAAATTGGACTGTTTTCATTCGCCTCAGCCAGTCTTTTTCAAAGTGGGCAATAACGCCGCTTGTGCCCACAAGGCCTAAAGAGGATCCCAGAAAAATTTTGGGAGTGTTGAAGTAGTTTCGCGGGCGATGGCAGATTTGTGACTTAATATTTTAAAATTAACTGAAATTAAAGGTAGGTTGCCTACTCAACAACATTTTTGTTAATTCTGGCTTTTTTGATTGCATAATAAAAAAAATCCATTGCTTTCGTAGGATAGCCCGATCATCAAATTTAAGAAGTTTTTATTGAGTATCGCAATCCTGTATCAATAGGCTGGTTCATCGATACTTGTCCTTACTTGCTCAGTACGATTGAGCGTCAAATGAGATAAACGAGTTTGTGACATTGCTTTACAAAATAAATACTCCAGTCCAGTATAATATAGTACGGTATAATTAAATTAATTACTATTTATAGCAATGAATGTCATTGTTGTTTTTAAGATGAGGTAATGTAAAAAAACCTGTTAATCTGGAGTTAGTTGTAATATGCTTTGAAGAGTTGGGCGATATGTTGGAGCATTTGATCATTCTGTAAATGTAAATCAGCAGAATTGACAATTTCGTCCAGGGAAATTTGAAATCTCTTAAACAACAAGTCTTTTTTATTTTATATTCAAAGTACCGCTGGGAAACAAAACATACGTCATGTTCGTGTTTCCACCTGTCTGTCATTTGCTTTGCCTTAAAATACTATAGGGAGTGCAAAATGTGCAGTTGTATTATTTAAGCACAATATCAATGTTATTTTTTGTTGCTTCTTTGTTATTTGTTTGTTTATTTTGTGGCTATACAGAAGCATATTTATATTTATTAAAGCAATTGCTAAGGCATAAATACATCATTCTGAAGCGATCGAAAAGAGCATTAAATAATATAGGTATTTGTTGAAAAAAATAGGTACATGTATCAATTAACTGCTGGTCAGTTGCAATTCAATAGATATTTCAATCGCCTCTATAGAAAAAAAGAATTGAGACATTTTGGCTATAACATTTTCTTTGCGCCACTGATTTTATTTAATCTACAAAATATTAAAATTGTAGTAATTACAACCCTTTTGTGACGGATCTCGAATCATTAATTGAAATATTTTACCAGAACCGTCGTCTTACAAAATTATTATTCAAAAGACTTCCAATAAACCAAAGTACCAAAAATAAAATTAGGACAGCAATTATATTAAGAAACCAAAAATAAATAAAAGATTATCCAAAATTTCTTATACTCGTACTTATGTATACAAAATCTATAAAGAATATGAAGTATAAGTAATGTCTAGAACTCTAGACAGACCACCATTAGAAGCTTGGTCCACTACATGCTGTATAGTGTAGCAACAATAAAGACAACGTAATATTATGACTACCTGTTTTTTTTTAATTTGTATACCTATATTAGTATCAGGAACTTGGACAAGGTGTGACGGTAAACTTATAATTGAAACAACTATTGCAATTTTCGTCGGTTTATTTTCAACTTCCTCAGACAATCTACAACAGTAAAAATTACATGTGAAACTATAAAAATAAAAAAACACAACACACTACATTTTTTTAACTGATAGAAGAACTGAAAACAGAAGAAGACTGCAGAAATGATAAATGAATGAATGACCCGCTCAGAATGTATAGTACAGACACTTATATTATTATTCTTGTTTGTTGGGCCTATACATAATATGTAGGTATGTTTTACCACACCAAGATAACAATACTAATGGGAGTCGTGGAGTGTATAGCTTTATTTACTTTCTTATTCTCTTTTTATTCTCACTCGCTGTCTTTTTATGAGAACATCACACGCAAACAACTGATTTTAATGATATGGCGATGGCTTATATCCAGAGAATATAAGGAAGTATTGTTATTTCGGAAAATGGGTTAGTTCCCGGGGATAGACAAAAAATTGTCTCGGAACGATTCCTGAGAAAGGTGATACCTTCATTATCAATAGGGAGTCTCAAATCTTTCATTCACCCTTCTGCTCTCGCGTGATAAAAATGTTCTTTTAAATGACTTCGATGTACAAAGTTATTAGCTGTTTTAACTGGCCGCAAATAAGCAATACCATGTCAACCCACACGAATGTCATTTCGAGAAAAACGCGTTTCAAAATTTTGAACAACTTGCTTTATATGATTTTTTTTTATGCACTGGTCAAGTTTTTGGCAATTTCAGATTTATGTAAGTTATTTTACTTATTTTCACAAAAATAAGTATACAAACTGCATATTTCGTATATAATATAACCCAAAACGTTTAACATAATACATAAATTGCATGATAAAAATGGCTTTTTTAGAAGTTTTAAAGCTTAAAACCCTATTATAAAGAAAACCTGCATATATAACTCAGTTTTTTCAATTTTGTGGGTTGACATGGTATTGCTTATTTGCGTTCAACTAAAAATCCAATCAAAATTCTTTCCATACCCGTTTCTGATTAAAAACATTTTCGGTGTTATAAATTTTTGTTATTAAGGGCTGTTTTTTTTAGTTCTGATTTTACTGTAAAAAGTGTAAAATCAGGCATTTAGGTGTTCTTTTATAAATTTTGAAAAACCTTAAGAGAATCGCTTGTATTAGAGAAAGCCATTATATTACGATGCTGCGGTTATTGTTTAAGTGTTCTCACGGTGATATAACGCGTAATGAAGGAACACTTTTGCCTGTCGGAAGCAGGAATACATTAACCCTTTAATTATAAAAGACTTAACGCGGTCAACAAAGCTACCTGTACATATAATAAAATCATGAGCATTGCAAGCGTTTGTGTATATTTTACTCTCAAAGTTTGCAAACAAGCTTATTGTACAGAGAGGATGGAGGAGGAAAATCAAGGGGAGTGTTTGTGAATGAGGTTTAATATCCCTCCAAAACAAAGCAATGACTCTCCGACAAATCGGGGATATTGCCTGCTGGGCCTCTGCTAGGCCAGCTCACCACTCTTGTGGGTAGGTGAGTGGTAAGGGTTTAGACCTCCGGTACTCTCACTCACATAATGAAACTTAACGTATATAATTATGCACATATTTATATATCAACGAATATACGCTTATATTTCATTGGTATATTGTGAGAGGGCAGCAAATTTGCGGTCAAGTCTATTTATGCTAAAAAATTATCAGTCAAGTGCGTTGTGGACTACGCACAGTTGAAACTAAAGGGTTCCGCAGCTTGGTTGGTGGTTCGGCTTATGAAGAATCTTAAGGACTTTAAAAATAATAACGAATATAAATCGACCGCAAAAATAAGTTGGTATTATCATAGTAATTATTAAAAGTAATATGAAAAACAAAGTTATGGGAAAAACTTATATATCTATTAAATTTATAGTTCGTGCGGTATTCTGCAAGCTCTAATTTTTCCAGAACATCCCATACTTCAAAAGTTAGAGGGGGAGGGGACACAATTTTTACGACTTTAAGAGCTAATATCTCAACAACTACTGGCTTAATGAAAAAGCCAAAATCAAACCTCCTTATCATTTTGAAAGACCTATCCAAAGATATCTCACACATTGCCATACGTTGAAATTTTTTTTTTAATCGTCAGTTACATGTATGGACTGCTACCCTTAATTCTTATATATTTTAAGATTTTATTACAAAATCGTGGTGCGGTTCATAGAATACACCTATATAGTAAATTTCATATAGATAGAGTCAATGGTGTCGGAGTAAAATGACTGTGACATACGGACGGACGGACGGACGGACGGACAGACGGACAGACGGACAGACGGACAGACGGACAGACGGACAGACGGACGGACGGACAGACGGACATGACGAAACTATAAGGGTTCCGTTTTTGCCATTTGGCTATGGAACCCTAAAAAGCAAAGCTCTACTGCAATAAAGTAGTTAACTTCTTTTTTGCTACTTATGTTTCGTCTGTCTCACGGAAAGGGTAACGATTTACAGAACAAAAAAGTATATCCATAGCATCAGGTATTATTATTGAGCTAAGTTCCAATTCAACCAGTAGTTACCACAATTGAGACATCTGTAGGTACTCGTATGTATCCATAACCAATTATTTAAGATTTCACGATAAAATCGTAATGTGAAAAGTTTATTACTTACCTACCTACCTACTAGAGGCTAGGGGTCAAATTCTGCTAAAGAATAAAAGCTTTTATGGAGTTTGATAGTCTTGATTTAATTTTCAACCGCCATTAAATTTGTTAGTCTGTATTTGAATTAAATGTATCCATATTGTAAATTATGTAAAAGGTGTTAACAAAAAGGAAAAAACATGTTCTAGGTAGACAGACTTTAATGAATGATAATTGAAATTAAAAATTTAATATCTTTATTTAAGGCTAATGTGAGAATATCGATAGACTACTAAAATTCCATTACAGAGTTTAGAAACAGAACCGAACCACACTTAAGCTATTAATCAATTTAATGCTTTTCCTTTGATACAAACATACGGCGGACAAAAATAAAAAAATAAACTATGAGGTGTATAAAAAAGTCACGTCTCCGCAAGCCATCTGCAGGCTGCTCGTGCTCACAAACTCATTTGTGTAAGAGATGGCTGGGTTGTAGACGTTGCGTGGAACAAGAGGTGCCATTTGTAGGCATCAAGTGTTTACAGAGGAGCGCCGGTGTGGCATTGCTAATGAGCGGGGAATCGGTGAAAGCAGAGAATCCGAACCACACACCGCAAAAACAATTTAATTCGCAATACTTTCTTACGCATTGTAATTCAATGGGCAAAAATTGTACCAAATCCCACGTACGTTCTGCAATAGATTGTGTATATATGTATATGATGTAATCTTTTGTATTTTTTTTAACACACAATGAACGTTCATAAATATATGTATAACGTAGTTATGAGCAAATGTGGTATCTTTCCAAAAATAGTAAATTAAAAATGTTAAATACCAAACCTATTTTATGATTTTACTTTTTGAACTGTAAATATCGGTTGTATGGAGGATTTTTTACTTATACTACGAAATCATAAATAACCTATTTTTAGATATTTTGAAACCATTGAATCTTATCTTTAGCCTTCAGCCTCCCCATAAACCATGGTTTGCAGACATTGATTTTAGCAGAGAGGAATTAGTTACAGTTTTTAGGATTCGGACAGGGCACGTTCCTTTGAATAAGTTTACATTTCTTATGGGCAAAATAGTATCACCCAATTGTGAAGTTTGTGGTGTAGCAGAAGATCTTCAACATGTTCTGATGGAATGTGCTCGGTTCGATTCACTAAGAACTGACGTATTCAATAATTTAAATGTTAATATATTAGACGTAGGCTTAGTATTTAGTTTATTAAGTACGCCCCATAATGAGAATTGTAGAATTTTCATTAAGTTTGTATGTAAAATTTTTAATTTAAGAAAGAATTTTAGTTAATTTTGGCGATATTAGCATAAGGTATGATGGGGCTGACATAGTTCAATGGCTAAAAGCCCCTAAACAAATAAAGAGAAAAAAAAAAAAAAAAAAATCTTTAGCCTTAAAAGAAAAAGTCTCCTTTCCTTATCTATATTTAACTAACGTACGTAAATCATTTCAATATTACAAAAGTCTTCCAATTTATTTATACAATGAACAAATAATTATTTGATATATGTGGACGTCGGCATTACATAATTGCACTTGACGGATGTGGTGTTGTGGTAACAGGATGGTCGAACTGGGCGAGCCGGTTCGACGCCTGGTCGAGCACTTGTCACGATCGATGTGTGCGTGATTATGTCTTCCCAAATATGAATAACGAGTATTACGCGACCAATGCGCATTCGTGACCTTCAAATTTTCAAGAATATTTTTAACTGAGTTGTTGTTTAAAGGACTATCAATCTAAGTAAATTATGAATATGTGATCGATACTGACTAGAGATTTAAATCATTAAAATTGTTGAACTTGTTTGTTATTTTCAGCCTCTTTGGTATTCTTCGTCCTAGCATTATTCCCGATATTTTATATACCCAGGGTCTGCTTATTACTCTTATCCGGATTTGACCGGTTAAGTAAGGTTTTCAGCCTCTTTGGTAAAGTAAGTAATTAGAGGCAGTCGCAGGTTCGATACTGACCCCCTCGGGCCTATTGTCGTACCCACTCCTAGCACAAGCGACGAGCTTATTTGGAGGCAAAATAGGTGTATTAGTAATGACGTGAAGAAGCATTCTATATAGAAAAATAATAATAAAAAAATTCAATCCTTTAAGACTTTATGACGAAAAAAGTTTCCTTCAAACAATTAAAAAAATATTTATATTTTTTAACTAGATTTATCGCACTGATTTTAGATCGCCTACATTATACGTTGTGTTAATAAAGTGTTGAGTAAATTGTTGATTTAGAATCCAATATTGTCTTACCGCAATTTGGAGGCCATATGCTAAACACATGGTGCCACCTGCTGACGTGTTCAACTGCTCATCTAAGGCACAAGAGCCACCTGTCAAAATCATCCTCTTCGTTCATGTAGTTAATTTCGATAGAACATGCACGTTATATCAAGAAATATTTAGTTAACTTTGCATTTTAAAGTAAATATCTTATGTTCGTGAATTAAATAGGTTTTTATTCCTTTAAGAATTATGTTTTGAAGCTTATAAAATGTAATTTTTTTATATATCAATACTGTTTAATTATTATGATCTCCTTACGTAATTTCAGTTTTTAATTTGTTGCAAGGTTAAAATTTTATATACACAAGCGAAATTAAAATTCAAGAGCTAAATCTATATAAAAAAATAACAAATGATTTATTAAGTGTAAAATAGGTTATTATTACTTTTAATATAATTATGACTATCATGCGGCTTCTGCCTGAACGGTTGTATTTATTAGGTATTATAGTTTTAGATAATAGTCGTTATCGGCCTAAAGTTGTATTTTCTGACAGTGCATAGTGCCTTTATTACATACTAGGTAAAACCGGCCACGGTTCTTAAAAATGAAATCACACTTTGTTTGATAATATAAAATTATAAATATTTCCTTCAGGTATACTTAATCTTGGGAAAAAATGCGATGACCTCTCTAAATTTAAAGTCGACTGCCGTTTTCATCGTACAAAATTTCTATAAAAGATTATATTAATCCAATTGAATTATATAAATGAATTGAATACCAATATCTATTCTAGGTTCATAGTAGCTAATTTAATTCTCCTAAAAGCCGAGAAGACTTATTTTATGATTGCGTTTTATATAAAAAAACTAGCAGCAGAAATATTTTAATCGACAATCAGTTCATCTTTGAACTAAAAAAAGTCAATAAATTCGCCGTCGTAAGTTTTTTCTACGAATAACGTTTCCAAATGTATTCTTAGATATTTTTTACCTTTCGATTTTAATAAATCGTATCTTGAAAGTGATGGTTTTAAAATACTATATAATAAATAATCTATTAAGAGTTTTATTATATTTTTAAA
This sequence comes from Hestina assimilis, assembly GCA_023373885.1. Taxonomy (NCBI): domain Eukaryota; kingdom Metazoa; phylum Arthropoda; class Insecta; order Lepidoptera; family Nymphalidae; genus Hestina; species Hestina assimilis. The sequence continues at coordinate 15,688,422 of CM041747.1, read as the reverse complement.
AAATCTACTTCTCATATCTTTTTCAGAAATGGTAAAATAAATTTCGATCTGTAAAGTACAGAATAGTGACGTAAAGTTGTAAATTTCGTTATGTTGGATTTCTATGAGATGTCAAAACATCAATCCTGTCCCACCTTAAAAATCCCACCTTGTTAAAAACTTTTTATTCCTCTTTTAGGCAGCAACGCAGACTGACACATACAGGCTTATAAACTGATCCTATTTTGAACTTAGACTACGGAAAGTACTACCAGTATACGAGCATTTGTTTGGGTTCTTCCACAGAGCATTAGTTAGTGAACATTTGGTATTTAACTTTTTATCACAAAACAACATTTAACAACAACAATTATTACATATTTTCAACAATTATTAAATTTTTTAATAACTGTATGGTTGCACCCTTTGCTGCCGTAATGGTATAAAACTTAATAAAAAAAAAAAAACTGCCCTCCTAACTTAAAGAATTAGCGTCTTAACCAGCCCACCCACGCTACACCAACACCAGTGACACTAGTTTCAAACTGCTTAAACTAAAGTAAGTAAGTAGTTTTACCTTTGTGTACCTATAAAGTATATAAATAGAATAAGGTATTTGTTTCATAATGTTAAGCTGTGCTTGCCATTCGCCATTCACTATTGTGGTTACAGTTCGCGGACGAACACACCCTCCTCTTAATTAAGTTCACTTGAGTTCTGCTCCTGCGGCAGGTTCGATCCGTGACCGTATTAAGAGGCCAACACAATGCGTTACTCCTGAGAATGGTTCTTCATGGAAACGGTTAAGTTTCTCTACGGTTTCAGCTTATAACTTGGCGAAGCCCGACTTACTCGACTCAGACATACTCGTCGTTAGATTTAACGTAAGATTTTTAATTATGTACTTTTATTAATAACGAAAGATATTCGTCATTTCAGACCGACTACAACAATTAAAAGATATTTACATTAATAAAGCTGACGATAAACAAAAAATAATCATTCTTGATTAAGCTTAAGTAGCGAGATAATAAACATAAAAAATCAAAGGCGTATCAAGAATCTCTTTTTAAGGAGATAAAAATATTATGAGTACGATATGTATCTCATATCTTTATTTGTTTATCTTTATGATATATTAATAGGTATGTTTCATTCCATATGTGTATACTCGGAGTTTTCTAATAACGTTCTCCACAAGTCCACACACACACCTGAGTTGCGTACACTACAGGTTAATTAAATCTTTGATACCGTCGAGCGATGCTCTGTTACTGAACGTTCAACTTGTATTATTAGTCTTCTAACTATACTCTAACTATATATGAAGAACTAGTGGGCGTTTTATTGGATGGATATTAGCTTGTACTTACACCAAAGCCAACTGTTCTTTATCAATAAAGTACACGGTAATTATGCATGAGTGGGATACAAAAATCCTGGGGGTAAGACAGACAAGACTGCGTTGAGCCGGGGTGACCAGTTTTCGATTTTGGTTTGGAGAGGGAATGTGTTCTCTCAACGCTCACAGCGGACCCCCTCCCCTCCTTTGACGCTCATAATTCATAAGAATTCGTCCAAAATGCATGAAAATGTGTATTTCACGAAACTTCAACACCATATAGAAATAATAAAATATGTCAGCCTCGGCCGAATCAAATTCACTAGTAATGTCATATTAAAGCTGGTTGTAGCAAAGAAAAAATAGAAATCAGGTTGGTGACCCACTTATGCACAATTTGCTTTCTAATTTAACAACTATTTAAGTATATCAAATATTATTTAACAACAACGTTTTGATTCGTGAGAAACAGCCGACGGAACAGACACAATAGAAAAACTATTGTGTCTGTTCTAGAATAGTGAACTAAAATGTTATAAAGTTATAGGGGTGTATAACAAAAAATATAATATAGTTTTAAATATTCAGAAACAATAGTGAATATTACGTAAGGGCGAATTTAACAATTGAAGATTGAGATCTGACGCAAAACGTAAAAGTAGTCCGAGGAAACAGCTTCGCGTCGCGTCGTCTAAATATAGATTGCATACAAAAGCGCAAATTAGTTTGTTAATATTTGAAAATGTTGGACTTCTGGAAGTTACTCTTGACACATATTCTATTGAAAATATTCGTGACCCGTTTTATTTCGAAGGACAAAAATTGGAATGAATTTTACGTACTATTTTATACGATTTATTATCGTTGAACACGCAAACCTACTGTTTGTGTGTGATTAAATACTTTATATAGTAGATTAAATAGCTAATTTAAAAGGGCAAGCGTGGTGCATTAAGTGAAATTAATTGTCTTAAAACATTTCCGTTGAAATGACAACATAAATTAACTAAAGAATTTAATTGAGATTGACAATACATAATTATGTCTTAAACTATTTCTGCTGCTAGTTTCTTGTAGAATAGAAATTCAATCAACTAAAATAAATGTATTTTTTATTTACCGATCTTTTAGTTTTTTTTTCATAATTGTTTTACATAATTTTATAAATGCATAAGTGTCTACATACTGTAATTATCGGAGATATTATAAGGGTACTTGTAAAATACTCTTACTACTTCAACAAAGGAGAAGTCGCTGTAATAATAGCCTTAATTAATTAGACTTAATGTAGTAGTTAAATGTAGTTTTAATATTAATCTTAGTTATTTTATATATTTTATTGAAATTCTATATATTTTAAGGGGGCCCTCTTCTCAGGTGTTGCCTGGTTTATCGAACTACCGCCCTTTAGGGAAAGGGTGGCTCGGCTTCCCCTCCTACGAAAACAGTGTCACCTAGTATTTTACTTAGGATGGTGACCGTGTGTTTGAAATTCTTAATACGAAATATTATATACATTAGAATGTAAAGTTTTTTCCCTTATAAACAATACAACAAAATATTTTTGGATAGAATAGATTTTTTATCCTACGATAATAACGTACCATACCATTTTCGGTCGCAATCTGACATATTATTTTCTTTAGTTCGCCCAAGTTCAACTCTTGAACTTTGCTTATTTAGGTGCGAGTATTGCGTGGGCAACACAAATGCGGCTACGTTCCTTTAGAGCACTTCACGTTGCATCCAATAAACGTGTAATATAATTATAATGCTGCATGAAAACTATTAATGGGCGAAGTGTTGCTTAAATGTATTATCTAATAGTGGATACGAAGGTATTCATAAACTATACTGTAGTCTCCTTATAAGACTACTTATATTACTTCAACAAAATCTCTAAATTCAGTCAATAAATAACACAAAATCAAGAGTCAATGATATTTATATTTTGCTGAAAGTGACATCACAGCACATTCCGAGTAAAATTCATTGGAATTCAATTAAATGTGATCCGCATTCCTTATTGATTGATGGCGGAAATAAGAAGATATATATGTGATTTTTTTGCAATGCACGCTTAATTTAAATAAAATTAACTTATATTCCTGATCTTTGATACATATTTTCTATTATAATTGTTCGGAAATTCAAACATAACATTATTTCTCCGCAGAGCTTGGTTCTGTAATGCCAAACAGTAAAATTAGTAGTTATTACTCGAAAGAGGACGAGGTTAGAAAGCATATTTTTTATTCCATTGCACGCAACAGTACAATTACATCATAGGCTTACGTTACTTAGATTCGATATTGCTTATGTACATTGTACATACTTAAAATATTTGAAATCATTAATAACATGACATACGATTTTAAAAAATAAATTTATATTAAAGAATATTTAAAAAACTAAAAGTAGGTTACGTAATAGCAAGTGTATGACTAAATCTGGATACTCAAATGAGGACAATATTGTGCCAAGACCATAAAGATTTTTTATATTTATGTGCCATTTTTGGTTAATGTTTGACATCAAAGTTTTTCTTATTATGAAGCGTAAAGTTCAAAAATTAATTAGTATGTACTGTTCTTGGTACATATCCTGTGTGAAATAAATGTCTATCTAAACTAGTCTAGACTAAATTTTTATGGAATAAATAATACTCTAGTTTAATTTAAAATTCAAATTTATAATTGGCTAATTAAACTAACTACACCATAATATTATTGCTAGCGAAAATTAAATTTAAATGAACATTAGAGCACTTTTTTCTATCATGTTATGGTTTGTATATTAATATTTAAAAAAAACGCTACACACTTAACAAATATTAGGAAAGCTATATTCTGTATGCTTTCTGTGTTGGGGTTTGAAAAGATACGCAAATCCAAACACAATCACACAACAGATATGTATGGTCACTACAACAATAAAAACATGAATTGAGAAGTAACCTACCCCGCTGCAACTGGTAGGTACTTAAGACAGTATCACTGTCCCATAATGGTCCCCATATTATTTGAATCAAATTATTGAATATAAGGACTTAATATATATCACTAGTTTGTATTCTAGGTTATACTTTTAGAACTTTACGTTTAGTAAGGCACGTGCCTCATATTACATTTTGGTAACCTGGGAATTGACTACAAATAAGATAAATGAAAATATCTCATAAGATAGAGACCTGTAAGTAAATAATATTCCTTAAGCCACACCTACACCGAATTTCATTTGAATGCGTCCCGTATGTTGATTTTCGATAATCTCACAGGAAACTAACATTTTCCGGGATAAATAGTATTCCATGTGCTAATCCATAAAATAAGGTTCCATCTGCTAAATATAATAATTGATTAACAAACATCCAGACATAATTCCCATAAGTGGATATCCCTTGTAATACATTTAGTGACAATCCCACAAGAGCGTAACACTTTTTTTAACTCTCCAGTGTTAATCCAAATAATAAAGCTATCTGTGGCCTAAATTTCAAAATCCGTTAAGGCGTTATGCGCAATTGAGTAGCAAATATCCTAACATAATTCCAAGTGGAGACGCCCTGCAGTACGTTTTATGATTTAACAATTTTTTTTTCAGTTATCCTGTGTTAATCCAGACAATAAGCTATATTTCACATTTGTAATATTAAAGTAGGATTACGTATTAATAATGGTTTAAATAATGATTTGCCAACAATAATAGTAATAAAACATAATATCTTGTGGTACAAGTATGCTTATGAGGATAATGACTGCACGAAACCGGTCGAAGTGGACAGTTATTTTCGATAATATTTTTTTAGTTATTTTATTCATGGGCATCAAACCAGAATTCGATAAGTGACCATTATTAAATTATATAATTAAAATCCACGTAACATCCAATAAACATTGCTAATTTAAATAAAATGTCATCCATTTTATTTTATATACAACACATGCGATAAGCAATCAAAAGAGCGAATTCATATAACAGTAGGCAACGGCAAATTACTATTTGCATTCAATTGACATTCTAAAGAAACTCCATTGTAGGGTTTGACCATTATTTCTTTAACTAAATCTACGGTTCTACACCTTTTATATTCAATGAAATTTCTGATAAAATCTATTTGATGTCAAGAAATAATGCAAAAATCAAGATTACGCTCAGAAACCACAATTTAATCTTCAAAATAATTGTAAGGTCAATCAGTCTAACTTCACTTTCACCAACAATAAGTGATAACAGAGAACTACATATTACAGAATAATGCACAAATTTTATTTGATCAATATATTAGGATAATAAATAAATTTGTTCCTTTTTTTCGTCGGCTAAAAATCTTATAAATATGAAAAGCCAACGGGCTTAAATTGTAAATTAAATACACGAGAGACTCATAATATTACAAGTAGCTTGGCGACTGCAGAGTGAAAAATGTGGTAAAGCATTTAAGTTTCAGAAGCGAGAAGACGATAAAAAGCTGAAATCCGTTTAGTAAGATTGCAATTGCTACTGTGCCGTTTTTTATTTCCCGACAAATAAGGTATCGACTATAGTGAAAGAGCAAACATTTAATCCAAACTGGATTGCATTTTACGCGAATCAGGCTCTGTCAATCTGCGGTCGATCCCGTTACGCCTTTGACTAGCCCAGCCAAGTAAAGAGAGACTAGACCGCTGTTTACATTACATTGAAAGCGGATTATGAGATAAAGCAAGTGGGCCCTCGGCTCTCGACCGTTGGACTGTAAATACAACTTCTTTGCCATCCGCTAGCTTACTGTCTTCTACTAGCTTAGTGCAGCCCCGCTCACAAGGATTAATAATGAACTGGAATTCACAAAGTAAAAAGGTAGCGCATACCTTAATGCATTTGTCGCGTTTAGTTTTTTATTTTCTGAGAGTTACCGTGAGAATTCTGTACAAGATGTTATCATAATAGGAATATTATTATTATATATTGATAATATTTTTTAAACGTTGCAAAAGACATAAATGTAAAGACATTTTTTTCAATCGAATTTTATTAATAACTGAATTTAGGACATTCAACGTTAGTAGAGCCATGCTTCTCTCAGCACAAAAGGGCCGGCTCGACCGGGGAAGTACTACCCTCTCTCAGAAAATCGGCGTAAAGTAACAGTATCAGTAGCTACTGTTGCGTTGGTGTTGAATTTACGAAGGAGAACCAGAGAATCTTTGACATTTTGTTTATATGGGGTGGGCCTGTCCATCTATATAAATAAATAAAATTGAAGTTTCTGTTTGTTAAATTAACAGCTTTACACTAAATATATACGGTATTTACATAAAAAATAAAATAAAATTTTTGTGTGTCTGTCTGTTTGTTCTGGCAAATTTCTGAAACGGGACCGATTTTAACGTGACTCTCACTGGCAGATAGCCGATATTACACGAAGTAACTTAGGCTTAAGAAGTAACTTAAGCTTACTTTTATTTTAGAAAAAGAATTAGTGTTCTGTGCAATACAAAGATCACACCACGCAAGCGGGGCCGCGGGCGCAGCTAGCTTATAATAAATCTATAAAATTGATGAATTTTTCTATAAAGTTGTATTACTATTCCTGTAAAATAGTTTGAAAAATATGTGAGGTATTAGAGATAATCACATGATATATAAACCCAAAGCTTCACATGCAGTTGGCGTCGGCAGTAAAACGTTGAGATAAAACAGGTGGTGACTAAAATATAGCTCCGCAATGCCGAACGACCTCTCTGCAGCTGTATGTACTGACTTCTAACGAATAGCATACACGTACTATACTTTTATAAACCGCTTTTCTTACGCGACTTTAAACATCAATGGACGTACAAGGCAAGGTTTTTCCTTTAGAAAGAAATTCTAAAGAGTATCACTATAAAAAGGTTTTATATCTGTTAAGGTATGATTATATGGCAAAGGTCTTTTAAAAATAAATGTAGGTACCGAATACATTTTAAGTTACTATCGAATTTCCTTTTTTTTCAATTTTGGTTACACTATAATAAATAATAATATAACAACGGTCCCCATTTGAATGTTTTTGGAAAAAAAACAAGTGTAAGCCTCCGCGAAGTATTCTCTTTTTCACGGCCAAGTACTCGGCCACTTCCACCGGTGTCGCTGTTAAGGCCAGTTAGACCAACCGCAATACACATTCAGAAAAAAGGCGACCCAGGGACACACAAGCACAACCACCCATACCGAATGTCTTTAGATATACAGACATTTGAGTCTGAATTAAAATTAACCTATGGCTTTTTTTTAAGGCAAATCTTCAAAACCCTAGTGCACCAATTACCAACTTAGTACCTATTACTAACCCACTACACACACTCTTACATAACGTGCTCTATATAGATTTTATTACAACGAAATGATCTAAATATTGTTGAATTTAATATAACAAAGGTTTACGAGGCTGAATTCTGACATTTAATTGCTAAGAAGTAGGTAAATTATAATATAGGTCACTGATAAGCTGCTAGAGTTTACGCGTGCCCGCTAACACGCATATTAAATTATGGAACTATGAAATGGTCGTCGTTAAGTAAATTAACGGTCGTTGGTTATTCAAAGTTTAATATTGATAACTAAATACATTAAAAACCTTTGAAAAACTCGTGTCTAAAAGTTCGTTTTATTTAAAAAGGAGATTATCAATTCGACTGTATGTTTTTTATTCGATTATTCGAAGACGCAAGTATATGGTTTTTGGTTAGTTTTTAAAGTAACTTGTTTGCTCCGAAAAATCACAATGTGATGAAGTGCAACTGTTGATGATGACTATAAAAGGGTACCAAATACTTCCTCAAAACTAATAAGTACACGGGTTGCAATCCAATTTGGTAGTTAAATGTGGTTGAAGAACTATTATTCCTAAATTATTATAATATTTTTTTTAGAAATAAAATAAAACCGACTTAAAAAATTCACAAGCTAACAATAAAATTTTCTACAAGAAAAGGGAGGTATAGGTACATGCCAGTGTTCACCTCAGCACCGATTTCGGTATTATATTGATTTTTTACAACAAAATGCGTCAATGATCAATTCAATGCAAGTTCATATCTTAAAAAAATATTTTTTGACATTAATAAAAACACAATCACAACACAGCTCACCCTCACCAACAACATTGGAAATAGCCTGCGTAGTCTTCAAAGTTGACAATCAGTAATATCAAAACACTTTTTCGGGTAAAGCGGGAATACCAAAAAAAATATCCGGTATATTTTGAAGCTGCGGAACGGCGCACTAGGTTCTAGTGGTCACTGACCTAACCGGTCTGACACGTGATGAGCGTCTCTTCGTATGTATTTCATGCTCCCTGTTAATTAATCTGCCGTCTATTTTGTATACCTGGTGTTCAAATGTTTAAAAAGAAAAGTAAATTACGTCACTTGTAAGAGCCCTCCTTCGCTAGGCCGTCTCAAGTTTCTTCCGAGTATAAAAAATACACAAAAGGAGTAGACACAATGAATTCAAACTGAGTACAGTCTATTCTAGTTCTTCATAAAAAAATATAAAGTACTATTTTATTAAATATTATTATTTAAACTTCAAATAAATCGACGTAGCTACGAATTATACGACATCAATCAATAATAAATCTATTAAAATACTAAATTTGAAAACATAAGAAACTGAAACAATATTCTCAACAAATGTCCATGTTGTATTCAAGTGTAAGTTTTGTTCAAAAGGAACAAACTCGAATCATATTATTTAAAATGGTTTATTTAAATAACGCTGGTTTTAATTTCTGAAAACGTGAACGTTAGTTTACAAATGAACCAATGTCAACATAAAATGTAAACAGTTAAATGCGTGGCATGCGAAGCGGACTCATGCGACTCATGCGGCTTAGTGCGTAGGCGCCCCGACTCGCTAGTTCGCTACCAGCCTACCAATGCGTTCATTCAAAGCAACTGACACAGATGTTACGCCGCGTTATTAAACAGAATGAAACGCAATAAAATATGTAATCGGATAGTTGTAAGTCAAGGTAGGTAGGTCATTTTAAAATACATCATTGATATTCCTAATACTTTATTGATAAACTAGTTGTTACCGCGGCTCCGCTCTTATTATCTAGTTATTAATGATACCACGGGAATCCAAAATTTTTCCGGAATGGAAAATATTCTATATGTTAATCCAGGTATATGTTAACATAGAGCGTGTGTACCAAATTCTATCCAAAGTTTTTCAGTAGTTTTTGCGTGATAGAGTAACAAACATCTATCATCGATTCATCCATTCATCCAAACGTTCATATTTTTTAATATTACTTAGAGTTAGATAGATAGAAGTTAGATAAATATTAAGAGTATTTTAAACATGCAATGTATCCAATGTAAACTTGTCACAGAAAACAAATCGCACATCTTGTTTTGTTGAGACTACGTTCGCACTCAAGAAAACTGGTTAAAATGTTTGACTGATTTCAAGATTTGTGAAATGTGAAACAAGCTTCGGTTCAACAAGTTGTGTGACAATGCGAACACGGCTCGATATATTGACTGAAAACAGAGTTTTCAACATGTTTTTATGTATAAGTTTCGTCAGTGCAAGTTGTCAGTTATTTCCCACAATGGACAGCCGCCTTAGGGAACGTACCCATACTATGTGACCCGTTCAGGAGGGAGGGAGTTCTTCAAAATACCACGCTTGTTCACATGGTGGTGGGTTCGTAGGTTTACGTCACTAGTCAATAGAGATAAAAACATATGTGAATAAAAGAAAAAGCCTTTTGTTTTTGTACATCAACATTTTAAACTTCAATGATTTTAAACTATATATATGAATATTTACTACGTGAAATTACAGGTGGTCACAGAGGGTGCTAAAAATTAAAAAAATGGGTCACATAGTATGTTCCCTTATTTTTTTTTAAATAAAAAAAAATTACGAGATCAAGACGTAGCTCTACGGGAATTAAAATTGCTTTTGGTGCTCAAGGCGCATATTTCCACTAGCTTGACTTGATTGATTAAAAAGTCCAACATTTCGATCTCTTAATGGATGCGCACCGTGCTGAAAGCACATAGTAACTAGATATAGTTTTATACACTTGAAGTAAACGAACGAATGTTCACATTTACATCTTTTAAATTATATGAAAATATTGTGGATATTATATAAATTATATTAATCTTCGTATTTTCATCAATTAGATTTTATGCCAAGATATCTATCGGCCCGATGTTTCTATCAAAAAAAGCGCTGTAAGTTCCGCGCTGTAGTTTTCCTGCTTTGAAAACCGAACTACTGGTGCATATTACTTTCCTAAGCTACTGATCCATATTATATAAAACTGCTCAAAAATTAATATCTGTATAATGTAGTTTTTTCTCATTGAATTTTATATAGAGCGTAATAAAAAAAACCTGCCATTTTTATTTATAATAAGAACATATTCATTAAGTCTTAACACTTTATAATAAGCGATATGCTAAATCATTTCATTCTTTTCCTTTCTACAATTGTTTTATGATGCTTAACGAAGGTTTTGATTTAACTTTGACACAAATTTAATATGTAACACACAGCGTTCAGGTACCATCTGACCTCCGGAACCTTTTAGACGCAAACGAGTAACTTATTGCATTAAAGCAAATTGGCTACCGAGAGCTAACGATATTACTTATTATTAGATATGTGATAACAACCGAGATACTTGACATGTTCCTCTTTGAATGGTAGGAAGTATCACAAATATAAATAGAACTAGAGGAAAACAAATATTGTCTTGATTGCTATGGCTTAACTTTTAAAACAAACATCGATAAATTAGAAGTGCTTCAAATAAGATTTTTAAAATTACTAGTAAATAAAAAGACAAAAATTATAATAAAGATAATTACAAAAAATTATATAAAATATGCAACATCTTACCAATAGGCTTAAAGCACAAATTTTTACTAGCAGTGAACAACCACGGCAGTCAAGAACATAATTTACGTATTATAAATAACATACACAATACTCGTTCTATCACTACCGGCAAATTTAATATACCCAGAATATCTAATTACTTTGGAGACCGAACCTTGAAAAACGCATTCCATTTCTTTTTAATTCCCTACCAGAGAATATAAGATGTGAGGCTGATAAATATTCATTTAAGACAAAATTAAGAAAATATTTTTTAAATTTATGTAACGGTAAAAAAAAAAACATTCTTAAAACTTCAACTCTTTTTATTATTATTATCATTCTTACTGTCATAGTCATGTTACAGTTATTTGTATGTATATTAATTATTATAATTCTAATTATTTTCTCGTTTTTCTTAGATATAGGTACGTACATATAGGTATTAGTTTATTTATTTGACTTCTCTTGAGTAAACTCGCTCCAACGTAGACCTCATCTAAGCTTTCACGCTCGATGGAGGTCAAGAGCTTACCCATTTTTAAATTAAATAAAAAAAAAAATCAAAGATCTTCCATTTTTGTGTCTCTGGTCTCTGGCCTCGCTTCGCCAAGATATTTATCTACCTATCTCTTCAATTCTTCCTCGATACATTGTATTAAATTCCAAAAAACTCAATAGTTCCACTTGGTATCTCAAATCTTCTCAAGTATTTTTTCGTAAAACTTTCTGAAGGAAAAGTTTCAGATCTATTTATAGGTATGTCAAAGTAACTGAAATTAGCATTTTAATCTTGTTGTCTACTTTTTTTTAAGAATAATAAATGGCTTTTCTTAGCATAAATATAACAGATTACAATTTTGACAAAAAAAACTGTTAATTTCTCTGCGTTCGAGGCGTAAACTAACGACCACTGCAGAATACTGACATTTATAATTATAATTTAAATTTCTATTGAAAACAATAAGTTGTTTATGCTTTATTCGTCAACAATTTTGAGAAAACGTTTAACGTAATCACCCTCAGAAGTCGCGATGAGTAAATATGCGCCAATGTCTAAATAAAGTACCAATCAGGCAATATAACCCAAACAAATTCAGGTATGAAACTTAATATGGACATAATTGTATTGTAAAATATAATTTGCATTAATAAAGATAATTTGTTTACGGTCATAGTATATTCATTCATCTCCGCTAATGCGTAGGCAAGTTTGATTTACATAAATTACGTAGAAAGCAATGGAGGTCAAGGTGTTCTTCGTCATCATGACGCAAGAGATACATTATGTAGCTATTTATACATCAATTATATGTTTATATATAACATGCTATTAAAAATATATTAGATATAAATATAATACAAACTGAACATGAGTTATAAAACCCAGTTTTCACCCCTTGAATTTTAGTTTTTATAAAAAGTTTATAATTTTATTACATTTTCTAAAAGAAATGCTTTAATACTTTTTTGCTAAAGTAGATAAAAAGAATTAAGTCAATGTATACGCATCGTACCTAAGCGATACCATAAAAATACTCAATTATTTTCGAATATTTCGTAATACTCTACTGATAAATTTATTTCGGTTATTTGCGATAAAATTTATGAAAAACCATAATGTAGCCAAATGTTTTTTTCTGTTACAAGACGAGAAAAAATTAAAATTCCTCTCCAATGTTGTTTTGTATAAATTAGAATTCGTCATTAGTGCTGACATAATATTGTATTCGACAGCACGAATAGATTGCCCTTCGGTCATTAAATATTTATTAGACGCTTGCGAAACCAATAACTTAAATTGTTTTAGAAAATTTATTGACGTAACAGAATAAGTACCGTTGTGTATCTAATGTGTACAAACTCTAAGACGAGCGATTGTAATATTCATATGGACGAAGTCACGGGCAGATGCTAGTTATATATTTTTGTTTTATTATATTTTTTCGAATGTCTAAGGTCGTTTTCGTATGTCGTATTTGTTTTACATGCAGTTATTAATATTATGTGAGCAGACAAGCAATCGTAAATACACTTTTTAGGGTGCCGTACTCAAAGGGTGTTTACCTTAAACTATGATTACCCTATTATTAATATTAAACCTTCGCTGACCGTCCGTCCGTCAGCTGGCTGTATCTCATGGACCGCAATAGAATTTTTACAGAATGTGTATTTCTGTTGCCACCGCAACAAGTACTAAGAAAAAAAAAATGTAAATTGTAAAAAGTTGGAAATTTAATTTTTTGTGTATTTCTATGGTCGCTAAAATAAAAAATAATAAAAACGAATTTCATTTACAAATTAAAGAGTAAAAAAATAACATAACAGAAATTTCATATATTATTTTCGACGTTGGTAAGGAATCCTTTATTTACGAGTTCGATAAGAAGTTGGCCGGTTTTATTATATTTATTATGCTCCTGTCGATATCAAATCCCTTTGTTTCAAGTTTATATTCGATTTATAGGAAGCGTCAAGGAAGTTATGATCGAGAAAATCGTATTCTCTATACCATTGCAATCATTATTATCTAGCGTCATATGAGGAACATTTCAAACTTTTTATCTCATAAAGGAAAGTACTCTAATGCGCATCGTAATACTCGGCAGTTTTAAACGTAACACATACATATATAGGATAGAATCGCTTCGGTAATGATTTTTGTTGATTTTTTTATTTTGTTGAAAATATTTTACCTTATATTTTATTTGAGTAACAGCCTATTGCCCAATTGCTAGGCAGCTGAAAATTTTTATATTTTGCTTTTTTTTTTCAATAATATAAGAAATTTGAAGTTAAGTCTCAAAAAGTTTTGTCGCCAAAAATATATTTGAATCTCTTCCGGACAGGAAGAAATCATAGCGACAGCAAATAACTCTTATTTATTGATTAATTATTCAGTTTGTGCAGCTTAATTTTATCATAAATTATTAAAAATGATACCACTATTGTCACTCACAAGGCCAACACGAAGCTAAGGTACCTCATTTATTAAAGCTACCAAGTTTATAGAGCCGGAAAGAAATATACATAGGTACACCGGTAAAATATAACCCTCTTTCGTGGCACACGTAAAAATACGAATGTTCGAGAAATCTCGTGTACTGGCTGGAAATCAATAATTAAACGTACGATATAACGGACTCTTCTCAAATAAAGTTGGAATTCAGGAACATAACCATGAATATTAAAGCAACATTTATCGCCATCCGTATTTGAGTAAAAATTTTATGAGAATACACAAAGTTCTGTAAAACAGTGTTTTGTCTACCAAATTTTATACAAGTGTTTAAATTTTCGAAAGTCTATTCCATTTAGTTATTCTGATAAACTCAGTTCAGCTTAAAATTGATGAAGTTTTCTAAAGCTGTTGGGATTTCTGGAAAAATTTTGCTAGTGTGAAGTACTAAAAATTTCAAACTGGAATCGTAATTTTATTCTTTTATATTGAGTCGCTATTGAATGAAATTTGAAATAATTGTTAGATTTTAATGCTATATTCGTCTCTATATAATAACATAAATATATCATAAAACGTGAGCATGTGAAACTTTTTCATCTGAAATCAGCGGTTCAAACGTCGCAAAAGTACCTACTGCCAAGAAATTTACACGAAGAAACAATTTTTAGAAACGGCGAAAAATGTTTATATTATAATATACAACTAGCTGTGCCCACGGCTCTAGTCACGCGGTCTACAGAATTATTTTTATTTTTTATTGCGTAATTCTTTTTCCTTAGTTCCACCTAATAACATCAGCTATCTACCGCTGAAAGTTCTGTCAAAATGGGCCCAACATTTTCGGAGATTCGTTGGTACATTTTTGTCCTGTCTGTCAGGCAATTTTAAAATTGTTGTTTATAATATGTACATTTAGTAATAAGCTGTTTTAGATATTAAATAAACATGAATTAATTTTTAAGCAGTAATGTATAAAATAAATTTTATTTGATGCATATCTAGGTTAGTATTCCGAGTAATCGCAATACACAAATGTCTATTTAGGTCATCCGAGAAACTGATCTATCTTATTGGATTAGTTATTGACATCAACAGTTAAGTGTTAAACTATTAGGAGCGATGCTCAAACAGCTCAAACCTGTCTGCAATCGCTGAAGATCTATACACCGATATTAATTGTATTGCAAATGTTCAAACGTTGTGGTGCCATAACTATGAATGAACTCATTTATTCCAAGCACAAGCTGGACTTAGTAGATGTGTGTCTAAACTCTAAAATAACGTATTTATTATAAAAATTAATTAGCACTTTAGATTTATGATGAACTAGCGACTCGCCCCGATTTTGCATGGGTAATTTCTAATGTTAATCTGATCGCTACCAAACTTCACAGGATTACTTACCGGGCTGATCTGATTGTTGTTTAAAATTTTTAAAAATTAGAAGGAAGAATGTATTGATAATTTTTTTAGGCCCTGCACCATCACGAGTCTATGAAGAAAAATATTTCAAAGTTTAAACATAATCGGATCAATGGCTTAGATTTTAATTGATTTGTGCTGGAGGTTAAACCTTTGGTTGAGACGCCAACCTCTATCTTTCCTTATTTTTTCTGCTCACTATCCGTTTCCTCCTTTGGTCGCCAACATGTATGTAATACCTTTTTTATGTTGACGGGTAGGAAATCTGCTACCAGACACCCGGCTTCCTGGTTAACGTTATGGGGACCCACTAAAACTTCCTCGTTGGCCGATCTCAGTGCGTTCGTCAGGTTACTGGAACTGTTGCAGAAAGAATCACCGCGACCTAACATAAGACAACACACCGGGACCGAGCTCCGCTGGTGGCTAATGCAGCTCGGTCCCGGGGGGCGAGATGGTAAAGCACCCCAGCGCTTCCCACACAAGTGCGCTGGCAGTCTGGACCACACCGACTATTGTCGACTCAGGGCCGCTCAACTCGGATACACAGGATCCCATCGAGGGTTTCAATTAGGTTGACTACGCTTAATAGGCACTATCGTATAACATGATGTATTAAAAAAAAAGACCTACTTACATTTTTAATTACACTCAAAATCAGCTACTGAAACTATAGCTGCATTTCTCTTGATGATATATTATAAATGTCGTCGCATTTAAAACGACGGTTTTTAAAACACGTATTCGACATAAAGTTTCTTGTTAAACGGCCGTTACTTTACAAAAATGTTCCGCAGAGAAGAAAATTGCCCGCTATTATTTTCTCGCAGTTCATTGCAACTTTTATGCGTCAAACTATATTTTGAAAATAAGCGTCTGGTTTCATAAAGTACTTGAACAATTGAACCTCGGGCAACATTGGAGTTTTATTTGTTTGTTTTCAAGGATCACACCTTTATAGGACTGCTTTAAGAAAAAAGAAAAACAATATTGAAATACAAAACTCGGCTAATGTTAAAATTAAATAATAGCAAAGTAAAAAAGGCTTAGAGAGGAAGGAAATCCTAACAAAAAGTTTAGTAAGTATCAAAAATAGCCAGGTAATCAGGCAGGTGTTAGTCTATCTACACTTGGGCTGTGTGCCAACGGTTGTTGTGCCAGAGCCGCACTCCAGACGCATTTTCCCGTTGCGAGTGCACTGTAGATTATCTGTAACGGTTTAAGAGTACAATTTATAAATGCAACAACTCATGTTATTAAAAATGTTTTTATATTTCTTTTCAAACCTTTAGAAATAAAATAAACAACTTTATTTTATAAATTGAAGTTGTTCAGATGTATCCATTCAACACTAGTTTTAAATTAGTTCTTTTCTATAAAACTCGATCTACTTTTGGTTCATTGAAACGTGAATACGATCGCAACGTGCACGTTCAATATATAGTAATCTAATCTTTAGCTATGATCTTTTTTTTTCAAATTTAAATTTATAGTACAAAATCTATCAGAAAGACGGACAGGTTTTAATAGAAGCTTATACGATAAGACTTGACATGTCTGTGTAGTGTAGCCACAGCAAGATTCAGGCATCAAATATTCACGTGTGGAGGTTGCCGTTTTACGGTCTTCCTGCATGCCCCGCCTCCAACCCCGTCTCAAACAACTGAATGTGCTAAAATCAATAACTGTTGTTTGACATTGGGATTAAAATAGTATTTACATATTTTGTTATTGTATGATAAGTTGATTAAAACTCAGTTATAACGGACGCGAACGTTTTAATCAACGTATGCGATGTAGGCAACAAATTTAGTTTTTTTTAATTGTGATTTGCGGTTTGACATGAATAATTGGCGTTTAGACTTTTATAAAACACCCTTTTTTAATAACTAACACAACTACAAATACCAGCTGGCATTAATTACGGTCTTGTTCTAAATAAACCAGTTTCTATCTGTGGATTTAGTAATAGAAATTTGAGAACAGGGGTAATTTTGGTTTATGCCAATATTTTTATTTTAGTGTTATAAAACGTCTCAATAGGCGCCCTTTTAGAAGCTTTGCTTCCATTACTTAAAATTTTAATTGTTTCAAAAATACTATAAAATCATCTCAACTTAAGAAACAGAGATAATATAATTTGATATATCTTCATAGACCATTTTAAAATTACTGATAAGTAAAACTTCCAAAACCAATAATATTTATTAATCATGAACGTTGTGGCGCAGCGGAAGCGAACATCAAGGAATGTGTCCGCCATTGGTAAAAAAGAAATTGCAACATAAATATATTATTAAACGTGAGTGACACCTACAAATGTATGGTGTAAGATGTTGCAAGCGCTCTTAAGCTACAACAACCGCTTACCATCAGGTTGGTCGTATGCGTGCTTGCCAACTTAGTCACATAAAAAAAAACAAAACATATAAATACTCGTAGTTTTTGAAGCTTTTAATCTCAATGTATATAGCTTTTAAACTTAACTAAAGAATAGATCTATATTAAATATTTCCATGCATAGGCGTTATATTAGCCGACAATGTAAATAACAAAATCAGTCAACAAAAAATGCAGGTATGAAAATCTTTGAAGACTTTTCGTGATGTATACATAAAACACATTAATAGTCTACAGAAGCGGTAAGCTTTTATTTTTTATCTTTTTAGATTAATTTTCAAAAGGATGTGGCTGTGGTTTAAGACAAGAGAAGCAACAATAAGTTTTAGGTACAGAACGTGTAATAAGAGTGTTGGTACACACAGTACAAGTATAAGCTAAAATCTTATGTATAAAACGTAATCTAATACAGAAGCTAATAACAATGACATCCTGTCAAATATAATAACTAAATTAAAAGTTATGAACTAAATTAAAAAAATAAAGATGAACATGCCATAGGAATCAGTAATTATAATTAGTAATAAAAAATAAGAAAATAAAATAACAACTGTAATTATATATAATAAACATTATTAAAAGGTAGGTATAATAATGTATGTAAAAAAAAAATATTTTTACAGTTAAAATTAAAAATGCAAACATTTAAAATAGTTTTTATGACTAATGCTTAATTGATTACATAATTACATATAACATACCTTACCTTAAAAATTGTTTGTATTATTTAGTCATTTTGGACGGGGTTTCTATTTTTCTTGACTCGAAAGTCGACCCGCCACCCCGCAAAAGAGGCCCAAGAAATTGGTTAGGTTAGGCTCCTCAACCTACAGGATCCGCAAATCCTTAAAGACTGAGCCGGCTCGAAGCGACGCGTTTATACAGCGTCGAGCTTATATAATACTGACTGCGAATCTCGTCAGCGCGATGTAGAGTTTCGTGCAACGCCATCTAGTGAACGGTAAGATAATTTGTTTTACTTTTATAACTATACATAAAAAACAGTAACGTGATTTTGCTACTGCCAGACATTCTATACTGATGGATCTAGATATTGACTTGTATTGTATTTGCAGGAAATTTTGAAATTTTTCGAAATTTCATCCATAAGGTTAATAGTAAAAGGGTAAAGTTTGAAACAAGATACTAACTTTTTTCAGATTTCAAGAATTATAGCTTGGATTTCAAGTATAGGACGAACTTACTCTTCGGCTCTTATTATCCCGAAAACATGCTGAGAAAAATATAAAGAAAAAGTTTTTTAAGTATTTATAGATAATTAGTATTGTACAAAGCTATTATTTATAATATTTTTTAACATTATTTTGAATAAGAATAACTTGCATCATTAGCTGATTCGAAGTTTATTTGATAATAAACTTCAAAAAGCCTTGATGAAAATGTACGAAGCCGGGGCTAGCGTGGAATTTTACAAAATATGAAAATGTTTTAAGAGCAACTGTTATTTGTATTATTTCAAAAAGCCTGTGTAGCATGTAGCAGACCGGCAAGAATATTTCAACAATACACAAAGTAAAAGTAGGGTGTGAAAAACGTTGAACAAAAACACTAGATCTTTAAAAGAGTGCGCCTTTCGTGATAAACAATTGTCGTTAGTCGTTTTTTGTACCTTTATATATGTATACTTGTTACGGATCTAGTGGGCGAGGTTCGCGCAGGATGGAGGCTTGCGGTCTTGGGCAACTCAACGGTACTCGAACGGGATGTCGTTAAGCTATTCCGATCAAAGTTAAGTTTTTAAATTGTATGGTTTCTTGACGGACGTTGCCACATAAAGCTTGATCGGGCTTCTGTCTATAAGTATAGAATATGGTATAGTATAGAATATGGTATGAATGAAAAGAATTATAAAAAATATTGCATTACAACATGTAATACACAAAAATCACACAAATTCCCTTTTTAAATATCGACTAAGAACCTTTTTAAGGTCAGTCGGATGCAACAGCTAGTTTCTATTATAATTATTTTTTGTAAAAATGTAATCACATTTTTTATTGAAAATGTATTGAAAATTATTTTTTATTTTAAATTTTTGTAAAATAAGTTGCAAATACTATGATATAAAACTCACATTTTGTTATAAAAATCTTTTGAATATTCCTCTAAAGTGTAAATCAGTTTAGTTAAAATTTAGGTTACACATGAATTGACGCGAAAGTAATGAATATCTACGTAACAACAACCGCAGAGTGACCTAGTCACTTGTCTTCTAAAATATCTTACAATTCATTAACTTTTCAACCAGGCGTTGGCATAGTTAATATGATTAAATAATTTTTCATTATCGCAGCCAAGACGAATAAAGAACTTAAACGAACTTAAATTAACCAAAGATCAAATGTGCGCAATCACCATTGTGCGTCACAAGTGTAATTTGTTTTAGAAATTCAGAAGAAAAAAGAAAAGCAGAAGAGATCTGCTCATTTAGTAGTTGTAGAACCATTCTTTTACCAGCACAAATAGGCAGGGTCAACCGCTACTACACTCTCACAGAAAATCGGCGTAAAGTAACAATATCAGTACTGTTGCGTTTCTTCAAGTGACACTTCAAGTATCGCAAGCATACATAGCATAGAAGCACAGAGAAGCTCAATTGAAATACAACAATGAGGTCTCCACAAAGTGATAGCGCCTACAGCTTTATCTATGGTAGTTTTAGCTACAAGATACAAACAAAAACTAAAAGTTTCATTCTTTCGCCTCGAATAAAAAAAAAGTATGCTTGTGACACCCTTACGGTATTAAAGGGATATTTTCACCACATTTTAAATATCCAGGCCCACTATTATTTGTCGGTGGTAGTACATAATCTATATACATATAATATTAGAGAGATTATATTAATACTATAAAATCAATTTTCTTTTTAGTAATGTTAAAAGGAAAACCGTTGCCAAAACACCTATCAAGTTAAACCGAATCCGGAGATAGGTCGACACCACCGTGCCGTGTACGTCGAGTATCAGGGAATTTAACAAATATACCAGCGGCACTACTTCCTTCCTCTTTACCGCTCCTGAACAGATAAAACCAAATATCAGCCAAAATTTTACTTTGTAACTTTAGCAAATAGCCGTTATACAAATAAATGCGATAATTATGTTCTCCTATAATTGCCCTGTAAAATTCTATTAAGAACATTGTTACGCTGATCGTTCTTACTTTAAGTTGCTTATACAATTATTGAATAAAGATGACAAAAAGAACTAATTCTGTTAAAGGGATAAATCTGTAGTTAAAAAAAGTAGTTCGTCATAATCGAATTATTTAAATAAAACTTTCAGGTTACATAATTATTTTGTATTGAATATTAAATAGATCATCACATCACATTTGAACGTCACATCAAAAAAAACGATCTCGTGAAATGTCCAATATATTCAAATTTAAATTTTCATTTTTGTTTTCTATTTTGCAATTGTTAGGACGAGGCGAACGCCAGCGCCTATATCCGATAATTAAAACAAACCAAGTTGATTACGTTGCGTGTTACATACTATCAATTTGTTAATTACGAGGGTTTCCAAAAATACACATATTCATACGTCGACATAAATGTTCTTATATTAATAACTTTGCGTATTTAAATAAAAACCAAAAGCTATTTGGATACAAAGCTTGGTATAAACAGTTCGAAAAAGTTTAATATTTTAGGCTACAAAATAACCATGGTCATTTTTACAATTATTCTTATTCAATAAATCGATAAATTTCAACAAGGTACTTTCTTGTTCTATAATCCTGCTTCATATTAAATTTTAATTCAATTATATATTTTTTTTTGTTCTAGAATTTTCATTAATTAATAAATTAGTTTAACTAAAATCACATAAAAAGCTATCTTAAGATCTTATTTCTTCATTTATATCTTAAAATTGTATTCACAAGATGCAATACCGATCTCTGTTTAATTAAACCCGACTGTATGACGCCGTATCGCCAATTAGCAAAGGAAATATCACATTTGAGCTGAACTGAGCATCGGCGGAAATTGTGCGGTGTCGTGGAGTTTCTCCTTCAAACGATACTATTACCTGGATTCGAGGGCGTATTCATAGACTAGGCAATTCTCTTCAAGTCAATGAAAGCTATCTTGTTTTATTTATACTTTCGTTTATCGTTTATTTTGTCACGTCCGTCTGTCCGTCCGTATGTCACGGCCTTTTACTCTGACACTATTAGCTCTATATATATAAAATTTAGTAAATTGGAATTGTGTTTGGATGTTTCTTTCTCAATCACTCAGAATAAACGGCTTAACGGATTGTGTTGAAACTCAGTACACAGATAGATAGTTATTTGGACTAAAACATTTTTATCGCGGAAAAAGTTTTGTTCCTGTGGGATTATCAAAAAACATGCTACAAGACTTATTCAATTGAAATTCGGTACAGAAGTGTCTTATGGAAAATTATTAGCTTACAAATGATTAATTTGTCCCTGGAGCGAATTCTAAGTCTCTGCGGACAGTGTGAGATGCTAGTTCCTTATATTATATAAAGTACAAAAGATTATTTCTAATCAAGCTGCAGAACCCTTGAGTTTCCAATGTTCATGGTCCACCACGCACTTGATCGCTGATTATTACCTATTTATTTAGATTCTAATGTAATCTTGTTCTTTGTTAGTTCACTAATAGTATTCACTTACGTATTAAGATAATACAAGCACCTTAGTCGCTAATATGCTCAGCAATATCAACATACTCGTATGTTTGTATATCATTAGGGTGACCAAGTTTGATATGAAGCGTATATTAGTTGAAACGCGGCATGTGCGTTTGTCAGCTGTTTCACATGATTGATCTTTGACGCGCCCTCCGCCCTATCTCTGAACACAATAAACCAGAGGAGGTGCTATATATCCGTGAACTAAATTTATCCTGACACCACGTCATTATTTTAATAATGCCCATGAGTATACGCAGAAGTTTATTCTGCCATGGTGACAAAATATGCACGATCTTTTTTGAATACAACTCATTAAATAAAGTATGCTGGCTACGATATAACCTTAGAGGCTGAACTCTAAAATCTAAATAAAAAATGTACCTCGGGGAAAATTATTCATCGATTTCTTGGAAAATAAACTGTAGTTATAAAAAAATTGTTGATACTATAGCTCAGTTTCGCAATTTTATCCGACAATGATCGTAGAGGCACTTCGAAATAAAAAAGTGATGGATATGACTTTCTTGTGTAGCGGGTATCCTGTGTTAATCCAGGGTATAAACTTATTCAGTTTTGTATTCATTAGTGTAAATATTCAAACAACCTACCTTTCAAGTTCCAATATTTATTTTTTTTTTATTTACGGTGATGTTTAAATAATTAAATAAGTATGGATCACATAAATCACATATAAAATCCTGCTTACATAAATGACTTTATAAATAATTTTAAAATCTCTCTCGTCGGAACATAATACTGCATTGTATGTTGCTTGGCGGATTATTAGATTTACTCACAAAGTATTAGCGTAGGAGACTTCTAGTGGACTCGCAGCTTCCATTTAACTTGTTATACTTGATATTATGAGAAATGTTAAAGAATTTATATTAAAATTCCATAAAACTGGAGATCATTTTTTTTCATAAAATATTTTATAGTAATATCGTGGCGCAATGGTAGCAAACCTGCCCTGGGTAAAAGCAAAGTCTTGGGTTGTATTGCCGCTCTGGGCAAATGTTTGTATTGACCATATAGACCTCGCTTCTGGTCTGGGTAGGTCTGCTTGTGTTTATGAGATTTCGGATGAATTTTCGAGTCCGATATCGGACACTGGACATAACTTACATAGAATCCGCACTTTCCGGCGCAT
The DNA here is from genome assembly GCA_023373885.1 of Hestina assimilis. NCBI lineage: Eukaryota > Metazoa > Arthropoda > Insecta > Lepidoptera > Nymphalidae > Hestina > Hestina assimilis. The sequence goes on along the minus strand of CM041747.1, from coordinate 15,664,603 downwards.
ATGGTATAATATTCACTATCACTGCGGTAGAAAAGCCGTCAAATATTACAAAATCATTTTTATTAATATGATTTATAATATAAAGCTAACAACTGAATTCGGTCGAAAAAACAGAGAATTTCAAATTGCATTCCATCGTTCCTCGGGCATATTATCAAGTATCGTAGAAATGTGACAAAAAAACATTAGACAGGAATCGGCTCGTGCGATCTGTGTCAAATCGGGGAGCACGACGACGCGACATTTCCTTCACCGTGACACATGCATCAAATGTGAAATATTATATTACATATTTGCGTTTTCTGATATAGCCTAATGGAGCATAAATGTTTGTACGTAGCTGGCACATTATAATTATCCTCTTCTTTCTAGCATTATTTCCGGTATTATACGAGTACCCAGGGTCCGCTTATCACTCTTGTCCAAATTTGACAAGTTACTAGTTTTTACACAGAGCGATTGTCATCTGACCTCTGCAACCCTAAGGGCGAACCAGTAGGTCATTGGATAAGAGCACTTTATTTATCAACAGCTTAATGGTCTCTCCGAGGCACGGTGAGGAGAGGACAAGGACAAACGCCCAGACCAATACAATAATCACTTACTTAAAATTCAAATGAATTGACTTGTTAGATTGATGGGTTTTAATTGGACACAAACAACTTCATCACTATCATGTTTAAATTGTTTCCCATTTTATTATTATTTTTTAAGTATTTTGTTTTTGCGTGTTGTCTTAAATAAAGTTTTCTTCCTTCCTTCCTACCTCCCTGCCTCCTTCCCTACCCCTCCCTCCCTCTCTCTCTTTCTTCGTTCGTTGGTCAGTAAGGCCAACAACAATACACATTTCCAAAAAAAAGTGCCGAAATACAGAATAATGGAGAAATTCCCAATTACTCTAATAAAAAATTTGACAGTTAGTTTCAAAGATAAAATACTTTAAAAAACCACCTGATCGGCTTCAATCGTCTTACGACTAAGGCACGAAAAAATTTAAAGAAGTTATTGCGGAGTATTTAGTTCTTATAATTTAAGGTGTCATCAGATCAAATCACAACCGAAATTAACGTGGAACCATTTCTGAAGCACACCCTATCCAACAAAAACATTAAAGAAATCGATTATTTTTACTTAAGCCTACAACAAACAAAAAAGTTATATGCAAAATAAAATCCCTAATAACTTTTTTGAAATCAATCAAAAACACTCAATATGAATCTCTTGACAACATCTTTTATATATTAAATTATTAATACTCGAGGTTTCGAAATTATTATGGAGAAGGAATGTGTATAATTTAAAAAAGAATGCCAGTCGATGAAATAATCTCGAATCAGAATCCAATAAGATCGTATTGGATATGAATATTTACCGCTGCCATCGATATGAGATATTGGTTTGAATTGACTGGTAATTATTTAAATATTTTAAGATATTGACAACATTTTAGTACGATCAGAAATTACCGTAATACTCGTGCTAACAAAGGAATACTTTTCAAGGATATTACTTACATAGGTAGGTACATAATTATGTAGCCTTAACAAACTAGAGATTTTATTTAACGACCGTCATTGCGTGATGGTAGCGATCCTGCTTTTACCCCAAAATGGTCGCAGGCTGGGTTTCCGCTCGGGGCTGACGTTTGTATTAATATTACAAACTTGTGTCTGTAAGACGGCGTATATATAGGCATCTGATATATACTCGTATTTAACGAGGCCCAATGGCGTCAACTCCTTCGCACTCTGTTTCTTCTAATTTCCATCTTCTCAATTCTCTCCATCCGTGATATCTCAACCGTCTTAATCTAGGTACAGTTAGGTTGTTTATCGCTTTATAATAATTGTAACTAGATGTTGCTTTAAATTGCTAGAAGTTCAAGTATGTATAAATGTTGACGCTTTTTTGATAATGGCCAAACTAATTTAATAAATCTCTGGTTTTATAGTCAGATAACACTTCCATTAAAATATTACATTATAGGCAAACGTATAGCCTACTGTCCACCCGGTGGTAGGTGGTCACCGTAGCGTCGGCCCACTACGCATTGTTATTCAATCAGAAGTAGGATAAAACCCAACTACTGAAAGAACACGCTTCAAAAATTATGAAACGAGAAAATATTCAGAAGCTAGCCGTGGTCTACAGCATATTACCTATATTAAAAATTGCATCTATATTTTATTAAAGTACCATCCTAAATATACTAAATTAAGAAAGACGCTGGTAGTCCGTGTGCTCACTGGTCGGTAAGAGAACAGTGGTTTAAGCAGTTTTAGGCGCGGACAGGCTATAAATGGGTGACCGTTTTTTTAGTTGTATTTCAAATGAGTGGGCACGTACTTTGGAGGGCACTTTAAAAGTCAGTCCCGACTGTTATCAACACTTATTGTTCATAATAGTTGTAGTACCTGGATGACAGAGCTTTGCTCGATTTTCTTTTATGGATAATCGTGTTTTTTGAAAAAATCTATTTAGATAAGATCTACATAATGATGAAATACGAATAATATTTTTTGTTATTTTCAAAGAACAAAAAGGGGAAAAAATAATCGGAATGGAGACACCTGAACTCGAACCGGGGTTTTCATTGCCTGAAAACACGGACAATATGACATTTTCTAAAAATGAATCCTAGCTATATCGATTTATCGCAACCGAAACCCCCTGTATACTAAATGTCATGAAAATCATTGGAGCCGTTTCCGAGATTCAGATTGCTCGTTTAAAGGTATTAGATAGATAAGTCAAGTCAAAGCCTTGTATACTACTCTGACTGAGGTTGGCCACTGACCACACGTTAAAATGATCCGCAATCAGTAATTATGTAAGACGATACATAACTTGATTTACTGGTGGTAGACCTTTTATTGTAAGAGGCTGGCTAGGTAGTTATCGCCGCAGAGTCAGATATTCTACCGCAAAGCAGTGTTTTGCATGTGTCACTGCTAAATTACCGGTTAAAGAAGATTTAAGAACGAATATCTGTGGACAACGTGTGACTGCAATCTACAAATGAATTGCAAACCTTCATAGGCTGCGATAACCGCTTACCATTTAAAAGACAGTCATAAGATTTTATCTGAAACTAATTCTGATAATAAAATCAATGTACTAGTTACGGAAGGCTCAAGTAATCCGCTCCGGCCGCGACGCGACGACCACAACTTTATCGATAGATCTGAATACTCGCTACTTTAAACTTGTACCACCACCAAAGAGTAATAGGATCCATATTAAAGTAACTTTTAAACTCGAACCCAGTCCTGAATACCAAAAAGGTCTTACTAAATAACCTGATATAAAATATAAACCTATTCAAAAATGGATGCATATTGACCTACTTTTTACGAGTGGTAATTACTATACTAGATATTATGTACAATTTAGTTCACAAATCTTTCGTTGGTAAATATTATTTGCTTTTTATGGTTCTGTACCCAATAGACGTCCATCTGTCAGCGGGCTGGTAGGGTATGTGTATTTCTGTTGCCGCTTCAGTAACAATCACCAAAACTAATAATGCTTCTTTAAATAGCGAATTTTTTAATTAAAAATTATGCTTTCTTCATATTTTACAATTAGCATCTCAAAAATAGACTTAAATTGTAACCAATGGACTGGCTTTTTCCAAATTCTTCTAAATATAATTTCATATCGTGCGACCGTATTTTTTTTAAAGTGCGAATCGGACTCGTGCACGTAGAGTTCCGTACCATTATCTATAACTAGGTCAACGGGAACTACCATGTAGGTTTTAGACCCAAAACCCATAAGGTACTACTGTTTGACCTAGAATTGACAATTTTGGTTAAAAGCAATGTCTTACAGCACAAGTAAAGTAAAAATTCCAATTGAAAACAATTGGCAAATTTTGGTACTTTCAAGTTTTCGAGAAAATCTAAATATGCCCAAATCTTTTTATCAGGTTAACTCAGAACCTTGATTTTTATACACCTAATAGGGGTTATAGACCTCAGTATCTTGTATAAATTTCAACTTACTAAGTCAACCCGTTCCTTAGAAAATCATAGATGATACACGGACTGACAGACGGGCGAGAAATTTATCTTATAAGGGTGATTTTTTATCTTTTGTGGTACGGAACCCTAAAAAGAAACTACTTTATATACTTTATTATAATATAATTTAAATAGTTTAGTCGTAAACATTCGTATCCCGGTTGGCAGCGCATTAGGATAATGTATTCTGTACTGTGAGGAGAAATATGAGTTGTTTTCTTATGCACATTCAATTGATTGAGGTTGCTAGCATACGTCATGTCGTGCTAGTCGTTCTTTGTGATCTGGAAAATACATTGATGATATACCAAGGGAACATTTTTTGTTCGCAAGCAAGTATACGACCCACCTGATAGTAAGCGGGTGCCGTAGCCTATTCGTACGATGGTAAAACTCACGAGTCGCCAACCTCAATGTATTAGTTCTTAAAACTCCTTTTCCAAGTATTTTCACTAGCTACTGTGTCTTTCAAACCAGAACAAAGTAATGCAAATCACACTATTGCTTTGCGGTAGGATATCTGACACTGCGGCGGTACCTACCCAGCTGGCCTCTTGCAATAAAAAGCCTAATACCAGTAACATTATAATATATAAGCTATACTTGGCACATACAAAAATATCTAATTAAAATTATAATAATATCGACTTCATACAAAAAAATACTTGTCTTTAATTGCCCATACCCGTTGATGTATTTTATACGTATTAACATGTTTCGTTTATTGTACCTATATTATGTTCAAAGCAAGTGGCTAAGATACATTGAGTGGTGAGTGTAAAATAAGTAAGGCAAACCTAGACAGCTCAGCTAGTAGCCAGCAGCGAGCGACAAGCACGTGAGTCGCTCCGGGGACCATTCATGTACGAGGGCGGCGGCCTGCGCGCGCACCGATCAATACGGCAGCTGTGGCGGGCAGTGCCCGGCCCGCCGTGCGACCTCTCGCACGTGCCATGCCACGCGCCCTTCGCTGCGCTGTGAGCCCATGACCGCTCTCCACAGATGACGGAGCCCGCCCGCTACCTACGACAGCGCCGTATTCACCCCGCACACAGCACGCCCATTAAAGCCGCGCGGCTCGCAACGCGTTTACACAGTACGACAACAAGGTACGGAAATCGATACGGCACGCGAGCACCGCAGCAGCTCCGTTGACCGCGAGGCGCTGACCATCGGACCCTCGTGTTCTTGCGCAGACCCTTCCGTGGCGATGACCACTGAAATTATATCAAAAGACGAATTCGAAAGTATTAATCATAGAAATGTTAGATTTTTTGTGGTTTTCTTAAAATGAATTTCTTAATTATTTATTACTATTGTATTTTACATAAAACAAGATTTTTGACAAAAATCTTAAATACATTTAATTTAATAACAATCCGAATAAATCAAGTCTCATTCTAATTCTTTCACTACTATATTTATAATGAAGGTACATAATATGATAAAAAAATCGTAATTTTGTACTCTCCAAAATATCAGTATAATATTAAATAACATAATATTATAATAAAATAATATTAATAATAAAAATTAGCTTTAATGCTTACCATTATTTTTATTCAATACGATTCGATCGAAGAAATCTTGTAAACTTAACTAACTAAATAGTAACTACAAAAATATAATATTATAAAATTTCTCATTTTACGATAGTTTAATTATTTTGGGGCACTGGAAATTCTAAATATTTATACAAAGACTGGGAAAATCTGTAAGTACAACCGATACTAATTTCTTAGCCAATTGGGAATCGAACATTGGCTTTAAAGGTAAGCCCACTACAACTTTATCAGATTGCCTATTTTATTCACCATAGCATTGCCAGTGACTCCGTCCGCGTATTGTTTTGTACAGATTAACGTTATTGAATTTGAAGGAAACACAGTTTAAATTTTAATGTAATCTAGCTATTTACACGGTAAGATCTACATCTTTTTACTAATAGAAATAATAACTTTGGCAGTTTAGTGTTCAGTCGACCTTAAATATTTTTCCAATTTAAAAATATCTGTAAAGCATGCATAGCTCCGATAGAGGCTTACAACTTTATAATACTAAATATAGACTCTATTTAGTTCATTAACATTCAGTCATTCGTTCAGTGATAAGTGAGTAAAATAGCAGGAAACTTGGACGGCATTGCTCTCTTGTATGTTACTTAAGTCAAGCTTTTTACATTTTTTTTATTGAAAAGTATCGTATAATATTAATATAATTTTAAGTAACATTTTCAATATTGCTTCGATTTCCACACTCTACTTATCTAATTATTTTGTACTATCCATTTTTTTTTATTTATAACCTTTAAAAATAAAATATATCACCCATTAATATCACATGAATTTTCATCATTATTTCAAAAACCTTATTTTCCATTATTAAAATTACGTGTCAAGAAAATCTTCGATGAACAATAAACCACAAGATCCTTGAAAACTTTGCTACAATGTACATTTTAATGTAATCATTTGTTAAGTTTCTTCGACTATCGAGTCGAAAGTAGCTTATAAAACCGCGTAATAACAAAATCGATAAGCTGATTACGCTAACACGAACGTTTGTAGAGGGCAGCTGAACTAGGCGGTAGGAAAATACCGCTAGAATATCGTGATGCAGTGCAATTATTGCGGTAGGGAAATAGTCCAAGGACATTTCAGATATATGTTCATTTATAACTGAAGGGCGTGCATTTATTGATAATGTTATTTAAATTGAAGTCGTGGAAAGCACACACCAGTCAGATTTTTAAAAGTTAAGAGTTTTTTTATCAATTTCGTTTTTCATTTGGGTCAAACTTTTGTAGAGTCGATTGGCCGAAAAAACCTACCTTCACGAAAAACTACTTTAAATTTTGTTCCATTAAAGTGATCGCTGGAGACCATTTCAGTCTTAGTTCTTCTTCAGAACGTTGACGGTAAACATCTCCATAATAATATCGAACAGCATATAATTTAAAAGTGGCATTAGTCATCAGATTACTAATAAGTTTAGTTGATTCCGTTCCGAAAGCTGTAAATAAATAAAACTAACTGGTCGTTTCATAAGTATCATCAACCTTAAAGCTCTAAATAGTAATAAAACGATAATAACTAAGATTTCGTTAAAATCTACGAAAAATAATTTCTGTTGTTGGGTTTGGTATTTTTAATCATATTTTTAGCAAAATTAAAATTAAAACTAACATTTTTCGACTGTAAATATGTAAATCGCAAATGACTATTTATTTGGCATGCTCTCTAGTCTAAAAAAATGTTGGACAGTTTAGTTTTAATTATTGGAGTACACAGGAGATTAAGAAGGTTTGCCAGCACCAATTGGTTGATAATAATAGACATAGCCAATCGGCCATATTGAATTTTTAAGCAAATCGCTTGTTCCTTCTATTCTTTCAGAACACTATTTGGACGCAAATAAGCAATACCATGTCAACCCACAAAATTGAAAAAACTGAGTTATATATGCAGAAGTGTTGGTAAATGGCTGAAGAACATTTTTTCTTTAATATTTGTAGGGTTTTAAGCTTTAAAACTTCTAAAAAAGCCATTTGTTAATCATGCAATTTATGTATTATGTTAAACGTTTTGGGTTATATTATATACGAAATATGAAGTTTGTATACTTATTTTTTGTGAAAATAAGTAAAATAACATACATAAATCTGAAATTGCCAAAAACTTGACCAGTACATAAAAAATATTCATATAAAGCAAGTTGTTCAAAATATTCAAACGCGTTTTTCTCGAAATGGCATTCGTGTGTGTTGACATGGTATTGCTTATTTGCGTCCATTTGTTTTCATATGGTATTTGTACCTATGAAACACAATTTAAGTTTGATTTTGTTTTCGCGATGAGCGCAATGCAACATCAATAGAATTCCGGCCTAAATGCTGAATCTGTTTAAGGCCGAAAACTATATAGTGTGGTGTTAGAAAAAGTATTTTTTAAATGTAAAAACTTAATTCAGGTATGAAGTTGAGATATAAAACTTTGTGTCTTTTTTCCTTACAAAAAAAAACATTTATTTAAAATCCAAAATAATATAATAATAGTACGGTTACGAATACTACGGTTATGCCGATGTTTTTCAACAAATATTTAAAAATCCCGAGGTCACGAGTTCTATTTTATTAGCTCGGAAGAGATATTTATATTGGCACGCATCTGCTTCGGTCCGAGTGTTTATGGTTATTTTTAGACTTCTGACAATGAGCAGTTGTCCCAATGAAGACGGATAAGTCTGCCCTACTCTTTGTTATTGCTCAAAAATATTAATACAGAGTGCGTTGTTTTTGCATTTTTTTTATACCACAAAAGTGGCAAAGAAATATACGTCTCGCTAGATGGATGATAGATGACGCTTGCAACTGTAGTGTTACATACATGCTACCGAGCTAATAGATAAAAGAAAAGTGATTGAGAAAAGCGACGAGGACAAAGGAATGGATGCATATATTTGAAATTAAAGTTTGGGCCTCCAGACGAAGTTCATCGACATTCTGTGTAAGGGTGCTTTACCGGTCGAATCGGCCAATTTGTGTCGAATATACAAAATTTGAAATGTATTATTTTACTCTGGGAGCTAAGTATATGTTTCTTGCCAGGTGATGCACCGAGGATGAGTCGCCGCGCGCGGCCGTGACATGGGAGCGCAGGCATGGGCTGGCGCGCCGAGCAACCGCCGCACATCGCCGCCGGCCTGCTCCTCTTATTGCTAGTCTACTTGCCGGGTATGATAGTTGACGCTTCCGACCATTACCTGTATTATAAATTAGTGTACCAACCGTCTCAGTGTCATTATGTGATTATGATGCACTTATTTTATAGCGACCTACCCCGGTTTCACAGGAGTAATAACCAATGGGTAAAATCTTGATCGAATGTTGATTGAATCGCTACCAAAATTCATAGGCTGAACAAATCTGAAGATTGTCCGAAAATTTCATCCAAAATCTGCACACATAACGACATAAGTTTTTAAAAAATATATAAAAATGTACACTAAAGTGTAGTATCGTAAAGAAAATTTTAAATTTGGGGGACTCCGACAGAAGCGAAGCTTTTATATATCTTCAAAATATCGTCCGCTATTCTGAATTTGACAATAAATGCCACTTTTATAATCAGCACCCCGAGAAACCTCGAAATTGGTAGCCAAAAATAGCATTCTAAATTTAGAGCTATGTTAAACGCCATCTGTCGTTGAAAATCAGCGACTACTCAGCAGCAATGGATAATTTACTTCCCGGCATCCGAACGTAGAACATCCTATAAAAGCTTCACTTCAAAAATCTAATGCGTTTTTTACAGTCACTTGCCATCAAGATCACCAGGATGCTGTTCACATCACAGCAATCCTCGGAGAGAGCGTTGTGTTCAATTGCCAGGTGGACTTCCCCGAAGACATACCCGTGCCGTACGTCCTGCAGTGGGAGAAGAAGGTAGGCGAAACGGTACGACGGCCAACACTCCACTCTTACAATACAACGCTGCTCATCTTTCGTGTGTGTGTTTCTGTTCAGTAAAGGTCGGCTCGTCCCCGCGACGCGCCCCGCAGAATGTAATGTATATTCTCGTGCTTGTGTCAACATCGACACCTCGTATTGTCCCGTGCTAGTGGTACCGCGGGCGCCGCGGGCCGGGGGTTCGCCCCGCCGCCCCCGCCCCGCGACAGCCCCGCGCACGCCTTTATGTAACTGCCTCTTCAGCGTAATGCCTCTTATTTGAAGCGTCGCCCGCCGAACGGACGACTAACACCACAGTGACAAAGGCCTTCAAAGCGAGTCCGAGAGAGCAGCAGACCCCCGTTAGATAACGAACAAACACATACACCACCACATGTTATACAACTACAAATATAATTTTACAATTCTATAATAACTTTTGTTTTGGGTGCACCAATTTATCTTTCTAAGATAGTACGGGGAGCACGTTGTAGCTTACACGGCTGACACGGGGCACGCGCACTCCCTCGCGCACTGGCGGCGGTTCTGTCTGTTTCTCTCTTCCTGTGGCTGTGGGATTCGCCCACTATCTTTCCGCAAACTTAGACAAAATAGATAAACTGTAATTATCTATTATTAAAACCCATTAAAAGCATGTTGTAGTATTTGATTTTATTTGTACGCCATTTCGCACGCATAAAATAATTATCATATATCATTGTTTACGTATCCCTTAAAGACAAATTCTTTCGACGAATTCAGAATTATAAATAGTCAGAAAAAACTGTCACGGGTCATATCTTACTTTCGCTGTTATCATTGCATGCTTTTGTAGCATTTTATTCCGTTGTAGTTTGGTTATTGTCTTGTGATAACTATATACCTCATTATTACGAGGTAATATGTATAAATCTGTGTTACTCAGAAGCAAAATAGTAGTATAATGGACATGTATGATGTATATAGTCGTAACGTGCAAATGTATGTGTTGACTCATACATCTTAGTAGATAGCTAACTGCATTAGGTAGGATATCTTTTCAGCCTCGCACCAATTGAATGTCAGATATTAATATCGTTTTTGTATGTAGGGTCAGGACATCCCAATATACATCTGGTATGAGAGCTACCCGACGCATAGTGGAGAAGGTTACGAAGGGCGAGTGTCGCGGGTTGCTCCGGATTCCCCGTATGGCGCCGCTAGCCTCAACCTCACTAATATTAGGGAATCTGATCAGGTGATTAAAATTAAAAAGTTTTATTAGTAATATAAAAATATTTAATGGCTGATGTTTGAAGCCTCTACGGTAGAAGGGCCGACCCCATTCGAGAATTTCAAATTCGACCTGAACCCTTGAGGCTATTGTCGTACCCACTCCTAGTACAAGCTACAAGATTATCTGGTAGGGCAATAGGATAGGACTTTTCAAAAAAATATTTGAGCCATATTTTTTCGAGTTCTTTGTATTTTATTGTATATGTCATGATATTGTTTGTTCGGGTTTATTGCCATAATTGTGAAAATCGGTTTGAAACAGGGTTGGTACGAGTGTAAAGTGGTATTCCTCAACCGGTCACCGAATCAACACAAGAATGGCACCTGGTTCCACCTCGACGTGCACGCGCCACCGCGCTTCTCCATCACACCGGAAGACATTATATACGTCAATTTAGGTTTGTATCTATTTAATTTAAAAAATATATGTAAATAAATAGAATAACTATATAGTACAAAAGACAAACCAACTGCCAACGATTCTGTTAGCACAGTCAGGATATTTTTTTCAATAGCACGACCATAGACTTATTATCGACAGGCCCTCCCATACAAACAAGGTGTCCAAAGACTCTCTGGTGCTTCTTCGTAAATTCAACAACAATGCAACTAAACCATAAAGTTATGAATTCAATGATTTTTATTTTTTACTCTATGAACTAATGTATGTAGTTTATTTTATGACGATATCGTATGTAGTTTATTTGGTTTTTAAGGTATTTATGTATTATATATTTTTATATAATATATACAGCTACACCATCTACCTTTTCTTCAGTCATTCTCAATATATCGTAGGTTGTCTGGAATAAATCGCTACCTAGCGATAAGACCGCCTATTTGTATTACCTAAATTTATATCTAATTTGTCTGTTTCTTTTTATTTATGTGGCGTACAATAAAGAATATTCTATCTTTCTATCTAAACAATAATCAAATAAGTTAGCGTGTGAGTAAGTGTGAGTCGGTATGGGAGGGCTTTTCTATAGTGTATAGTAAGTAGATGAGCAATACATGACGAAAATATTCTTATAAAATCAAATTATTATTATACCACATCTATGGCATAATCTGTACGTCGCTTACCCGTTTTATATACTTTGTCAAGCTTTTACTAAAAAAAAATTTCCAAAATAAATTTAATATTTTGAGTATTAATTATAACTATATGAGTATTTAGGTGATGCCATAATTCTAAACTGTCAAGCGGAGGGCACACCAACGCCTGAGATATTGTGGTTCAAAGACGCGAACCCAGTGGAGCCTTCGGGCACGGTGGGAATTTTCAACGACGGTACCGAACTCCGGATAAGCAATATCCGACACGAAGATATAGGCGACTACACTTGTATAGCGAGAAATGGTGAGGGTCAAGTTTCACACACCGCTCGAGTCATCATCGCTGGCGGTGCGGTCATCACTGTAAGTATAAACGAATATTATTATGTATATTTTTTAAACCGCGACGGCCTATTTGCTTGAAAACGTGGATCTTAATCACAGGTTTTCTTCCATCTTAAGTTTTTAAGTGTTCGCTAAGGATTTAACAGATACAATGGACTTTCGGCCAATTGTATCACGCTAATCAATAGTTTAGTGTATCAAGTTTTTCTTATGTTTTATTTTATTTTTTTATTTAAAAAGTAGGGAGAATGACTCTACTCCGCCTGATGCTAAGTGGCAGTAAAGTCCAAACGTGAAAGCGGCTAATACAATATTATAAATAATAAATAATATGGTGAAGGAAAATGAACTAAATGTGAGACAATAATGGACTGTTGAATTTTAACTCATATAATGAAGTTGTTAAAATCCTTCTATGGTTAGGTTACACCTAATAGGGTTTTCCATTCTTTTCGACAGCATTTTCATCATAACTTTATTGATAGAGAATCTTTTTAAAAATATTTTATATTTTAGAATAAGTATATTAGCATTTTCTATAATTATTGCGCTCTTCTAAAATGTCAAATGAGAAATCTATAAAATACAATACATTAATAACAACAAATTATATTGACGAGGTTATCCTACTTATGTTTTAGATGCCACCTACAAATCAGACGAAGTTAGAGGGGGAGAAAGTGCAATTTTCATGTGAAGCGAAGGCTCTACCCGGAAACGTTACGGTGAAATGGTTTCGGGAAGGAGCACCGGTGGCTGAGGTAGCGGCCTTAGAGACACGAGTGACGATACGCAGAGACGGAGCCTTAGTCATAAACCCGGTCGCTGCAGATGATTCTGGACAGTATCTGTGTGAAGTTTCTAACGGAATCGGTGATCCACAAAGCGCTTCCGCCTATCTTAATGTCGAATGTAAGACGATTATTTACCTATATCTATACCATATTCCAAACTGATACGTCTTGTAATTCATTTATTGATAAGGCCAAGGAAACCTTACATTTGTCCGAGATAAAAAGTATCCTATGTGTTAATTTTGCATAACATAACAAATTTCATCCTAATCCGTTCAGCCATTTTTACAAGATTAAGTAACAAAGATCCAATCATATTAACTTTCACATACTTTATATTAGTAGGGTTAACTTTTTATGTAATATATTTTATTTTCAGACCCCGCAAAAGTCACATTCACACCTACCGTACAATACCTACCGTTCCGCTTGGCAGGCGTAGTGCAGTGTTACATTAAAGCTAACCCACCTCTCCAGTACGTGACGTGGACAAAGGACAAAAGATTGTTAGAGCCTTATCAAACAAAGGACATAGTGATCATGAACAATGGCTCGCTACTCTTTACACGCGTCAATCAGAACCATCAGGGCCGGTATACATGTACGCCGTACAATGCTCAGGGCACACAGGGTTCCTCAGGTAAGCGATAAATACAATAATGGCTGTTTTATTGCCATGTTTTTATCCTCGAGGGTGAACTTTATTAATGTAATAAATGTATTTTAGGTCCGATGGAAGTATTAGTTCGTAAACCTCCCGTATTCACTGTGGAACCAGAGCCATTATATCAAAGAAAGGTAACTAAATCAGGGTTTTGATTTAGGTTTATTAATAAAATGACGTTTAAAATTTAGATATATTCACTATTGTTTAGTTTATTACTTTACGTATAGTAAAACAGTTTCTCTCTATCTACCAGTCCCTCTGTTCTTTTGTGATTGTATAACTTCAGAACAGAACAACGGTGTTCTGATTTATATTGTCATATTTCAGTATAGAGATACGTTATTTGGCCTAGTTTTAGTATAAATTTAACGATATGTAAAAATGCTGATTTGCATTTATTTTAAATAGCAACAATATCAACGCGCATCGGAAGAAATCACGCAGAATAAAATTAAAATTGGTGGTAGGGATTAAATACCCGCCTTGTTGGCTACCATCGCACGTTCATGAAAAACTCGTGAAATCCAGTCGTTCAGTTCGTTCAGTTCGTCAGTCCAGTTTCGAAGTCGGACAGCTTAATAACCAGTTGTCTTAAAGATTGGCAACGTACTTGTTTTCCCTTTAGTGTTACAGATGTTCATGGGCGGCGTAATCGTCTAACATCAAATGAGCTTCCTGCCCGTCTGACCATTTAAAAAAAATTATAGTATAAAAAAATGACTGTAACAGGTCGGTGAGTCGGTCGAAATGCACTGTGAAGCGCAAGAGGCGGAGGGAACGCAGCGGCCGAGCGTGGTGTGGCGACGGCGCGACGGACTGCCGCTGCAGAAGAGCCGCGTGCGGGCGCTCGGCGGGAACATCACCATCGACACGCTCCGGAGGCAGGACTTCGGGATCTATCAGTGCGTCGCCTCGAACGAGGTACGTAACCATGACTTACTATAAACTAAGGACCGAACCTTACAGTAAAATTGTTCAATGTGAAATAGAAAGACGAAACGAAAATAACTGGCTTGCTTTCTATGAGAGAGAGTGAGACAGAGACAGACAGAGAAACACGCGCACGCCGCACGACTTACAACTATAGCAAAAAGTATCGTTACAACTTTTGGTCTTAATTTTTTCCGTCTAGACCCCTTTCGCAACGCGCGATAAGGAACTTCGTTCCAAAAATTGTGTCTAAAAACGAATAGGTCTGGGGCTATCTCTATTTACGATCATCTAAAATCATCTCCACAATACACAGCGAATAACAATTGCAGGTAGCGACAATAGTAGCGGACACACAGCTAGTGATAGAGGGCACGCAACCGCACGCGCCGTACAACGTGTCGGGCACGGCCACCGAGTTCCAAGTGACGTTGCGCTGGCAGCCCGGCTACGCGGGCGGGCCCGACTACAAGCAGGACTACACCATCTGGTACAGGGAGGCCGGCTTCTCGGAGTGGACCAAGGTCCCCGTCACGCCTTCCGGAGCTACTTCTGTGAGTTACACCAACGAAAAGCTAATGCAATTATACCTTAATGACATATTTTATAGGCTCATCTATATCTCCGAAGGTCTTCATCAAGTTATTATTATAATGTAATGGAATAACGAGTTTTGTTTACATTTTCTCTTTATTTAAAGATCTTTGTCTTGTATTGTATTTGATCGTTGTAAAAATACTAAGTCCCCCTCAAACTTAAGTTAAACCTAATACAATAATTATAATCATTTATTAGCCTTATCCCTTAGTATCATTAGATACTATAAAAAGTCAAAACGTTATATGTATTCATAAAGTTTTGACTTTTTAGCTATAAGGAAACCAATTCAGGTTTAGAAAAACAAAAAAAAATCATATAAAACTATCGGAGATATGAAGTTTTATTGTGAATTTCAATGATATTCTTACTAAAAATATAATTCTAGTAATATTTTTAGGTTACGATAAATCGGCTTCAACCGGGGACCACGTATGAGTTTCAAGTGAATAGTAAAAACACAATCGGAGAAGGAATGATGAGTAAGGCGATTACGATAAGAACTCTGGGTATGTATCAATTTCATTTTAGATAATAAAAATCTGGTGTTGGTAATACTATAATCTAATTTAAAAAAATATAATTTTATGTAAAAAAATTCTAAATATTTATGGGTTTATAAAAAATTATATATACGCGTATTTATATACGTATGCATATAACAATGGTGATGCTTACGGTCTTTTTAGACAGTTTCGTTTTCGCAATGAGAAACTTAATCACTTTAATCTTAACTTTTTTATTCAATTAACATTTCTTAGCTATGAATTCGCTAACTTTTTGTAGACGTAGGCGCAAAACCGAAGGTGGCTCCCACAGCCGCGGGACCGCTCGACGAAAAGATATTTCAGAATGCACCTGAAGGATCTGGTACTTATGATTTACTAACAAACTTAGCTTTATTATATATTATAATATAGTGTAGTATGACTTCGTACCTTCTTGCTAACAGTGTAGTGATATCGGCTAGTAAATTATATAATATATGTACAGTAATACTCGCAGTTACGCCAATGGTCCCTATTTTTAATTCATTATTTTGCATGTCAACGATAATAATTAATATTGATTATAGCTTATTTTTCTGAGGTAGTTTGTGAGGTATATGATTATTTCAGCTGTGTATATTGTAATATACATATATGTGCCTATATACATATATGTGCCTATATACATATATATTTAGTTGTAATAAACCTCTCGACATACGGTTTTTTTGACTTACGCCCTCAATACCAGAACGTATGGCGTAATATTGGTGTGTGTACTTATTATCTCCTAGTATTTATTTATTTTATCTGGCATTATGTTAATATCTCCTTATTTTTGTAATCTTAGGCGTCACTGGTTGTGTAACCTCAATACCTCTTAAGTCTTAACAAATGGATTAACGCTAGTCGTTATGTTTGTTACATTAAATTCTATTCAAAATTGAGACAAAAGTAAATAAAGGAACTTTTTAGTGACGGGATCCGATCGCAGTTAATAATATAAATTTTGTTAATAAAGTAAATTTTTCCTTCTTTAGAATTAAAATACGATATATTTCGGACGGCATATAATCTAGATGATTATATGTATGATTATGTCCTACCAGGGCCAAAGTCGGGTCCCCCTCGCAACCTGACGGTGACGGAGGTGCACAACGGGTTCCTCATCACGTGGCAGGCGCCGCTCGAGCGCGCCCACCTCGTGCAGTACTACACCATCAAGTACCGCACCGACTCGCACTGGAAGACGCTCAACCGGGGCCAGATCAGGCCAGAGGAGACCAGTTATTTAGGTACCAACGCTTTACCCTTAGATAACTGGTGGATTTAGTAAATAGTACCACATGTCAATATGGTGTTCGTCATTGCTCATTAATTGTCGCCATTAATAAATATCCAATAAAATAAACCATTTTGTAAATTGACGCATAAAGTTTTTTCTTAAATCTAACATCCTTAACACGCGTATTCTTGCCCTGACACATATAGTTAATCAGTGATAAGTCAACCTTTGTTGTAAATGAAAAGGTTTCATTTTAATACAAAAAATATCATAGAAAATGACTTTTTACTGAACGCATATAATTATTTAGTTAACGAAATATTTTCAATTCCAGTGAAGAATTTGGTAGGCGGACGTACGTATTACTTCCGCGTGCTGGCGAACTCGGCGACCAGCTACGAGAGCTCGGACGAGGTGAAGTTCCCGGTGCCGGCGCGCGTGAAGCACAAGGCGATCACGGCGGGCGTGGTGGGGGGCATATTGTTTTTCATAGTAGCCATCATACTGTCGGTGTGCGCGGTCAAGATATGCAACAAGCGCAAGCGGCGCAAGCAGGAGAAAGGTGAGCTCCGCGCGAGCGGCGGCCGCGAGCCCGCGAGCGGCGCCCTCCCGTAGCCGTGTGAGCGATTGATAGACTCGAGTAGAGTAACGTTTATCAGACTAGCTTTGACACAACATGTTTTTGATAGATTAGAAATCTTTGCAATAAAACGAGATTTATATCCCATACTACTGACCATATTGTCAGTGACGAAGCTAATTCACGTTTCCCTTAGAATTTTCGAATAATTTCTCATATTTTTTTATGTCCAAAATTAATACAATACTTGCTTATAATAATTAAACGCATAGAATGCATGATGGGTATGTTTAAGCATGCTTTTTATTTTATTTTTAAACCATATTAATTAACTGATTTAAAATCTGATTCTGAATCTGACTGTATGTATTATCAGCTTATTATGGATTAAATAATACAGTTGATACAAATACGGTTACTGTAATAAGTTTGATTATTACAATATAATATATACGTATAAACCTCTAATTTATTGTTGAGAAATTTAAGCTTAAGATGAGCCTCAAAAGCTGAGTTATTAATTTAAAATAAAATAAAACCTATACATAATACAATTACACAAATTTTATCATAAAAATCAAATTATAAAAGCATATGATATAATATAATAGAATGTTTCTCCTTTACGTAGATTTTTTGCACGCTATTTTGAATGAGATCGTTTGGTTTTTGTGTTGTAAAATGTAGTTGCAATTTTTTTACAAATATCCGTATTCGCATACCATAGCTATATTGCAAAATTGCTGTAAAGCATATTTTGAATCATAAAAGGTAGTCCCTACATATTTGATTTACGTACAAAATACCAGGTAACGTCATATATTATACCATGAATGTATTATGACGCTGGAACCCCTCTCATTGCATGGCCTGGCATACGCTTTTCTTTGTACAGAGAATAAATATTACGTAAGATGATTTCTGGAATATGTGTGAAAAACCGTAGTCATGTTTCTGAAGAACCTGAAGGTGGTTTATTTGTTAAATAATAATTAACATTATGCATGAGTTTCATGACTAACTGTTGCAAAATATTCATCTCTAAGCAAGGCCACCGTGAAAAGACAACTATGAAATATGAATCATGCCTACCAAAATTATGTAATATGTCTTAACAATATCCTTACATTGGTCGTCCGACTATTTAGTTGTTAAATGGTTTAAGCATCTGTCTATCCACAGTGGTTAAGCTCAAGTATTTTAACACACCATATTTTATTTTAACAGTATCAATAATAATTGGTCACACACTTTTTACGTATTTTTAATTCTGCTTCACATTCACAAAATAAGTAGTGAGTATTTCGTATATTCATCAAACTCAAAAATTTAATTTATATTGTTGGTTTACCGGAAAAGACATACATAAGATTTCTTTAAAATTTATTAAATAAATCGATATTTCAGTGTTTTTAGTAAAATCAAAATATGTTGTCTTTTTCTGTAAGCTTCGCTTTCAAATTGACAATATGGTGTGGGTTGTGTGACGTGGTTTTGGTGCGGGAAGAGCGATACAGGATGCAAATTGAGCTATGAAGCGAGGTTTGGGACAGCGTTGGTGGCGGGCAGCGGCCGCAAATATGCGAGAACGGTACGCTGCACTGCGTTAATGTTCAGAAATTATTCGGTTGCAGCATACAACATGGTAGCTGCGCGACTCACCGACCTTCGCGCCGCAGACAGCACTCAAGTGCCTTTTAAAAAGTGAGTATTTTTTTATCAATACATGTACTTACTGTCTCGTTACCGATTACTGATCCATTTTACTATTTTCATGCCGCTACATTAGGAAATCAGGTAGGACGAAAAACGATAGAAAATATTTTATACTCATAAAGAAACAAATTTAATATTTTTATTTAATGTTTTCAGATTTAGAGAAAGCGGAATATCGAGTATAGTGCAGTGTTTGCGATTCACGGCCAACTGGATATGGCCGGCGTCCCGCTGCGGCGACGAGGCCCGCTACTGGAGCGGCGTGGGACGCGTCTCGAGCGCGGGCAGCGCCTCACCGGCGCCCTCGCCCGCTCCTTCCTCCTCCGACGACGGCGGGTTCCAACCGCGGCTGCGCGCGCCCCTCGCTCCGGCCGCCGCACCGCCGCTCTTTCGCGCCTCCTCGCCTGCGATCGCGCTCCACTGGCCGCCCTGGCCGTCCTGGCCCGTGTGGGCGCCGGCGTGGACGCCCTGGTCACCTCTCCACATCTCCGACCTTAGCTCGGTACCCTTCCCCAGTTCGGCGGATGGTTCCTTCCCGACGCCGCCCTCGTTTCGGTCACGCGCACCGCTGCCGTCGGCGCTGGAGCCGCCACACGCGCGGCTCTGCGCGGGCGTCTTCATCCGACCGAGGTCGCGTCCACAACCGCGCCACGGCCGACCTCGCCCCGTTACCGAGCCACCGGCGCCGCCTCCTCACGAAGCCTCGCCGGAGAGCAGGTCGTCCTCGAGCGGATTCGGCAGCAAGAACGCGTCGTCCTCCCAGCACAACCGCAGCAGCCGCACCGGCAGCCTCGCGGAGTGGCGGCCGCCCCCGTACCGGCCGCCACCGCCGGCACCGCCGCCGCGGCCCAGCTCCGGCGAGGCGGCGGACGCGGGCTCGGTGGACGTGCACTACGAGTGGGACCGCGCGACGCGCACGCCGACGCCCTCGACGCCGGAGAGGACGCGCGCGCGGGCGGCTCGCGACGACGTGGAAGCGCGCGTGCGAGCGATGAAAGAGGAGTTCCTCGAGTTCCGCAAGCGCCAGGCGCTGCGCCGCCGCTCGCCGGAGCCGCTGGGCGCGCCGCCGCCGCTGTCGCCGCTGGCGGCGCTCGCTCCGCTGTCGCCGCTCGCTCCGCTGTCGCCGCTCGCCCCCGCCGAGACCGTGTGCTGACCGCCGGTACGTCTCCGGCGGCTCGCCGCGTGAGTTCCCCACCGACACGCCGCTTTGCGATTTTCAAAGCTCATCGCCGTCGCAGCAGGAGAAGGATAAATATTATTTTGCGACACCCCTCTGCGATCGTCCGCCGAAACGATTATCCCTAAACCGTACACGAACTTGTGATATCCTTTGTACGAACCGATTTTTGACGTATCGAATGTAATGTCTTGTTTAATCCGAGTCAACGATGGACTACGGCGTTATCTGTTGTCTATAATTTATATTTGTATTAATTTAATATACGAAAAGTATCTTCCCTACATTAATTTTATAAGTCAATTTTATGAAAGACTAATGGTAAGTAGGTTGTATACATTGCATGTACATTTGTAATTATTATGTACCTATTTATTTAAATAGTCTAGTTGTTGACCTAGGTTGTGTAATTATGAAGTAGCGGCCATCGTTGCCTCGTTTCATAAACAGAGTTAGTTTTCGTTCACTGTTATCCTAGTGTTATGTATATCCCACCTTCGTCGCCAGTATCGCTGGGACTACCTATTATATTATATTAAAGATTTAGACACATTTTCAGTCATAAAACTATTTGACTGAACTAGTAACTTAATATAAATACGAGTATTTGTGGATGCAGTGGCGTTTTACAGCCGCACTGGCTGCTTTCCAACTAACTAAAAATGTCAATTAATGATTCGATGTTATTGCGTAACATTTTTATTTTTAACGTAACCGCTTGATTGTGATATAATTTAAAATCATCATATCGATATATCTCTAGAATCGTTTAAAGAGATGTTTAATGGAAACAAATTGTGTGCCATTTATTAGCAGCACAATTGAGCTAGAACTGTGACGACAGGCGGCAGGCAGACAGTGCGGGATTACGTTCACCTAAACGCTTTAGGTATGAGCGGGGAAGCATCCACAACACCGCTCATACCAATATTATATTGTAGTTAATATTAACTAATTACGTACAATTAAAGTTTAGTAAGTATTGACACGTTCGGCACTTGGAAGCCTTTGCGACGGAAACTTGGATGCGTTCTACTCCGACTAGAGGTGTGTTGAGTGCTTAGGTAACTTGGGCGAAGCGAGGACCAGTGCCGAATGTGTGCAATCATATTATATACAACACAAATAAACTTAGTTAGAATTAGAAATATATATAGATCGAGCAAGAAACGATAGTGTTTTATGTTTTAAATAACGATTATTTTTCAAGTACAAATTTTTATTTTTATTCGTTATACTATACCTCTTTTGTTTAAATTTTACTGTACATATGTAAAAACATATTGATTAGATATTATATTATACACTTATTTATTTAAGTACGTGAGGTTCTGATGAACTAAGCCAGTAATTGTGAGGCACTAGCATAATTTTATTTAGAATTATCTAAAACACCTTACACTAATTATACTGAACGTAACCAAGTGGCACAACGCTATAAAAAGGTGCTCAAACAAATAATGCATATTCTGACCAATACAATCTTGTATATTCAATAAGTTTGCCCGTAATATCCTAAATTTTACTTAAATTCATATCGAAAATAATCTATTAACCGTTGTATTGTGAAAAGGCAGGAGAATGATTACTAAATTTCAAAGTAGCACAACCACTAGGTTCTTTAGCAATCCCACCTGAATACCTAAAATATTATTTATTATCCAGTCAAAGCGAAGACTGTCATTAGTTTAATAGGATTATTTACTAAATGAACTAAACGTTCTTACTTGCATGGTTTACACAATTTTGTATGTTTTTTTTATTCCTTGAGAAAATTCGGAATTTTCGATATCGTTAAGAACCTCCTAAGGTATAAGTATAAAATGTACGCTTTAAAGAAATTGAAATAAATTACTCTTAAAATAGATAGGTAGTTTAATAAGGTGTAGTGTACTCGTGCAGAGCGGATGTATTGCGTACGAATCGAGAGAGTACGGACGCGCGAACGTATCGCTGTGACGTCACATGTACATACGTCGTATGGAGTGTACGCGCGCGTGTGTTACATCTAAGACACGAGATCACCATTCAGGTCACTGCCGGATAACTAGAATAAGCTGCGATAAATCGTCACGTCAGTAGATTAAACTTGATTCGATTGTTTTAACATGCATGATCTCTAGGTAAACCAGCCTAGTGTTACATTTAGATGGTTAGTACAACTGTTTGTGCAATAAATTAACCCATTGTTCATTATGATTAATATATGTTAAAAATTTAAATAAAAAAAGTTGTGTGCTCAATAAATTCGACTGACCAACTGTAAAACTGTTCGCGTTATAATGGAAGAAAACATGTGGTACAATTGTAGTGAGGGCAAATTCACCATCAATTTAATTGTAGTCAGATAACTCACTACCGAAATGATCAAGATATTTTAAAATTATTTTATATTTATACTTTCTTAACAGTTTAATTTCAATAAAAACTTTTAGATAACCTGCTCTTTTTCAGTGTTGATTATTTACGTTCGATTGAGAAATTTGTTGGATTATAGGAAAGTCACATTTAACATTGTTTTTTAGAACTTCTATTTGTTTAACACAATGCAGTATCAAGACAATGTTCATATTGCTAAGAAAGAGCAATTTCAATATCTATATATTTGTAGATACGAAATACGGAACGAAAAGAAGAATCAATATAGCTCAAACCATGTGATATCTAGTCTCCAATATGACTTCCCGATTATATTATATTAAAATTTTGTAATCAAAAACGATTACATTGTTTAATAATTATTTTCTGATTTTTAAGAACTGAAATTAATTAAGAGTTTACTTTTTTAATATCAATTGTAAAATCTTTGTTCAAATATTTTGCAAAAATTTTAACAATTACTTATAGAGCACCTAACGTCGGACATTTTCTATAGACTAAAATGAAAAAGATAGCAATATATTAGAATAATATATTAACTTTATCGTATATATATCCGTTTGTATGGAAATTGTATGAGAGTAAATTTATGTGCACATTGGCAAATTATTAAGATGTGGTGAAACTGAGGCACCCAATGTAAACGTTAAGGCATACTGCACAAAATATCGGCACAATAAGTTATACACTTTTTTTTCAAAATTAAGGGTGTACACCTGTAGCACTTTTAAAGTTATTTCAGCGAGAACAATACCTATGTAAGTATACTTCGCCTTGGTGTAAACGAGCCATTGCACAAGCCACATTTTTTTTATCTTGAAGTATGTTTATCGTTTATTATGTTTGAGAATATTTTTAGTTGTAAGTGTTGAGATCAGTGTTTACTGTGTAAGCACACAAAAGATTCAATTCAAAAAATAAATAAAAATACAATAACGTTGCTATGATTTAATTTGACTCTTATTTCAATAATTACCCTTTAATATCCCTGTCTTCTGCCAATTATTAATACAAAGTATTCTAATATAAAAAAAAATATTATAGCTACATGGACGCAAAAAAGCAATACCATGTCAACCCACACGAATATCATTTCGAGAAAAACGCGTTTGAAAATTTTGAACAACTTGCTTTATATGATTTTTTTATGTATTGGTCAAGTTTTTTGCAATTTCAAGATGTATGTAAGTTAATTTACTTATTTTCACATAAAATAAGCACACAAACTGCATATTTCGTATATAATGTAACCCAAAACTTTTAAAATAATACACCAATTGCATGATTAAAAAATGGCTTTTTAGAAGTTTTAAAGCTTAAAACCCTACAAATATTAAAGAAAAATGTTGTTCAGTAATGTACCAACACTTCTGCATATATAACTAAGTTTTTTCAATTTTGTGGGTTGACATGGTATTGCTTATTTGCGTCCACATATCGATACATGTTTAAGGCCGAAACCCCAAACAGACGCATCATATCGTGTGTGTTTGTGCTTTTCCCCGAGTACCTTTATGTAGCTTTAGCAGATAAGCAGCGCTAGAAGGTTTGAAACCTTTTAGACACCCGCAATGAAAAAGATTGAGAGTCCTCACCTATGCAGTTTCAATTTTCTTCTATTTTATGCTTAGAGCAATGAAGTCTTTACGAATTTACCTAATTTATAAGTTTATCTATACAAATAAATAAAATTTAATTGTCTGTTTGTAATTCCAAATTAACAGCTTTTCACTAAATGCTTAATTATGTAAGTATATACGGTACTTACATAACGCAATAATTTTTTTTTGTGAAGTTTGGTCTGTTTGTTCCGGCTAATCTGTTGAAAGGCTGGACCAATTTTAACAGGACTTTCACAAGCAGATAGCTGATGTTATAAGGAGTAACTGCTTTTTACACAAATTTTTACGCTACTTTTATGTTAGAAAAAGAATTGGGGTTCCGTGCAATAAAGAAAAATCCGTGCATCAGCTAGTATAGCAGCCCCCGCGGCTCCTCTCACGTGATAATAAATATGTCGTAACAAAACATAAATAAAGGAAGATATAAACGTAGATAGAAAAGAAGAATATGGGTTATATACATACATATACGAGATAAAAATAGTTTTAAAAATGGGAAAATAGTCTTTAAGACTTGCTGGTGCCCCTTTGTAAGTTCAACACCAAACAAAACCACCAAATTTGTCACCAGCGTGCAACATAACCAATTGGCGTTAGCGTGTCGAGCTTCGTTTCGTCGCGTTGGTTCACTTGAGTTTGGCATGGATGGATCCATGCAAAACTCAAGTCCGACTCATTTAGTAAGACTGAGACTCAGAAATAATGCATAATTTTTCACTATATTTAATCCTACTAACAAAGAATTGTCAACAATTACTTAGCTGCAAAAAATTAACAAGACCATTATTTTTAAAGGAAACCAACAATTATTGCTAATGAAATTCGTTATGATAGGAACATCGCGCGGTTTAAATGAACATTGCGACATAAATGTTACATTACTCTTTTCCATTCGTGACAATATTTTCAAATGAATATAAATTTATAAAAATGTTCTTAAAAAATAGTTCGATTTTCCGTGTCTTATTTTACATTGGTTATAGTTTTATTCCTCATATTCGTAACTTCATATACCTACTTAGTTAATATTTTTTACAGTTTTTTGTTTATCTTTATTTTAGCGTTCGTAAAGCTAACAGTGTCTTCGGATTATGGGCCAGCATATGGCGACGGATGGTTATTTTTCATCAACGACAATGGTACTAGATATGTAATGAATTTCTCATCGATACCTGATACGCAAGATATGCTTCTCGGAGATGCATGTTTTTATTTATATACCAGGTAAATATTCATACGGTTATAATAAAATATTTTCAATCAATACAAGTAATCTTGTATTTGCAATAATATTTCATACGGAATAAAACCAGTCACATACCTACATTTATTTTTTGCTTGCAATGTTTACATTAATAATTAAATTTAAATTTTTCACATAAAATTCTTTACTTTATATTACATAATATTATTTTACAGAAATAATATAGAAACACCAGAAATTATAAATATTCCAGAAAACAATATGAATCAATTTGAAAGTACATATTTCAATAAATCTAATGAGGTAAAAGTCTTATGTCATGGATGGCTCTTATCCGAACGAGTAAATTGGGTACAAAAAATGAAAAACTCTCTTCTAAGAGAGTTTGATTTAAACGTTATTACAGTTGATTGGAGTGAATTAGCTCAGAATATACTTTATCCTTTTGCGGCATTCAGCACCCGCTATGTCGGACAACGAGTTGCAAATTTGCTTCATGTCGTAATGGAAACCTATAACATTACGGGTAGAAATATTCATTTAATTGGACATAGTTTAGGAGCTCATGTTATGGGATATGCTGGAATGTTTTCAACCAAAAAAATTTTTCGTATTACGGGTAATTTTTTTAATAGATAGATTTTAAGGCAATCGTTAAAGATGTAGGTCTTTCTAAAAATTATATCAAACTTAAACTTATAACCTTTTGCCTCAGGCTTAGATCCAGCTCGCCCACTTTTTGAATTACCTCTAATGCCACCAGATTTCCGTCTAGATGCTAATGATGCTGATTTCGTTGATATATTACATACCTGTGGAGGGGTATATGGTTATAAGGGAAGTTATGGACATGCAGATTTTTATCCTAATAGCGGAAAACCAATACAACCAGGCTGTAACGGTGTACGTCAAGTGATCGGTAAGCTAAAAATCACGCGACGGCTACCGAAATAAGTTTAAAATAAAAAAAATTAAACATTTTTTAAATAATCAAATAAACATTATATCTGGGAAGGGGTACCTAGCACATTTTTTACATTGTGCCTCCTAACAAATCAATTGTAAAGAAAAATGGAAATTTTTGATCAGTACAAAAACGACGAAATTCTTCAATCAATAATAACAATATGTTAAAATAAAAAAACTCTTTTTAAAACACTAATTTGTTAAAATCCTCCTCAAGAGAAGCACACTTGAATCGACACAGGGTAGTTTTGAAAACAATATATAAATGGAGAAAATAACAGGGAAAAACCGCATGTTTATTCGTAATGAAATTATATTTATTGATATATACTCAAATCAAACATAATATACCACGATTATTAAAAATATTCTATTAAGAAATTATAAAACTAAAATACAGAGTATCAATTAAGCCATAATTCAACTTATGCAAAAAATGTTATAAAAATTGCACAACCATTTGAAAAGGCAACAGGGAGGGGGTTCAGACTCTCACATGAAGGGTTAAATAAAATGTCAAGTTTGTGGTATGGGATACCTTTCATTCAACTATACGAGAAGATACACATATGAACATAACATTAAAACCGAGGCATTTATGCGGAAAACATTTGGAACAAAACGTTCAAACCTGCCTCCTCCGATTTAATCAAATCTGCCCCATAGTTTCTTGAGAGATACATATACACAAACAAAAAAGAAACAACAATCGGAAGACAAAACCTACCATGTGCCTGCTAAGAAGTACTTAATAATTTTGTATACCATTAAATTAATTAAATGACAATTCCTTATATTTATTTTTATTTAAAATTGAATGTATTGAATGAATGGCACAAATTCGTTTTGACGCTACAACTCGTTTTGGCAGCTAACTATCCGCGTTTTATGTTACCAACAACGGTATGTAACGGGGGAATAGATTACCTAAAGCCGTGTTTAAAAATCAACAAATTCAAATCTGCCCCTGTGCTAAGGACCTAAGGTGCTTCCTTCTACCCTACTCTGTGAAAACTATTGATTTTAAAAGGTAAAAATTATTCAAGTGATAAAGTAATAATTTTAATGGACGGAATTTCAAATTAATACTGCTCATTGCACCCAAGTCGTGTTTAAGTTTACAAAACCTAAATTCAAATAAAATCTAGGTATTTTAAAGAAGACTTGTCTACCATAATCAACGCCCGACCTAAACCGTTGGACCTTTTTTTCACAAGTGTTGTATTTAAAACATAAACGAGCACTAACAATTGTTCGAAATTCAACCCTTAAGGACGCGTTTGCAAAATAGATAGGTACCAAATCGCACCACTACATTCACACGAATCGATCACACAAGCGCACGACTGTGATCGGCGGGAATAATGAACGGTAAACTAATTTTGAGACTTTAAATGTTTAATTTCTTTTTTATATTTTAAGCGTTGTAATAGTTTTAATATTTGTATCGAGACTTCCACTAGCAATCAGGGATGTATACCTTCAGGTCTGAGCAATAAGCCTAAGACGAATTAGAATTTATAATCTCTAAACAAAAAGAAAATATTTATCAAGTTATCCTTAAAATAAAGTATCAAGAATTGTAGTTATAGCCAATTTTTTCTATATAATATTATATTTTAGCGATCTTATTTAATAATACCTCCTGCTTACAAGCGACATAGCATCCACTCACGAAGGCGTCTCAGCGCCGACTAATATTTTACTAGAAAATTTTGAACAATAAATCATGGCAGTCATCAAACAAAATAGGCCTTAATGCAACAGCTTAAGGTACAACTTTAGAAGCAATTGTGAAAAAGATACATTTGATACATATTTTTTTCTGAGCTAATGTGTAGTATTATTATAAATATCTCTTTGAAGGGTTTGAGTTGAACATGTCTTAGGTACTACTAGAGGTATTTTTTTAAAATCAATATCACGAAATAGTTTTTAAGACTTCCTAAACTCAGCTCGATATCGTTAATTTGGTGTGAAGAGGCTCCGGAAAATCGGTTTTACTATAATAAGAAAATTTCATATTGTTTATATTATTATTAAAGATAAAGGCCCGATCTATTCATAGCAATTAATAGTTCCATATAATTTTCTTTGATTTTGTCGGAAATTAGACCGAAAAACATCTATTTTTCGTCAAATACGTAAACGCGCCTTAAGTGTGTGAAAATGGGTTTGTAAGTGTGTATGGAAGTCCGTTATTTTTGGCTCTATAATTAGTTTTGTCATACTTATCATTATATATTCCATTGAACCTAACATACTATTATCAACCCATACTCGAATTATGTTAATCATACTGTTCTTTTTTAATTTGTAGATGCATGCAGTCACGGCAGATCACATGATTTTTTTGAAGAATCGATTGAATATAAATGTAGAAATGGTTTTGTTGCTTATCCTTGCGACAGTTGGGAACAGTTTGATAAAGGCGAATGTACTATAAGTTCAACCGCCATGGGGTATTATGCGAATGTTGAAAGCAGAGGGAATTTCTATCTTCGTACTCGAAATGAATCTAAATTTGCTGACGACGGCAATTAATTTATATAGAATTTTGTAATTTGGGCTTCAGAAATAAAAATACTGTTGTCATCATAATGTGTTTATTACACATGGTTTAACCACACATAGTTTAATAAACGGATAATATTTTATGACAAACTTTATAACCTAAAAGCTAAAGGATAGATATTCATTAATCAGCTAAGTGCATCCTCTACAAAACACGGGGAAAATATAACACAAAAAATAGGAACTATATCTCAATTTGATAACAAAAACAGTATTTGTCAAAGTATAATATCACATTTTTTTCCTTTTTGATTACCTGAAACAAATATAAAAATAAACAACATTAATAAAAGTCAGTAACAGAATATTAAAAAATGCTTCTATAGAAGTATCAGTTAAATTTAGGATACATCATTATGCATCAGTCGGGAAAAGAAGACAAAAATAAATAAATCATCATAGTAATAATTATACTTAATCAAATTCCAATCCAAGAATTATCGTCTATTATGGGAAGCTCATTTTAACCGACTCCAAAAAAGAGCATTAATAGCTCAACGGTAGAAGGGCCGACTGCGCTCCGTTAACGCGAGAGTCGCGGGCTCGATTCTGACCCCCTTGGGCTATTGTCGTAGCCATTCCTAACGCAAGCTTCGAGCTTGTTTGGAGGGGCAATAGGAATATTAGTAATGCCTTGAAAAATGCATTGCTAAAATCCTTTTAAAAAAAGAGGAAATTCTCAATTCGGTTGTATATATTTTTGTATTTTTTACTTCTAATTCTTCATTTATTAATTAAACAATTTGACAAATTATTGATTATTGGAAAGCATATACTTTCACATTATATAATATCCCATATGAATCTCCCCATAGGAATTTTATCAAAATCGGTTTTGTAGTTTCAAAAAAGACAAAAAGTCCAAAACCAAATAGATGGAATTGGGTATAATTTAATGCCAATGAAGTCGGTTAATTTTTTTACTAAAACAATAACTTCCATAATTTTTATTACAGATTCTATTCAGTTAATATAAATTATAACTAACCTTCTAATGACATCTCGATATTTTCGTTTAATTTTCCGTTCTGCAGCGAAGACGAATAATCAACAATTCGTCCATCTTTAAAGCTGCAGCGGGTAAAATTACAGTAAAAACAAATTACAACTATAATTGATAATTTTAGAGAAAAGTATGAGCCAACATGGCACAATAAATAACAGACAAAACTTGTTGCTTTAAACATTTTAGTTTCACAATATAAACAGTTGGATTACGAGATTATGCGAGGGGGGCTGGGTATGTCAAATGTATAGTCGAACCGCAAATTAGTTGCGGTATTGAGCGATAAAAATTAACATGAGTGCTTTTTTAATTTTTTTAAACTAAATGCAGACTTAGTGTATACTATTGACAGACTACTTTACTATTGACAACATGGACTCACTGGTGCTCCTTAAATTCAACACCAACGCAAAGAAAAGAACCTAGTAACAAGCTTGCAAGTTGCAACATAACTGTATGAAGTTAGCGTGATTCCCAGTGATTACTTGTTTGCGTTTGGCATTGCATTTACGAAGGAGAACCAGCG
The DNA here is from genome assembly GCA_023373885.1 of Hestina assimilis. NCBI lineage: Eukaryota > Metazoa > Arthropoda > Insecta > Lepidoptera > Nymphalidae > Hestina > Hestina assimilis. The sequence continues at coordinate 15,633,942 of CM041747.1, read as the reverse complement.
AGACTGACATTTTGTCTGTATATAATTATGAACCTCTCCATATTATATAGTATATAAGACTGATTTTTCTTACTTAAACTAAAAGTTTTGGGGTCAATCCTCCAATGTTTGCATGATTGAAAGAATAAATCCGTTGTCCAACTGTCTGGATTACAAAACTATGATATAATTGACGTCACAAATCAAATTGCATTAATGAATAACAAATTAGTTTTAACTATTCATTATAAATTATCATTACAAATATGTAATAAAGTAATAATAAACTTGAGTTATATAAAATAAGCTCTATATAGTTTATAGATTCAAGTAACAGTTTGCTTACTATATATGAATATTTTTTTGTAAAAACTTTAAAAATTAATAATTATAGTTTTTTTGTTCCATAGCATTGAACTTCAAATTACAGCGATTCTAATATCTCATAGCTAATTTTTGAAAATACACTTTTGAAAAATGAAAGATATTTTGATGTGCAGAAACTTGCTGTCCGATCACTAAATGACACTATTTAACGGTGTAATTGACTAATTTGTAATGGTCCTCAAAATATTCATCATTCAATTAATTTTAGAATTTTTGAAACATTACTTACTATTATGGGCTTACCATTAACTTTTAATAACAATTCTTTTCAATTTTCAAATTTTATATGAGAATGACGTATAAATATATAATTATGTCATGATATGAAATAACGATGTAACTCAGTTTTTGGCATGTTAATCGTAAGCCCCTGATCAGTAAATTTATGTCAAACTAACACGGATTCGGAATCACTATTACAAAAGTGGTCATTCATCCATCCGATACATTCTTATTAACGACCTGCGTCAATTCGATTTGGATATTCCGATGAAAATTTTCATTGACAAATTGACCACCCTTTAAGGATAGGCGAAAATAATACTTGGAATGGACACTATTTACGTACAGTAATACTCCGGACTTACGCGGTAGGTTGGTCCGAGTGATTGCCGTGTAAGTCGAATTCGCGTAAGTCGGCGTTCAACTTTTCATATAAATACATGTAAAGTATGTTTAATCGGGACCAGAGTTTAAAGAAAACAATAATTTAGAAGATTTTTTTTTTATAAATAGATACTTGAATTCAAAGATTGAGTCTTTCACAGCGTTCATAATTTTTTCTTTAACCTTTATAACTGTTCGGACGGTTCGGACGGTCGGCTCCGGTAGGTCAAAGTCTTTAATTAATTATTTTCCACGCGTAACACGTTTAAACCTGTCGCAAACTGAACCCTAAGAGGGCGTGCAATCGCGCGGCAATCAAAATGAAAAACCGCGTATCTTCGAATTCGCGTAAAACGGGGTAGCGTAAGTCGGGGTATTACTGTATTGATCTTTTGTTTAATATTAATAACAATTAAATAGTTATATTTGAAACGTTGAAACATTAATAGAAGTCTTTCAGTTATCAGAGACTAAGAAATGCTAATTAAAACGAAAATTTCCATAAAACCGATAACGTTGCAGAGATGTTCCCACAGCCTCTGTGAACAAGAAAAGTGTTTTACAAACGAGGAATAACAAGTATTTATAAAAATATATATATAGATGTAGGAGATTTTCTTTAAAATTACATTATTTTTGAACATAATTATATATTATTTATTATTAAGCAATACGAATCATACTAGATGAATGAGAAGAATATTAAATAATTAAAGAAAACAACACATTCCAGGCCCTTCGCACATTGGCAGCATGGCTCGACAAGGTATTTTCACCGGTACTAATTGTATTAGCTTGAACTTGTGCCTTTGAAGACTTCATGCCAAACTAGGATGTATGATCCTGTCCCAAGTGTCAAATTAAAACGTTATCAATTAAAAATCTCCATTATCAGATTATACATATTTTATACATCATTATGTATCAGTCGGGAAAAGAAGACAAAAAAACAGAATCATCATCACTTATAATTTTTTTTGTTTATTTTCTTTTATTAAATGAAGCAAAGTACATACCTTCCAACAGCAAGTCAGCAACTGATGTCCAAATTCACGACAGCTAAGCCAACTGTTGAATAAAAAATAAAAAATTAAAACAACTACTGGCACTAATTATAAGAAACATGGTCAGATTATTTAAAAAAAAAATGTTATCTAAAATAGTTACTAAATAAATTTAAATGAATTTCGACTAAGTTTTCTTTAAAAAAATCTTGCTTACCTTTATATAAATATAGACCCGCATTTAGCTAAACACTGTAACCTGGAAATACAAAATTACATTAGTGGGATGAAACAATTAATACATGATTACCTATTAATCGAATAATTAATAATCATAAGTATAATCGATTTGGCGACTTTAGGAAAACGATTATTTTATATTTAAAAATATGAAAATTCTGAATTATATAAAAAAATATCAACGAATCAATTATCTGGAACAAACTTTGCTGGGTCTTACACATTATTGATAATTAGGTATATCATTAAAATTTGAAAATAGATGAATACTTTACGTCGTTAAAGTATTTAGTTATCGAGAGGCTGAAAAAACAACTTACGTTCAATTTATATTTATTTTAGGTTTACTTTAATCAAATAATAAGAACAGATATAGAATATATAACTACGGCAGAAAATAATTGTGTCAATATATTATTTAGTTGTTATTGATTAGTAACTGAAGTGTCGGGCTCAATTTCTTATTTATTAAACATTAAGGCGCCAATTTACTATTTTCTATGCTATGTGCGTTTATTCATGGTTGAAATAAATAAAATTAACATACAATTTTATATTAACCTTAGTGATTCATACCTATAACTAGTGCATTCTTTTTTACTTGACGCGAGTAATTTCATGATTACCGCCACAACATTTTGAACATGTCTTTATCTCACCAGTTCATTGTCGCCCTTATTATTTATCACCGACAAGTTAGAACTCAAACAAGTCTTAAGTAAACATTGCAATAGTTACATTACATATGTTTATACGTTTGAAATCCTCTAGGATTGTCAATAGCCCAAAAATAATATTTAAGAGTGCAGGTTACAGATATTGGTTGTATAGCCGATCATCATATTCCATCGTCGCTTTTTTTAGGTTATCATCAAATTAATTAGTTCCTACGATAAGGCGCATTCCTGAGCAAGACGCTGCGATGATCATTTAAGTCTTAAATTAACGCAACTTTGTATTTAGATAAATTATTAAATAATAATAATGTTTTTTTCTCAAATGGCCAACTCTTATTAGGATTGCTCAAATGTTTATTAAATTCTGAATTACCTACACGCTGTGCCGTTGGTCGCAAGAATCCCGGAAATAAACTCACATTGAAAATAGTTTTATAATACTATACGACCCGTTAAATGTTACAATCGGAATGCAGCGCCATCTTCAGAGTCCGGTACCGGGTTTTTTTATCAGGATTGGTCCAGCCGTTTAGGACTTCAGTCACACACAAGTACAAAAGAATTATATTTAATTATAAAGATATACTATTTCATCAGACATTAGGTATTTTTATATCACTGATGTCTTTTGTTATTTAAGTGGCAAAAGTATTGTAGCGGATTTGTTTAGGGACGGGAAATAGAGAAAGCATTCAATTATGACGTATGAGAAAACAGATAAAGCTAAATCGATAGAAATTAAACCCCAAATAAGTGACTCCAAGATTAGCACGAAACAAGAGTGTGTTTGCCAGAGGTCGCCTCTGCGGTCGCAGTCTCGAAAACACGCGTTTTGATACTGTGTTCGATCATAAAGCGATTCCATCGATCTTGTAACTTTAGATGTGCGAAGTGGAGTAAGGGTAGGGTGAAACACTAAGCTGCAGTTCAGTCGCTGAAACTTACGTGCACAAACAGCTGCAATGGACTTTCAAATGTGAACGATGTGGAGTATTTGATCGCAACATCTAGCTTTCGATAAGCAGGTAAATCATCTATCGCTGATGTCTAAAAAGCAGATATGCTAGATATCTGCTGGGGAGAGCCAAAAGATGAATTAATCCCGGGTAGCTAAATTCGTAATACAATATATATATTTAGCGCGACCAACGGCAAATTAACGATTTCATGCACCTCTCATCAGAGAAATCTTGCACTTACGCAGGCATAAAAAAATGCGTATTTGTAGCGTGCTCTATGAATAGCTAATAATAGTTATTTGTTTTGGGAAGCGCCTTAAAAATTAAGTCCTAGAAGTGATAATAATAATGATGAAAAAATATTTCCAAACTACCTCGCAATCATGTAAAAAGCAATTCAATTGTTTTCTTCTAACTAAGAGTAGGTAGATATTTTACTCAAATTTTGATCGAAACATCAAACACGTGAGTAAAAATTCTTTATAAATTAGTATACTTGATTATATTTATTATACGTATAAATTAATATATTATATAGTAGATATGTGCAGCATGTTCGTTAAAAAACTACGCATTGTGAATTATAAAAAGGTTGTCTGGAACGTATTTAAGTCACAAATTCCAGTTATCTCCATGTATCAGAACTTACCGTTACTTAAAAAAAAGATTTCATTTCTTCATTGAAGTAGAGTAGCAAGTTGTTTTTCAAAAAGTTAATCCAATGGACTTCTTATATTATTGTATCTTCTTCACCATCTTCGACTGTTAGAGATATTACTGAAGTAGCTGAATTGTTGTAATTTTTAAAAATGTAATTATCTTTGTAACTGAAATTAAAGTCAGAAAGACGCCATTTGAGATCTCATATGTTAATGTTTAAAAAAAAACGATTGAGACAGCATCATCTCGACTGTGAAGACTAGAAAATCATTGGGATCAACTATGGAATTAAGTCCACTTAAAAATTGGAAATGTAGGCGATAAAAAAGATAAACAACCCTAACTGTTCGTATTATATTCGCTTTGTAAACGTTTTATAGTTAAAAAGAATAAGCAATAAAGTTAGCCGATAACAATATTTTTTTAATTAAAAAGGTAAAAAGTCCACTTTATTAGAAGCATAAAGCATAATGGGGAATATATTATGAGATTTACGTAGTACGTAAGTAGAAAAATCTTTTTATAGAAAATCTAATCAATTTCTATACATTACATCCATAAGTAATTTATTGATTATTAAATTTAGATTTTGGTTATCACTTGATTGATTTATATTTTATAGGAATAATGACAGAACCAATTTTATAGACAACTAAAAAGATATTGCATATATGACTGTATGTGGGAAAAATAACACTTGGGGACCCCAAAATGTACATCTTAAACTATACTTATATCATAAAATTGAATAAGACGCATAGTTGTACGACTTGTTAGTCTCATTTATTTGAAAAGTAAGACAGAAATAATTTATGTCGATCGAAATTAATATTTGTTAATTATAATATAACCTGCATATGATAAATAAAAATTAAAGAATCAGAGACCAACCGATAACGAGGAGGAATGGAGGAAGTTATTAGAATGACGAAACTAGGAACAACAATCGTTCGAAAACTGTATTGTGATTGTATTATCGAATATTGTAATTATCATCAAATACACACATTGTTTTAATATAATTATATCATTTTATCAGCAACTGCACCTGAAAAGTATGAAAAGTACCCTTTTTACAAGGTTTTAATTTTATAGAACAAAATAAAAGTAATTGTAGACACAATGGTTTAAGTTCTTAAAGTGGGTTCTTAGTTGTCGTTGTTCCATTTATACAATAACATAGTTCTAGTTTTATGACTCAGGAAGATCTTAAATCAAACTTCCAAGTTGTAAATTTCAGTTCAAAAGTATCATATGATTTCTTTGTTGCATTCTGAGTTTTGCCACAATATATTGCATGCGTTTTCCTTCCTTTAACCTAGTCTAGGTTAAGTTTATCTTAACTGGAGTTTACCCGACTGTCACCTACTACCTTAGAGTTACGTAGCCTACAGCCTAGCACTTCCACGTCTTTGAAGACGTATCTAACGACGTCATTAGATAAAAATCCCTTCAATCGTTTAGGCTACAGAGAGTCATCATCATCTAAGCGTTAAATCCCGGTTGCATTCGGAGCGTCCACTTCTGTGCCCGGGGTCCGCTTAAGCTACAGAAAGTACATGCTCAAATAAAATACCCGCAAGAGGCAGTCAGTCGGGTATCAAATCAAATCAATGTTTTGAAACTCCACATGACATGAAATATTTTATCTAGTAGATAACTCGCTCGAATAAATTATTATTTATCTGTACTTTTTAAATAAATTTTTAAAAAAATCGAGCGGTTTTACTAATTTTACTCACTAGAAAGTATGAATTTATTCGGCTGAGAGGTCCAGATTCTCTACAACTGAAACTGATATATAATAATGCACCAAAAATATATAATACCCTATATTTCTCGCAACTCTTGAGTTGGCCATAGACCATAAGTGCCAATCAAATTTGTGCACATGTAAATCTCAGCCTGTCAACTGTCACGTGCTGTCCGTACACATGTAATTTAAGGTAATTAATTAGTAAGTATTTTTAAAATGATTCATTAAAACATTTAAGCATATTACTTACATAAATATTACCTGATATTTATCCAGATCGGCAGCTTACTATGTTCAACCCAAAACAATTGGTATCAGACTTTTGAGCTTGAGACACTTTCAGACAAGATAATATATACATATCAAGTTACCCTAAAGCAACTGCTGTCTGAAGAAAGACCAAATCCTTAAGACTAAAGTATCACAATTCTGTGATAAATAGCACGTTTGAAACCTTAAGTTTTTAATTTAAAGTAGAATAGAACGTCGATTACGGTCACGAAAATTATAAAAAGCGAATTTATTTTATAAAGGATTATTACTTTATAATCAATTATTAATTTTTAATGGAATAGTGTATTGTTAGAAAATTAAATTAGATATCAATTTTAGTAATATGCAGGTGATTCTCCAATTCCAAATTCCGTGCGTTGGTTTTATTGTGATGTAGGTATAAAACAGCTGAAAAGTAAAATGTCATTATTGAAGAAATAAAACTAAATTTGAAAATATAAACTTAATTCAATGATAAAATTAGATGATAAGAATCTCTTAGGAATTTTGGAGAAAAAGCTTCTCAGTAAAAACGGGCTCCAATTAGCGCTATAATTTAAAATTTACTACAAAAATAACAAATATATAGCCTCGATAGCTAGCTTGGCGTAAAAAAACCGACACTAACCGCGAGAGTTGCAGGTTCGATCCTAAGCCCCTTAGGCTATTGGCCTTCCCACTACTAGAGCAAGCTCCAGCTTATTCGGGGGGTCACTCGGGGTGTTAGTAATGACTTGACTTAAAAAAGCATTGCGTAATATTCTTCTCTAGCTTCTGTCAGCGGCTTCGCCCTCGTGAATAGGAAACGATTTTAATATAAACTTGAACCCCTATTTCACTTCACCCCTGTTAAAACACGTGTTTCTTTATCGTTAATTGTCCGCCAATAACAATGTTTCATGCTTCTAGTTTAAAAAAGACAGACATAAAAATCCGTACAAATTTTCAACGCCTTCTTTAACCTCTTGAGGGTGGAATAAAAAAAAACTCTTGTCTTAGTACTCGTTTACGTTTTAAAAACAGCACCTGTGAAAAAAATCATCTTTCTAGGTTCATATGTCAGTGCGTCAAGTCTTCTCCTTTTATGTATATGCAGATAAAAAAAAAAGGTTTCCTTTATTCCTTTATAACAAACCTGTAAAAAATTGCTACACGACCATCCGATTGTGGTGGATAGCAATGGATCGGGCAATCGGTGATTACGGAATCGATTCTCATTTAGAATATATATTTGCTGTATTTCAACTTCGATCCATGTCATAGCAGAATGCTGGTAACGTTCGTACGTACGTGGCTTTGTTTATGATAAAAAAATAAGGGCATTGCCGTGCCCTACCAAGCCGATCAAAGAGCACAGTCGAAACATCTATTCTAGAAGCGAATTCGAAGAGGCACTTTGGACCCCCCTCTGTAACTTTGTTATGGATAAAGCAAGAAGTTTAAAATTTTAGGGGTCAAGAGAACTCACTAAAACTAGCTATAATGCCAATAAAACAATAAGACCTTATAGTTTACGAATTAAGCTTTAATTTTGTCACCCACTCATAATCATAAAAATTAAATTGTACTTCTAGCAGTCTCACAAACTTCTAATTTTGAATATAGCCATTTAGCCTATAAAGGAAGGAAAAAATAAAAATTGGAAAAAGAAAAAGATTTTTTTATATTTAGGTAAGATTTTTTTAAAAAAAAAGATGCTGACCTACAAAAACATATTATGATATCATCGATCAAAACCATAAAATGTAAAAATCTAAGTCTCATAAAGCACTTCTTTTACTACAAAAATGTATGTATGTATAAACCATGTCTGAAGTTTGGCATTTGTTACGACATGTTATTCTATCTGCTAATTAAAAACTTTTGTGTAAAGTAATAATATTGTTCTCGTTGTTTTATATTTAGCATATTATTTTTTAGCTACATATTTTTCGCCTCTTTTTTATTTTTGTCATTTTTTTCTGATATGTTCGTAAATTCCAATGGACAATGATTAAAAAACTTTAAAAAAAACTACCCCTTCTATTCAAATCAAATGCCAAAAAATATTTTTTGTGTTATAGTCGACTCTAAAAGTTCTTTAGATCACACAATTCATAGTGTGGACACTAAGCCCAAAAACAGTAGTTACTGCTGCCTACGGCGTACGGGTTTCGAGTGAATATAAATAGCAAAGGAAATGAAAAATTAAAATTGAATCTATGTGGAAGTGCGCTTCGTTTATGCATACGCATCTATTCGCAATTCATAGACAATACTACTGTAAAGTATAAAAATTGATTAATTACTATTGATTCTTCTTCATCCTAGCATTATTCCCGGTATTTTATTTTACCCAGGGTCTGCTTATTACTCTTATCCGGATTTGACAGGTTACTAGTTTTTACACAGAGCGATTGCCATCTGACCTCCGCAACCCTAAGGGCGAACGAGTAACTCATTGGATAAGAGCAATTTACTTATCAAGAGTTAACGATTATTATCAGATGTTATGTGATAACAATCGGGACCGACAGCTTAACGTGCTCTCCGAGGCACGGTGGGGAGACCCACAGACAAACGCCCAGACCGAGACAGAAATTTTAACAAATATCTGCCCGAGCGGGAATCGAACCCGCAACCGTCGAGACTTGAGGCAGACACGCTACCCACAACGCCACAACGGTGTCATGATTAATTGATTAATTACTATTGATTATCACTAGAAAATACGCTCCAATAATTTTGTATATCGACCCTTTGAGGGTTGTACTAACATTCCTCAGAAAAATCTCCACGTAGTATAATCCTGAAAAAAAGTATATCTTGACTGTTTAAGTAAAAAAATATAGTATCCCCCTTATAATTACCAGTATATGTCCTCGAAAAAATCTCCAACATTTTTTTATTTGGAAAGTAGGGCAGATGACTCTACTCCACCTGATGGTAAGTGGAAATAAAGTCCAAACGCGAAGGCGGCTACCAGTTGCGGAATGCAACCGCGTTAGCCACCCTCGCCCTGCCTATCCGCAAGATGCCTCTTCACGCCTCGTTTGAAGGAGCCCAGATTGTAAAAAGAAAAGAACACGTGAGCCGGCAATGAGATCATTTGTGTCAAAAAAAATAAGGAATTTAAACCGGATTCGTAGCGATTGCACATATGACAATGCGAAATAAATAGTAGTTACTTAATTTTTGTTGCTGAAAGAATATTTTTTCTTTTCTTTGAGAATTGAATTATTTCATTCTGCATTTAAAATGACATCCCCTTCTAACTTTTGAAATTGGGATTTAAATTTGTGGAAGTAGAACTTAAAAAACAGTTTCTACAAAAATTATATTTCCCATAACTTTGTTTATTTAATATTCAATGCAAGCAGCAAATATCCGAGCTGACATAATAGAAATCCAAAAACTAACTGACAACAACATCTGCTAATAAAAAATATTGAAAATAAAAAAAACGCCCCAAATAAGTGGACTAGGGCTACACTAAAATTGAACGTCCATTTAACGTCAAAGTAAAAGTATTTTTAAAAAATTGGTAATTTCCCATAGCCATTCAATTGTTAATGCGATAATTATTAAGTGATTCCTCACTATAATCAAGGATTTTTTTCATAATTATTCTCAAAGCTAATATCAAGTTTAATGAATAAGTACGTTACCACGTTTTTTCCCAATTATATCTATCGGTAAAAGAATTAACAGAACGAAATTATATGCCGTCTTCTGTTTTTGCAACTTCCTTTTTCCTCTTCTTCGAATAAACAATCGTATAATAGGCTTCCAGAATACGGGAAGAATTTGTTATTAGTAACTTAATCATTTATTAAATTAATAAATATAGGCGGATGATGAAAATAGCCATCATTATAAATATTATAAACAAAATATTTAAAAAAGCAGCAAATGTTAAACATTCTAGCATCTAGCTTTTTCATGCAATTTAAAAAGCTTTTTCATGCAATTTAAAAAGCTCTAAAGTATTATTTATTGTTTTTCAACATTTCAACTCCTTTTTGATACAGCTGAGTTGCATTTAATTCACTCTGAAATAATGTTATAAACAATGAATAACTTAAAACACATGCATAATAAATGTGTATATAATATTTCATTCGCGCGGTAATGGGATATCTCTATCAGGAAGGTGTTCAAAACAAAAATGTTGAAAAAAACTTATTCTAAAACAAATTATTTACCTAAGCTTTTTTGTTTTTAGTTATTATAATCCTAAATGGATTCGAATCGCAAAAAAATGTTTTGAAAGTGCTAGCATAATTTAATATATTATTATAATTTGAAAACTTTATACAATACATTATTTTAATTTCAGAAATACCATCGCTGCCATACATACCTTGTTCTTCAAATTTTCTGATCGTGCTTTCGTTCTATATAAAATTAAGCATGTTCCTTATTAATCAGCAAATATTAAGATATTCATATCTTTCTATAAACGTAGTGTTTATGTATATGAAAATTTTCATTTCAGGGAGACAAGTTTAATCAGTTGATTAAAAAAGTTGAATTGGTAATTTACAAAAACTGTTTCAATTTACATGAAAGTATTAAAATTTTTCTCATTTTATTTTACAATATTATATGTATAAATAGAATGTCAAATGATGACTTTCAATTTCTATTCTCAAAACAGAGTAAATTTAAGAATGAGTATTTTTATATTTTAAATACACCCGACCACGAGGACGATGACGAGTGTATTTTGTATTTTCTGGCAGCTTAATAGCAGATATAAAAATTCTGACAAAAAAGTAGTAAATAGTCCGTAGAATAATCTTCTAGCTGTCCGCCTCATGCTAATCCATCGGTTGAATGAAAATCAATTCCGTTCTTTGGTTGTAGGTTTTATTAGTAACTGTTTTAAATATCCTTTCTACCTAAGCGGTCACCATAGCCTAATGACAACTGCAACGCACGCTGCATCATGACATGAGTGTTACCGACTGCCGGCCCTCAAAAACTTGAATCGACCCGCTCTTGTAGAACCCTATATTTTAGCTTGTTAAGTACACCTGGGAAGGGAGTTCATTCAAAAACCGGAGCGTTCTCAGTAAGGACTGACTGAAAATTGAAACCGCATTGTGCGCGACCAATAAGGTAACTTGTGTCGATCTGGTTACTAAACGGCGACATACATACACTATATTTCAAAAATATATTTAGTTTGTTTTTTTCTATATTTTTTAACAAGATATATATTTGCAGCGAAATGTAACAAACATTTTCGCACAACTTCAAAAGTAAAAATAATTATTAATATCTCAATATTCAAATCAGTAATTCAAAGTTGTCAAAAACAACAGCAAAAACATTTTCATATAAGGTAACACTATATTGCTTGCACTGTAAAAAAAGTCATCAGATCTTATGGAGAGCCAGACTCCTCTCTACATCTTAGTAGAAATGTTGTCATGGCCATTTCGTTACACAAGGACCAATTAGCAGAAAAATTAGAGACTAGCGAATTACTTTCTGTTCAAAAGTGTCTACGTCTCTTTACCACAGTTTTAGAAACGCTTCAAATACTCAATTCATCTTGTTTTGGTATATTCACAATGTATGTAGTTTTCGAGTGTACTAATTTAACCTATGGACAAGTTATCTTCCCAAAAATAGCTAGTAGCTGTAGCTAAAATGCCGTGAAACACAGTTATTTATAGTAAATTACAGTAACTATTTTTGGTAAGAAAACTTATCAATAGGTCAAATTTATGAACTGGAAAACTTAAACAGTTTATCCCCATTTTATTTACAGCTGAATGAATAATGAAAGTCATAGCTCTCGACTACGCTCTGCTCTACTGGGTAGAGCCCAACTTTAGTTTCTTTCTAGAAGAAATTTAGAAGTCAAGGAAATCCAACTTCAACTTAGAATTGAATCAGCTTTATTAAAGTAAAAGTCATTTCAATCATCACCCCGGATTATGTCTTCGTATTTTTAAATAAAAACAAGTTGTAACCCAATACTTTTTCTGACATTCAGATACTTGGATCACCGATTTTTTAATATCAGAAATAATAGGTGGCGTCATAGAATATCACAAACAATTAGTCTAAACATTATTATAACTGAATTTTGAACACACTTTTTTAATGGGAAGAAGTATTTCAATGTATTGAAAAGGGGAAATTCAATTTATTAAATAAACTTTTTATTAAATGGATTAAGAATTAATTGTTTATATGAATAATTCTAAATATGGTTTGAGGCAGTTTAAAGAAGAATAATATCAAAGTCATGGTAATTGATAGAAGTTATTTATTTAATTTTATTACTAGAAGAAATTACAAGGTGATTTATAGTTCCTAGCAAATACCTAACTTAAATTACATTAAAACGTTTTAAACTACGTTTTTGCACATTACTTTCAAACCCTTAAGATTCACAAATATTATGTTGTATAAAATTTATATCGAGTCTGATTTTTCTGATATATTTTAAAATAAAACTTTTATCGATACAACCTTAATTAAATTAATTTTACCGTTTCCTTTATTTTATGTACACTCATTGTTCATGAATAAAACTTTAACCTAGAAATGTCCATCTTACAGTTAAAATAAGAGAGCTCTATTATTTTTTGTTTCAAATTATGATATTTTTAGAATTTGTGTTTGTGTCTATTAATAAATTATATTACACTAAACTCACGCATGTTACACAAAACCAATCTATGAAGGAAAACCATGGATCAAAACCATTTCAATAGTTTAAGCGCGAGACAGATAAGTATTAAAATTTAAAAACTATAATGTTTGCGTTTCTTAACTTAACATTTTAAGTAATCTCTAAGCCTTATCTAATTTTTATTATATAATGTCAACTGTAATAAGAGATTAGAATCTAATTACTTGATTTTTAATAATAAAAATCAAATTTCGTGCTTGCTCCAAATATTTTATTAGGAATAAGTGGTAATTATAATATTTAGTTGTTTTGTTAATCAAATCGAATCGACTTGACATTTGCAATTGGAAGCGCAAAAAATAATATAGTATTGTAAAAAACTGTAAAATGCGTGCCGAGTTATCGGTTTCGGTATATACACGTATATTTATGTATCATTTAAAGATGTTTCAAAAATCGTGAAATAGATTGATTGTTCAGTCCAGTTTAAAAACCTATTATACCTACCTATTCGCACAATTATTACGTTGCCGATAACGCGATGCAACAAGTGACCGCAATTGGGCAGATTTTCAAATAACACGCACGATAAACCTGCTTCATCGCGAACCGAAAGTAGGTGTACTTCTATTTTCAATCTTTGCTTAGTAACCGCTAACATCTTACGATCACAGAAATATATCTAACATATAATTAGAAATGTTGCATCTTCAAACTGCTTAGTTTGCATAGTTATTCTTTAAAAAAAGTCAATCTAAATAATTACAAGCAACGGGAAAATGGGTAAGCCCATTTTTCTTTTTTCTGACAACATTAGAGAAATATACCGAAACCGAACATTCCTCGCCTTTATGGACATCGAATATACATAGTATTTAAAAATTGTTATGAAATCATTAAAGTTAAAAATCCAACTCGAGCTACGAATAACATTTAAGGTACAATGATATCATTCCTATTATGATTCCTTAAATTGACTAATACTTAATATGAAATCCGTATAATTATTTGAGTGCAAGTGCCCATGTCGAGAAGCTTTTACGTAGAAATAGTAAAACAATACAAAGATTATTGATACCGAAACTGTTTAGGTAATAAATATAAAACACAGTCAAAGCTCTTCGTTCCTAAGATTTTCATATTACGCGAGTCAAAGCTCTTCGTTCCTAAGATTTTCATATTACGCGAATTCAAAATAAGCCTTCGTCAACTTTTTGCCATGAAAAATATTTAGATTAAATTAATTAAAAATTATATGGACTTCATGAATTATAAAAAACGCTGACATCAGGCTGAACACTAATAAAAGCGAATTTGTTTCTAGGCTTATCAGTGTTGCCAATGCTCAATTTTTATGTGCTATGGATTTTAATTCAAGAAATCACAAAGTCTGCGGCGCTGTCCATTCATCCGTAGCACTTTTTAGGTAGGTTTTCATCAAGTCAGTATTTTTTTTTTCTAAAATTATATAAATTCATTTATTTTAGTGGATTAAAATTAACTCGTATAAGAATAATAGCAATCTAGCTGTAGGAATTTTGAACCCACAACTTCAATGTACGAAAAAATAAAATATGTGTTAAACAATAGGAAAGAAGAATGTATAGGATTCAATATTTTGGTCTAAGAGCTACCGATTATCCGACTCACCGTTTTCCCACAAAGCTAGAACATTTAAATATTTTTTTAAATAACGTCTCACTATCGGTCAGTTCATACTATTCTGCCAGATGTCTCGCGGATTCGTAGGTGCTTTCTGAATGGACCTATATTAAAACCTTATTTTTAAAAAGATTATTAGCTTTGTGAAAACATTTTAATCGCATGAACTTTTTCATTATTGGAACATGGGTTAGGTATCTGTTCTAAGTAGTGGCAGATATTAAAAAGATAAAATATAATTTGTTATTAAATTTAGACTTAAAGAAAGATAATTACACGGACCCTTTTAGAATTTATTACATAAAGTAAAAGATTAATTACGTAAAGGTGATCTTCGCAAAAATGCATTGGAGAATTAAGACAAAGCCGTTGGATCTCTTCGTGCAAGTTGAAGCCTCCTTGTTCGCATTATTTTCTTATGTGGTACATAAGCAAACTACTTTTAAGGATTCATTATCGATATATTATAGCATTGACGCAACGCACATCACTTACATAATTTGAAATTCATATCTAATACGCAAAATAACAGAATTATTGCATCAACTTCTTATAATTACTGTTGATAAACAAGAACAAGGTATATACTTGCCGTTACAAGCAAACGCCATAACACGCGAGAGCGTTTTGGTTTAATTAAACGGAAAACCAAAACTTTAAAATAATCTTTTAATATTAATATTAAACCTTTGTTTTTGGAAGAAATAAGGTGTAAATAAGTTATATGAAACATAAAGGGCTTTGACTGTATATATGACAAATAGCATTCACACAGGGGCAGTGCATCTCATTTTTTTAAATAATTATATTTCACCTTCAATTACTTCAAATAGAGTATAGACGATAACATTCAGTTCTTGAAGTGAAACACGATACCGTTATTTAGTAAAAGTTAAGATAATAAATCAACATCTTAACCCTATTTGAAAATAATCAAAGGAAATGTATGTAGGTGAAATCAAAACCCATGAGAACGGGTTATGAAATGCTAATAGCGCGTAGTGCGACGCGTCGCCGACGCTTTTGTTAAAAGCGCCGACGTTTATTAGGATAATCATCCATTTGGCGCGGTCCATCCCAACCACCGCGATTCGGCGGCATGTCGTCATAACCTCCTCGTTGCATGTCGTACTGGTCCCTTCCGAAGCCTCCTTCCTAAAGTGAGCAATCATAAAACTGGCCAATATTTCTCATTGTATATACTTGGGTTGTCTAGGATTTAAAATATATTATAACACTTATTTTAAGTTGATTAACATAAAGTTTTCATTCATTACCATCAGTACATTGTGGAATGCGTTGATTTATATATTATGTGCGCGAGATCGTGCGCACATAAAATTGTACGTAGTGAGAACGTAATTTACACTTTTTTAAATCATAAGAAGATGAAAAAGTAAGACAAAAATGTTAAATATAAATGCATCTTATTACGTTATGTAGTAATGAGTTTTAAACTTTTTTATTAATAATTTAAAAAAATATTTCGTATAAAAGGAGATAAAAGTATATACTTTATATAAATAATCGAGCTAAGTGTTAAAAAGCCACAATTTCGGATCGGTCATTAGAACGGCCATATCTGCTAAAATGGTCATAACATGCTAGATAACAAAAACACTTTTGATGAATGTTCACCGATACGGTTCTCATAACCTTTGAACTATATAAACATTTCCTTTTCGTAAATATTGATAACTGAGGCATAAAGTGTGAAGAGTTAAAAATATATTTCAATTAAATTATTCTTTCATACTTTTGAATCAATGTCACCATCACGAACTTTCTTACACTCGTATTCACAAGCATTACCATCACGAGATCTCACGTTCAATCACGAGTGGTATTTCACAACGTAGGTAAAGGCTCCCGCCGTTTTGCCCCCTCTAATATAAAAAAGGGGGGAAAATAACACAACTATGTAAGCTCTTGTTTAATTATCTCGTGATGGTAAGCGGCCACTGTATAGGCTAGAGATAGACTTGCGACATTAGATATCTATTCTTATATCTACATTATAGGCATGTTATATACATTGTAGTACGTGGGTCATCAATAATAATAGGCCGCCTAAATAATAAATTAATTCCATTCACAAGAAAATAGTCACGTCTTTGAATTGATAGTTTTTATATTTTTCAGACCAGCTACACAAACAAACAAACAAATAAACACACTGAAAAATTGACATTTGTATTTATTGATCTGTGGCAGAAATCGAGTGAAACTTATAAATATTAACCAATCACAGGATTCCATTTAATGTCCTGCGTACGTACAAAGAGTACTGTACCTTCGAGTATTGTTAATGAAATGAATGTGCGTAAGTGCCATACATTGATAAATATCTTGGTACAGTGTTTGTGAATACGGGTGTTATTCTTCTAGCATCTTGCAGTGTGCGATGCCGGCTCTTAACTATATAAATAGGAGATATTCTAGACAACTAGATCGCAAAGATAATATTCTGCGTTGATTTTATGCATCTACACAGCCGTCCGTGCGTTGTATTAACACATGAGTAAATATCGCTACAGAGATTACGGTCGTTAACTTCGTCTAAATTTATACTCATGTCAATGTCATATGATTAATATTGTTGAAAAAATTGCGAGAAAATATTAAATAATACAAAATACGGTTTCAAGCAGGATTCGTAATTTGAATTCAATATTTATTTCATGTTTCTATTGTCTCGTTTAATTGTGTGAGGACAGACTAAATTCAACAAATGGTACTTTATCCGTCAATAAATACACGGCGGGTTACGTCGGATTTTATGCACGCGAAACGCAAGCTAAATCTTTTGTGCGAAACTTAATACATATAACCGCGCTTTCTACGAGTTGATTTTATTAATGTATCTATGGAAACTTTTTGTAACTTTTTCAGCCCAAGACAGACCTCGCGGAGGCTCCAAATTGATTCCATCTTTAGAGTGCCTTCTGAGACGCCTAGGGCGTCGTTGGGTGAGTCCATAGCTTTCGAGCGTATTCTAGCCGATGGACTCACCCGACGATGTCGACGTGAGATCCTATCGTCAAGGTCTTGCAGGACTTTAGGTCGGTTACTACTAAAAAAATAACATACTAAAAAAATACTTTACAAACTTAAGTGTTTGTTTGAAATAATTATAATATTAACTTCGAATATTTTTGTTGCATGGAACTCACTATCCACATTAAAACCAAATTAGGTTTAAGTCGGATAGGCATAAGTTGTTATATGTATTGTTATTCTTGTTTCGGTCAATAAATAAAAAAAAAAAAACTTAAATATTTCTGTATTAATATAAACATATCTAAAAGGATTCGAATGGGACGCAGTTTGAAATAGTTTACGATGTGTTTCAAATATTCGGGGATCCAGTGATTTCAAGTGTCAGATTTGTAGCTGGTTAATTTATCTAACATGGACATACGAAGAACAGGTTTCACATACGTCAGTAGAGGATGGACAAAAGCATTGTAAAATGTCACCTTATTTCTCAAAGCGATAGTTTACTCCTACTGAACATCGCATACAATCTTCCAAGAAATAAACACTGCTTTTATAGCGTAACTTTAGTAGACGATGGTAAACGAATCGCAAAGTTTTATGCTCATTAGCTATATTTACTCATATGGTATATGAATTTTAATAACGAATATTTCATATATTTCCTAACGTCAAAAAAAAACAGTCGTAACGGTCAGATTCACGTTCCATATATTTCGCGAAAACACAAACTTAAGCGATATTAAAGTATTTTCATTGTGTGATAGGTGGCATGTATAGATTGTACAGTAAAAGATTCAGTTTCTAATATCTGTTCAACATTACGAGAAGAAATACATGTGAAAATGATTAAAAAATTATAATAATTTCAATGGCTCAGTAATGTTAATAATCGTTTAAAACTTATTACTACACTTAATATTAAATGCTGACTCAATAAAGGCAACTGACTATCGCCAACGTTCACTAGTCTTCGTAATTAATAAAGATTGATCGTATCGGACGTTGGATAAGTGGATAATAGATAAGATAGATAAGAAATTTATTTTCTCATTCTGTTCTATAGTTCATTGGTTTAAGTAGATATTTAAGAAAAAGTTAGTTAAATAGGTTAGTGGCGTATTTTAATAAACTTATTATCTCAATTTTATGATCAAATAATTTGTTAATATCACTGCATAGTTATAAAATATTGGAAACGTTCAGTAACTACGTGGCCCGAGTTTGGCTTCTTAAATTCATCATTCGCCTTGCGTGACTTTCATTAAAGTACATTAGTATCTCAATTAGAAAATAATTTTACAAAATTTAAATTTAAACTTATAATCAATATACAACTAAATAACCGTAATCGATATTAGTAATAGTGCCTTCTAAATCTTTGTAATTTCCACGGTGATATACCACGTACCAAATAAAAAAAATTGGTATTGTAAATAACTTTTATTAACTCAACCTAATTGCTGAAAAACCGGACAAATGCGTGTCACACATAGTGTTTTATATCACCGTTGTGTAAAAATATTAAGTTTCTGGTATGGAGAACACCTTTCATTTTAAAATTTCATTTGTTTTAATAAATTTTTATTAAGTAGCGGCTATAGAAGTACACATTCAACGAAAATTTCAATTATGTCTCAAAGTTCATGGTATAGAATAAAAACCGATAAATATATAAAGATGGAGACAGACGGACGGAGAGCGGAAGCTCATTAATAGGGTTCTTTTGGCACCCTTTCGGTACGAATCCCTAACTAGACCTAATGAAAAATTATAAAGCTTTCATCTGATACTCACGATCCATAAAATGTAGATTTTTCTACACACTCGCCACCCTTAAACCACACCACAGGCCACGTAATTTATGGACGTTCCATTTTAATTTCAAATGCAGATTACAATTTATTGAATAAGTCAACAAAATAAGTGAAATATTTAATATTACGTTTGTAAATTCACAAATGCCAAATATACAATTTCAAATCTCACTAAGATTTGTTGTTGTAACAAATATATATATTTTTTTTTTTTTTTGTGTCAGTATTCAGTTGGTTATTTTTGTGGGGTTAGGGATAACTCAAGTCTTGTGAGTAAATAAACTTAAATAAGTTAACAAAAATCATTTTCAATTGTTTTGATCAATATTCATAAATACGGCAACAGCTACAGATGTAATAGAAACCTATATTTTTTTTTACTATTTATATTACAATAAATAGTAACTTTAAGGCTAAATCATTGAAATATGTAAAATTTTTGAAGATTCGTTTTATTTAAGATAATGTCAAATATTTTTGTAACATTAAAAATTGTTAATTTTTTTTTATATAGAATGAATGAATATATCTCGTTGTAT
This sequence comes from Hestina assimilis, assembly GCA_023373885.1. Classification (NCBI taxonomy): domain Eukaryota; kingdom Metazoa; phylum Arthropoda; class Insecta; order Lepidoptera; family Nymphalidae; genus Hestina; species Hestina assimilis. The sequence continues at coordinate 15,613,752 of CM041747.1, read as the reverse complement.
ATTTGTACTTTGTAAGAAAAAATAACAATAGAAAGAAATAATTATATATCAGTAGTGTGATTAATTTTAATCCTACTGAATTAAATTTTAAATTAGAAAATTAATTAGAAAACAAAAAAAAAACTTTTATATTACGAAAAAAAGAGCAGCTGAAATTGATAAATAGTAGAATGCAATATGTTTGAAAAAAAAATAATGAAAATATTATGAATTTTCACAACTTTTCAAAATTTCTAATTTCTGATCACTGTTGCCAGAACATTTACAATTTTTTTTTTTTAGATTTTAATGTCATATAAAGAAAACAGTTCAAGTCTTCTGATGTATTATGTTTTGGTCAGATTTTTTTGGATAATGATGAATACATTTAATTATAAATATCATATAGTACTCACCATCGGCTGCTGATCAAACATGCCCTGCTCCTGACGGTCAAGCATCGAGTTGAGCCTTTGTGCCTGCAAGAAAGGAAATAATTATAATATTTCCTTTTACTCAAGATTAAGCACATAAAACTCTAAAGAAATTCTAAATTTATAAAATATGTTGTTGATTTTTCAATGAGCATGAATGTTGGCAAAACGATATTTCGGTTAGACATAGCGCAGGTGTACCTGAACGAAGAGCGTGTTCTCCTGCTGGCGGCGGCGCAGCTCGTCGTCCTGCAGGCGCATGCGCGCCGACAGCTCCTCCTCCTGGCGCAGCAGCTGCAGGCGCTCGGCCTCGCGCCGCTCGTCGGCCGCGCGCTCCGCCATCTCCCAGCTGCGCTTCTGCCGCTCGCGGTCCTGCTCGCGCGCGCGCAGCTGCGAGCGCAGCAGCTCCGTCTCGTGCTCGTACCTGCGCACGCGCACCGTCACATACCTCCTCTACTTTACTGTTCACTTACACTCTAATCTAAACGGTTGCTTGATGATGAACTAATTAAAATTGGCCACAAAAATAAGTTGGAAATTTCGTAAGCCATAAGCTGAGATTTTCAAACCTCAGTTAGATGCATGAATTAGCCACCCTTTATTTTTATATATTTTATTATTTCATGACAAAATTCTGTAGCAATTTTAAAAATTCACAAAATTTCGTGTCAAATTACTGACATACAGACGGACGAACAGAAGGACACACATGATGAAATTATAAGGGTTCCGTTTTAGCCATTTGACGTTACGATTTTTACGATATACAATTAATTACGCTGAGCCGATAAGTTAATACTGGAGATGTGCCGAATATGACTTTGGAAGACTAGCCGAAGATTGATATTCGGCATTTTATTTTGCGTTCAAGTCGCATTTAAAAAAAACGCATACAAAGTTATTGGAAAAAATTAACCATCGACGTTGTAGCAACTACGATGTTTTTTTTTTATTTTTTGAAATAAATAGGAATATATAATATATGAAGTATATTTAATAATTCTTTAAGCACGCGAAAAGGATTTACGATGGCATTATGACTAGATGTTTTTTGTATGGCTTATGTATTTTGGATTGTCCGTTTACGAATCTACTAACTACATTTTTACAACTTTTTACCGACCCGTGGAGTTACGTTATTTTGTTACAACAGAAAAGTATAAAGCACTTAATTGTATACATACTTTGCATACTCCATTTGAGCTTCAAGTTTCTCCTCCTCAGCGGCTAATTCTTTCTTTAACGCTTCCTCTTTCTGGCGATGTAGTTCATGAAGTTGCTTCCACCTCGTACCATACTCATGTTCAAAGCTTCCCGCCTCGGAGAATCGTGGTCCCATCTAAAATAATATAACATTACTAGCTGTGCCCTTAGCTCCACTCACATTAATATAGTTTCTAGAGACCTAACATTTTTCCAGGTGAAAAAGTACGCTATATTATTACGTATGCTCTAGTTCTGTAGTTTTTGCATGAAAGAGTAACGTAAAAACGAGTAAAAACGTAGAAGAGAGTAACATCTGTTTATAATTTTAGTAGGATAAGTTTACCAAATATATCATAAAATCAAAGTTTATTCAATTTTTAGTTTTATTGTTTATTTTTTTAATAAAACTAATATAAAGTTAACACCTTTATAGGTATATTGTTGTTAACTATTTATAATTTAATATAATTTTTTAATTATATTTCAATAATAATATGATAAAATGTTAATAGCATCTTTTATTAAAGAGCCATTTTAGACGTTTATTTCGTATTTATATGATTTGAAACAAATAAGTTGAAATAACATACCTCACGAGCACGTAAGAATTCTGGATGTTTCTTAGGTATATTCTTTTCTGGGTATCCATCAAATTCATCTGGTTCTTCCAGACTTTCGACAATGACGGGACGTAGTGACCTTCAGATTAAACATTAATAATTTCATTATTAACAAAATAGAAGGTATAGAATATTTATTATGTAGAAATTACTGAAAATACATACGATGTTAAGAAAAAGCATCTCTCATTACAGTTGCGAATGGCAGCAAGAGCACTCGGTTTTCTGGCAAATTCCACTACACCTTCTCCAAGTGTCTTTCCTCTGTCGTCAACCCTCACATATGCTCTCTCAATTTTACCAAATATTTCAAAAGCACGATACAGCAACTCATTTGAAACAAATGGTGGCAAATTCTTCACACGTACAGCACTATTATGAGGTGCAAATCTCACTCTCAAGTTTCTACCATTCTTCATTTTTCCGTCCAACTCCCGTTTAGCTTTCTCAGCATTTACCCTATAATCCTTTAATAAAATAATTTGGTGTAAAATATTTATATTACATTTTCCAGACTTATATCACCAATAAATTAGACCAAAAGAAACCTTACCATTTTTATAAAACCAAAGTTCTTCTCTTTATTTATGAAAAGTTCAGCTGCCTCTCCAAACTGGCTAAACAAATTTTGAATCTCGTCTTCAGAAACATCATTAGTCAGATTCCCAATATATAAACGGCTCCTACCGTTGAACTTCACTTCGCTATGATCAATAGGTGGTAAATCTGTCAGAGGTCCCACGAGGTCCTTCAATTTGTTAGCTAGCATTTGCTCCTAAGCAAAAATACAAACTATGTATAAACAGCAGTTGATAGACACATAGAACATAAAATGCCTCAAAAGCTGGCACATACTTGAATTAGACAAAAGAAACTCTGATGAGCTCGTACCAATAGATGATGGTATTTAATGGAAAAGCAACCAAACATCCCAACCCAGACATAATCTAATTATGGCTTTGAAAAGCCAATTGTAAATACAGAGTGGGAAAAAAAATGTATGAACAGAACATTAATAATTATTGAAATGACAAAATTGGTATGAACTTACCTCTCTTTGAACAGGCTTTCCATCCTGTTGCTGTCCACGGTTATTAGGATTCCTTTGTTGGTTGCGAGGTGGCCCTTGCCCTGGACCACCTGATTTCGGACCAAAGCCCTTATTATGGCCAAAATTACCACCACCACCTCCATGCTTGTGTCCACCTTGACTCCAACCACCCTGCTTATTGCCTCCAAAGTTCCCATTGACATTCTAAAATAAATTTAGGTGTGTTTTATAAAAATGTAATAATGTGATTTTATGTTTCAAAAAAAAAAAAGGAAATCATTATAATTACTTTAATGTCAGAATCTGATCTTGAATCCATCAGCCTAGGAATTGGACCCTATGACAATTTAAAATAACACATAAAAATAAATGTACAGAAATGTCATGTAAATGATTGTTTAAATGGTATTATTTTAATAACTACCTTTTGATATGAACCCTGATTATTTTGAATTTGATGTTTTGGTTCATTAGGCATAGACTTGTCTACATGGTCTTGTGAGTCAGATTTTGAATTGTTGCCTTGGTTCTGCATTTGTTGCTGTTGTGGCTGTTGCTGTTGAGGTTTTGGTGGTTGTTGCTGCTGGTGAGGCTTCTGGGGCTGGGATTGTGGTGTCTGTTGCTGTTGTTGCTGAACTGGTGTTTCTTTCTCTTTAGGCTGAACCTGAGGTTGTTGATTCTGCTGGTGTTGTTGTGGTGGTTTTTCATTCGGTGAAACTTGTTTCACCGTCTGTAATTATATTTATTTTGAAAAACATATAATTAAAAGTAGTATTGCTTTGGAAGGAATGCATTCCAAAAGTTTTTGCTCCACAGTCAAGGAATGAGACTTATTATATTATTATATAATATTTTGGGCAATGGAAAGAAATTGAAATGATTAATTGGTTGGGATGTGTCCAAATTATCCTAGTGACCTAAGAATTTAAATTCATCCTTAAGATATGATGGCGTTTTGGATGAAGGAGTACATAGTATAGAAGAGAAAGTTCATGTGCATCCCAGTGACGACATATAGATGTTTAGGAGCCATTTAATATTACAATGTAAATTGTGGTATGATATGATCATATTTGTACTGCAAAGTTTTGAAGTAGCTCAAATTTATTAAGCTGGTCCTTTGTAAGTTAAAATAGCTTATATCAGCATTACTAAGAATAGCGAGAAGAAAATAATGAGATAACATAGATTCTGTAAGAATTGGAAGAAGGTATTGCCTTCGTATTAAACTCATGGACTTCAAATGTGTCACACATAGGAATTATGCTTGTAATTGTAGACATTTTTAGATTAGGTGTTAGATTATTTTTAACATTTGTTCCTTTTGTTGTAACTCTTCTAAAAATATCTCACTTCAACCTTACAAAGTTAATAATATTAAAATTTGTAAGAAACTAGCCTTAAAATCTGCAAGAAGATTGAAAGCAGTTCATCATAACTATCCCAATATACACAATCCTCAATATTTTAATTTCATAATGTTTAATATTGACGAAAGCATTGCTTATATTTCCTTAATGGCGTCACTATACAACACATGCACTCATTTTAGAATGGACAGTGGCCACCAAAATCTAAAGCACTTAGGAGGCAGGCGTTAGGCTGTCATAACTCCAATATGGGAACACAGCAGCTTTAGAAGATCATTCAATTGTAACATTTTATAATTGCAGAAGAATATGATATGTAAAGACTGATCAAGACAAGCAGAGTGAGCTAGGAATTCCGATATTTTAGTACATAATTGTTTTATAGCCTACGACGGACCCACAATATGTTAATTTATGAAATTAAGCAGTTTTTATAATTAATATGGAATAGTATGCGATCCAGTTATTACTAAATTAGAAACCAAAATGGCGGTTCTATGTAAAAATTAAATTTAGATAATCGATGCTTTTATTTCCTTGCAAGTGAACATTATCTAAAAAATGTAGTGCTACATAGTATAAACAGTACAGTTAACTGTATAACGAAATAACTGACCTCGTTGTTAGGACGTTGACCCCCATGTTGATTTGGACCTCTTTGATTATGCTCAAATCGGGAGTTACGGAATCCACCGCGATTGTTTCCTCGCCTTCCTCCTTGTCGCTGGGGTTGAGGTTGACCTCCATAGCCTCTATTGCCGTATTGATTCATTCCTTGCATTTGCATACCTACAGTAAAACATTCCGTACCGTTACGACTCAAGGTAACCATTAGGACAAATTTCTATCTACTTCGAAATAGACAATATTTACCTTAACTAAAACGAAATGTGGTATATTGTCACTCGACTGATGAATAGTTCATGTATTACACTTCTAATATTACTGGAAATTATTTTTTCATTTAAGTATCACAAGCTTAACGCACTGACGCGATGGCGATGGACACAAAATGGCGGAATATAATGGCTTCTACCGGAACTACATAGCATACATGAGGAGCCAACATGATAAAACATACAAATATAGATAACAAAAAGCTTTTCAAAGAAAAATATTACTCGCTACCTAAAATTCCTATAAAAAAGAACTAAAATGCTACAGGCATTATATATATAATAGATAAAACCATTTTAAATTATTCTTAATAAAATAGTTAAACAATTTTTATTAATAAAAATAAATACATAATAACAAGTAGGTATATTTAATTCGAGTAAACAGTCAAAATTTACCAACAGCTAGGCTTCGCCTAGAATAAACGATTGGAATGTTTTTATGCATGTCTTATAGCTTATTTCTATAATCTATAATTCTTTATATTTAATTTCAACAACGTGTATAATATATTTTCGAATCACCTACATTTGCCCAAATAACAGTGACTAGAGTAAAGAATAATTATAATATTAGGAGTAAGGCAGTTAGGCAGGTTGGGCCCACATTATCGCAGATTGATGAAATACTACGCCCCTAAGTCCTCACTTAGACTGTTAAGTATTAATCCAATTAACGATGGGTTGAAACATAGATAGGGAGTAATGCCCCGACACTATGTCCTGACACTTTCTCCGAGTCTTTTGTCTTAGGGTACTGACACACATGCTCATTACTAGTACGAAAGCATGCTATTTTTATGAGCAATTGCTACTTAGAAGCATGTGTGTCTAAGCGTTGCTAGTAATAAGCACGCTTATTTCGGGCATGCTCAAAAATCAACAGAGGTTTGATTTTCGAGCATGCTACTTGAGGTGCAGGTGGAAGGGGGCGTCCTTCGAGCGCCTCTGAATATGTTTGCTTATGTGAATTCGAGTAAGTAGTAAGTAGTGTCGATTTTATCAATGCGTACGCTGAAAACTAGTATGCCTATTGCTATATAACGTGAACAGATGCAGAACATGTTAGTTTTAAGCATACTTACAAGCATGCTTAAATGTGAGCATGTGTGACAGTAGCTTTATTCTCTAGAACCAGAACTTCATCATTCAATTAGGTTCATCTTTCTATTTCTGCCCATTTCAGTGTATGAGATCAACTAGGTATCTATTATGTATATCTATGATTATTGTTATATTCTGTCAATTGCTGTCACTTCACTTCACTTGTCAGTTGAGCTTTAAAGCCGTTGACACTTGACGGTGTGATTGTGAGACTGCAAGTATGCGTGAGTGCTTATAGGAGAGTGCGATCAACGTGTTTGTGGTTAGACGGTAAATTCTTTTTGTAAAATAATTGCAACGTTGCCGTTGGACATTAGGTAACCAATATAAAAAATTGAAATCGTGATTGATTCCATTTCACATTGGTCTTGCTAATAAGTGTATAATTTTATTTTACCTTTTTAATTATAAATTAATTGTGCAATTTGTTTATACAGTAAATGGAAGCTGTTAAATTATTCGAAGTGACTGGATATCGTTGCTAAGATTATTAAAAAAAAATATAACAGTGATTTTATTAAAGTTTTCATGGCATTTCTTGAGTTCAAATTGTGACGATGTCTTTCAATTCCACACTCGATGATTTCTGTGGATCGAAATTTTGGGTAAGTAGGTCTTTGACCCTGGCATAGCTTCCAACAAATTAACTATATACTGTAACTATACAAGGTTAAAATAATAATAAGTTTCGTTTTGACATAAGCTATATCTACCAATATTACAATATAGGGTTATTTTGTAATATTTTCACAAGTAGGTAGGTGTTAATAATATTATTTAAGCATGTTCATATAATTATATATAAAAAATGTATAAAATTTATATAAATATATTATAGTATTTTTATTTTATGTTCCGTTTTCCTTTCGTATTTTATAGTTATTAGAACAAAGTGTGTATTATTCTTCTCAGATGAGAACCAGACTGACATTGACCTAAGCTTTTTCTTTCAAGCAATATGATAAATATAACCAGTTTTTTTTATTACTTACTGTTCTTGCTTTACAAATTTCAAATATTCTTCAAAATAAATATATGAATATAATATCAGTTATATGAATTTATAATAATACAATATTATTTGCTTAAATAGTTCTTATTTAGGAAACAAATATATTATAGATAGTCTACAAAGAATGCTTTTAAAATAATAATTTAATTGAATATTAAGTATTTCACAAATTTCCTGCCTAAGATAGATTTTTTATAGAAAATTGCATTTTATCTAATCAACTGATTATTTTTAAGAGAAAATTTTATAAATATATTTATGAATATTACATCATATCATACTCATTTACAATATTTTGTGTTCTTCTAATATTAAAATTGTTATTAATAATCTTCATACAATATATGTAATTCAGACCTAATTGTAGGTATATTACATTTCAGATTTAGCATTATTAGGTATTATAAGCAGACCCTAGGTATTTACCCAGGGTGTGCTTACACTCTTATTGTGATCTGATGGGTTAGTAGGTTTTACACAGAGGTTTGTCATCTGACTCGGCAAACCAAAAGGTGAACCAGTATGTCATTGGATAAGAGCAAATTACCAATCAAGAGTTAACAATTATTATCAGATGTTATGATAAAAACCGTGACTGACAGATTAACATGCTCTCCAAGGCAGGATCTGATTTAGCATTTAAAGTCTTTCTTAATAATTTATGCTTTGTGAAATTCAATAAGTCAGTGGCAGATTTATATTTTCAGTTTCAAACCAATTTTGGCAATTTTTTTTGTATATCATGTATGATCTTAGCTAATCATAAGACTATAATGTACAATTATAAAACTCAGGGTGAACAACAAAAGGACATGACAGATTTTTTAGTGACTTTTTGCAATCATAAACCAATCAATCTAATCAATAATGTTCATATTGACTCAGTTATTCGTAGACTTACTATATGTTATGGACAGACCCTTCCATACAGGCCCATACATACAAAATGTCAGAATCTCCAATCCTCCTTTGTAAATTTAACACCAATGCATAGGTACAAAGTTAGTCAAATGTTAACTTTATTTCACTATGTTGCCAGCTTCTCTATTGTATGTAGTAAGTTGATGGTGTTGTTGCAAACATAATTTGAAATATTTAGTTTTAAATTGCCATTCCTAGAATCTGCCAACAACTTTCGGCCTGTTAGTATTTTGTAATTTCATGATCATAATGATAATGATGATTGTATAGAAATTACGAAATGCTGGTGATTCTATAATTATAAGCTATTAATTAATAACATTTTAATGTTTACAATAGATACAAGACCAATAAATTTGAATATAATAATAACTCAATAAATGATAAAACTTGAGATTGAAGGATAACCAGTTTTTTGTGTTTGTTAAAAATGATACTGCTTAGAGAATATATATTTACAAACAGTTTTTATTAATTACATTTTAAACCTTATTGAGCCACACTAAGATACAAACTTATTCAAATTATTTTCAGAAAACTGGATTGATATTAATCTTGATGTACTTAAATATTTCTAGGATAGCAACTTAACATGGTATACGGAGAACCCAGAATTCACAATTCATGCTTAGAAAATACTGTATTAGTATGGATACCCTGTTTCTATCTGTGGGTAGCGGCACTTCTGGATGCATATTACATTTTAAATAGCAAAGAGAGAAATATACCATGGAATATTTTAAACATTAGTAAACTAGTGATAACATGCCTTCTCATAGTGATAAAGTTTGTGGATTTGGGTGTGACTGTGCATAAATCGTCAAATGATGAGGAGGTGTTCAGTGCAGATTTTTACAGCCCCATTGTAAAGATCCTCACATTTGTAAGTACATTTTATTATATTCTTACTTTGTAATATAAACACATAAGTAAATTTGTAAGAAAATAAACACTACACTGGTTTAACGACAATGTCACTTAGTCTACCGTAAAGCAGTATACTGTGTTTCTATACGTAGGACACTTTGCTAGTGAAATTACTGGGCAAAGGAGATTTAAGAACCAATGTCTCGAAGTTGGCAATGAGTGAGTGACGCCTATAAACATATGGTGATACAAGCCCTCATAGGCTGCGACAATCGCTTTCCATCAGGTGTGTTGGCAGGTCCATGCTTGCTTGGCACTCATTGGCCCCTATTAAATGAGTTACATCTTGTGTTCTGTACATAAACTTAAACATTACCAACTAGAGGAATAATATTTTCAGGGGTATACTTCAGTAATTATATATTATGTCCTATTGAGAATAAATATCTTTAAACCTAAACCTAAATAGACTTTTAAATATGTCTGGGAGACTAAAAATATTTGAGCATATTGTAGTGATTGTGTTATAGAAACAACTAAACAAATTTCAGGTCAAGTGCATGTATCATATAAGAATTAACAATGAAAACCACAATCAATAAACCAAAACCGTAACCAAATCATTTAGAAACAATGAGAATAATAAATAAAAATTCACACAATTTGTCATACAAATTTTATTTTCACACTAAATAGTCAACTTTATATTGGTTATTTATGCATGTATATGTGTAACTTATAGATGAAGCAACTTAGTGTGTATTTATTAATTTATTAAATTTATTTAAAATTAAAAAAATGATGATGATTGTTTAAAAATAATTTGTTATTTATTTGTTGGAGTATTTATATTCCTTTTTATGCACACTGTCGTGTCATTTATAAAATCCAAAACAAAATAAATTTTATCTTGTAATATAGTATTGAATGGATTAGGAAAAAAAATAATAAGGTCAAGGGTTTTTTATTCTTCGCACCTGACAACGTTTTATTGTTTAGGATAGATAACATTATATTTTTTTTTAAATTTATTATTATAACATATTAAATGTGTACATAAAATTTAGTATATTTTCCGGAGGTGGTACATAATTGGTCTATATGAATAACATCTTGTTAGATAACAAATCTATTTCGTATTTTCATTCTTAGGAAGAAAATGAAGATTGTTCTTGCCAAGACCATTTTTATTATTTTTTTCTATTCCAAAATTATAGGACCCCCTTTTCTTCAATTTCGTCGATAAGCAAATCATATTCTACATCAATTTTTTTCGGCGTTTTTGAGGCTTGGAGCCACTTAGATCAACTTAACAGGCTTGTGATCTTAGATCTATCACCAGCGAACCCAGACCGCAACAGTGCATGGTCAATACAGTCTGTTCTAAAATGCGCTCGAAGCGGGAATGGAACTATCTACCGCCTGTGTTTTAAAACAGGGTCGTTACTACCGCTGCATTTTCTTTATTAATTTTCGAAGCTTTGCTTTTTTTAGCTGTCCGACACTAGATAACAAATAACAGTTTTCGGATTACCAACTTTAATAAAAAATAAGACAGATATAAATTTCTAAAGCATATTGGTCTTAATATGCACAGCACTGACAAACTATAATAAACAGTACATACCCCAGGGCCCTCATTAATATACCTATGTACTGGCGCGAGACCGGATCCAGACACAAATACACCAGCTGATCGCCAATTCCCATTGCCTACACCAATGACTTGGAAGCATCCGTGCATGATTCAGAGCTGGGGCATTGAAGATACAAGTTGCCTGAATGATCGCTGAACTTCCACCTGACAAACACATAAATGCTCAATACAAACACCTGTCCTATGTGGGAATCGAACTCGCGACTATCAGCGTTTAAACCAAGCTTATACTATGCAAACTATATTAAATGATAATACTTTTAATACGTAATTTACG